>CM045769.1:127226768-127856021 GCA_025200525.1 Camellia lanceoleosa | reverse complement strand
ACTTTACATTACAAACCATATTCCTACAACCAACTGTAATAAAAACAAGCAAATCCATAGTTTCCTCTCTTTCGATCCTTCTCTTAGGTTGTGCTTCCATCTTATTCAACCCTATTTCCAGCAGAGACTAGGAATATATTTGTCCAGAGTCCTATGGATGGAATTTCCGAGGTAAGTGATTGCAACCATTATCAAAATTAGCAGAAATCTCCTTCAGGATTTGTACAATGGGATCCCGTACTATATTGTATCGGCCTTCTTCTTCCTAAATATTGCAAACCTCCATCCACACCCACTGCGTCCCATAAGCCCTTGATTTCTTGAATTTTGATTATTCCTCATTTTTTCTCTATACATGAAGTTTCATTGATCTTTTTTCTTTTTCCTTTTTTTTGCTATTTTGCTCACAGTCTACATTTTTGTGGGTTGAAGGGGAGCTAAGGGAAGGTTAGGTTTTGGCGGAAAGCCTTAATTCCCTCCATGTAAAATATAGGGGGCCCCGCTCTTATTCGTTCACTTCATGGCCGGGAAATAGGCGGCGGGAGTGAGTGATAGTAACTTGCATAGTATGGGGTGCAAAGTGAAAAAATATCTGAGGGGTCTTTGAAAATCATGTGTGTCAAATATAGAATTATAAATAATTTTATACTTTTTAAAAATAAGTTGATTAATTTATATTACAATTAGATGTTTCAAAACTTCTTTCATTAATTACTTATTCGTTTATTTTAGTCGCCGTCCAATCAATCTAACAGGTTTTTGCCAAAACGATCTCAAAATTTCAAAATGCAGAAGAGATGTTTATAAGGAAAATAATGTATACATTGATTAGCTATTCCAGACTTCAACCAAAATAGTCGGTCTTGATGCAATTGGGCATAAGGCCAAACATATATTCCAAACTAACCTTCAACGGGGGTCTGGCCCTGGATAACAATGCTTTGAAATTCAATAAATTTTATTATTAGGATCTCTCTAGTAAACCCCAAACTAGAATGGTATTTTTAAGTTTTGGTGGAAATACTTGCAGAGACTCACTAGCAGCTCAAAATGTTCATCTTTATGGTCTCAAAGTAGAATCCAACTATACATGAGAATCAAATTGATTAAGCAATATAATGCATGATGTGATCATATTTTGTTTTTAAAAAATGGACAGCTTATATCATCAAAATAATAAAAACAAGTAATGTTTTAAAATAGAATAACCATTTTCTAAAACAAATTATATCTACTAACAACCGGTTATAGATTCATTCAATTAACTCTGAATTTTTGTATAGAATTTAATTTCAAAAGCCCTATAGAAGCTGAATAGATCCAGGAATCATTAATAAAAGAAACTACAGTTGTTACCTGTAATTAAAATCCCAACCGAAACAAATACTCAATATTTTAATTATTGACGAAAATGAAAGTCCCTATATTCTTATTACCGTGGTGGGTTCAAGTACACCAGAATTTTATCGTTATTTGGGTTTTAGATTTATTGAGAGAATGGAAAAGAGAATGAAAAAAATAAATGAATTGTAATTTTTTTTTTAACTTTACCTTCTTTTTTCTCAATATAAATCACGTCACAAATTCTTGTGATTAACACTGGGCCAAGAATATTTGGTGCAATTACTGATCCAGCAAAAAAAGAGGTGTAATTTAGCCAAGATTAATGTCATATTTCTTATCTTGTTCTAGCATGCGATTGATTTATTTTACAATTACACTTGAAACGTTTGGGCAAAAATATTTTTGGGAAAATTTTTTGAAAATTTTTTTGGAGAAAATATTTTTTTTTATATTTTGTGTGGTGGTGCATTGGGACAAAAGGTGGGTAAAAGGTGGTGGCATGAGTCAACAACAAATAAAGTGTTTTAATATTAAATTTTTTGTCCCATAAAGTGAAAGTACGATTAAAAACATTTGGATATCAATTCTCGTGCGAAATAGTGGCCCAAAAATCATCGCGAAAAAAGTCAGAAAAAGACTTTAACAGCTCATCAAATAAACATGTAAAATTTTATTTTAGAACAAATAATTGGTTCACAAAATTTATTTTGAGATAAAATATGTGGTCACAAAAGGATAGCCAATTCTTCATAAAATGTCCAATTTAATTGCTAAAATATAATAATTACATTTTTGAAGCAACAAAAAATATTACGTAATTAAAAGTAATTGAACATCCTGATTTTTATCTCTAAAATATTAATTTGTCTAAAGATGTGTGATGGTAGTTAGAACAGCTAGCTTGTGTGATGATGGTGGTGTGGTGACATTAGTAAGGATTTAGATTCAAAAGCGTTTTCATTTTAAAAGTGGAAAATAATGTTTACGCTCAAATAAATTTATTTTCTATTAATTATAAAAAAGAGTAATGTTAGGGATCATAGAAAAAATATATCATAGAAATATATCTTGAAAATTACTCAATACCATGACTCTAGTCTTTGATTGGTGTGTAGGGGTTTTATTGCATGGAATAAATCCAAGGTTGAGAATGCTTTGTGATAATATTACGTGATATATATTTTCATGACACTGAAGCATATTCTTGTTATAAAAATAAAAATAAAAATCTATTTTACAATGTTCAAACAAATAGGCGTTTAATGTTGTTATTGACAGAGCATTGTGTGGGCGTCATGTGAAATTATCTTGAAATGTGATTTTAATTCATACTTTTGATATGCAGATGGAGAAGAGAAGATGATTTAAGTTCTTCTCCATACTGATTTTGGTTTCTACAAGAAATGATTCTAATCCCATGTCACATGTCCATGTCCATGTCATCAGGATCAATTAATGGGATTGAGAGCAATATCTATAAACTTCTTGCTAGTGTTTGTGGAAATCATGAGGAGAGGAAGTGTGAGCATTTTCTGCTCACGGTAAGCCTTCTACAAATTATTTTGATTTGTTTTCAATCTAATTCATCTGCTATTTTTGGTTAATTAAAATTAATTAAAAAAACATTTTAGTCACTAAACTCAATGAAAAAAGAGAGTATTTTAGAAATTTTAATGTACAACAACATTGAGTTTATATGATATAAGTTGGTGATACGGTTCTTTTTTTTTTCTTCTTCTACACCTTTTTTATGTGCTTATGAAATTTTAACAAAATTTATGTATTGTGGATACAGTTTGTTATACTTTACTGAAATGCGAAAAAGAAAGTCTGAAATGCAAGTATTTGTTTGCCATTTTGCTTTCAATGGAAACCTGAAAAATTTGGCGGATCAAGCAAGCGTACTTCCGTCTTTACATGATACCAGAATCCAGATGGTGGGGTTGTGTCGAAAAAGAAAAGAAAGATTAAGCCGAACACGCAACCGTCATTGGTATACTTCTATCTACTTGGTCTCCTTAAACTATAACTCATTTTACATTTTGCCCTCATAAAAAGTACTATTTTTGTTACCATTAAAGCTCTTCTGTTAGGATTCTATTTGGGATTTAATCATATGTCAAGCACCACGATGAGCACATACTTGACAGAGCGTGCATTGACATATCATTATTTAATTTTTATTACGGTGATCTCTCGTTTGCTCTTTACAGCCATCTAAGATAAGGAGGCAAAGTAAAAAAAGAATGACGCAAAAAAATTATACTATAGCCCTAAAAAAATCAATAGCGGGTCTTATTATCTAAAAAAATCAATAAAATTGAATTATATGCTTCACACAAGATACGATTCTGTTTAAATCCATAAAATAGAATCTAATGGAAAATGTTAATTGTAAAAAAATAATAGTTCAAGGTTAATTTTTACATTTTGCATATAGTTTAAGGAGGCAAACTGCAAATGAGTCACCCTATTATATAAACAAAGCACAATTTGAGCTCAATTCTTTTTGTAAATTGTTTTTGTATAGTTTCATATACTACATATCCCATTATTAGTAATAATGCCTCAATTTTGACATGGATAGACTTGGATCAAAAAGTAGCCAATTGGTAGAACACAGACTTGTGCGAAAGATGGTGAGAAAAAGAAATTAAATCAGCGATATGTGATGTTGGAACAATCTTTTTGTGTAAATAAAATATGATTTATCACTTTCAAATACTGGCATTTCATCCATTCTTACTCAACAAAGAATCTCGGAAACAAGATTCTTGCGAATGTCAAATTTTATCTTGACACATTGTTGAGAGTGAATTCCTTTCGGATGTCATCTTGGTACAATCTTTCATTGTCCTTCAATTTTTGGAAGTTGAGGAGTTGCCCATAAAAATTGTTCATCATTGTCCACTCTAGAATAAAATATGAACGGCATCTTTTTGTCGGCTAAAATATGGCGATAGCACCGGTGATTAATCCACCCGCACCATTCTTTAGGATTTTCGACAAGATTTGTCTCGGAAACAACTACAAAAAGATTGTCCGTATATCATCTATACCATTGAGAAATATTGTCCACTTCGGTCATATAGGCTTGAGCAAACAGCTTTTTGTTTGTTCTGTACTTTTGCTTTTACCTTTGCTTTCTGACAATCTTTGTTGATATCTCTCTTTGTCCTGCGAGATATAACATTTGCCATTAAACTTGTACTTTTTATTTTCCCCTTAAAACCTTGAGATGAACTTTCTCCAAAAGACTTTCGTTTCTTAGTTTTTTGAAGCATGTTCCACCACATTTGCCTTAGACTCCATAGAATGCTTACCAACCCGCTTTTAATTATGGTTGTCCTCTCAATCCTCAAACGCATAATTAATTCTTCCATAGAAATTTTCTTTGCGCTTGTGTTTGAGGTAGTTCTTGAATTCCTTCCGACCTTTTTGGTAATTTCTCAATTAAGGCAACTTGGAAGGATTCATCGAAAGACATGCCTTCTCAAGGTGAATGTTATGCACGAGTTGGAAATCTTGAACTTGGTGACCACGCTTTTGAATCAACCATTACAAAATCGAGAATATACTAACCACAAATTTCTTTGAGCCGGCATCTTCCGTTTTGTATTTTTCTCCAAAGACTCCTAAAGTTCTTTTCTTTGTCTTGATAGGACTATAGAGCGTTGTATAATGTGTTGTCAAGTCCGTCAAGATGTAGTTCGCAAAAGGAAATCGGCATGTTTCGGGCATCAATCGCAGCAACCACTTACCGGTCGATTTCATCCTCTTTCAAGATAGGAGCATCTTCACGAAGGAAACGAGCCAGGTTCAGAGTTGTAAAATAGAACAACATTTTCTGTTGCCATCTTTTAAAGTCAGTTCCTGATAACTGCCCTGGCTTTTCACCGTGATTTACCGGTACTATTACAACAGGAGAGGGGGATGGCGTCATTGCAACCACCACAGTAGTACTTGTTTGGGCATTAGTTTCAATAGCCATCAATTCTAATTTATAAAATAAATTAAATTTATACTACGAAAATTAATCCAAATTCACATAATTAAATTCTATAAAAATTAAAAAAAAAACAAGAATGTAACTTTTATTTTTCAATTAATTTGGAAATAAAATAAATGTTATTTAAGCCAAATTAATTCCACAGAAAATTAAATTCTATAAAATAAAAGAAATAAGAAAATAACTTTTATTTTTCAATTAAGTTGGAAATAAAACAAAATTTTATTTAACCAAATTAATTCACGAGAAAATTAATTTGAATACTTCAATAATTAAAATACTAAAACAGAATTTTAAGTAATGAAAACACAGAAAATAATTTCCTTAAAAGAAGAAAGAGAAAAGGAAACAAATGAAAAATTCTGTAAACAGAATAATTCGAATCTATCTTAAGATTGTTGGAACAATCTTCTGTAAATAAAATAAATTGAAATAATTCAAACAAAATAAAATAAAACTTACAGAATTTATTTTGTTGAACCGAATCAATAATTAAAGACAAAATCGAGTGTGTGACACTCTGTCCTTAAAACAGATTCGTCCCGCTACGGTGCTTATGGTTATGTGGCGTCTATCTCCCAGGATACAATGATCTTCACAAATTTGTAATAGCACTTCAAACAAATTTGTCCGAAGAATTAGAACCTTGTGTTCTATAACTCTCTGAAATTTATTCTAAATCTAATATGAAGAATAAAGGACGCAAAAGAGCAAAATGAAGGCAAGAAAAATGAATTTTTGGAAAATCAAAATTGAAATGGGCTGCCTTTATATAGGCTTTGTTGGCACATATTCAATTTGAATAAAAAAAGGTACGAAGAAGGGATATAACCTTCCTTTAAAATAAAGAGACACCATGAAAGGTTTGCACCATTTCATTCAAATGAGGTTTGACCCTTCTTTTAAAACAAAAAAGACACCATGAAAAGTTACACCATTTCATTCAAAATGAAGTCTATTTCAATTCACAATTACCTCTTTATAAATTTTCCAGCATGTGATGCCTCCAAGACAGCTAGTACAATAATGAGAAACAAGAATATGATAATCTCTCATCTGAAAGTGATGAATTATTAGCTAAGAATAATCATCATGATCAACGCCACATGAATAACTCAACTGGTTTGATATGCCAAAAGATTCGAACAGTACGTTCGCTGAATGAGTTGTGGAAAATCATAATGCCCGAACTGAAAATGGACCTTCCAATGTAATGCCTGGTATATCTGCTAGCTCCCATTCAATTTGTCCTCTTCATGATCATATGGTCGTCGAATGAAGTCTTACGAAGCATTTTGCAGGTATTAAAAGGAAAACAAAGATGCCTCATGATAAGAAGGATTAGAAGCCCTTGGGGTTTATTAGTCCACACAACATATTGACTAAAAAACTCATATTTTCAAGGCAATTGTGAGCGTTGCTGTTATTGATTCTGAATCACAACAAGATGCATCTTCTAGAGTTGATTCGCAAGTTGGTGTAAAAATCAATGGACTCATCATATAATTGATGGAAATGCTATGCCGAGCAAAATGGAAAACAAAGCAAACTCAATTTGAGGGAACGTTCTCCATTAATGCCTTAACAAGACGTTGTGCCCAAAACAAATCAAGTCAAAATCGAAGATGGAAAGAAACATTATGTTGTCGCAGTTGATGGTGGTTTTTCCAAATCTGTACCAGATGTATTTTCCAAGAAAGTATTTCTTTTTTATCTCAATGAGAAAATGGATGCCAATAATAAAAGGGAAAATCTTGTTCCTCAGGTTGAAAATAGGAGTTCTTCTCCTCATCATCAACAACTGGTATGTGCTTTTTCCTCTCTAAGATGCTATTACTTTTAAATATTTTCCAAGGTGAATGTGTGATGCAATTTGTGTTTGTTTACTTTATTTGTTTATTGTTGGTTTGACTAAGATTTATGATCTTGTCAAGTTGGTAGCAATGGTTCTCACACCTTAGGATCTTGTCGACGATGGACAAGATCATAAATAGACATAATCATAAATAAGTATTATATTACATTTTTTTTATTATCTTTGAATGATATATTCATATATTTAATATATAATAAATATATTATATTTTTCATGCTTGTCCCCACTTGTCGTGTCTTGTATTTTTTAAAAATTAGTGTGTCCGTGTCCATGTTGTATTCATGCCGTGTTGTGTCGTGTTCGTGCATTTTAGATGGTGATCATACAAGTTGCTCTTAAAATTTGAAGAAAGCATATAAAGAGTAACAAATTTAGTATTTTGGCTAATTTAAGTAGTTGCTATCCCTTGTTTAGATAACCCTCATACAAATCAAAATTGGAGAACCACTAAAATTTTGGGCTCTTATTCTATTTCATATTTATTCTTTATATTATTATTGTTTTCTTAGGAAACACAAGGAAAGCCACTTTATGTTATTTTATTTTTCTTGCAATAATTTTTTGTTCTTCTAAAAGAAATGAGTTAGTTACTTTGCTATGGTTCTCTTTCTTCTTTTATTTTCATGTTTTTTTTTTCTTTGTATATTTGTTTTATCAAAACTTCTATGCTTTAATGTTTTTGAGTCTAGTGTATCCAATGAAACTTCAATAATTTTTTTAGGATTTCTCTAGTATTCACAACAGTAAAAATGCAATTCAAGTTCAAGAACAAGAAACGATGACATCCCAATGGAAATAGTTGGACTCATGGCAAGAAATCAATATGAAAGGTGTTCGTCACGAGGGTGAAAAAATATTTCTTCTTAGAAAACTGATGGAAAAAAGGATGTTGAGTTAACGGGTTTTCCTAGAGTACCCGGTAATGGGGTGCTTCAATCATTACAACATGAAAAACTGTCGCATGACCAAAACGCTGGTTTTAGAAGTGCATAACTCGTGCCAAAATGGATCACGACATAGTGAAGTAGTAGAGCATGTTGGATTACAAAATCACATGCCTATATGGATTTAACATTACTCAAAAGTCTGTGGCTTATTTAGGTAACTTTAAAATGAATTCACAATTCCCAAAGACAGTGAGTAAAGGAAAACAGTTGGGGATCTTGATCTTAACTTCATGAATCAAATGCCAATAACCTCGAAAAGCAGAACAATAATTTTGATTATAAATCTTTTAGAAGGGCATCTTTTGAATTTCCATTAGTTCGCAAGCATAGGGATTTTGATCTTAATGAAAAGCCTTCGGCATCTATAGATTTTCATTTTAGCAATAGCATACTAGCTATGGAATTACTCAGCTTTATGGATGTTGGGATGCAACCAAGTTTAACCTTTAGTTTGGACGAAAAACCTAAATTTTTTACCAACAATTTCTTTCCCTATGATCATCACCCAAAGGTTGGTCTAGATGAGACATCAAAGATCCTTGAGAAACCTCTGTTTCCTTATATTTACCATGTGAAAGAGTTCTCTAGTCGAGGGAGTGGGGTATTCAATGATAGCTCAAGACACTTATCGTTTGAATTTTATGGTAAAAATCACCCTTTAAATAAACCTTATGAATGCTCACATGTTGTTCCTGTTCCCGTTGTTGGTTCATTTCCTTCTCTATTGCAAAATAATGGAAATTTCAAAACGGGCACTTCAAAGTTTGAAAAAAGAGGGAAAACACTCATGGAAAGCACAAGTGGTATTTCATGCATAAACCATGAGTTTAATTCAATCCAGGATATGCAGAAAGGGTTCAATGGTACATCTGATACTATGGTGTTTCCCTTGCAATGCCATACAATTGAAAATGCGAGAAAATGCATTGACATGGAGGCGGGTTGTATGAATGCAACTATTTTCCCTATGAGAATCATTTTTGATAATGAAATTTGCAGCATTAATAGAAACCCAGCGGACTTTATCATACCAGAAGAAGGAAATGAATACATGATTAGCGATCAAGATTTGAAGTTTAAAAATAAGATTTCTTCTAACGGGAAATCTAGCCTGATCAATGTTCATGGGCGAAAACAACAGAGAGTTCCAAAGTTTTCTTCTACTATGAAAGCGTATTCACAACATCGTTGAGCATACCCAAGTTCCAAAACCATGATTTGAAGCCTCTATCGGCTTCAATTGGTTACAAATACACCTTTCCCTTAAAAATAAGGTTACATGAGTTTTCTTTGCTTTATTTTTATTAGTAACTGAAGACAATAACAAAAAATAATGTAATATATATGGATGTTCAGGCGGTTTCGATGATTTTGACCTCTTTCTTTCTTGTCTAAGTTGAGCTATGATAACCATTGTTGGAGACTAGCTACAATATGCTTTTACTTAGTTCAAACTTTTATAAATAAATTTCACGTTTATATATTTTTGGAATTTGATTTTTGCATGTTATGTTGTGTTTTTAGATTTCATTGGGAAAAAATGAAATATATACCTCAACATTGTCGGTAGGTTGAGGGGCTTGGATGATTGTTTTTTGTTTTTGTTGGTGCTGATTTATAGGTTTTTGAATATACTAGTGACGATGCGCGTTCGTTGCACGTGCGTTGGACGTGGCATATAAACTTATTTGCAAATTGTTGACGTGTACTTGCCCAATTAGTGTAAGAAATTAATTTTGAAATGTTATAGCTCCATTTAGTTTTTAAAAAAAAAAAAATCATTAAAATACCCAACAAAAAAGAAACTCCACTAAGAATGGTTCATTAACGACGTCAACTTTTAATCTTTACAAAATTGATCTTGGTTAATGTCAGAGTTGAGATTTTAAGATTAGTACAAACTCTACCTTGTGAACAGTCATCATTGTTATAGCAAAGATATTATTAATAAAATATGAGAATAAATTTGGCAACAATTTCTTATTCATTGCAACTAATTGTAAATTTACTGCCTATATTTGAATCTAGAAATACTAGAATTGTTCATATAATATTATGTATACACTAATCAAGTCATGGATTGACAAAATTGCACATAACTACCTTGATGTACAATATCAAAAATCCATCCACGTTTAAATATTTCCACATCGTCAATCAACCCATTCTAAAATTTCATGAAATATGTTCCTAGTAATTGTAGAAACACATCCCGGTATTGATATTGCTAGAGCAACATCAGTGAGTAACTGATCTAAATTGTGTAAGTTTCAAAATCTCCACATGTAGTATGTCTAGGTTAGGATATAATATAAACATCATGAGATTAACCAAGAAAGAAACATCTAAACAGATCTATTGATAAAAAAAAAAAAATATGACTTCATCATAAAATGAAATAAGACTTAACAAACATATTAATGATTTTTGGTTTGTTGTAATTGGAATTTATTGACCAAAAAGTTAAATCTATTAAAACATAAAATGTTTTGTTTAATTTTTTTTTTTTTTTTTTTTTTTTTGAACGGCAAAATAAATATATTGATGTATCAGCTGTGTTACAGTAGGATGAGATACATCAAGAAGATAGAGGGAAAAGCATCATAGCTTGTGAGAAGGATCCCAACTAGGTTGGCACCCAAACAACAAACACAATCAAATGCTGCCCCTGTTCAAAACAAACTAAATGGAAGGCAAGATGCCTAACTAAAAAACAGAGTAGCGGTTACAAGAGAACAAAACAAAACACTAGCCAACAAAACTGCTTCATAAGAGAGGTATGCATGGGAGGTATAGGACTGTCCCTTTTTGGATTTGATTTTCCAAATCTCATATGTGTGGAGATGGAATTCCTGAATAGAGAAACCTGTGAATCCTTCCTGAGATGAATTTTGTACAGAGAGCCATTTGGGATACAACAATGATACATCCCTTTAAAACTAGAGCTTTAATTGAGCTCTAGTGAGGTGGAAAGTCCCAAAAAAAAAAAAAAAAGACCAAAACATCAGATGGGCTCCACATACACATTAGAGCTATTAGAGCTCACAAATTAGAACTCCAAAACATTTTTGTTTGGGATATAATTTCAGCCTTTTTGGAACAATGGGCTTTGATGGGGGCCCTTGATGGGCCAGCTGAAGGGATGATGACAGGCTTTTCAGATGGGTTAGGAAAGGAGATTCTATTTGCATTCAAAAAATCATTAAGTATCTCTAATTTCTCAATGTACTCTATTGAATTATTTAAAGTTGTAATTTACTCTCAATACACCCTATATTTTTTTCTAAATTACCCTTCAAATACACCCAAATAATAAATAAATCAAAAATCCCAAATTACACCATTTTGAGATAGTCTCAGGATTAAGTAATTGATAAGAGTATATCACTTGACCTTAACAGTCGTCCAGTTCTCTCATTCATCATAGGGTCCGGCATAGAAGCTAAAACTAGAGCATGGCTAGAGGTTTTGGAATGGTGCCAGTTAAGAAGCATAAGGTGTATGGTTTTGGTTTCCTGTGTTTTAGTCGGGTATGGCAAAGGATTGGCACTATCAAAATGTGTGAAATAATGGTTTCAGTATATTTCATTTTCCAGCAGGAAGACCATATATAGATACAAGTTATATCCTGCAAATAAGGAAACAAATCTATTAGTAAGGAAACTGAATAAATCAATCCTATTCTAAAGGAATCTAAATATATCTAGAATCAATTAATTTAAATCTTATATACAGCTCATGCCAACACTCCTCCTCAAGTTGGAGCATTGATATCTATCATGCCCAACTTGTTGATTATACCATGAAACACCTTTCCTGAAACTGCTTTTGTGAGTACATCAGCTAACTGACTTTCAGACCAGACAAATGGAAATGGTATAATCTTTTGATCAAGGTTCTCTTTGATGAAATGATGGTCCACTTCAACATGTTTGGTGCGGTCATATTATACAGGATTATGTGCAATTTCTATGGCTGCTTTATTATCGCAATGAAGATTCATAGGGCTTGTATATTCAATCCCCAAATCTTTTAGTACACTTCTAATCCATAACAATTCACATACACCATGAGCCATAACTCGGAATTCAGCTTCAACACTTGATCTTGCCACGACCTTCTATTTCTTGCTTCTTCACGTGACAAGATTACCTTCCACGAAAGTAAAATAACCAGACATGGACCTTCTATTGGTTTGATTACCCACCTAGTCAGAATCCGTGTATCCTTCAATATTAGAAACACCATTGTTTGAAAACAAAACCCCTTTGCCTGGAGTATTCATCAAGTACCTTAAGATTCGATATACCGCATTTATATGCTCTTCACTTGGTGTATGCATAAACTGACTTACAATGCTCACTGCATAAGTTATATCTGGCCTTGTGTGTGACAAATAGATTAATCTCCCTACTAACCGTTGATATCGACCTTTGTCCATTGGAACTTGATCAGGAAAAACTTCAAGCTTATGATTCAATTCTATGGGCGTGTCTACTGGTTTGTAAGCAAGCATTCCAGTTTCAGTTAAAAGATTTAACACATACTTCCGTTGTGAAAGGAAAATCTTGCAGTTTGATCTTGCCACCTCAATTCCCAAGAAATATTTCAGTTGCCCGAGGTCCTTCATTTCAAAATTAGCATCCAAATATTCTCGTAACGCTTTCATTTCGCATAGGTTGTCTCCTGTCAAGACCATATCATCGACATATACAATTAAAGCTGTTACCTTCCCTTCCTTGTGTTTTATAAACAAGGTATGGTCAGAATTACTCTGCTTATAACCGAATCCCTTCATTGTAAAAGAGAACCTCCCAAACCATACTCTAGGTGACTGTTTCAGACCGTACAATGACTTTTTCAGTTTACACAGTTCACCTCTATATGAAGAACTGCTTTTAGCTACGGGTGGCAACTCCATGTAGACCTCTTCCTCTAAATCTCCATTGAGGAACGCATTTTTAACATCAAATTGCTACAGAGGCCAATCCCTATTAGCTGCTAGAGATATGAGAATACGAATTGTATTGAGCTTGGCTACCGGTGCGAACGTCTCTTGATAATCCACCCCGTACCTTTGCGTATACCCCTTTGCAACTAACATTGCTTTATATCTATCAATACTGCCATCTGCTTTGAGTTTCACCGTGAACACCCATCTACAACCAATGGTCTTCTTTCCTTCGGGTAATGGAACAATTTCCCAAGTGGCATTCTTTTGTAATGCTTCCATCTTTTCGTTCATCACCTTCGTCCATTTCAGATCTATCAATGCATCCTACACATTACTAGGAATAGATACAGTGGATGATTGATTAACAGTAAATGCACATGATTCAGATAACCTCTGGGACGACGAATGGTTGCTAATTGGGTATTTAGTCTTGGCTTTAGGATCAGGGTCATATTGCTTCTTCGAGGCTTCCTTATTTGATCTTTGTGGATATGTAGACATTGGCAATTCTAGATATATATGTGTTACATTATATTCACCTGATACGGGATTCGGGATTACCTGAGGAATGACATTTTGGGTTGATTCTTCAGTTAATGGTGTAGGCACGGGCAACTTTGGAGAGATTGGTGATTCCGGCATGTGAGGAGTACCTGATATAAAGTTTAGGAGAACTAATACCTCACGTTCAATTTTAGAAAAATTCTCACAACTTTGGTGATCACAATTCTGTTGAACACTTTGTTGATCACAATTCTGTTGAACACTTTTCCCACTGTTCCCAAGCCATTCATGCACTTCTTCTAAGTCCATAAATACATGTCCTCCGCCACCTCCTTGTAACACCTCCTCTTCACTAGAACTCTCCCAGAAAGAAAAGAGCCAGACACCCCATGAGTAATAAGGTTGGGATGCATGAAAAGAAGCATCAAAGTGACATGGACTTTTTCGGGTATGAGGTCATAGCATCTATATCCTTTCTAAAACTTCGGAATAGCCAACAAAAACACACGTCATGCACAAGGATCAAGTTTAGTTCGCAGACTTTTGGGAATGTGAATATATACAGTACAACCAAAGACTCGAGGTTCAAGGTTTGGGAGGTGACAAATAGAAAATAAGGATTGCAGTTTGTTTTGAGGGGTTTGAAAATTGATCATGCAAGAAGGTGTACGATTAATGAAGTAAGCATGATTTCCTTTGCCTCATGAAAAGAGGCATGTTCATGCCAAAAAGAGATGCATGCACCACTGCCAATAGTTGTCTATTCTTCCTCTCTGCCAAACCATTTTGTTGTGGAGTATATGTGCTAGAAGTTTGATGGCAAATTCCAAGGTGGCTTAGAAAAGTGCCGAATGATGCATCTATAAACTCAATATCGTTGTCAGACTGTAGAACACGAATCGTTTTTTGATACTGAGTGCCCGCCATGGTATGAAATGCCTTAAAAGCTGTACATACTTCATTTTTTTTTTTTTTTTTTTGAAGTAAAGACACCCAAGTCATTCTAGTGCATTCATCAATAAACGTAACAAAGTAACGAGCTTTAGACAAAGAAGGGATCCTTGCGGGACCCCAAACATCAAAATGAATGGCTACAAAAGGTTCGAAACTTTTATTTAAACTTGGTAAATAAGGGATACGATGGCTCTTTGCCAATTCACAAATGTCACAATGGAAATCCAAAGTATTCAAAAGCGAAAAAAAGATGTAGTGCAAATTTGAAGATAGCAGAAAAAAGATGGCCGAGTCTTGATGCCATAACCAAATAAGGGCTCTAGCTTTGTCTTCTCTGCTAGTGTGATTGGCCTGACTTATTTTTGGTCCTCCATTTTCCAACTCCAAGTAATAGAGTTTGCCCCGTCTAACACCATTGTTATCCCAGATAGGCAACCCAAGAGGGGGGGTGAATTGGGTTATTAAAAATTTCACAATATTAAAATTAACACAATATTCAGAATTTTAATAAATAAAAAAAAATAGAATAATAATTATCAATATGAACGTAAGAGAGATAGGAAGAGAAAATCAAACAACTGCGATTTATAGTGGTTCGCATGACCTACGTCCACTCCCCAAGGAACCTCCTTGAGAATTTCTTTACTATCAATTGAATAAATTCAACACCAAGCTTGTGGATTTGGCACAGGACTTACTCTTATCTATTGAGCCTCACTCAACAATAAAAGCCTTACCCTTACAAAATCTCTCTAAAAAATAAGGAATAAGAATAAGGGTAATTTAAACCCTCTTTTACAATAATTCTCTCACAAAGAGTAGATATGAAAGTATAAGAACAAATACTAGACTTAGATCTGAAAGTGAAAAAGCAGAATGCAATTTGGAGCTCACAGAAAATTTTCTCTTCAAGTTCTTGATTTTTTCTCCACACACAACACTTCTATTTATACACAAAAATATACCCATTGGACGCTCCTTGCTGACGTCATGGCTTACATAAGCACGCTTCTGATGTCATGGCTTACATAAGCACGCTCCTGATGTCATAGCTTACATAAGCATACTTTTGATGTCATCGCTTACATAAGCACACTTCTTGATTTTGAATAGTCAGCAAATGATAAGAATTAAAAAGATAAAAATAAGACTGATTTTTTCTTTTTGTTTTTTTCAAACATGGAGCCACCGTTTTTGTAGACAATTTAATACAAAGTTCACAACTTTCAAACAAACAAATAATTTTCTTCATCTAGTTTATAATATATATATATAACTCCATCTTTTTCTTCTTGTTTGATCATAATAAGATATAATCAATATAGTGTAGTGTGATATGATATAATCAATGTAATATAAAAAATTTAATAGCGCACGTGATGTATTCTATTTATATTATATGCAATATATATATAATTTTCTAATCAAATATTTGCATACAGAAAAAATCTCTTTAAATAATATTTATGATGGATCTGAAAATGTATCCCATCTTTAAAATATTGTATATGTTGTAGAGATTTTAAACTAAATATATTCTACCACTCCATATTAATTTTGTCAATACAAGACAACCCATCAATATCAAATTTGTCAAAATAATACAACCAACCTATCATTTTTGTCAAAATAATATAATTAATCAATTTTTATTTGGTCAAAAAGTAAATAGTGATCAGCCTCAATTTTTCAAAAGGTGAATAGTAAAGTTTTCAAAAATATTTTTATTTAACTAATATTTAACAAATATATATATATTTTAAAAAGATAATATTTTGTGTCAAATAAATATATACATTAAAAAAATCTAAATTGTTACAAATAATATTTTAGACATCATCAAAATTAAATAATATGATTAACAATCTCCCCCTTTTATGATGGCAATATTTGTATGGATTTGACACAAAATAAAATTGACAAAATATTTGATAACCTGCAACATATAATTTTCAAAAGCAATCATATTTTTCTCCCCTTTGACATCATCAAAATAAAGATGAAGATAAGAAACAAACACATTTGATACAATAATCTGGCCAAAAATAAAATAATGGGCCGTCTGTCATGTCGGAATCATTGTGGGGTTTTGGGAGCATCTCGGCGCGAAATATTGACAAACAAAAGATTTGAGCAGATATAACAGATATGCATCGAGTAATGGATCAATGGAGTATATAAAAAGTGACCTGGATCGAGGCAAAGATACGAAATCATCAAGTGTTTGAGAGAAAAATTTGTTTTAGCATCTTTTGTAATCATGTCATTTCTTACCTTATCGATCAATGAGTCGAACTGCATGAGGTGCACATGTCGAGCAAATGAGAGAGTACCGATGTGAGCACATGCTATACTGTAAATGAGGGTTCTAGTGTTATTGGCAATCGAAATGATTTGATGCTATTAATAACACTATGACTCTTAGTACCAGAGCCATATTTCTTGTTTCCAATATGGCGCGACGATTACAAGCAAGAGTACAAGAAAATCAGCAATGAAGAGATGAGGTGTGCTTGTTAAAACAACAAGTAGTTAATATGTGTAAGGAGGAGAAAGAGGTAAAAGAAAAAATGCAGTTGGAGAATGCGATTGCATTATTATGCATGATGATAATGCCAAGACTCACAATCGAAAATAGAGAGAGACATGTAAAAGAGGCTCATGAAAAATTGTTGAGAGAACTGAAAAATAAAAAATCTATGAAGCCTTCTGAAAATTTACATGTAATCGAGTAATATTTTCTTTTTCTGAAATAAAATTGCGAGCATTTCTTCCTTTATTTATTTATTTATGTTATTATTATTTTTTTATTTTTTATTTTTTTTAATTCTGTCGTTGCACAAAAAAATTTGTTTGTTGGTCTTGAGATAAGAATTATAATGAGACAAGGGTAAGAAAAAATGTGTATATACTCCCCCTAAAATTATGCACAAAATCTACACATGCCCCCTTTTTTTATATAGTTTTATAATGAAAATATATGAGTCTCCCCCTGAATTAATGCACTAAAAATTACATAAATTTGAAGAAACAAATTACCAATCTATAATACCAAGGGCTCTTAAGATCTGGCCATAAACAACTACACCAAGTGCACTAGCATAAAAGGAGAAAATAAAAATAAAAACAAATTCTTCAAACAAGGTAGAAGCAACCATTATTAAATTCAAGAAAATTTGGAGCACATATAACAAGTAAAAAAATACAACACAGTGCAACAAGAATTCTAACATGATGATCGGGGATGACCTTGATGATCGGAAAAATGGAGAAGATTGGGTAGATCGATTGGCGAATTTGTATAGATCGGCAATGGATCTTGATAGATAAATCACGGATCATGATGGATCGGTGATGGAGCTTGATGAATCGGTAACGATGGTGATGCAGATTTCGGGTGGAGAAGTGATGGAGTTGGGTGGATTGGTGAGGGATTTGAGTGGATGATGGTAGTGATGAAAGTGATGGGTGATTTTGTGGATGGTGAAAATGGTTGTAGGCGATGGTAAACATGGATATGGAGTGGTTGAGGAAGAAAGGAGAGCGAGAGATCAAGAGAAATAGAAAAAGAGAGTAAGGAGAGAGTGGGTGAGAGATAGAGGCGGAGCAGGAGAGAGAGAGAGAAAAAAATTATATATATAAATATATGTATATTATTATTGTTATTATTTTTATAATAATAATTATTATTACTATAGTTATTTTATTTAATTATTTATTTACAAAAAAAATCATTTTTTATATACATATTATCTTGGAGTATTCATCATACCAAGTTACATTCTAATGTAACAAAATTGTTCTTCATTGAGAGGCTTGGTAAATATGTCGACTAATTGACGATTTGTAGGCACAAATTCAAGTTCAATGTCACCTTTGAGTACATGATCTCTTAGAAAATGATGCCTTATTTCAATGTGTTTAGTGCGTGAGTAGTCTTGAATAGGATTTTGAAAGGTTAATGGCACTTATGTTGTCACATTTTATAGGAATTTTATCATAGTGAAGTCCAAAATCTTGAAGTTGTTGTTTCATCCAAAGCATTTGTGCATAACACCCAACTTGGCGGCAATGTGATACCTTGGCGGTTAATGAAACCAGCGAGTTTTGTTTTTGCAAAACCAAGAAGTGAGTGAGTGTCAAGAAAATGACAAGTGCCACTAGTGCTTTTTCGGTCTAGTCTACATCCGCAAAGTCGGCATCTGAGTAACCAAAAAGTTCAAAGGTGGTTCCTTAGAATACCATAATCCCAAATTTTGAGTGCCAACAAGATATCGAAAATCGTTTGACTACGGTGATGTGTGACTCTTTCGGTGCGGATTGAAAATGTGCACACATACAAACACTAAACATTATGCCGGGCCTATTTGCAGTAAGATAGAGTAAAGAACCAATCATACCTCGATATTTCTTCTCATCTACAGGTTTACCTTGCTCATCTTTGTCGATTTTTATCGATGTGCTCATTGGAGTTGCTGCAGGCATTGATGATTCCATTTCAAACCTTTTGAGTAGATCTTTGATATATTTCGTTTGATTTAAATGTATTCCATTATTAGTTTGTTTAATTTGTAGACCATGGAAGTAATTTAATTCCCCCATCATCCTTATTTCAAACTCACCCTGCATGTCTTTAGCAAACTCTTTGCACAAATTTTCATTAGTAGCACCAAAAATGATATCATCAACATAAATTTGAACAATTAGCATATCTTCTTTTTTGATTTTATAAAAAGTGTTGTATCAATTTTTCCTCAACAAAAACCTTTGTCAAGTAGAAAATTACTCAATCTTTCATACCATGCTCTAGGAGCTTGTTTCAAGCCATATAAAGCTTTTGAAAGTTTAAAAACATGATCAGGGTATTTATGATTTTCAAAACCGGGAGGTTGTTCAACATAGACTTCCTCCAAAATGTATCCATTTAAAAAAGCACTTTTAAAATCCATTTGATATAATTTAAAATCTTTAAAACACGCATAAAAGCAAGTAACATTCTAATAGCTTCAAGTCTAGCAAGCTGGTGCAAAAGTTTCATCAAAATCAATTCCCTCTTCTTGATTATAGCCTTGAGCTACTAATCTAGCTTTATTTCTAGTAACAACTTCAGATTCGTCCATTTTATTTTGAAAAACCCATTTTGTACCAATAACGGGATGATCCTTAGGTCGAGAGGTCAAAAACCAAACTTCATTTCTTTTAAATTGATTTAATTCTTCTTACATTGCTAAAATCCGGTTTTCATCATTTTGACTTCTAAAATGATTTTGGTTCAATTGTGAAACAAATGCTAAGTTACCACAAATATTTCTAATAGAGAAACGAGTTTTTATACATTCCGCCGCATCACCTATGATAAGGTCTTTGGGGTGTCATGAGCATACTTCCATTCTTTTGGTAGATTTGAGTCACTTTCTGGAAGAGCATATATTTCTTGAAGTTTCTCCATTGTCATTTCTTCTTCTTGTTCGCGTAATGGATTTTCTTCATTTTCCTTTTTGTAAATGCTCTCCATGCTTGGTTGATTTTCTACAATATCATTGCTTACATGATTCTTGGAAATAATATCGTTAGATTCATCAAAAACAACATGCAGATTCTTCAACAAGTAGAGTTCTTTTATTGAATACTCTATAAGCTTTACTAGACATAGAATAACCAAGAAATATAGCTTCATCCGATTTAGCATCAAATTTTCCTAAGTTATCTTTATTGTTATTTAATACAAAGCATTTACAACCAAAAAGCACGCAAGTGACTAATATTAGATTTTCTTCCTTTCCAAAGTTCATAAGGGTTTTCTTAAGAATAGGTCTAATCATGGCACGGTTTATAACATAAGCGGTGTTAACGACTTCGCCCAAAAATATTTAGGTAAATTATTTTTACAAAGCATAGTACCGACCATTTCTTCAAAAGTTCTATTTTTTCTTTCAACCACACCGTTTTGTTGAGAGTCCTAGGAGCTGAGAAATTATGATTTATTCCTAAGTTATCATAAAACATAATAAAATCATCATTTTCAAATTCTCTACCATGGTCACTTCTAATACTACAAATATTAAGATTTTTCTCATTTTTGAATTCTTTTACAAAGTTTTGAGAAATTATAAAAAGTTTCATTTTTGTGTACTAAAAATAATACCCATGTATATCTAGTATAATCATCAACACAAACAAGGGCATAAGATTTTCCTCCTAAACTTAATGTTCTAGATGGTCGAATAGATCAATATGCAAGAGTTGAAGCGGTCTAGTAGTTGAAACAATATTTTGGATTTAAAAGAAATTCTAATTTGTTTTCCAAATTGACATGCATCACAAAGTTTATCTTTTTCAAAAACAATTTTTGGTAAACCTATGACCAACTCATTTTTTAAAAGTTTGGAAATTAAATCAAAATGAGCATGTCCTAATCTTCTATGCCAAAGCCAACCATTATCGTTTATAGCAGATAAACATTTAATATTAAAATGAGAAGACAAATCGTGCAAATCAAACACATATACATTCTCATGTCTGTAATCTATAAATAAAGTTTTATTTTTTAGGGTGTTTTCAATAGTGCAATGAGTTTTCTCAAAAATAACTCTATAACCTTTATCACATAATTATCTAATACTAAGCAAGTTATGTTTTAAACCTTCAACAAATAAAACATTTTCAATAATAGGAGAGGGATTTTTACCAATACTTCCTACACCAATGATTTTACCCTTGCCATTATCGCAAAAGTCACATATCCGCCATCCTTTGGTTGAAGTGTGGCGAACATAGTTTATTTCAGGTCATATGCCTCGAATATGCCTTTGTCAAGATACCATCTATCGTTACTGGATTTTTTCTTGAAACATACCTACTAAAATTTGATTTCTCTATTGGTACCCATTTTTTCTTGGGTCCATAAAAGTTAGAATTTGACACTCTCGGGATATCCTTAGGGACCCACATCTTTTTTATTTTAACAAAAGGATTTCTTTTAATAGGACATGAAGGTGAAATATGACCTTTTGTTCCACAAAAATGACATGTGAGATGAGAGTGATTAGAAGATGCATATACAAAGCCATTTTTGGCAGTTTTTACTTTTGAAAAAGGTTTATATCCAATTCCGGCTCTACCAAAAGTACGGTTTTGATTTTTAAGAATTTTATCTAAAGTCTCTCTACCTTGAGTGAACTTTGAAAGAGTAGTTTTCAAGTCTTTAATATTTTCTTTCAAAATAATTTGCACATTTTTTAAAGAGTCGTTTTCTTTTTGCAATGCAACTAAATGTTTTTCAGAAATTGAAGACTCTTTTTGAGTTAAAATCTCATTTTCCTTTTTCATTTTCATGGCTTCATTTTCTAAAACATTTATCTTGGAAGTCAATGATTCATTTTCTTTTGATAAACTTGAAATTACTTTCTTTTGACAATTATTTTTCAAACTAAGTTTCTTAAATTCAGCATATAATTCATCAAAAGCTAATTGTAATTTATCAAATGTAAAGGATTCGTCATTTACCTCATTTTCATTTCCAAGTGCCATTAAACATAGGTTAGCAACCTCGTTTTTGCAAACTTCGGTTTCTGTGTCGCTTTCATCACTATCTTCTCTCCATGCTGCAATCATAGCTTTCTTCTTGTCCTTCTTGAATTTTTTCTTAAGTTCTGGACATTCTGATTTGTAGTGTCCAGGTTTGTTGCATTCGTAGCAGGTCACTTCAGATTTTTTGTGATTTTCTCCTCTTTGAAAATCCCTGTTGTTGAAGTCTTTTCTGAAAAAATTTCGTACGGCTTGTTTCTTTCTCACAAACCTTTAGAACTTTTTAGTGATGAATGTCATTTCCTCATCCTCATCTGAATCATCTTCCTTATCCTCTTGATGTTTCGAGGTGGATTTGAAGGCTATTTATTTCTTCTTGTTGTTGTCCTCCTCTTCCTTTCCTTATTGCATTATGAGCTCATGAGTTAAGAGAGATCCCATTAACTCATCTAGACTTAGGTTCGATAAATCCTTGGCTTTGGTAATGGCAATGACTTTTGTCTCCCAACTTTTTGGCAATGACCTAAGCACTTTTCTTACAATTTCAGCATTAGTATATGTTTTGCCAAGAGAAGTTAAACTATTAATAATATCAGTAAAACGAGTAAACATTTGAGGAATAGTTTCATCAGGCTTCATTTTAAAAAGTTCATAATTATGGACTAACAAACTGACTCTAGATTATTTAACTTGTTCGGTTCCCTCATGAGTCACTATAAGCTTGTCCCAAATTTCTTTTGCGGTTTTACATGTGGAAATTCTATTGAACTCGTTGGCATCTAAGGCACAGTACAACATGTTTGTAACTTTGACATTAATTTGGGCCATTCTAATATCTGATTCATCCCACTCATCTTCAGGTTTTGGAATCCTAAGTCCATCTACAGTTTTGGTAGGAATTTTTGGACCATTGCAAATAATTTTCCAACATTCATAATCATTAGATTGAATATGTATAGTCATCCTAGTTTTCCAATAGCTAAAATTTGTGCCGCTAAATAGAGGTGGCCTATTAGATGCTTGTCCCTCGGGTAAGGAATAACTAGGGGTTGCCATGATCTACTCTAAGACGGTTAAGTCACAGAAATTAGAGTCTAGGCTCTGATACCAATTGTTATCCCAGATAGGCAACCCAAGAAGGGGGGTGAATTGGGTTATTAAAAATTTCACAATATTAAAATTAACACAATATTCAGAATTTTAATAAATAAAAAAAAACAGAATAATAATTATCAATATGAACGTAAGAGAGATAGGGAGAGAAAATCAAACACTGCGATTTATAGTGGTTCGGCACGCCGACCTACGTCCACTCTCCAAGGAACCTCCTTGAGAATTTCTTTACTATCAATTGAATAAATATACCACCCAGCTTGTGGATTTGGCACAAGACTTACTCTTATCTATTGAGCCTCACTCAACAATAAAAGCCTTACCCTTACAAAATCTCTCTAAAAAATAAAAAATAAGAATAAGGGTAATTTAAACCCTCTTTTACAATAATTCTCTCACAAAGAGTAGATATGAAAGTGTAAGAACAAATGCTAGACTTAGATTTGAAAGTAAAATAGCATAATACAATTTGGAGCTCACAGAAAATTTTCTCTTCAAGTTCTTGATTTTTTCTCCACACACAACACTTCTATTTATACACAAAAATATATCAGTTGGACGCTCCTTGCTGACGTCATGGCTTACATAAGCACGCTCCTAACGTCATGGCTTACATAAGCACGCTCGATGTCATGGCACATAAGCACACTCTTGATGTCATCGCTTACATAAGCACACTTCTTGATTTTGAATAGTCAGCAAATGATAAGAATTAAAAAGATAAAAATAAGACTGATTTTTTCTTTTTGTTTTTTTTCAAACATGGAGCCACCGTTTTTGTAGACAATTTAATACAAAGTTCACAACTTTCAAACAAACAAATAATTTTCTCCATCTAGTTTATAATATATATATATATATAACTCCATTTTTTTCTTCTTGTTTGATTATAATAAGATATAATCAATGTAGTATAGTGTGATATGATATAATCAATGTAATGTAAAAAATTTAATAGCGCACGTGATGTATTCTATTTATATTATATGCAATATATATATAATGTTCTAATCAAATATTTGCATACATAAAAAATCTCTTTAAATGATATTTATGATGGATCTGAAAATGTATGCCATCTTTAAAATATTGTATATGTTGTAGAAATTTTAAACTAAATATATTCTACCACTCCATATTAATTTTGTCAACACAAGACAACCCATCAATATCAAATTTGTCAAAATAATACAACCAACCCATCATTTTTATCAAAATAATATAATTAATCAATTTTTAATTTGGTCAAAAAGTGAATAGTGATCAGCCTCAATTTTTCAAAAGGTGAATAGTAAAGTTTTCAAAAATATTTTTATTTAACTAATATTTAACAAATATATATATATATATATATATTAAAAAGATAATATTTTGTGTCAAATAAATATATACATTAAAAACATCTAAATTGTTACAAATAATACTTTAGACATCATCAAAATTAAATAATATGATTAACAACCATAACCAAGAATCTCACGCGTTAGAATGTCCTGAAAAACACAAAATGAGGGCCAAAAAGCGATAGTGCAAGCAAGAATAGAGGTAATTTGGCTAACAGACAGAAGATTATATTCAAGGGATGGAACAACAAGGACAGTATCTGATGTGAGAGTTTGATATAGAGTGACAGAGCCCTCTCCAGTAATGGGAGATATACTACCATTAGCCATGGAGACAACAGATTAAGGAGAAGGAAAAATAGATTGTAACTGACCAGAGTCCCTAGTCATATGATTGGATGCATCTGTATCAATAATCCAAGTATTATTCTTAGAAATTGCAGAGAACACAGAGGCCTTAACATCAATACCTGAGTAGGCAACGTTTGTTGTAGGTTGCGATGGATCTGCCTCCGTAGATGTCACCATTGCCTTTCCACCGAGCTTCTTGCGAGGTTTCTTGGTGAAATCCCACCACTCCGGATAGCCAATAAGTTCATAGCATCGTTGTTTCGAATGACTGGTTTCACCACAATGAGCACACATCAAGCCACCAAACTTGCTAGTGGATTGATTGCTTCTATTTCTCAACAAGCCAAATGATGGTCCTGGGTAGGTATGGTTGGTCAGCAGTGCTGAATTCTCAAAGATTTGACAAGAGCGCTCATGGTCTGTCTCTATTGGTATTTTCTCCGAACATATGCATATGTGCTCTCCAAATCAAGTTTTGAGTCTTTTCGTAATGTTTCGCCACGAACCTGATAAAATTCGAAATCGAGTCCACTCAAAAAATTATGAACCCAAAGCCTAGCCATCGCATAATACAACTAGACCACCCCTTTAACTATTCCTTCTTGAGAGATAGTCCTGTGATCAATTTCCTGGAAAATAGCAACGAGTTCATTGTAGTATGTTGACAAGGGTCGACCATTTTGCGTAGTGGAGAAGGATCTCTGGTTCAATTCAAAAATATAAGTTTCGTTTGATCCATCATAGAAGGTTTTCGATACAGCCTCCCATATTGCCTGGGCAGTGGGAAGATGAATAAATCGCTGGATCAACGACGGGCTCATTGAGTCAACAAGCCAACTTTTCACTTTGTGATTTTCGGTAATCCATGTTCCTAGATTGGGATCGCCGGGTGCAGGTTTTCTTGCTTCGCCAGTGAGATATCCAACCTTGCTACGAGCGCCAATACGCATCTCCATGAGTTGAGACCATAAGGAATAATTGTTGTGGATCGGGGGCACACCAGGGAACACACACAAGCAACAACACAAGAGATTTAACGTGGTTCGGCAAGTCGCCTACGTCCAAGGGCAGCGGATTCACTATATTGAGAAAATGGAAGAATTACAACACTCTCGGAATAATTCTCTCTCTCTATTTTCTCTCTTGAACTCACACCTCACTGTGTGTATTTCCCTCTGTTCTCACCCTCTCCATTTATACACATTACAGAAGAGAGGTGGAGAGGCTGGCCTTGCACATGGCCAGCTCACTTCTTCTCCTTTCGATGGCCGTCCATGTTCGTTTGCAATGTGTTGGCTTCACATGGAGAATCACCTTTGTAGGTTGGCAAGTTTCACATAGAGAATCACCTTTGTAGGTTGGCAAGTTGTGTTGGCAAGAATCTTTAGCCAATCTTCAACAAATCTCCACCTTGGCGAGGATTCTCTTATCCAACATAGTGATCGATCAACACTGCCTTGCACCCGAAGGTGCTCAGTTCCGAGAGATGTTGACCAAGTCCAAACAATGTTGGAACTTGATCCCAGAAACCACTTTTGTGAGCATATCGGCCGGATTATCTGCAGTACTAATCTTTTGAAGCAGAATATCCCCTTCATTCACAATTTCTCGGATGAAATGGAAACAGACATCAATGCGCTTAGTGCGGGAATGATGAACCTGGTTCTTTGCCAAACAAATGGCACTCTGACTGTCACAGTACACCTCAACGTGCTTCTGAACAATACCCAAGTCCTCAATCAACCCGTGTAGCCAAATAGCTTCTTTAAAGGCTTCTGTCACTGCCATGTACTCTACCTCTGTAGTAGACAAAGCCACCGTTGACTGAAGCGTTGACCTCTAACTCACCGGCCCTTTAGCAAACGTAAATACATACCCTGTTGTTGATCGGCGTTTGTCCAAGTCACCAGCATAATCTGAGTCCACATATCCACCCAAATTCTGACCAAGTCGGTTATCTCTCTCGAACTTCAATCCCAGATTAACCATGCCATGTATGTACCTGCTTATCATACTCACAGCATGTGAGATGTCAGGCCTTGTACAAACCATAGCATACATTAATGCACCAACTACATTTGCATATGGAACTTGTGCTATATGCTTCCGTTTTTCTTCTGTGCGTGGAGACATCGAAGCACTGAGTTTGAAATGAGGGGCCAATGGTGTACTTACAGCTTTGGTTTTCCCATTTATGCCAAATCTGTCTAACACCTTTTTCAGATACTAGGAGCATGCATGCAAACTGACAGCTTTGGTTTTCCCAAAAGGATACGACTCGTGCATGCAAACTGACAATGAGCTACGCATCGGAGACATGAGTTGATACTTCCGCAGAAACATTTTGAGCTTGAGGTAGAGGCACACCCATACTTCGGAGCATTGACAAGGCTTGACGGGGTACATCCCACGGAATTTGCTGGAGGTGAAACACACTCAGATGCTTCGATTTTCCCTCTTTTCTTTTGTTTTGCAGTGTGGGACTTATATAGCTTCAGATAGATCCTGATTTTACTGTTTGCATGACCTGAGTTGAACCCCACGGTTTTTGAAAGAACAAATTCCTTTTTTTGCACCAATGTGGAGAATGGCACAGCACTCTGAGCACAAGATGATGATTTTTTTGAAATTAAGAAATGAGTTCTTAATCGGGTATTGAGCCTACGACTGAACACAGCGAAAAAGCCTCAACAACGGAAAACAATGGATAAACAACCTAAACACGTCGAGTAACACTCGAGACGACTCAAAACAAGAATCGAGATAAAACAAAAAGACACGACACTCAGACATGCACAGGGACCCTGTTTCACCGGGTAGTGTTTCCCACCCTTTCTCATTTGTGATCCTCACATCACTCGACCCTCAAGCTCTATTTTTCACGAAAAAGCCCTTTTCTCACTTTTTCTCTCAACGCACATCTCTCTATTCTTTAATCTCTCATTTTTTTATCCCTCCCCTGGGTGGTTGATGGATAAACAGGAAGTTACGGGTTCTTGCCCCTAGCATTCTGCTAGATTCTTTTCTTGTTCACAACAATGAGTTTCTTCCACAGAGGGGCCGCGCAACAATTAGGTGTATAGTGAATCTGCGGCTGACGTCGGTCAACGACGCTCTGCTGGGGAGTTTGGACATGGTTAGATCTGTCCAGATGATGGAGTGGAATATCTTGCCCCAGTCCAGTTCGTGCTTCGCACTTGGCTTGATACCTCGTTGCTTGGAGGATTTTGAGAGCTTTCAGCCCTTTTGTTGTTAACCTCAGTTGTGCCCTCTTCTAGCAGGTAGAGTGCCCTTTCTGGCAAGTATGGTGGCAACGGGGAAAAGACAGGACACCTGACTCAACTGTGCCCCTAGTTCATCATTTTGACCATTTTTTGTTTTTTGGCTTTCTACAAAAACAATTTTGACCAATGTAAGAGTTAGATTAGCATGTTTGTTCGATTTTTGATTTAAAATCATGCAAGACAGGCTATGAGCACTGAAAATTTTCCTTTTTTGGGTCCGAGAAATGGTCCGGTTTTTGGAAAAGATGGAATGATTTTTGAGAGAATAGTCAACCTCAGTAAAAATTCTCAAAACTGTTTTTGCAAACGGCCACCGCTCAACAAGCAGGGAACCAACTCTTTGAGATGCACAACCTCGGACCAATAGCAATGGAAAATTGCCCCTTGTCTGAAGGACACTGCATGGCAACGGAAAGTTGCCCCTTGTTTGAAATGACACCGCAGTGCATTGAATGGCAACGGAAAGTTGCCCCTTGTTTGGATGATGTCGTAGCACATTGTAGTCAGTCCTCTGAGCGATGAACACGACCAGACTCTCGGATACAGAGAAGGCAAAGATGATCAAAACCATCACATGGACATAGTCGAATTTGAATTGTTTTACGGCTGGACTTTAGAGTGAAGTTGCCTACGTATCCCAAACATGGGAATCAAGCCTTACGTAGTTCCGGGTTAAGGTACACTCGGGTATTTAACCTCTCCTTTTTATGCTCTAACTTTTGCCAAGGCACCTGTTGCAGGTTTTCGACCTTGCGAGCTTCTTTTTCTTTTTCTCTTCATTTTTCATTTTTTTACTTCTTTTCTTTCCTTCTTTTTTTTTTCTTTTTTGTATCTTTGCATTTTTTCTTTTTTTCTTTTTTCATTCTTTTCTTCGCTCTAACTTTTGCCTGGGTCGCCCTTCCGGGTTTTCGGCCCAGCGAGCCTCTCAAAGGGTAAAAGTGTAACAAGTCCATGCCAAATGGTTTTGAGATTGAAGCCCTCTGTATCCAGGAGAATGGCTGTTGTATTGATTTGCAGAAAAATCCACCTTTGGCTCTTCGAGCACATCGGATATTTTTTGCCCCTAGTTCGAGGGGTGCTTCTGATCTAGCTTTGCAAGCTTCTTCTGATGAGATCTAACCTTCTTGATCTGACTTTGGTGCCTCTTGTTTGAGGGTTGCTTCAAATCTGGCCACACAGGCCTTACATTGTGGTCGACCGTTGAACATTCTGAATGCCAGTTCAAGGTTTGAAAGCAAAGGGAGGTCGAGTCTCGAGGCTGAGAGCGATCCTAGGCTGCACAATCTCAAGACCGATTCCACACATGTCTTCAGGATCACAAGAAACATTTTTTGAAAGTTTTAGGAAAGCGACAAATCGCTCATGGCGAAAAGGCGATGTAGGACCAATCTGGATCAAAGCTAGGGTCCTTCTCAGTACTCACACTAACAAGCATGATTTCATTCATTAAAGGCTTAGCACGCCTCTCTTTCTCTCAATTGATCAATTTTTTGCAAATCCCAAGGAATTCCTTCCTCTTCGTTTTCACCACAGTGTTTGAAAAAGTTTTGAAAAACTTAGGCCAATGCAATGACTTCAAGGCACAGAAAAGACAGAGTTCTTAGTCAAATACTTCCATCTCATTTAGAATTTCTGGCACAACTGGCACACGGCAGAAGCAAACACAAGAGTGTGAAAATCACTGCTGTTCCATTCAAAATCTATTAGCATAACTGGCTCCAAGGCAGAAATAGACTCGAAAGGAAGCAAAAAGACAAACACAAAACAAGCAAGTGATGTCTGAGGTAACACCCCCGAAATCACCCGACCCCTACACAACAGATCGACCTGCTACAACAAGTTCCAATCGACTCAAGATGAAAGGACTGACTCAATACAAAAAGACAAGACTGACCCAATACCCAAGTTAGAAAGCAAAATTAACAGCATTTGTACATTTGCTCAAAACAAAGGTATGCCGCCCACCACATCCGGTAAATCAACGCCGCCACAGTGGTCCAACCTCTAATCACATCACATTATCCCCCACAAGTTCACTGATCAAGTGCCGATAGACTTTGCAGGACCTGGTGCGAGGATGACCCCGTTGTCGATCAGATTTTGTATCTCATGGCGAAGACGAAAACACATGTCAGTGTCATGGCGGCTACCGATGGAAGGTACAAGATCACTTTGGGTTATGTGAGGGAGGGGGTTTCTTTGGTAACGATTGTGGCTGCAGTGGCTTCAGATACCCCTTTTTGATCAAGGTCCTCAGGGCCATTGATAGAGACATGTACAGTGGGGTAAACACCCTTTGGCCCTGAGGTGGGTGTTTGGCTGTTTGTGAGCTAGTTTCGGATGTACCGGCGAATGGGGTAGCTATTTTTGATGTGGTGGTGGTGACCATGCCCACATCCGGTTATAGTAGCTGCGTCCACTGGTGGTCGCATTTGAGCTGTGGATAAATTCCTCCTAGGTTGCTCCTTCTCGGTCAATAAGGCCCCGCTTCATAGCGTCCTCAATCTGTACCCCCATCTCGTGTAGATCCGCAAGGGTAGGAAAGGGTAAGACTATCATTTTTTGCATCAGTTTGGGTTGGAGGTTGCGCACAACCATCCTTATCTGGTCTTTGTCAGAAGGCCTTGTAGTCATCATTGAGGCCTTTGCTCTCCATCTCATCACGAACTCTGAGAAACTCTCCTTTGGTTCTTGGCGGGTGGCTTCGAGATCACGAGTTGTGACCTCGATCTGTGTGTTGTAGGAGTATTGAGCAATAAAGGCCTCAGCCAGCTCTTCCCAGTTCCGTTTCACAGAGTCCTTCAATTTTGCATGCCAGATTGCGGCTATCCCAGACATGGTTCGGCCAAAGAGAGACAACTTCTGAGCTGTGGTCAAACCCATTGGCTTCAAGATATCGGAAAACAGGTGGAGGTGCACCCTTGGGTCTCCAGAGCCGTCAAAGCGATCAATATGCGGCATTTTAAACTGCTCCAAAAGGTAGCGCAGATTCAATATACCCGTCCTCTAAATCCGGGATGGGGTTCACTCCATGTGCTCATCTGAACAACTCCTCCAGTTTATTGACCTTAAGTGCAGTTGGGTCAACCTTAAATTCAAAGGGCGTGTCCACTGGATTAGCCGATGCTTTGGACAACTGAGGTGGGATTGGCAGTGGAATCGCCATGTCAACATCCGTACTTTCTCGACGTGAGCCTCTCTAGGTATTGGGACCATTGGTGGGGTGGAGCTGGTGCGGCGACGCTCCGTCTTGTTGGGGTTGTTGTTCTTGCTTGAAGCTTGGTGAGTAAGCCCGCTTGTTGAGCCGAACCTCGCTTGGCGGGTGGTAACCGCCGACGAGCAAAGATCTCGTCATGGCCTCTTGGAGTTGGCACCTCCTCCTGTGATATTAATCGAAAGTCATGCGGATCCGAACAGAGGTGATGTGACTGGTGACTAACGGATCGGATGTCTGCCTTGCCTTAGCGAAGGAACACTGGCTGCCTTTGAACTGAATTTCTGACCTAACAAAGTCTATCAGCACAAGTCCAATGAACCTCGGGGATAGTGGAGCCTTCTAAAGCTATAGTTCCAGGACTACCCCTAGCAAAAGAGAAAACCGACAGCATCTTAGCTCAATTTCACTGGAACGGATATAAGCAAAGCTGAACAACTATATTCTATTATTGATCACTGTTCCCCGAAATCACTGCCCCAAATCTGAATCTAATACCCGCAGATATAACTGATTCTCAAAATACTGATACTGGTGCCCGCAGGCCGGATACCCAGACTTGCAAACTGGTATATGCATTCCCTGTAGAGATACACTCTAAAAGCACATAGCATGTAAAAGAGAGCCAATACACCCCTATGTTGGGGTAAGGTTTCCCTGTCCTATTTTGTCAGGAGCTAGGGTTTCACTACGCACGCAGCGGTTTCAAACAACCTATATCGGGTAAGCAACCTGTCCTAGTTTGGAATGGTCACTATGGATTTCAATATGCACTAGGTCGAATGGTCAAAAAGGGTGCCCCGGTAAAACTGGGGTTTGTGTTCCCATACTGGCAGAGCCCGCAACCGGTCAGCCTTATGGTCATGCCTTGACAAGACAAGCCTCCAGCAAACCGCTCAGGAATAGCAAATGGCCAACACAGTGTCCTAGGCGCACCAATGCACATGCAATGCAAAGAAACACATAAGTGTAGTCAAAATAAGATATCACGAGTTCGAGTCAAGCTCTCTAAAAATCCCTCAAGCTAGAGTCGCAGAGGAGGACCTCGCCATGATCGAACTCCCTTTTGTGTCACGGTTCTAAATCTGAACCAAAGAGTCCAACTCTGGCAAATCGTTTTGAAGAAAAACAGATTTTGAAAAGAAGTGCCAAACATGGACTGCTTTGCCAGATACAGAGTCGCCACCTAAATGTTTTAAAATGGGAAATTTAGGAAACCCCGACTAAGGTCAAGGCCACGTGTCCGTCATCACCAAAGTGGTCTTGGCTCGGGAGCTTGGGTACGATCGGGGAAGGTCAGCTATGAGCACCCCCTTTCGCCCGGTCCGAAGAGCGGCCTCTACTAACCGTGATATCCGATTTTGAAAACGTTACATGCTCTTATTCCAATTATTACCCTAGAATTACTATGTTATGCGCGCAGCAAACAAGTATAGACTAGATTGCCTAATTTGGAAATAAACATTGCATATCCGTTCGTTTTGAAAATGCTTCAGAATTTGCTACTCGCAAGTAGGCTAAAACACGGATTTCAACGAGTTTTCCAACTCAAGCAATCCAACCTCCACCCACAGGCATTCAAACAGTTTATCTCACATAAGCACTTAGCCGCATGGTAAGCATACTATCATGGCAACATTCACACGCATGTGGTATGCTAAAGCGTAAATACTTACATCGCACCGTACAAAACAAGAAACTAGTTAGCGCACATGCATGTCCCTAGGTCATGTTAAGTGGCTAATGCAACACAGCAAGGATGCAATTTAGAGTAGGCTCGGCTAACCCTAAAGATGGCATGTGAAATGCACTTTATTCGATGCACGTATTCAATTTGGAATTGAAAATACAATGCGCTTTGTATGATGTACCGAGCCCGATGCATGTCAACAAATGCATGGATGCACGCATGCATAGCATAAGGTATGCTAAAATAAACGTGCCCTAATACTAACCATTAAAAGGTGTAGGTAAAAGGGAAGAAAGAAGTGGGGTTGGAAGACATGCACACACCCACACACTTATTACAGATTTGCCTCGCCGAGGGACCAAAAAATAATAATACAAATTAATTAACTACGCAAGCTAATTAAATATTACAAATAGCCTAATTAATTAACAAATTAATTAATCTAAGAAAAACAAGAACCGCCTGGGCGAGGGCCCAATGCATGCACATTCGATTCCGCTTAATTGCAATCGCCATGCCTAGCTTGCCTCTGCTTTTCCTCGCTTTGCATCTCGAAGACTACTAAAGTCTCGGAGTGCCTCCTAGACACCGAGGACATCATCCCGAGGAAACACCACCTTTGAAGTATGTGGTCACGGCAGTAATTCACCCATCGGCCGATAATTGATCGCCGGTCAAGATCAACATCGGCCCAAGAATGAATCCTCGCAGAACTCCGCAACTCACAAAGCAGAGGGCAAAACTTGCATGGCAGCTCAATTCAAGCAATGTATGCACCAAACACATTCCTTATCATGTTTGTGACTCAAATGAGGATGTGCCTCGATTCTCGCCACCAATCGCAAGATTTCCATGCATGATGGCCAAAGAGTCAAGTGTGCATTTTAATATCAAATGTAATGCACACCAAACATACAAGGGACCAAACCTCAATCATAGTTGATCAAGAGGCAAGGCAATGCACAACAATGCACATGCAACCTAAGCATGCAAGCTAACATACAAACATGCAATGCAACTACATGGCATACACAACGCTAACAACATAACATGCACAAAGCATTGAAGCATGGCATACACAATGCAACATGGACTTACACCAACACAAGGGGGCCTCACACACTCACATAGGAGGCCATCGGATAAAAGTGAAGTGGCTTGAAATGCGTGCACACGGGCACGCAAATCGAGAAAATGGCATACGGAATGCAATGATGCTAAAATGACATAAACAATACAATATGGGCTTACACTAACATGAGAGAGCCTCAGCCACACTCACATAAGAGGCCGAGAGATGGAAAATGAGATGCCTCGAAATGTGTGCACACGGGCACGCAAATCGAGGCAATGGCATACGCGATGAAATGGCATGGAAATATGATATGCAAACATGCAAATGAATTTCAGCACTCAAATGTGGGGCAAAACAGTCCCGAAACATGGCCAAAGTGTACCCGATGCATGGAATGATCCCGAAACATGAATTTTGGCACCCGAAATGGCCTTTAGCTACACCAAACATGCATAATTGATACATGACATGAAAAGGAAGAAGCAAGGCAGCTCCATAAATCACATTTTTACAGTACAAAACATGGGCAAACAGCAATCACAAATGGGGCTAACATGGCATACAAAAATGGCTCCACAAGGCAGGCTATGAAGTAAGTGATACATGAAAAGCCCGAATGGAAAAATTCCCTTCTACAATACTGAATAGGGACCAAAAATATGCACATTTACAGTAGATGAAAACCCTCAAATCAGTAGGCAAACATGCTAAAAATGCCATGCAAGAAATAGGCCACAAGAGGGGTATGATGGTAGGTACAACATGGAGGCCCCCAACAAGGTTGATCCCTTCCACAATATTGTAGAGGGACACAAAATAAGCTTACTCACAGTTCATGACATGCTCCAAAAAAATTTACATGTAGGCCAAACAAATCATGCAAATTTACGGTAAATAGGAGAGATTATGAAGTAAGTGCAAGATAGGGGGCCCAAACAAGGTTGAGCCCTTCTTAAATGTTGAAGAAGGGCTCAAAATGATCCTACTTACAGTTTACATTATGCTCAACAACAGATCACACATAGGCTAGAAATTTCATGCAAAAATGTGGCATACCAAGGAGTATTGAAGCAAGTGCACTATGGAGGGCTCAAACAGGGTTGAGCCCTTAAACAAACATGAAGAATGGCTCAAAAGAATGCCCCTTTCAGTTAGGGTCGGAGCCCAAAACAGTAAGAAAATAGGGTAAAAAAATGTGACAAGAATGTGCTACAAAAGAGGAAAAATGATCTTGCCCTTGAAGACTACCCTTTTTGTTCCCTTTTGGCTTGAGAAATGATGCTTCCTAGCTGCTGGAAAGCTTCCCAAGCTGCTGGAAATGGAGTTGTGGTGGTGGTGCTATAGGTTGTAGTGCAATAGGCCAAGAACTATGGAGTTTTGGTGGCAAAGGAGTGAAATCTAGAGAGAGAGAGGTTTTTTTTTTAGAGTGAGAAGCTCCCAAAACTTGATTTTTTGTTCTAACCTAAGCCATATGAGATATAAGGCTCTATATATATCAAAATAAGAGCTTTTGGTCGAAATATCCCCATTGAAAATATCTGCCACAGTGTATTGATAAATATCTCACAAAATCGAGTTCGGGCACTTTTGGTCGGCAATCTTTTGTGCCGGTCGGCTAAATAGAGTGCCGATGGGTGGCTAATGAGGTCAAAAAGTTCCGGTGGAAGTCTAGATTGAAGCCCCGGAAGTTGGCTTTCCAATGGCGCAAACCTTGCATTAAAATTCCTTCTGTAGAAAAAGTTATGCCAGTTTCCGTAAAGCCGCGCAGATTCGGTCCAACCGGACTTCAACCAACCATATCTCCTCCCCCCGGATTTGGACTTAGGAGATCCTTGAGTGAAAAATGAAGCCCCGGAAGTAAGGTTTCCAATGGTGGTGGCCCATATTTTAATTCCTCTTGTACAAAGAGTTACGCCCATTTCGGGGAAGCCGCGCAGACTTTTCTCCTTCCCGGATTCATGCTGAACCACTCCCAAACTAGTTTTCTCCCCTCTTCTCCTCTTTTCTTCAACTTCAAACCCCTAAGTAAGGTGTTTTGAAAGATTTTTCAAATATTTCATCTCTCTTTCATTCATCTCCCCTTTGTCCTTGCTCGGTTTACCGAAAAGCGCAACATTTACCGAAATGCAAGCGTCGGAACATCGTGGGAATTTTATTTCAAAAATGTTTTGAAGAGAGGGTTTTAAGGTCTAAAAACCATCAAAAATAATTTTGGTCCACAATGGGGTATGAAGTTGATATTTGCCTCTCTCCTTGCCGAAGAAACTGAACCTGTGCACTGCACACCTTTCTCCAACAAATAAACCATCAGTAGTGCCCAAGTCTTAAGGGCGGTCAAAAATGGGGTGTCTATAGTCATCCAACTAGGTTGCTTAGTAACCCTTTTTCCTTTCCTGATTGCAATGGGTTCTGATTGTTGCGGAGCCTCTGGATCTTCATTTTTATCTGAACTCTCTTCAGAGCTATCCTCTAAGACTTCTTCAGAATGGTTGATTGGCTGACTAGTCTTTGCTGGAGTCTCAAACTCCACCTGCACCGACTTCTTCAAGGCTTCCTCATTCTGTTGAGGATCTAGTTGCTTCAGCATTGCAAACTCATCAAAGGTAACGTCTTTTCTGATAAGAACTTTCTTTGATTCAAGGCACCAAAGTCTATATCCCTTGACTCCGTCACTGAAGCCCAAGAAGATGGCTTTCTTGGCTCTTGGATCCAACTTAGATTCTGTAACATGAAAATAGGCTGGACATCCAAAGATACGTAGCTGATCATAATCAGTAACTGGCACTCCTGACCATACCTCCATGGGAGTCTTACCATCTAGTGCTGCAGTAGGTAGTCTGTTGACAAGATGACGAGCATAGTTCAATGCCTCGCCCCAAAATGCCTTGCTCAATCCAAACTGTGATAGCATACACCGGACTTTCTCCACCAAAGTGCGGTTCATGCGTTCTGCAACTCCATTCTGTTGCGGTGTTCCAGGAACTGTGAAATGTCTCACTATCCCTACATTCTGGCAAACCTCAAAGAAGGGATCTGATGTGTATTCTCCACCATTGTCAGATCTGAGCTTCTTGATCCGTCTGCCTGTCTAGGTCTCAATCATCTTCTTCCACATAAAAAAGATGTCTAAGACTTCATCTTTGTGCTTCATTGTGTAAATCAAAACTCTTCTGGAGAAATCATCAATGAACGACACAAAGTAGTGTTTACCTCCCAACGAAGCATTCTTGAAAGGACCCCATACGTCGCTGTGAACATAGTCTAGAATCCCTTTGGTACGATGAATAGCAGTACCAAACTTGATTCTTGTTTGCTTGCCCAGTACACAATGCTCGCAGAACTCAAGCTTCCCTGTCTTGGCGCCTTTAAACAGGCCTTGCTTTACCAACCCTTGTAAAGCCTTCTCACCAACATGCCCTAGGCGCATGTTCCAAAGTCTGGAAGTGTCTGATGCATCATCTTTTGAGCTGGTGGAGACAGCCACTCTCCCAGTGACTATAGAGCCGTCTAGGAAATATAAATTTCCCTGTCGAGTACCCTTCATTGCAACAAACGCTCCTTGAACAACTTTGAGGACTCCACCTTCCATGGTTACTCTGTAACCTTTAGAGTCGAAAACTCCCACCGAGATAAGATTCTTTGTCAAATCCGGTACATACCGAACATCTTCAAGAATTCTGATTGTTCCATCATGTATCTTCAGTTGAATTGTCCCAATCCCCTTTGTCTGGCAAGCTTGGTCGTTGCCCATCAGCACAACTCCTCCATCGAACTCTCGTAAGCTCGAGAACCACTGCTTGTTCGGACACATGTGGTAGGAACATCCGGAATCTATTATCCATTCATCAGACTGGCCATATGATGAAACTGTGAAGGCTGCTTCTTCACCATTATCTCCATCTCGCAACGCTTCACCTTTTCTTCGTCTTGTCTTCATTGGGACAATCTTTTGCCCAATGGCCCTTCCGGCCAGCAAGACACTCGTCTTTGCAAGACGCCTTCATCTCAAGATTTCTTTGGATTTTGAGCGAGACTTCCCTCACCCTACATATCTTCTGTTATTTGTTCTGCCTCTGACTGTCAATGCCTCGGATGCTGAGTCCCTATTTGCAAACTTATCTTTCTTTCTGAACTTATTGTTCACCAAGGCGTTTGCAACATCAACATACTTGATCTTCTTTACCGCATAAAGAAAGTAGTAAAGTGAGATGATCATACGAGTTAGGCAAGGAATTCAACAATAACAAGGTTTTATCTTCATCACCAATGTGATCATCCAAATTCTTCAAATCCGTAAGAATTTTGTTGAAGTTATTTAGGTGTTCGCTCATCGAAATACCTTTCTTGTAGTCGAACGAAACAACCTCTTCTTCAAGTAGAGGTTTTCAATGCTTTTTGTCATGAACTTATCTTCCAATGCCTTCTAATGCTTCTTCACACTTTCATAGTCTGTGTACGCGTTCTTCTCATCTTTCGCAAGGCACCGTCGGCTGGAACTGCTGGACAGGAGATTTACCTTCTCCCCTTCTTTCCCATCTAGGTCATCCGGTTTGTCTCTCAGAGTGAAGTGCAGTTCATCTCGACAAGCATATCCTTAACTTCAAGATCTCCACATGCCGGTTGCGCTTCCCATCAAACTTCTACCATTTAACTTAGCATAGGACACCGGGGTCCAATGCCTAGAGTTGCTTGTACTCGCTGAATTACTTACGGACTCGGTTGATTTGGCCTCTGTAGATTCTGCCATTTTTTAGAAACTTCAATTCAAAAAACTGATCGTACGGATGTGTTTGGAATACTCCAAATAGTTGGAAAACACTATTGGATCGTCAAAAACGGACTCCAAATGACTTCGATTTGGCCAAAACAGGTCGACGAGTACAATCCATTTTCCGCAGCCCAGATCCGCAGCGGCTTGGTCAACGCGGCTCAACGGCGTGGTCAATCGGCCTTCGGCGCCAATCAATAAGAGCGCAATGCTTGGTCAACAATGGCGCGGCTTGGTCAGCGGCTCAGGGCTGACGTGTCTGACACGTGGGCTGACGTGGCGTTTGACGTATCATCTGCGTGGCGATGATACGGCGTCTACGTGGCACTAACATGGCTCCACGTGGCTCGTCTTCTTCCTGGAGACGCGCGTGTGGCGCGTGGGATGACGCGCCGAGTGGCAGCCGGCGCGTGAAAGCGCATGGTGAGAGTGAGCTTCACTCTCTTTCTTCAAGCGGCGCATGGTAGCGCGTGGGACCTCTTCTGGGGCTATTCTTTGCTGTTCTGGACTCCTCTCTAGGAGATCTTGCTCCTAGTATGCTCAAAAATTGATTTTGAGCACTTCGAAATCTGGGCACTTTCGGAAAAAATTCGATTTTTCACCACTCGAGCTCTAATACCAATTGTTGTGGATCGATTCACTATATTGAGAAAATTGAAGAATTACAACACTCTAATAATTCTCTCTCTCTATTTTCTCTCTTGAACTCACACCTCACTGTGTGTATTTCCCTCTATTTGTTGAAGATTGGCTAAAGATTCTTGCCAACACAACTTGCCAACCTACAAAGGTGATTCTCTATGTGAAGCCAACACATTGCCAACGAACATGGACGGCCACTGAAAGGAAAAGAAGTGAGCTGGCCATGTGCAAGGCCAGCCTCTCCACCTCTCTTCTGTAATGTGTATAAATGGAGAGAGTGAGAACAGAGGGAAATACACACAGTGAGGTGTGAGTTCAAGAGAGAAAATAGAGAGAGAGAATTATTCCGAGAGTGTTGTAATTCTTCCATTTTCTCAATATAGTGAATCTGCTGCCCGTGGACGTAGGCGACTTGCCGAACCATGTTAAATCTCTTGTGTTGTTGCTTGTATGTGTTCCCTGGTGTGCCCCGGATCCATAACAATAATTTGTCTCATCAAGTGTGATGCCGGTAGGAAACGCAGAATTATCTTGATGGACAATGATCTGCGGTGTTGAGGCTAGTTCGGTCATTGGGGTTGATACGCCTGGAGTGACAGCCATTTGGACTCATAACAGATTGATGGTGGTGATATTCATAATACACTCTGTGGAAGAAAATTAGCAGATGTTTGATTACAGAGTGTTGTAGGATCGAAGACTCTCTGATACCATGTGAAATAATGGTTTTAGTATATTTCATTCTCCAAATAGGAGACCATATATAGATACAAGTTATGTCCTGTAAATAAGGAAACAAATCTATTCTAAGGAAACCTAATAAATCACCCTATTCTAAAGGAATCAATATATTTAGAATTAATTAATTTAAATCTAATATACAGCTCGTGCCAACAAAATGTTTTGTAGGACATATGTAATATTTGTAAGGTTGTGAACTATGTGTGTATTAGTAGAATCAAGATCCTCTCCTTAATTTATCTCCTTAACTTTCTACTTGCTGAGCCATTGGGCCTACTTTTGTCTAATTTTGATAATCCGAATCGTTCACATTTTAAAATTTGTTGAGTATATCATACCTGTAAAAAATTAAGTTGATCGGATATCGAAACTACGTATTTGGATCGTCGAACTACAAACCATTTTTTAAAAAAATTTAATAAACAGTTTTCCGAACATATACTTTCTGATATCTAATCAACTTGATTTTTTACAGGTATGATGTACTTAACAAATCTTAAAATATAAACGATTCGAATTATCAAACTTAGGCCCAAAAATAGGTCTGATGACCCAGTAAATAAGAAGTTAGGGAGGGAATCCTGATTCAGATAGTAAGGCCGATAGGCGATCGTTAATCTTATGATATTATGCTAAGGCGGTTTCCCTTAGGGATTGCTAGTTGCTGGTTGTTGTGTTCAACATAAATATATAAATATATTTGGAGCTTTGCATTCATGAAAAAAAATAAAATAAATAAAGAGTATATCTAAATTGGAAACAATGATATTGATGATAATGATGAGTTTTGGTAGGATGAATTGGAGTTTTGGAATGAGAAAAAAAATAAAAAGAAAATACTTAAAACTTGATGAAGAGGATGAATAGAGTTGAAATTGAAGAATACGTACGACTGGTTTAGGTGTATCATGAGAAAAAAAAAATTAATATTTTATTTTAGAATTAATATGTATTGCCTTTATTAGTAAATTTATATTGAAAATATAATAAGTACTAAAATTTTAAAATTTTAATTGAGCGTACTTGTCACGACCCAAACCCGGCCCTATGGGTTTAGCACCGTAACTGGCCAGGAATCCAAGATTACCGAAGGCCTGCTGAACAGTAATACAGTTAAACAGGGTGCAGGGCCTGGCGGAAGCCAATACAGTAAATAACTAGTGTCCATTGAGCTGTGAAAATCTGTATGCCAAAAACATTTTTCATGCATTGATACAGTGCAAACAGTACGGTCTATACAATCATATACAATCATTCAGTACGGGGACCTAATCCCTCGATAACAGTACGGTAAAACAGTAGACAGTCTATACAGTAGTACAAAACAGTATGGAGACCGATAGGGGACACAAAAACACCCCAAGCCATAGCATGGTAACTCGGAACCTCGCAGTGAGGCGCATAGGCTGGCTTGACAAAACTGGGGACCAACCCACGCTCCTAGCTCCGGCCCGTCACGAGAACCTACATATATATATAAACAAAGGAGCTAAAGCCCGTGAATAACATACAACAGAAAGAGGTTATGAATGAATGTCCTTACAAAGAATGAAATCACTTCATTAAACAAGATTTCATCTTTCAAGATTTCGATCAATCACCATATGTGGTACATCCATTAGTCTATAAACAAGAGGGTCCAAAGGACCGTCTTAACAGACTCCAACAAAGAATGATGGCCATCAACAATAATAGTATGGTTCCACAAGGAACCGACAGAGCTCAGAATAAAGAAATAAGGCTAAGGATGCCACAAAGATGTTCGAATACAGACATACATTCATTCAATAAACAATATCAGTTCAATAAGCAGTTCAGTTCAGTATTCAAAAGATAACCATTTTGAACATATCTTTACACAATTGTTACTCACAGAGATTGGGCTAATAGCAGCTAGAGCGCGTCCCCGAGAGCCAACCCTAAACAGTAAACCAAATAGAACACACACTAAGTTTCACAATCGGGAAGGATAATTAAATCCCTAAATTTCCTTAGTGTGGTTCTATGTCTAAATCCTCATTAAGATGTCTTAAACTAGGCCTAAGAATGCCTAGAATGGGATGAGGATGCAAAAATACACTTAGAAAACAATTCTAGAATTTTCAGCGAAACAAGGCCTCCGCTCGAAGAAGTTTCAGCCGAGCGGACAAGCAAACAAAGGTCCCGCCGAAGGTACATTCCACCGCCGAAAGGATCGATGAATGGTGCAAGATGCTAAATAGGTGATCAGGAGAGGAGACTGCAGGCAGTCAAGCCGAGAGGGGGAGGTTGATCACTGAAGTAAAGGCCTTGGAAAAGGGGTTGAGAAAGAGAAGGCGCCGCGAAAAGGAGGCCTTGATGAAGGAGTTGGCGAGAGGCGGGCGGCCTGAGAGGGTGCTTACCTCGATCCAGGCATCGCACTTGTGGAACAATTCAAGGCGCCGCCAGATTTTGTGACCATTGATCCGCGGTGGCCAATAGCTTAGCGAGGAGGAGAGGGGCTGCCCATCGAAGACGATCACGGGAGGGCTGAGTCTGAAGTGATTATGAAGCTTCCAGAATCGGACTTATAAGCATGAAATGGCAGAGTCTGGGACAATGGTGGAAAATGTTCAAGCGCAAGGTCAAGAACTGCTCCTGAGCTCGATTTTAGTAGAGTGGTGGTTGAAGAGGATGATGTGGCCTGCACCCTGGACGAGGGGATAGAAGAAGCAGATCTGATCTCTAGTGAGGGGGAGGAGTGAGCTGAAGGATGGATGTATTCTTTTTTTTTTTTTTTTTTTTGTATACACATTTTTGTTTTGTTTTGTTTTGTTTTGTTTTGGAAGTATGATGCCAGACTGATGTACACACTCTGCATATGAATAAAACTATATTTATGTCTTGGAATTGACTGTGTTTACTTGTTTGGTGGGTTTGAAATGGAGTGAAAAATTTACCTGCATGACACAGTGGACTTATGTAAAAGAAAAATTCAGTTTGTAATGAAAATGGGTAATGAACTCATGGGTAAATTCAACTTATGAAAAATTGAGCTCGGAATAAAAATGAGCAATGAACTTGTGGAAAAATTCAACTTATGACAGAATGAACTTGAGATAAGTTTGAATGTGAATTTGAACTTGTTGTTTGTTTTTTGTTGTTTTTTTTTTTTTTTTTTTTTTGAAAAGGATGTAAGTAATTTGTACACACATGTTTGAATGAATAAAATGGTATTTATGGTTCTAATTGATGATTCGAGTATGTTTCCCTTTGTGTTGGTTTGGTCTAGTTTGTTTTTCTTGTGAGTATGTTGTGCACTAATGCTTTCAGCAAACGCTTGTGCCAGGCAGTAAAGCAGGGTGAAACTAAAGTTATGCCCAAAATCCAAGTCAGAATAGGATAAGGAATTTTCCAATACAGAGTGAGAGAGCAAATTTGTTTAAGTGTGAGGGGAATCTAGAAAGTAATGTTTCAAATTGAATGAACATGGAAGTAGACTGAAATGTAATGTTGAAGATGTGATTTGCGAATGAAATATGGGAAGACACCTTTAAAATATGACTAAGTGTCAAATTATTTTGAAAAAGTGGTTAGGCGTCAGACCGTGACTGAGTGTTTTGCTTTATGAGCTTTCATTTATAGGTCCGACTGGGGTTTTTGAAAATGCTCACGTCTGGCTGAGGCTTTTGAAAGTGCTCAGTCCGTCTGTTCGATTACATTAAAGGTGCTCAGTCCGGTTCTCGACCGAGGCTTAGGAAAGTGCCTGCCGGGCCGAGGCTTTGTAGGTGCTCAGTGCCTGACCGAGGCTTTGAAAGTGCTCGTCCGCCGAGGCTTTGTAGGTGCTCAGCCTGACCGAGGCTTTTGAAAGTGCCTTCCGCCGAGGCTTTGTAGGTGCTCAGCCTGACCGAGGCGTTTTAGGTGCTCAGCCTGACCGAGGCTTTGAAAGTCTTTCTGGCCGAGGCTTTGAAAGTGCTCAGTCTGACCGAGGCTTTGAAAGTGCCTCAGCCTGACCGAGGCTTTGAAAGTGCCTTCGGTCCGCCGAGGCTTTTGAAAGTGCTCAGTCTGACCGAGGCTTTAGTAGGTGCTCAGTCTGACCGAGGCTTTTGAAAGTGCCTGGTCCGCCGAGGCTTTGTAGGTGCTCAGCCTGACCGAGGCTTTTGTAGGTGCTCAGGTCGGACTGAGGCTTTTATAGGTGCTCAGGTCGAACTGAGGCTTTTGTAGGTGCTCAGGTCGGACTGAGGCTTTTGACAGAGGCGCTGCAAATGGAAGTATCATGGAAGCTACATTCAGACAGTTGAATTATAGAAAGTTGCAACTCCAGTCGATAGTTGTATTATGTATTGAAAAAGGAAAATACAACAATTTTGACAATACAAAAGTGAGGAATCATTGATAGTAACGCTTCAGATATTCAGCATTCCAGGGATGGGGAAGTTCTCGGCCATCCATAACTTGAAGTCGGTAAGTGCCCGGCCGTGGGCAGGCCTTCACCACGTAGGGCCCCTTCCATTTGGCTGCTAACTTGCCCTCGGTTGGATTCTTTGTGGCAAGGGTTGCTTCTCTCAAGACAAGGTCGCCAGTAGAGAACTCCCGTGGTCGGACTCTGCGATTGTAGTGTGTTCTCATTTTCTGCTGGTACGAAGCCAATCTGACAGCAGTAGTCTCTCTGAGCTCTTCGATGAGATCCAGGTCTGCTCGACGGAGTTCTTCGGCTGAAGCGAGATCCAGATGTAAGACCACAGGGGTGGGCACCGACTTCCACAGAATGACCGCCAACAGATGTTAAGTTTAAAAGGGTTTCCAAGAGAAGTCCCGAAGGTGCGGTAGGCCCAGAGTACATGTGGCAGTTCCTCAGCCCAAAGGCCTTTAGCAGCTTCGAGCTTAGTTTTGATGATCTTCAGGAGAGAGCGGTTGGTGACCTCAACTTGGCCATTTGCTTAGGGGTGACCGGGGGAAGAAGCATGGTTGAATTTGGAGATCCGCACAAAATTTCTGTATCTAGCGTTGTCGAACCTGCTTTGTCGTTGCCGAGACGATGGCACGAGGATGCCAAATCTGCAGACAATCGATTGCCGATAAACTTGGTGGTGTTCCGCCGTGATTGTGGCGAGGGTTACGCCGACCCACTTGGTGAAGTAATCAATGGCAACAATTGCGAATTTGGTCCGCCTCGACCTGGGAAGTGGGCCAACCAGTCGATACCCCATTTGGCGAGCGGGTAAGCAGAGAGTGATCACCAATGGGAGGAGCATGGGGATATTGGTTACCGACACTTGTCGATTTCAAAGACGAAATCAGAGGCATCTTCGTTGAGGGTCGGCCAGAAGTAGCCTGTACGAAGTACTTTGTGTGCGAGAGACCTGCCACCCGAATGATTGCCACAGATTCCTTCATGGATCTCTTGCATTACATAGGTTGCTTGGGCGGGGCTGAGACATCGCAGGTATGGTCGTGAGAAGCCGCGCTTGTAAAGGACGCCGTCGACCAGGATGTAGTTAGCCGACCGCGCTCTGACCTTGGCAGCCTGCTGTTGGTCATCTGGGAGTTCTCTAGTGGTTAAGAAGAGGAAGATGTCGGATGCCCAAGGGATGGGTTCCGTCTGAAGGAATTGCACTTCTTGGTCGAAAGTGAGATAGCCGTGAGTCAGTATTCGAGGCGAACTCCATGGTCGAGGTCGGATTGGTCGGAGACCGGTGAGCCATCTCATCCGCTGGAGTTTTCCGCCCTAGGTATGTGTCTGACCTGGAAGGTGTTGAAGAGACGAACAAGGGTGAGCGCCATGTCCCTGTAAGTCCGCATTGTGATATCCTTGGCATCGAATTCACCCGTGATCTGGCCGACGATAAGTTGGGAGTCACTGAACACGCGGATGTGGCTAACACCAATGTCTTTGGCTAGACGAAGTCCTGCTATCAATGTTAGATTCGGCCTCATTGTTGCTGGCCGCAAACAAGAGGCGGAGGGCACATTTGAAATAACCCCCTTCGGGGGATGTGAGAATGAGGCCAGCCCCGCTCCCTTCCCTGTGGGACGAGCCGTCAACATTGAGTGTCCAACAATGAGGATCTTCGGGCTCTGGAGGAGTTGGTGGGGGTGGAGGGTTGGTGGTCGGGGCTGGATTGGTAAATTCCAAGATGAAGTCGGCTATGGCTTGCCCTTTGATTGCTGTCCAGGGGCGATAAGAGATGTCGAATTGGCTTAGTTCCACTGACCACTGCATTAGTCTTCCTGAGAGCTCGGGTTGCTGCATGACCTTCTTCAGGGGCTGGTCGGTGAGAACCACTATGGAATGGGCTTGGAAGTAGGGGCGATGACCAAGGCCGAGGCTGACGTTTTTCTACTAGGGGTAGTTCTACTCCGCTCCCCGAGGGCCCTGATGTAGTAGACCGCCGTTGGATGGTATCCTCTCGATGAGTCTTTGCCGATTGCGGTGCTTGAATCTTGCTAGGTAGAGGAAGAGGGGCTCACGGTGATTGCTGTGAGAGAATGGGAGGATTGGCCATGCACCTGCTTCAAGCTTGAAAGGCTTCTTCGATTCGCTTGTCCATTCAAAAGTCTCGCAGACTTTGAAAAATGGTAGGCACTTATCCGTTGCAGGAGATGAAACGGTTGAGAGCCGCCACTCGCCGGTGAGCCTTTGGACCTCTTTAACGATCTTGGGTGACTGCAACTCAATCAGGGCCTTGATCTTCTCAGGGTTGGCCTCGATGCCGCGCTGGCTGACCATGAAACCCAGGAACTTGCCGGATCCTACACCAAATGCACACTTCTCTGTTGAGTTTCATCCGATATTTGGCGTGTGGCAAAAGTCTCGTGGGTCGGAGAGGTGGTCAAGGAGAGTTTGTTTTAACCAAAGATGTCGCCCACATACACTTCCATGTTCGCCGATCGATGGTGGAAGATGGTATTGACTAGACGTTGGTAGGTGGCCCCAAAGATTCTTTAGTCCCAACGCATGACGGTAGTGGTAGGTGCCGATCGGTGATGAACGATGTGTATTCCTGGTCGGATGAGTGCATCACGATTTGGTTGTACCTCAAAAAGCATCCATGAAGCCGAGCATTTGATGACGCCGTGGCATCGACCAAGAGATCAATGCGGAGAGGATAGCTATCTTTGGGACAAGCTCGGTTCAAGTCGAGTAGTCGACGCAGACGCCACTTGCCATTGTTTTTGCGGACCAGGACCACGTTGGACAGCCACTTAGGATAATCCACATTTCGGATAAACTGGGCCTCGAGAAGTTTGTCAACCTCCGCAGCTATGAGATTGTTGCGTTCTGGATGGAAAATACGCTGCCTTTGTCGGTAGGGTCGGAAATGAGGCTCGATACTGAGGCGGTGGGTTATGAAAGAGGGGTCGATGCCTGGCATGTCTGCATGAGTCCAGGCGACGCGTCTGTGTTCGGTCAGGAGAGCGGTGAGGTCGGCCTTGGCTTGGGAAGGCAGTTGGCTGCCGATTTTAGCAGTTTTCAGTGGGTCGGTGGGATCGATGTTAACTTCGACGAGTTCCTCCACAGGTTCGCCTCTGATTAGTTCGTCCTCATCTCGGACGTCAAGTCCTTCAATGATCATTGCCTCCTTCAGTTTGACCTCTTTAAGTGAGGCCACATAACATTCTCTAGCGACAGTCTGTTCTCCTCTCACCGTTCCGACCCCAAAATCAGTAGGGAATTTGAGGGCGAGGTGGTAGGTGGATGTGATGGCTTGGAAGGCATTGAGGGCGGTGCGGCCGAGGATGATGTTGTAAGCAGAGGGACAATCAACCACAAGGAAAGTAAGCAACTTCGTGGTCTGCCGCGGGTATTCTCCAATGGTGATGGGGAGGTCAATGGAGCCGGTAGAGGTCACCCGGTCACCGGTGAAGCCAACCAGAGGATTTGGAGGGGATGTGCTTTCCTCCCGATCTTCAGCTGGCGGAAGCAATGGAGGAAAATGATGTCCGCCGAGCTGCCATTGTCAATGAGGACTCGACTGATCTTATAATTGGACAAGACAGTGGAGATGACAAGGGGGTCATCGTGAGGATAACGGATGCTCGCAGTCGGCGTCCGTGAAGGTAATGGGCTCGCCCATCGCTTGGGTTGCTTGGGAGGTCGGTCGATCGTGGCAACCGCCTTTGTCTCGAGCCTGTCAGATCTTTCTAAGCTCGCCTCTCGAGCCGAGCGAAATGGTCCGCCACAAGCAAGACCACCTAAAATAACTCTGATTTCACCAACTGGCGGTGGCGGATTACCTTGAGGCCGAGGTTGTTGGTGGGGTCGGTCATGCCTCGTCTGCTGAGCTGGTCGCCGGTGGAGGTATGCCTTTGATTGTCTCTGTGGGGCTCGGTCCTTTGCCTCGCTGAGGCGGGTCTCGTGGAATCGGCCAGCGCCTGGCGAATGAGGGTCTCCACTTGATCTTTGAGGCTGATGCAGTCGTCGGTGTTATGGCCATGATCCTGGTGAAAACGGCAATATTTGGACTGGTCTTTACGGTTGGAAGGGTTCCGTGGAGGAAGAGGCCACTTGAGGGGGTAGTCCCGTTGGATCTGGTTAAGGACTTATTCCATGGGAGTATTGAGGGGTGTATATCGCTCGAACCGACCAGGGGGTCTGGGAGGTGCCGACCGGTTGGCGCGAGAGGGTCGATCGGTATAGCGGGATGTTTGGTTATGATGCCGAGTGTTACTGGGTTCTTGGTCTTTTCTCTTTTCTCTGGGGGCCAGATACTTAGTCGTGGAGTCTTGCCGAGCGGCTAGAGAATCTTCGGCGTTCATGTACTTTTGGGCTTTGGAGAGCAAGGCTGCCATGGACGTCGGGGGGTTCTTGGATAGAGAGAAGAGGAAATCGGATGACCGCAGGCCAGCCATGAAAGCTGTGAGGATGACCTTATCGTCATTTTCAGCAACTTGTAAGGCTTCGGTGTTGAAGCGAGTGACAAAGTCAGGCAATGACTCCCTGGGTCCGACGGATGTTGAGAGTTGGGTCATTGACGCCGGGCGGTGGGCCCCAATGAGGTGGCTCAGGAAGGAGTCGCTGAGGTGTTGGAAGGTGGAGACCGAATCTGGTGGCAACTGGCTGAACCATAGCCGAGCCGACCCTTTCAGTGTCACGGGAAAGGCTCGGCACATGATTTCGTCAGGGAAAGCATGGAGGATCATGAGGGTACGGTAGGTCTCCAGGTGATCAACGGGGTCGGTTGTTCCGTCAAAGGGGTCGATGGTAGGCATTTTGAACTTGGGGGGTAGGGGTTTGTCTCGGATAGAGGCGACGAAAGGGGAGTTTGCTGTAGTGGAGGGCTTATGTTGGATGTTTTGCATGACCCCTTGGAGTTGGAGTTTCATGGCTCGGAGTTCAGCGTCCCAAAGGGGAATGTTGTCACCACCAGAGGGAGATAGATGCTGGACGCTGCTGGCTTCTCCCTCAGGAGCTGGGGCTATGGCTGATGGGCGTGGGAGTGGAGGAGGAGGATGTATATGTGGGTGAGGGGGTTGCAAGCCCCCCGAGTTGGGAGGATTGGGTTGTGGGGCAGTATGTCCTGGAACTTGTTCTGGATGGGGTGGAATATCTGGAGGTGGTGGAGGAATAGGGAGGTTCCGTTGGAGCAGAGCGTTGATATAGACCTGGTTTTGTTCGGCCATACGGTTGATGCTATTGGTGAGCTCGATGAAATACTGTGGTGGGTTGTTTGGATTGGGAGGGTCGGTCTGGTGATCGGCAGCATTATGGTGGGAAGCCATGGATCTGGTCGTTACCATGCACGTGACGGATGAGGTAAAAAGGTTGCTGAAAGAGGGTCTCCGGCGACAATGAACACAACTGGCCCACGGATAAAACCGGTTCCCACAGACGGCGCCAACTGATAATACAGTGAGTCCTCGTGAATGGGTTGGACCGATCCAAGCTCCTCACGCCCACTGGATAACCTGCAAGCAAGTCCAATCGGGGAACGGGGTAGTCCCCCGGCGAACCCTCCGGCGTGTGAATTAGAAAAGGTGATGAACAAAGTGTAGAGAGAGAGAGAGAGAGAGGATGGAAAACTTAACCTTCTTCTTGTCCTTCATCTTTGCTTATATCTCCTGGTAATCATTTCGCTGTCTCTGTCGACTTGCCCTCACCGCCGAAAGCCTGTGTCATAGCTTGCCTTGTTCAGGGTAAGGGGGTCCTGTTCCGACTGAGTGGTGCTATCGCAATAAATGCTGTGATGGATTGCATTAATGGTGATGTACTGTGGGCAATAACTTTGCAGATCTTTGTCTGCTGATGTGGCCTGCGCCTGACTCTGCCGTGTGTCCAAATATCATTGGCCTTTTCTGTCCAGCTGGCATCCAGTGATGCTGAGTTCTACCAACCGGGTTATGCAATGGGGTTTAAATGGTGGGCCTGGGTTTACTCATGGTGGGCCGTGGCCCTTATGGGCCTACCCATATCAATCCTAATTAGTTTTTTTTTCTTTCTTGTGAACAACATAATCAAATGTCAAAGAAATCCAACCAAAACTAAAGAAATAAAAAATCAAACAAAAACATTTCACCTAGGTCTCTGTCTTTTTGTTGAGAATAAAAAGTGTAAAAAACACTGAAATTCTCTTTGTTCTTTTAAAATAGTAATAGATGGTAGATAGTAGATGCTTTTATCTATGATGGAAAACTTATGGGAAAAAGAACAAGATCCAAAAGTTCATAACTCTAGGGTTAAACAAGTCAATAGCTGTTTCTCGAATTAAATCTTTACCAATAATGTTTATTTGATATTTTATGGAAAAACTATCAAGTCAGGGCATTATATGTTCATTAATTAGCAAATGTCAAGGTCCTTTACTATTTTTCATACCCCAATATACAAAGTTGTGATTCTATTCTCTCTTTTTTTTTTCTTTTTCTTTTTCACCAATTACAACAGTTTTTAGCAGCACTTAATTATACTCAAGACTACCAAATAACTTTTCCATTTTATGAGATTCGCCTCTTAACTTCCTGACTAATCTGATAATGTATCATGTGTTCTATTTGCTTGATGTAAACAAATGTCATTGGTTTGCATGATGTGATGTTGTTTTGGATTTAACAATTACGAAGGGTTTATCTTGTTATGTTTAAAAGTTCTTTTTGTTCATATTTACAAAAATTTTAAAATGGGTATATAGAATTTCATTCGTTATCTTCTAAATAATTTATTAAATTTTTGTAATAAAAAAAAGTAGGTTTCACTTATTTAGAAAAATGAAAATAAAAATCTATTCATTCTTTCTTCTCTCCCAACCTACTCTTGGTCATCACCACCATTGGCTACCATGTTCAATCACCCCACCTCCGGTCACCTTCCATCGACAACAATCACCTTCAATCACCATCCATTGTTGAAAAATCACTTTCGATCATAACCTCTAGTAATCGGTTGCCATCTCCAACCATCAGCCATCAACTCTAGTGGCCAGTAACCACATTCAGTCATTATTTCTTACTGTCGACAATCACTTTCAACCACCACCGATCACTCCTTTCACTTTTTTGCAAATATATATATTATTAAAAATATGTACCAAACATGGTTTATAATTTTGTTTTTACCAAAAAAATAATCATAAACATGTTTTAATTCATGTCATCTACTTTTTTTTTTTTTTTTTTTTTTATCAGCAAAAGAAAAAAAAATTTATTGATGAATCATAAGCATATACATACAACGAAAAACATTAATAAAGGGAGACAACTACAAAAAGTATCATAGCATAACATAATCATCCCAACTACGTTGGCACCGAAATGCAAGTCCAATCATATGCTAGCCAAGTTTGGTGAGTAACCAAACAAAAGACAAACAAGGAGCAAGGAATGCAAAACAGAAATACACCCAAAATGTCAAACCAATCCAGCCCACCACAGCTGCAAAAGTAAAGCAAAAAACCAGCCCAGTTCAGCAGCAAAAACATAAGGCACACATCAGCAGCAGCAGCCACAAATGGTCACCTCCACTTCTTTGCTCAATCCAATAAAACACAGCAGAGGCTTCCACCAATGAGATCCCACCTTGAGCACATTTAGCCTGGGTGTCCAATGCAGCCTCTACCCTAATGAAACAGCATCAAAACAGAAAATCCCCTTGTTAGACCAAAGAACAGCACCAGCAAATCAAAGCATGACAGATTGTCTTTAGTAGAGCAAAGAACACCCTTTTAACTTCCAGCTCCTCTGCAACCTTCAGATTATCTGTCCTCAAACATGACACTATAAGTATCATGACAGATTTTGACGACAAGAAAGCAACTCTATGATCGACATTGCTCTCAATTCAGGCTTTAAGCTAACCCAAAGCACCACACGATACTTAATCAAGTCAGTTAGCTCTTCCCAATTTGATCGCATATTGTTAAAAATACACTGGAATCTAAGTCCCCAAACAGACCATATAACTGCACAAGGAATTACTTCCCAAACCACCTTTTTCACTTTTTTGTACTTCCAGCTTTGCCACCACTCAAGTAGGGAACATACTGTATCTGGTGCCGCCCAAACCAATCCCCACCACTTCATTATTTCTGCCCAAATCCTCCAAACGTAATCACACCATATCAACACATAGTCAGTTGATTCAACAATACTACCACAAAACCTACACAAACCATCCTCTTGATTAGTGATTATTCCCATCCTCATGAGATGATCTACAGATTTTACCCTGCCACACCACGCTAACCACCCAAAAAATTGCACTTTGGGAGGGGCTGCATTGTTCCAGACTAATTTTAGGACCTTAACTCTCGATCCCAAAGAGTCTTCAAACCTGTAACAAAGTGTTGAGACAGAAAACGAGCCATCGGAATCAAGCTTCCATTGGATTGTATCAATCTACCTCTGCCTTGTTACAACCTCTGTGTTTAACAGAATTTTAATTCTTCTCACCTCTTCTTCCTCCCATGAAAAGAGGGTTCTTCTGAAAAAGAGCTTCCAGACAACCACTTCATTTCTATGCTTCATAAAATCTGCCACACACCCTTGTTTATTTACTCTCAGTTGGGACAACCTTGGGAACAAATCTTTTAAAGACCCACCTCCTCTCAACCATTTATCATTCCAAAAAGACTTTCTTTTACCATCTCCCAAAGAAAAGCATAAATATTCCACAAATAGGCTGAACATATAAGGATTTTTTCTTTCCACCTGCACAATTTCCTTCCATGGTCCTGCAGTTGAATTTAATAGAGGCACTGATGGTAGCCAACATTTCTCATCAATCCCATATACACTGCAAACTACTTTTCTCCATAAACAATCCTTCTCCACCCCAAATCTCCACCACCATTTTAATAGCAAAGAGTCATTCATTTCTCTCAATCTCCTTATCCCTAACCCTCCCATTTCCTTATCCATCATAATTATACCCATTTAACCATATGGAGTTTCTTTACACACTCACTATCACCCACAAAAATCGACATTGGATCCTATCTAATTCCTTTTCCACTGAGATTGGCATGCGGAACATGGATAAGTTATACACCAGGAGGCTAGTAAGGACTGATGTGATATATAATAATAACAATTTCCTTTTCCTTATTGCTTTCCCCAATTAGTGCAATGTCTGGGATTAAAACTATAATATGGTTGATACGTTCAATATGGTCCATATGTCCCTTATACTACCATCGCATGAGATGAGTGGATTGCAAGAATATTTGTGAATGAACAGTTATACTCCTACTTTTTTAGATTGTGTTTGAATAAAGAGTTTGGAAAGAATTTGTAAATAAAGAAAAAAAAAATTAAAAAATTTATATTTTATTCATTTTTCTTTTCTTTTTTTTTTTTAATAAATCTTTTGATCCAAACATTTACTACATGTAAAATGTAATGAGCATTTTGGGGAAAATGCCGAAAATCTTGCGTGTAAATCAGATTTATACCAAGTGTGAGTCACACCACGTTAAATTTAAATTCTAAACACTGTATTTTTTATGGGTATACAGCATTTATGTAACTAAGACCAACCAAAATGGCTTAATGTATGTAAAAAATGAAATATGTATATTTCACTTTTCCCTCTGTTTTTATCCCTCATCTAACCTAAACATTTACATCATGTAAAATGTAACGAGCACTACGGTGTTAAAAACCAAATAATGGCAAGTTTATATAAAGTCAAAAGAATTTTAAATAATATCCACACAAAAAAAAAAAAAAAAATTTAAGATTTACATTTGCAAGTGTATTGTGTGCGGTATCAATAAGTGAAAATTCATTTACATGTTTAGCAACAACGCATAATCAATCATAATACGTATGAGAATGAAGAGAACTTGCACTGCAGGTTTTCATCTGTGCAGTTAAAGTCTTCAATGTATTGCCCATATCGGCTTGTCGTTGCTGCAAAACTCCATTGTCGTCATCAGAGCGAAAAACATGAAGGTGATTTTGATCCTCAATCCAGCTGCATCCAGGTTGCTTCTCCACTCCCCTCTCGTTCATTGCCATCCTCACCCTTTCAACCTCGTCCCATCGCCCTGCCCCAGCATGAATATTTGCTAAAAGCACATAATTTGAAGTTTTACGAGGTTCTACTTTCGAAAGCTCCTCCGCAGCAACCTGAGCAATCTCAAATTTTTTGTTGTGTATACGACAAGCGCTGAGTAAAGCACCCCATATTCCTGCATTGACCTCGATTTTCATTTCTCTCACCATCTCAAAGGCTTCTTCCAATCTACCCACGCGGCTGAGCAAGTCAACTATGCAAGCATAGTGTTCGGCCAAAGGTTCTATATTGTACTCCTCGGTCATGGACCTAAACAAATCCAGACCCTTATTGATTAGTCCACCATGACTGCATGCCGATAGAAGTCCAACAAAAGTAACCTGATCAGGGATCACCCCTTTGACTACCATATCCCGAAAGAGTTTAATCGTCTCTTCCACATATCCATTTGCAGCATACCCAGCAATCAACGAATTCCACGATATAACATCAACACTATCAATATCATTGAATACATATTCAGCACTCAAAATCGTTCCACACTTGGCATACATAGAGATCAAGGCATTACTGACGAACAAGTCATTCGTGATAATAACCGCTTTTCATAGCAACTTGGTGAAGTTGTTTCCCAACTTGCAAAGCAGCAAGATTAGCACAAGAACTCAGTCCAGAAACAAATGTGGATTGTTCGGGTCTCTTACCGTCCCTTGCCATCAATGAAAAGTTTTTTAGTGCATCAATGTATAAACTGTTTTGGGTAAAACCTGAAATTAGGATATTCCAAGAAACTATATTCCTCTGCCCCATCTCCTCAAAAATTTTACATGCTTTGTCCATTTCACCTGCTTGAGCATAACCATATATCATAGTATCCCACGAAGCTATGTTCTTCCCGAGCATCTGTTTAAGTAAATTTGAAGCTTCATCCATTCTTCCACAGTTAGCATAGCCTGCAATCATAGTGTTCCAACAAACAACATCTCGGGTGCCTATCTTATTGAAAATTTGACGAGCATCATCAATTTTTTTATTCTGTACATATCCAGAGATCATTGCAGTTTGGGCTCCAACATTTTTGTAAGGCATTCTACCCAATAACTGCTTAGCTTCATCCAGCTTACCAATGCGAATGAATCCATTAATCATGGTAGTCCATGATACAGCATCCTTCTCAGGCATTTGTGCGAATAACCTTATCGCCTCCTCGATTTGGAGGTCCTGGACATAAGTGGCTATGATTGCATTCCAAGAAACCACATTTTTATCAACCATTTGATCAAAGAGTCTCCTAGCCTCCTCAATTAGACCATTCCTAGAAAACCCACAAAGCATTGTGACTTCAGAGACAATGTTTGGGTTAGGAATCCTCTGGAAGAACTGCCAAGCCGAATCCAGATCACCTGCCTCCACAAACCCATCCACTATTAAATTCCACGAAACCACATCCCTCTTGGCCATTCCTTCAAAAAATTTCAAACCCAGAGACATTTCACCATTTTGGGTGTACCCAGCGAGCATTGAATTCCACGAAACTAAATCTTTATCGGACATTTCATCAAAAGATTCCTAGCATCATCAAACCGTCTGTTCTTCGCATACCCGGAAATCATTGCATTCCAACAGACCGGGTTCATCTTATCAGGAAACAAATCGAACAATTCTCTAGCCTTTTCGAGCTCCCCATTACGAGTATAACAAGTTATCACCAAAGACCAAGTAAAGGCGTCCCTCTGGGGCATTTTATCAAACAGTTCACGTGCTTTATCAACTTTGTCATTGTGCAAGTACCCGGCGATCATGGCATTCCAAGAAACCAAGTTTCTGCTTGGCATTTTCTCGAACAGTTGGCGTGCATCTTTTATTCTTCCATTTTTAGCGTAAGCAGAGATCATGGAATTGTAGGTTACAGTGTTGGGATGGAGCATTTGGTTGAATATCTTGGCAGCTTCTTCGATCCGACCCCATTTTCCCAACTGGGTTATCTTCACATTTAGATCAAACACATTATGGGTTCTTAAACTTTCACCAATTGTTTTGAGCCGTGATTTCATGACCTATGGACCAAAATAATTATCAAGTGTAGCCTTGCTTCCATCCTACGTCGTTTTAAAAGGACTGCACGGTAGAGGATCCGGACATCCTTTTTCCTTGTGTAACATATTAGAGAGCGGTCAAAAAGAAAAGGAGAAATTACGAATACACTTCATAAAATTTATTTTAAAGTATAAATTATTTTTTATAATTTAAAAAATTATAAATATTTTATTATTAAAATTTTTTATTTAACAGAATTAATTAAAAAAATCATAATTATTCTTCTATATAATAATAAAATTACTTAAATTATTAATTAAAACATATTTATAACATAATTAAAATCTGTTAACTGACTTGATGATTTGTTAATAAAATAGGTGATTTGTTATGAAATTAAAATCTCATGAGGTGGAATGTAATTTCTAAAATCACAGAAGATGATTTGTATTTTAATCAAATCTTAAAGGGTGTATTTGTAATTTATCTATAAAAAAAAAAAAAAAAAAAAGAGTGGAAAATTTTCAATTCTTAATGAGTTCTCAAAAAAAATTATAAATTAGTGATTAACTTTACATATCTTAGGCTAAGTTTGGGATATCCCAAATAATCCAAAAAGCCAAAAAGTTACTCAAAAAGTTAAAAAGTTAACACTATTCACCAAAAGTCAACAATTACGGCTGCACAACTCCCAATTCAAATTTTCCTCTAAAAATCAATTTTTACAATTTTTTATTACACATTTTTCCATAAAAAGTCAAAAAGTTAACCCAAGCATTCATATTTTCAACTTCACTTTTTTAGTCAAAAAAGATAAAAAGTACACTTATTTAGTCTTTCCAAACAAGGCCTTAGTCTTATTTTATTTTGTTATTATACTTGCTAAAAAGGGCACTTAATTTTTTATTTTTATTTTATTGATATAATGAATTATTTAAAATTAATTGATGGTTATTTTTTAAATATATGAATTCCAGCTAAAATATTATTAATTATAGTTATTACTTACAAATATTTATGAGAAAAACAAACGTTTCAAATTTAAAATTGATTAAATCATATCTTTGATGAAGTATGTCAAAAGAAAATTTGAATGAGTTTAGTTGATAAGTTGATTAAAATAAACATATTTAGTAATTTTACAGTTAAAAACGTGAAAATTTAAAAAGTTTAAATTACTAACTAGTTCGATTCTGCCCAAAAATATCCAAATATCGATTCATATTAGAATTATACTTTGAGCCATGTATATATATATGGGTAAATTATACTAACACCCCCTAAGATTTTTGTTTAATACAAATTCTTCCTTCACATTTGAAAAATTATTTTTCTTTTCTTGAGATTTGTAATCTCATTATAAATTGTCCCTCAAATTGTTGATGTCATACTCTAAAATTTTTTAAATGACCATCTTACCATTTTTCTACCATTTTTTCTTCCTATCATCGTGACTACATTTTACAATTTTTCATCATTAAATTTTACTTGAAAAAAATTCTTATTGAGTAATGATATATATATATATAAATTTTATATAGAATTTTTAAATACAATAATATAGTTTAATTGTGACTTTTCACTTTAAAACAAAATATCCATAAACATGATTTATATTTACAACAATATCACTATCACAACATTTTTATGATTTTTTTTTTTGTATAAATTTTTATATATGAATATAATTTTTCATTTTTATTTCTATCATTATATGTAAATTGGATCAATTTAATCTAGATATATTTAAAAAGTATAAAATTTGTACAAAAGACTTTTAAAAAATCCATTGAATACAACAAAATAAGATAATATATTGAATTTTTTTTTATTTTTTTGTATTTGGTAAATTTTTTTTTTTTTTAAATACAAAATATTATACTTCTCAAGTATATCTAGATTAGGTATATCTAAAAAAATTTTAAAAAAAAATACTTAAAATATTAAAAAAATTCCTTAAAAAATGGAGAGATTGACCAATAAGTCCCATATTTTGAACTTGAAATCTATATAGTCTTATATTTTTTCTTGTGGTTTATTTAGTCCTTTTAAATATGTAATGACTCATTGGCCCGCCACATCGGAGTGTCACATTTGAAAAAAAGTGCACCAAGGAGTTTTTTAATGTCACATCATACCCGCCATGTTAGAATGTCATATTTAAAAAAAGTACACTAAAAAATTTTTAATTTTTTTAGAATGTCACATCAAACACGTCACGTTGAAGTGTCAAATGTCACATTTGAAAAAAATATACTAAAGAGTTTATTTTTTTAGAGTGTCACATCATACCCGTCACGTTTTACATTTGGAAAAAGTACACTAAGGAGCTTTTATTTTTTTTAGAGTGTCACATCATACTCGCTACGTTGTCACATTTGAAAAAAATATACTAAAATTTTTTTATTTTTTTAGAGCATCACATCATACCGTCGGGTTGTCACATTTGGAAAAAGTATACTAAGAAGTTTTTAGTTTTTTTAGAGTGTCATATCATACCCGCCACGTTGTTACATTTGAAAAAAAAAATACACTAAGAAATTTTTAAATTCTTTGGAGTAAAAGACTTAAAATGTCAAATTATAGCATGCTGTCACATTTAAAAAAAATGCACTAACGAGTTTTTAGTTTTTTTATAGTAAAAGTCTTGGAGTGGCACATCACACCTACCACGTTGTCATATTTTGGAAAGGTATGGAGTTTTTAGTTTTTATGGAGTGTCACATTAATACTTGCCATATTGAAGTATCACATCATACATGTCACATTAATAAAAAGGTATAGTTGTCTACTAAAACACTACTAAAATAAAAAATTTTAAAAAAAAATAGGACTACACGAAGAGGAACTCTCCACTAATAGGACTTAACTCTCCACAAATAAGACTTAATAGATTAATAGAAAAAAAAACTTGGAACTAATTAGAATACTTGTTTGTGAGATGAGATTTATTGATAAATATCCCTAAAAATACACGATAAATAAATAAATAAATAAAATAAAATAACTCAATTTTTTATGTGAGTTAAACTAAAGAAGATGAATTTTATTTTCCTTGAAATAACATGAACAAAATATTTGTATTATTTTATTATTTTATATGTATTTGTAATTTGTATTTGTAATTTGAAAGGATTGGCATAAGTTTGAAATGTTTGATCCTTTCTTCTAAGTTTAAGAAACTTTACAGAAAATTTTAAAAGGAAAATTTGGCAGCCTCAAGATTGCTTAAGAGCTTGCAAGACTATTAGCCAAAGAATGTCCACATCTCCTCTCTATTTATAGGCTTAAGAGGGAAGAATCAATTTTAGAAACTCCAAAATTGATTTGAATTTTCAAGAAAATAACAATTTATTTTTTAATTTATGGACATGATTTGCAATCAAATTTAAATTTGAATTATTCCACTAAATTTTGATAAAATATTTTCATGGACCCTACACATTTGGGTCGACCCAATTGTTAAAATAGGTTAAGATCCATTATTTTGGTAAGACCTATATCCATTTGAAAATTTTGACCATCTTAATTTTGACCAATCAAAAAAATTTATTTTTCTTAATTAATCAGACAATAATTAAGACACATAAAAATTTAAGCATCTACAATTACACATCTTTCTCTGTTATTATTTCACCTTAAAGTTTTGTATACTTTACACCTTTATCAGTCATTTTCATATTTCCTTACTTCGGGTTCATACCCGTAACTCTTATTTTTTAAATTTGTGAAATTATATACCGATTTGGTTCTTATAATCAAACCAATCTGAAATGTTTAACTCAATAATTTACACCTTAATATATGATTCTGCCATGTGGGAACTAAACTTCTATAAATTGTAATTTTGTGCACAAAACTAAAGCCTCTAAATGTGAATTTTTACAATTTGAGAAAATTCGGTCATTTCTATTACAGTTATTAAATGGACCAAACTATTCAAATTTAACTCGTGTTCAGTTCACTCAAAATCAACTCAATATATAAATAAATCAAACTTAAACATAATTTTAAGCTCAATAAGCTTTTAAAGTCAAGTTTGACTATTAACGTACTATTTAGCTCCATAAATTTATATGCACTACAACAAATCAAACTATTCGAGTTTTACTCAAATCTCATTTAAAATTGACTCATTATAAAAACAAATCAAATTTAAACACAATTTTAAACTTGTTAAATTATCAAATAAAACTTGAGTAACTTACTACTCCATATATTTTCATGCTAATTTCAATTAAAGTTATTGATGGACAGAATGACTTGAAACTTAGGGTTGGTTTGGCATGTACTAAAAAAGTACATTTTTTTACTTATTGGTGGATTTGGGTTGGATTTGGGTTGGATTTGATGTGATGTGTTAGAGAGATGATGTGATTTAAATAGGATGATGTGACTTAAATAAGATAGTGACTTTTTGACTTTTTAGATGATACCAAACCAAGCCTTAATCTTTATCACTGTTTAATAATTAATATAAACAATGAAATTTATTAAATTGACATAATGATAACTAATGAAATAACTTATAAAACATAACAAATAATAAATCAACATAATATTATTATTAGATTTTTATCAAAACAAACAGATAGAAAATTAATTAGTTAGGAAAACTATGCAAATCTTAAAACTAAAAATTGAGTGATGCTAAGGATTCTAAATAATTTATTAAATTTTTTATCAAATTTTTCACATGGATGTAAGATTCACATATCTGTGAGTTTGTGTAGACCTTACACTCATACAAAAAATTTGATAAAAAATTTAATAAATTATTTGAGAATCATATTTCTATAATATAAAGTAAGAAAAAAGAGATTGCGCAACAACATTTCATGATTTCATTGCTCTATGTTGACCGGTTTGACTGTAGGCAAATCTCCACCGTTTATCTTCCACCTTGAGTCAAATCCAACCGTCCACTTTCCTGAAGCATCTTCAGAAGCTGGGCCCCTTTTCTCCTCCCTCTAGCACTACAATCCCCATGCAAAGCCAGCGCCACAGCACGCGCCACCTCCTCCGGCGGAGCCGCCGTGGCCACCACCACCTCCTCTCCGCCGCCGCCGCCGCCGCCATAAATCACTGCCAATACACTTATAGCATATTCCTTCCCCCGCCCCGCCATCTTCCCCATCATCTCCACCATCATCGGCACCGCCAGCGCGTGGGCCCTCACCTCCGCCGCCCCCTCCGCCACCGTGCACAGCAATTCCAGCGCCGCCAAAGCCCTCTCCGCCGCCGCACCTTCCAAGTCCGCCACCGCCTCCACCACTCGCCCCACCGCCCCAGCCTCCACCGCCACGCGCCGGTTCACCTCCGCCAAACAAAGCACTAACAACACTTTCGTTGCCGGTTTTGCCCCTGAACTTTCCTTCAAATACCCAACCACACCCCTCATCACCGCCGCCGGACAGGCCCCCTCATCGCCTCCGTCCACGGCCGCGGCGGCTGTGGGAGGATTCGGAACGAGCCAGCGTTCAAGCATGTGGAGGGCGTTGAGTCGGTCAGAATCGGAGTCTGAAGTGAGTTGGAGCTCGGCGATGTGGAAGAGTTCTGGAGGCGGTGGTTGTGGGTAAGAATGGCGGTGGGTTTGGGGTGGCGGTGGGTCAGATTCCGGCGGTGGAAGTGGTGGTGGGTGAGAGTGGTGTGAGATGGGTGAGTTTGGGAGTGGGAATCTCCACTGGGTAAAGCTTTGGGAAGTGCTGGAAGATGAGGAGGACTCAGAGTCGGGTTGTTGGGGTGGTGGTGGGTCAGATGATGAAGATAGTAGCGGAGGAGGAGGTGGTGGTTGTGGTGTGGGGTCAGATTGGGAAAGAGGAAGTGGTGGAGGGTTGGAGGTGGTTGGACTGAGAACAGTTTGAGTGCAGTGACGAAACAAACCGCAAGAGAAGAGTGGGCGTTGTGTGGTTCTGAGCTTTGGACGATGAGTTTTCATGGTGAAGAGAGAGAGAGAGAGAGAGAGAGAGCACTGATAGTAGTTTCAGAATGTGTAATAATGTCACAGCAGATAGAGAGAAGAGAGAGTGAGGGTTGCACAATATTTGTTGTGAGTTGTCAAATAGCATTCTGGGTTTGAAGAAGTCCAGTAAAAATACAAGACAAAACAAAACAAACAAAGAATTGGAAAAAAAAATTCACAATCATATCACACTATCAATTATAGACATGAACCTCGTCTTTTTTCTGTGTTTTTTTTTTCTTTTTTTTCTTTTGTCTTTTCTTATAAAAGAATCAATTTCACAGTCTATTTATTTGTGAGGGTTTCATTTAAAGCCAAGACGAATGTTTTGTGTTATGAAAAAATATATCATGAAAGTAATTATGAAAATTTTTTTATCTTTAGATTATAGTTAGAATAAAATATTACAAACTCAGACTTCGTTTGGCAAGTGTTTATTTTAGTCAAAAAGTCAAAAAAATGCTCAAAAAATCAAAAAATCAACAATTCATACCAAAAAATCAAAGATTTCATTTTCTCTTTACTTTTTACACATCTTTTCGTAAAAAGTTAAAAAGTCATCCTAAATATATTAGTTTTTTTATATCACATTTTAGTTAAAAAATTACTAAAAAAGTCTATTCTCAAACAAAGCCTAATTAAGAAATAAAAAATTTTCATAATACATTTTATGATATTTTTTTGACGACACTTAGGCATGGTTTGGGAAGTGGCTCATTGGACTTTTTTGGCTCAATGAGCCACAAAAGACAAAATAGGCTCATTGAGCCACAAAAGACAAAAAATCACATCCAACCCATAATCATTACACTCTTCTCTCATAAAAAAAGTCAAAAAAGTCAAAAAATTAAAAAATCCTTCTCAAACCAAGCTTTTGAGCCCAAGCTCATATAGCCAAAAGAGTTAAAAAGTCAAAGAATCAACCCACTTTTCAAACGGAGGCTTAATATTATTTATGTTTTTTATAGACATGACTTCAAAGAGTGGGTATTGAATTTAAGATTTGAATAATGTTTTGGGGCCCTAAAAACTGTGGCTCAAATGGCTCAAATTTTTCAGTTTTGGTAACTTTGTTTTTTTTTTTACCTGATAAGGAAATTTGAGCCATTAGGGGCACCCAAATTTGGGCCCCCTAACAGTGCTGTTTTTATAATCGGATGTCAGCTCAAATTACACGCAAATGTATTATTAAACCTGAAACTTTAAAAAAAAAAATAGAAATGATACAGAGTTTTAAATTTAGAGCTTTAATTTGAGTTTTAGTAATGTGTCAAAAAAATAAATAAATAAAGTAAGGCACAAACATTACATCAAAAATGGGTCATTAAAACCCTTCTAAAGCCCTATATTTAATGTTCCCAATCTTTTTCCAAAAAAAAATACGTCTAAATTTTAAGTTGTGCGCACTAGATCAAAATATGATCCCGTTTGACACACAAATAATGATAATATAAAATTAATAATTATAATATAATATTAAAAAATAATTACATATTCCAAGCTCAATCATCATCTCCATCAATAGAAGTTAAATGGGTAAATTACACTGATATTCCTGAGGTTTTTATTTAATATAGATTATTTTTATATTTGAAAAAATATATTTATTTTTTATTAAATTAAAATGACATATTTATTTCTTAACTTTTATATATATAAAATAATAAAATAATACAGATATTTTATCTATGTTATTTCAAAAAAATAACAATCATTTTATTTGGTTTAACTCACACAAAGAATTTTTTCCCTTTTTTTTGTCTTTTTATTGAATTTTTTTTAATATTTGAAGTAATTTTTTTTTTTTTTTTTTTTTTAGATACACCTAATCTAGATATATTTAAGAAGTATAATATTTTGAGCTTTTTTTTTAAAAAAAATCACCAAATCCCAAAAAAATAAAAATAAAAAAATACAACAATTTAAAACATTATCTTATTTTATTGTATTCAATGAATTTTTTTTAAAATTTTTGAATAAATTTTATACTTTTTAAATATATCTAGATTAAATTGATCTAATTAGATATAATGGTGGAAATAAAAATGAAAAAAATATATTCATATGTAAAAGTTTATACAAAAAAATTATAAAAATATTGTGATAGTGATATTGTTGTAATTATAAATCATGCCTATGGGTGTTTTGCTTTAGAGTGAAAGATCACCATTGAGCTATATCATTATATTTGAAAATTTTATGTAAAATTTATGTTTGTATATCACCATTTAATAAGAATATATTCAGGTAAAATTTAATGATAAAAGTTGTACAATGTAGTATGATGATAGGAAGAAAAAATGATAAGAAAAATGACAAGATAGTTATTTAAAAAAATTTAAGATATAATATCAACAATACATAAAATAATTTATAATAAGATTACAAACCTTAATGAGGGAAATATTATTTTTTAAATGTGAAGATAAAATTTGTGTTAAACAGAAATGCCAATGTAATTTACCCAAGTTAAATCAAATAAATTGTCTTTTTATTGGTTAACAAACGACGATAAAGAATGTTGTTGAAGTACATACATTGATGCAAAATAACTAGTTTATTTTTTTATGTACTTTTATTAGACATTTTTGTCTAACATAATTGTTCATTCTTATATTTAGCCACATAGACTCTTATAGAAACCATTTGTCTTACAACAATGCTAGAGATTTCTAATTTAGAGACTCTAAACACACCTTTAATGAGGTGAGAAAAAAAAAAAAAAAAACCAAGACATAGCACGAATCCACTACCACATCACCAGTGGTACCTCTACTTAGAGGTCCCAAGCATTTTTCTTTGTTTTATCTCTCTTGGTTGTCCAATTGTAGCTAACTCCCTCACAAATGAAGCAAAATACCTAATGTATTATTTTACCTGTCGGAGAATTAGAATTGTAATTTGGCTATGTAAAAAAAAAGTAAATTACAAATACACCTCCTAAGATTTAATTAAAATACGAATCGTCTTTTATAGTTTTGGAAATTACAATCCATCCCCTGAGATTTTTAATTTCATAACAAATCGTTCATTTTATTAATAAATCATCAAATCAATTAACAGTTTTTAATGATATTAGAAATATGTTTTAATTAATAATTTAGATAATTTTATTATTGTATAGAAGAACAATTATGAATTTTATTTTTTTAATTATTTTTGTAAAATAAAAATTTTCTAACAATGAGGTATTTGTAATTTTTCAAATTACAAGAGACAATTTATAATTTAATCAAATCTCAGAGTATGTATTTATAATTTACGCTTTAAAATGCTTAACAAGCACAACATAGAGAAGAGAGCTTGTTGAAGTTGCTCTTAATTAGATTACTTGGTGCACACTCGGAAAATGTTTGGGACTCTCACAAAGGAGGACCCCTATGACCCCCATTGATGTATTGGTCATTGAAGTGTTTGAATTTTTTTGGGAGATGTGTTTGACAGTGACATGAATGGTTTAGATCATTTTAAAGGTTGTAGAGGTTGTATTTTGTAGGGATCTCTATCAGTACTGGTGCACACTCCAACAACATTCTCTGGCCGGTTTTGGCAACATGCATTAAAAGTTAAAAGTTAATTTTTAATCTATTTTGAATCACATTACCTCTCACATGAAACAGTAAAAAAAGTTTAAAAAATCAAAAAATTAATTTTTAACCATTTTTTCAAAATAATCTTTATTTCGGAGATTAACTTACCAAATTCCCAAGACTCTAAATACAGGTAGTCAAGAAGAGATGAGACTAATAATCTGTGTTGTCTATCTTGTTGAAACTCATTTTTGTTATGATATTAAGCAAAATAGCTAAAATATAAACACCTTTCCTCTCGGAGATTCTATTAAGAGAAGTTATGGGAAAGCTATGCTCGAAAAAAATAAATAAATAAATTAAAATTTAAAATTTTATTTGATGCTTTTGGAACATGCCACTCCAGAAGTATTGTGTACTGATTACTTACTGCCCCAACATATGAAGCTCACATGTGAAGGCCATTGGTGGGCCTTACCTCTGTAGTGAAATATTACCAAATACACTAAAAAGCTGTGTTTGATTTGTATTTTTAAACGAATTATCATTTGTCTTTAGTGATTTTTTTTTTATTTATTTTTAGATATTTCAAGTTTAGAAATATTTAAAAAATCAAAAAGTTTAACTAAAATATAAAAAAATTACGAAAGTCCGAACAAAAATGTACATAGATTTTTGTTCCATTTTTCGTTTGTTTTCTGTAATTTTTAACATTATTTTAGTCATTTTTTTATACATCTAAAAAGTATAAAAAAAAAAAAATTGACTAAAATATTTTTTTTAAAAAAATCTTAACAATAAACGAAAACTCATCTAAAAACAGTTTTTGAAAAATTAAACAAAAAATTCACTAAAATTTCTGATAAATATGGATTTTCTTCTTATAATTTTAAAATTACAATTATATTATCCTCTTATCAATGACAAATACAAATTTTTTTGTGTAATTTTAAAATTACAATTACCCTCTTATTAATCAACTGACAGTAAAATAATGTTAGTTGTTAGATTAGTACTTCTGATAGTTAGTTTTCTCATCATTTGCAAAGTATCAAATACTTGCCTTTTTAATTCAACTCTCCTAAGAGAAATTGAATTCATAACCTCTCCCTTAAAAACTAAGCCCTTAAGGCCCCGTTTGTTTCACTGAATATAAAATAGAGGATATAATATGATATGGGATTTAGTCAGGATATATAATGAATAGGATATAGGTATTGGATAGTATATCCCCCAAGTCCTGTTTGTTTCACTTGATATAAAATAGAGGATATAATATGCATGTTTGTTTTACAAAATATATTGTGGGATATAACAAGTAATTTCCAAGATTGCCCTCATAATATTATATTATATTAAATTAAATTAAATAATATTATATTATATTATATTAAATTCAAAATTTATATTAAATTATATTATATTATATTAAATTCAATAATATTATATTAAATTAAATTCGAAATTTGTATTAAATTATATTATATTATATTAAATTAAATTAAATTAAATAATATTATATTATATTAAATTAAATTCAAAATTTGTATTAAATTATATTATATTATATTAAATTAAATTAAATAATATTATATTAAATTCAATTCAATTCAATAATATTATATTATATTAAATTCAAAATTTGTATTAAATTATATTATATTAAATTAAATAATATTATATTATATTAAATTCAATTCAATAATATTTATATTATATTAAATTCAATAATATTAAATTAAATTCAATAATTATATTATATTAAATTCAAAAAATATATTAAATTATATTATGTTAGATAGACAAAAGGGTAAATTGGACTTTTTACATCATATCCCAACCAAGGGGATATGATATAATGGGGGGGTTGGTATTGTATATCCTCCACTTTTAGGCCATGTTTGTTTGAGCGGACTGGATTAGCATTCCCATGACTAATAATCCTAGGACTACGAATTCATTGGATTATGTATCATATCTTAACTAATAGTCAAATTTAAAATAATTAGTCTGTACTTTAATTGTTTAACCAAACATCGGATTAATAATTTTATTGGACTATTAATCCAATCCCAAGCTCATGTCCACCCAAACAAACATGGCCTTAGGGGATATACAATCCCACCGGATATTATATCCTCTTCAAAAAAAAATACAAACATAGAATATATGAACCCCACCGAATATAATATCCAATCCCAACCTTCTTATCCCCCAATCAAACAGGGCCTAAGTAAGTTATGGTAGCCAGTTTCATCGTCTCCATTGGAAACCTGTGTGAATGATTAGATGGTCAATTTGAAGGGAAGTAATTTCTACAAGATAACTTTGAAGCAATTAGATAGTTGTGTCCATAGTTACCAACAACAGTAATAACTTTAAAATTATTATCTTATGTGGTTCATTTTTATTCTATATATAGATTCTATGCTATATAAATTTAATTTTCACCATATAATCACTAAAAAATTTATAGCAATAAGTCTTGGTTCCAAACTTTTGAGTTACAAATGGATGAAAAATTCAAAGGCAAAGTCTCAGTCTAAAGAAAATGACAAATGAGTGGATTTGATGAATATATTCTAGATTTTGATGAGTGAATTTATTTATTTTTAAAAAAAAAAAAAATACCACACCAAATATAAAAAATATATAAAGTAATTTTAAAAAAAACAAATTCATTGGAAACAAACGGAAGTTGAGTAAACAATAATCACTTTGTTTGGTTCTGATTTTCAGAAAATTTTACTTTTTTATTTTTCATATTTAAATGTTTTAAATGAATTTTTTTAATATTTTGAACAATTTTTTTTTTAATTTTTAGACACACCTAATATAAATACACTTAAAAAGTATAATATTTATGAAAAAAAATTTAAAAAAATACACTAAATATTAAAAAATATGAAAATTCAATATATTTTTTTGTATGTTTGTTTATTTATTAATTTTTTAAAATATTTTTTTACAAATATTTTACTATTTAGATACATCTAAGTAAGATACATCTAAAAAAGTAAAAAAATTACTTAAAAATTAAAAAATATTCAAAAAAAAACAAAAAACTCAATTTTTAAAAAACTGAATTCAAAAAACTGGAACTACAAATTCATCGGCAAAGCATCTTGGTGGTGAGAAAATAAATTTATTCACATTGATTGGGCACAAATTCAAAATTATAAGCTTCATATCTATATAAAAAATAAATAAAATACTAGAGACCAATAAGATTAAACTCATAAATTTATCAATAATGACGTAATAAAGGATTTGGCCTATAGGATTGTGTGTGATAAATTAAAAATTAATATCTATCATGTCACATTATTATAAGTCAAATTAAAATAAAAAAAAATCCCTAAGATAGCATATAAACCCTACAAAAACTGGTGAATTCATAATTTTAAACCAATCAAAACATATATTTCATTTATACTTAACAAGGTTTATGAATAAAGATGGATTGCAGAAAACATGTATTACCTTCTAACTCATCATATTAAATGTTAAAAACAGATAGAATAGTAAATAATAAATTTCATAATTGCACATATTCATGACAAAGAATCTGTGATTGGTGAGAAGTTATTTAGTGATCTTAAAATATTTCTTCATACCACACATACTAGGACAAATGATATGTTATCTTTTTCAAAGGATACCCAAAAAAAATAAATAATGAAACATGCAGCCCCATGAGCAAACTATTCCAATGCTATCCTAGGAAGTTATTTGAAGAGCTTAGGGCAAAGCTAGGAAATACCAAGAGTGTTGTAATTAATGGAAAATAAAATTCACCACTTTATATTGGAGCAAGACAATAATAAAAAAATAAAATAAAAAAATGATAATTGATGATTGATTGGGAGTAAGGTAATTTGATGCCATTGGGGCACCTAATAATTTTTGAAAAAATTACTATTTAGTGATGTCAGCAAAAAAAATATTACAAATTCATAATAAAACTTATAATTTTGAGGCCTCGTTTGGAAAGTAAATTGGCACTGATTTAGTTCACTAAAAGATAAAATAAATTAAAAAATTAATAAGATAAAATAGTACATGTAAATTATAATCATTTTATTTTTTCTCTCATAAAATTACAAAAAAAATTCTTCTTAAATAATTTTTTTTTAACCAAACTAAAACAATTTTAAAAAATTAAAAATTAGACAAAAATAAATACTTCTAAACGAAGGTTAATTATTAATATTTACTACTTATTTATAATTAATTTTTACTGACCCTTTGGTGTGATTTGCCAATAATTTTTTCATGAAAAATGCTTTAGAGTTTTAATTCTTAAGTTTTAAAGTCAGTGGACCTCACCTACCGTGATGTAATATTTTGATTTTGATTTTTTTTTTTTCTCCTTTCCTTACCATGTTATTAATGTTCTATTAAAACACCAAAATTAATGATTATGGCTGTTTTTCCATATGGTGGGGTTGCTGTACTGCAAGAAGATTCAGACAGGCACGTGGCACCACGTAACTTCCATACAAAAGAGGAAAAATTTTAATATACACCTTTATTTTTTTTAAAATAGTATATCATATCTACTCTAATTATATATTTTTTTAGCTCTGATTAATTATTTTTTAATTATGACATTACTTTAGTTATGATTTATAAATTTTTTAATTATGCCTCATATTATATTGAGTTATAATATATTTTTGAATTATAATTTAAAAAATTAAAATTATATATATATATACATATTTAATAATAATGTATATATGATCTACACTCTTTCAAAAATATGCACCACAATGTTTCCCTACAAAAAGTACTCTCAATGAAAAGATGGTCATTTCTTCCATTGTCTGCATCTACTCAAATTTAGATGGACTAGGTACTATTCCTTCTCTTCATACTCCTGTGAATTATTTATTTGCGAATTGAAAATAATCGTGATAAATATCTCCACACATACATAATCTCACTATTTCCACTCTTATCCAATTACTCATAATGTAAGACTTAGGGGAGTGCATAATACCGTCGAAATCGTCGAAACCGCCAAAACTGCACTGAGCCGCACCGTCAAGGCAAATTCATTATTATTTGCCAATCGAACCGTCGATTTTTGGTAAAAAAAATGGCAAATTCTAGTGACGCTTTTATCAATTTACTGGTTTCTATTTTTCTTTCAAACCGCACTGACCCGCACCGCTATTCAATCATGTTTTATAAGATTTTAAAAATTCTTTTTTACTTAAGTTTACTTGTTGTTATATACCTTAGAATATAGTATTACATTACTGCTCGAGGGGAATTCAAGATGTCAGTAATCCAAAATAAAGTTGGATTCCAATTCACTTTTCAATCCTTTTTTTTTTTTTGGCCATGTTGCAAACTTGCATCAGCTCACTTTTCAATCTAAATACTTTTCAACAGTAAACATTTTCAATATATTGTAAACCCTGAATGATATTAATTTTATGTATTGTATTTGATCATTGTAACTTCCACAAATGCTTGTAATGAACTGATGGCATAGTCGTTGATATTATTATGTTGTTGCTACACTTGCTGCATCAGAAAAAAGTTTCGCAAGATACGTAACATCACAGTATCTCTCGTCTTTTTTTTACTCTTTGATTTAAGTTTTGTAATTTGAATTATATTTTTTATAAACCGCCAATCTGCCCGAACCGCCAAGGCAAATCCGTCATTATTTGCTAACCGAACCGCCGATTTTTGATAAGGAAAATGGCAAATTCTAATTACACTTTTATTAATCCGCCACCCGCCATATGATTTCTATTTTTCTCTCAAACCGCACCAACCCGCACCGTGCACACCTCTAGTGAGACCTACACATACATAAATGGACCTCATACACACATCAAGGACCAAAATCAAATTGAAATTCATAAATTCCCAAAAAAAGAGGTCACAAACATTTCTAAATTGAAAAAGTACTCTCAATGAAAAGATGGTCATTTCTTCCTGCATAGTTAGCTATTTTAATTGGTTGTTTGACTTTTTGATTACTTTAACTTAATTGAAATAGTTGTGTCGGAAAAGTTATTTGGCCTTTTTTTATAGCTAATTTAATGATTATGAGAGAAAAATTAAAATGATTATTAATTAGATATGATATTTTATCTTATTGACTATTTTAATATATTTTATCTTTTAGTAAGTTAGGGCTAGTTTGGCAACCTTAGAAAAAGTCAAAAAGTCAAAAAATTATTAAAAAAGTTAAAAAGTTATCATTATTCAACAAAAAAAAATTAAAAAATTAATATACTAATATTAATATAAATCAACTTTTTACCCCAAGATTGGTACTGACGTGATAAACTAGTTAGTGACAGAAAAGAAGAAAAAAAATTACATGGGTTTATTCACTAAATTAGATGATAAAGTTAGGTTCATGGGGGTCTACCATGGGTCCCGTTTTGCTAATCTGAACCGTTCAATATGTAGAACTCGTCTAATACTATATGCCTATAAAAAATCATGTCTATCGGATATTGCTAACTACATGATCAAATCAGTTTTATATAAAAATGGATGGTGTTATAGTTAACAGTTAACAAAAAAACTAACACGATCATATAGCTATCGATATCCAATCAACATGATTTTTTATAAGCATATAGTACTCAACGAGTTCTACACATTGAACGGTTCTAATTAGAAAAACGGGACCCGTAATGGGCCCCCACAGGCCAAACAACACCATCCAATCAAAGCTCAAGAAGAAGACAATATTTTCTCAGCTACTCACTCAGCCGACTCCACTGTCAGTTCGTATGGCCTCCTACCCTATCTTTTCCTACACACTTATTTATATAATTTTTTAATGCATATTTTTTCATAAAAAGTCAAAAAATTAACCCAAATATTCATATTTTTTCCTCAACTTTTTAATCCAAAAAGATAAAAAGTGCACTTATTTACTCTTTGTGAGTTTCAATTCGCATACATAAATGATATAAATTATTTACTTTATAAATATGACAAAGTTATCCGCATAATAAATCAAATTCATCTAACAACTATAAATATAAGAATAAATCATATTTTATTTTATAAAATGAACAATTCATAAATTATAAACTTAAATTTTATAAAACAAAATGTGATTTATATCTATATTTATAATTATTCGATACAAATAATTTTTTACATAAATAATCTTTACTGTGATGTGTATGAGATCGACGATTTAAATCATTAATGCATGCCCAGATCTATAAAGCATGAACATTTCTCCAAGGGTTGCGTATCAATGTTGAACACAGACACGTATCGGATACGAACACACGTCCGACACGCGATGGACATGCAGTAGAAGGTGCCCAGTTTTTTTTTTTTTTTTTTTTTGGTGCAAACGGACACGTAATGAACACATTCGGGACACCGTAGGGTGAAATTCATAATTTATGAAACTTCTGTGGGGTCAATTTGTAAAAAGACAAAAATAGATCAATTTGTAATCTAGAATCAAATAGAAAGAACAAAAGAGAGTAAGAGAAAGGCTCGTCAGGCACCCTTAGTCGCTCTTCACTAGTCAATCGTCACTTGTCGGTGGTCGGTCATGGTCGCTGCTCTTGCTGTTATCTAAAGTACAACTTCGATCTTCTTCTTCTTCTACCCCTTCAATCTTTCTTCTTCTTCTTCTACCCCTTCAATCTTTCTTCTTCTTCTTCTCTGGTCTTCTCTCTCTCGCAGTCACCCTCACTCTCTTCTACTCTCCTCTTGAGCACTTTTTTTTTTTTTTTTCTTTTTTCTATTTTCTTTTTTCTTTTTTCTTTTATAGGCGGATGGTAACACCTGTCCCTTTGTTCTATATTTTTTTTTCAATTTTATTTTATTTTTTCTTTTCTCTCTACCATTGTTATTTAATTATATATATATTTTACTGAATAGTTTTGTTAAATCGATGAAATGTTTTTTATTTTTATTTTTATAATAATTTTAATAGTATTATTTAATATTTTTTTTATTACCTTTCAATGATTTTTTTATATAATTTTATGGCATATAATAAATAAATTTAGTTATATATATTGAACGTGTCTCTATTTTTTAAAAATTTATGTATCTGCATATCCGTATTATGTCACGTATCCGTATCTATACTTCATAGGCCCAAATTGTAACCCATAAGATAAATATGGAGATGAAGTATGATGACAAGTTACTTCCAATTAGATGGGATGAATGGACGGTAGGGAACCCCTTGGTATTTGCACATTGTTATACAATTTTTTAAGAAAATACTATATTTTTTTATTACGTAATTTTCTAATAAAATTACTTATTATTTATGATTTAAAAATAAAGTTTCACATTTTTATTATAATATTACAAATATGTATCACAAAAATACGAAACATTATTACCAAAATAAATAACTTGATTTTAAATCACAAATTGTAATAACTCTACTAAAAAATTATATAAAATTTGTCACAAAATACATAACAAGATGTATACATAAGGAAGGGATTTCATGAACGGTAGTAGTAGATGAGAGTTGCCGTAACGTTAATATATCCGAAGCTGAAGAGTAATAAAAGAAATTTCTTCAGATATCATCGTAAAGATTTGGTGTTAAAAGAAGATGAAAACTTTAAACTAAAGATAACCCCCTTTCCAGGATGCAATCAAACCTCGTGAACATTACGAACTTTTTCTATGAAATTTCAAGTTTTACAAAAATTAAGGCACTAAAAACCTAGACATTCCATAACAAAATCTAATAAAAATAACACAAAAGGAGATGATGCTACAAAAATTAAGCAAAATTACTAGTTAGTAGCAGAGCTCCTGATCGAAAACAAAGTTAAGGTGTACCGCGACTGAGAAAAATTAGAAAGGACAAAAGACACTTCAAAAGGTGGACTTCACTCACCTCCACTTCTCTTGCAGTTCCTTCCTCTCTGACAAAATCCACGTTACAAAGATTGCGACAAGGAGAACGACGATTGTGATGAGAAGTAGAGCGTAGCTGAAATCCTCTGTAAGTGAATCATAGGTCCTCGAAGGCGCAAGGCGGGTAAAGAAGAGATCCACTCCATATGTGAAGACGAGGGTGGTTGACTCTAGCTTTGCAGGGACCGTCACTATGCCTCTGAGGCCTTCCACTTTAAGGGCGTGTGTCACGTAAGACTACAAAACAGTCCTCCAATAAGTATAATAAGCAAACGAGGAACAAATCACAAAATGTAGTACTCCGTGGCTCAAAAATAAGAAGTGAAATTTTTACCACCACCTGCCGTCCACATTTTGACTATTAACACAGTTCTAAGGACAGGTGTGATTCGACACACATGACGGGTGGTAAAAGAAAGAGATGACGACCTCGGAGGATTTGGGTTGAGGAAATAAGATGAGGAAGTACATGACTATCTTAAACTTAATTGGAGATATGACTAAGACTATGTTTGGAGCATGGATTTGGGTAAGGATTTAAAAAGGGAAAGGAAAGGGAAAAGTGTGTGAAATGCAAGTGAAATGTAATTATATTTCATTCCCATTTACCTACTTTTTCTTTTTCCTTTCCAAATCCCTATCCAAATCCATACTCCAAACACAGCCTAAAGAAAATAGATCCATGTAGCTGGCTCCAAGTAAATGGGACAAAGCTTGTTGAGTTGAGTTGAGTTCCAAATCTTACAATTACTTATCAAACTCCAGCCTTGTGACCTTTAATATTAAGGAGCGTAGAAAAAGCTAAGCAAAAGCAAAGACTGAGCTAAAACATTAGAACTCTATGCTCAATCATTCCCTTTGTTATACAATTCTATTTGAGAGGCACCTACCAACGAGCAAGGCTGAGAACAAGACACTCAGATGGTAAGGAGACATAACAAGAGTTGGCATGGCAACAATTACGGAAAGAAGAGACAGGTATAGGGTTAATGCACCTGTGGGATGATTGGTAATGAATCTGTAAGAGGTATAATTCCTTCCTCTTTCTCAGCTTGAGTGGGATTGACTGTTCGACGAGGATCTAGAAAACGCTTATCAAGAGCCAGAACCTGTAAAATGTAAGTTGGTCTCAGTGTGTGTACCCAAAAATATCCCAAGTATACATCACAGGATGAAGTATCAAAGAACAGACAAATCACGAAACCAAAATGAAACCTTTGTGAGCACGTAGAAATTTGATTTGAGCTAACCTGATCACCAATTGTGCCGATAAGAAGCTGCTTGGAAGTTATGCCCTTCGCGTTGATGTTACTGCAATATTTTTCACAGTATGGGTGAAATAATATGATTGCGACTTTGTTACAACCTCAGGACGAGAATATGAAGAAACAGGTGAAGTAAGATTATGCTTTCCAAGGACAAGTTTCCAGACGTCTTTGTTATCCTGCAGATGGCAATTGTCAATTTAGAAAAGTCAAACTGCAAAAGATGCAAACACAGATACCGAAGAAATGCAGAAATTCAAGTTCAAATACATACCGCCCGAGACTGATCATAGATCTCAATGACTGACATCTCATATCTGTGTGCTTTTAGATTGAAGTGGTGGTAGACAACCCAATTCTCACTAAAAACCTTCAGAGAAAAAAAATGCATAATTTAAATATGGTCTATCCATGAAAAAGATGAAGTCGAACAAGAAAAACCATACTTACTGCATGGACAGGACCCTGAGAACCATGATGAGTCATGCGGTGCAGAATACGTCCAGTCACAGTATCAATAAGATATACAATCAGCCATGACTCCTCTGGGGTTACCAAACCAATTCCGCCAATGGCTTTGGGTGCAACAGTAGCCACAAAAAGCAGATTTTTCGATACATATTTATACATCACATCATGTTCAGCCATAACCTTTGCTTGAGTATGAACCACCTAAAGAACATAAGAAATGAAAGGATTTTTACAGTTACATAAATGAATCACCACAACCAGAATATACTAATAAGTACAAGAAACATCCGGATTAGAGATAGTAGAAGGTCACAGGAATGCAACACACTTCATCTAAGTGATTACAATTTACAAACACTACATACAAGTCATATGGAGTGACAATATTCCTTTTAACAATCTCATAATCAAGTGTAACACTTAAAGCATAATACAATCATGCCAAGATCATGCCAGTGGAAGCCCCAAAGTCTCGTAGACAAGAAATTTGTAGCGCTGTGCTAGTGCAGAGACAAGGTCTAAATTAAATAATTTGTAATTAGACACATATGGCAGTCCTATGCTTGTGTTTCGAGCAGGATCAGCATTCAAGAGAAAATATTTATCAGAATTTTCATAATCCAAGTAGTAGGGAAGAATCAAGTCAATGTCCATGTTGCCCACATGTCAAAGTCCAACACTTCTTGGACAATCCTAGAAACATGTTCGACACTTCCTCAATATGCCATAATTACAAAATGAAATTTCATTTCTTCCAAACTTTGACAACACCTATCAAACACTACCCCAACATGACCTATGTGGTGAATCTCTCAATAGAACAGTATTCTGCATTGTTAGTAATACAACTCACACAACCCAAATATATCATGAAACATTTTTAAAAAGACTACATCATAAGCACAGAAAAGAATATAGTAATAAAGACAAAAACTGGTGAGTACAGTGAGGAATAAGGAGGCAGTAGAGAAGGGGAAGAAATATAGGGTAACAGAAGAAATTACGAAGGGAATGAAAAGAGAAGAATGGGAGAGAGAGGTAATTCTTTCAATTCAATTCAATCAAATCTTATCTGACTGAATTCATTACATCAAGTCTTATACATAGGCAGACAAATTAAGGGGTCAATCCAATAAGGAAACAATTGTAGAATACCAAATAAAATTCTAAACAAATTCAACTTTGTAAATAAATTAGAATTCCTAAAAATTCAATTTAGGCCTCGTTTGGCAAATGTCTGTTTTAGCTTAAAAGCCAAAGTCACTAAAAAACCTTACAATTTTTATCCTACAAACCTATGCACAGTAGTTAGTGTACTAGGCAGCCAAATTGGTTTTTTGTTTCACACCTTTTCGTGTACTAGGCAGCCATCAAAAATTATTCCCTGTGATTGTGTGGAAAAAATTTATTGGGAGTCTTAGGTGTATTTGATTTGTGTTTTGAGATAAATTTTTTAAAAATAATTTAGGGAGAGAATTTAGAAATTTTTTTGATTTGTTTGGTTATATATTTTGAAAATAGTTTTGAAGCTTTGGAGTTTGAGATGACTGATATTTTGTTATAGTTGAGTAGATGTGTATGAGAGAAAAAATGATTGAAAAAGGGAGGGAAGAGAGAAAACGTGACGTATAATAGAGAGAAGTAATTTTAAAATTTTTTAGAAAAATTTGTAACCAAACATGTTTTTAGAAATTTTCAAATCCAAGTCCATTTTCAAAAAAAAAAAAAAAAAAAAAAAAATTAATATTGAACACAAGTTACAAACATGACATGATGGCTACCAGTCTGCACAGTGTCGTGCCATCATACTGTCATGGGTTATGACAAGGGTTGTCAATTTACCCATTTTTATATTATTTATTATCATAATTTTAGCTAAAAGTCAAAAAGTTCATCCCAAATAAATTAGTTTTTTTTTGGGTCATATTTTAGCCAAAAAGTCAAAAAGTTATTAAAATAGCATGTTCCCAAACAAAGCCTTACTCTTCAGCCAATCCCCTTATGATCCCCATCGTTTCCCCTCGGCTAAGAAAATCTCTCATCCTGAGAGTGATGATAGCAAAATTACTTCAAAAAATGAACGGAAGCACTGACAAACCCATGTAAGAAAACTATGACCCGAATAGCATCAATAAAATATGAACATTAGAATACTTCCTCAACCACAATAGCATGTGAACAGTAAAGTACTTCCTCACCAAGCTAAGACCGACAAACCCCATGTAAGAAAACAATGACCCGACTCTCTATAACATCAATAATCAGGTTTCCAATAAACTGACTGAAATAAAGTAACTAGAAGAACAGGTGCTGGACCAATACTTAAATTTATTATTGGTCTGAGGTGCCCCAATCAAGTGACATATTGGATGAATATTTAAATTTATAGAAAATCAACAAAAACATGAATTTAAAGTCAAAGTGAAATGATTGAATGGAGAAGGAACTTGATGCAAAGGGATGATAGTAGTAATGCCCTAATGCTTAAAGTAGTAGAGAACATCCAAACTATTAACATTAGACAAAGAAACATGATAACCAACTTATGAAGTGAATAGTGAAATATAATTTCAAGTAAACTCTCAACATCAGAGAAAGAGCCACCACAAACTCAGCCACATAAGATGTAACAGACTTACAAGAAACTGCAGGGTTATGGATTTAACATGTGGTGCCTCAAGTGTCCCATTTAAGGATTCTTGGATCACATTAGCTTCTATAGATGAGGACTCAATCATCAACTCAGATGTTATGGCCACTTCTAAGTAAGGAAAACATATACAAACAACTGATTGTGTAATCTCTCCAACTAGATAACATTCAACAACCACTAAGGCATCCTCATAGGCCTCTGCTAAACTGCTATATGAGATCGATATTTGCCCACTAATTTCTAGTCCCAACCCAAGAAGAATTTATTTAAAAATAATCAAAGGTTGAGTACCAAAGTCCCATATGTCCTTAAGATACTCGAATTGTGTACAATAGTCAGATACACTAGCAATTTGTTGTGTAAGATTGAGCCATTAGATATAAAATTGACTCTTGTAGGAAAATGACACATCCTTTGTTTTCAATATCCATTCCATTTCAGTCCACAAAGTAATATGTGGCCTTCCTAAATCAATTACACTCCTTAGGACATCTTGCCAAATTGCTTGGCCGAACCCTTCAATTTCATTGCAGCAAAACGAATGCAAAGTGAGTTTTAACACACTATGCCATTCAAAATAATCCTTCAAATTAGCTACCTAATCCAAGAATACACTAGGACTTCATGTACCATAAAAAAAAATTGACAGGGTTGGTTCTATTTGAAAAAGTAACATAATATGGGTCATAGATACTTATGGTTGACTCTTGAAAAATGTGAGCACATATAACAAAAGCAACCATAGACTTCTGCAAAATTTACCAACTTTCCAATGAATAAAAATATTATTCCCAATTATGGGTGAACTGGGTTGGATTCAAATCGGGTGTCATTTTCATAACAAAAATTGTACAAACCCAAGTCGGCCCAACCCAAGGCCAAAATTAAATTCCCAAGCCCGTCCATACAGCCCATTAGCTAATAAAAATAAATATATTTGTATAGAAATTAAATGCAAACGATATTGGTAGTATAATGGGTAGAGTGTTTTCTTAAAAGCTCAAGGTTAAGAGCTCAAATCTTTTAACTACTACTTTTGTAAGTTACCTTTTATTAATGGCCCTGTTTGGCAAGTTGCTTTTTTAGCTTCTTTGGCTAAAATAGCCAATAAAGACAAAATAGGCTAAAATAGCCAATAAGACAAAATGTCATATCCAATCCATAATCATTTCATTTTTTCTCTCACAACTGTCAAATCAACTACCAAAAAAAAAAAAAACTATCTATCTTCCCAAACACAACTATTTTGTCAAGACAAAATAGCTAACTAAAATAGCCAACTTCCCAAACAAGGCCAATCTATAACAAAGCAACACAATATAAAATATGATATATGTAATATCTGTGTGTAAATATGTTTTATATACAAAATTTGCAAGGCAGGTTGAGCTTCAAGCGATCTTGTATGAGAGTTGACTACCCCAAGCCCGCACAAGAAGGAATCATATAATCCTAAGCCCATCCATACAGCCCCTTAGTTAATAAAATTAAATATATTTGTATAAAAATTATATGCAAATGATATTGGTAGTTTAATGGGTAGAGTGTTTGCTTATAAGCTTAAGGTTAAGAGCTCAAATCTTTTAACTGATTCTTTTGTAAGTTAATTTTTATATCTAACAACAAAATAAAAAAATATAAAATATGAATATTTGTAATATGTTTGTGTATAAATATGTTATATACATGAAATTTGTGAGACAAAGGGTATAATCGTCATCGTATCACTAATGTTAATGGAGTTACAGTTACAATTTAACCCAAAGCCACATGGGGGTTATGTGGCTATTTTTAGAAGACCGGGGGGGGGGGGGGGGGGGTTAAAGGGGTCTTGGCCTATACCACAAGGGGTAAAATGGATTTCGCCCTTATGGATAAGATATATCAATTATACTAAGGTCTTGTTGTGTCTTTACCTTGTTCGTGTTGTACTTGTATCATGTAATGTATGTGTCTATGCTATATATTACATAACTAAACAGCAAGGGTAGTCAATATAACAAGGGATGTATAGTAGAAAATCTTATATCAATTAAGATCAACGAGGTAGATTATACCATGTTATGTTAGAGCATTAGGTGTTGAAGCTGAAAGGCAATGGTTAAAAAAAAGTCAAACTCTACCTCACCATGGAAAGGTATCCAACCGTTCGCAAATACCCAAAAAAAACCCATATTGTCTTATTGGCTATTTTAGCCTCTCTTTTTTTTTTCGTCTTTATTGGAGATTTTTGCCAAGAACGCTATTCCCAAACACGGCCTTAAACTCAGCTGGAAGTGTAACTACAAAGTGGGAAGTCCATACCATTTCAAAAATTGATTGCAGTAGGCATACAAGGGAAAAATAAATAAATAAAACTATCAACAACCACAAAATAAAAGTTCAGATTGAAAACTTAGGATATCTGAGAAAGCAAAAGGAAGATACCTCATTTGATTTTCTTGTCACAGTTGCAACAATCTTTTCTGACTCAGATGGCAATACAATGGACCATAAATCTCTTGTGCTAAAACAGTATTCATCTGCTACCTCAAGAATACAATTGTCCTTCAAGACATGACCCCTTATAATGCCATTATCAGCTTCAACTGAGTACCAGTATATGTTCGCAAACTCACGCTGGAAGATACCAAGTGCCTCATGAGTTCTGGGGTATAAATGGGCATGCTGGTCAGCATCTATTAGTAGATGGAGGCGCTGTTCTGTTGAATCAGTAAAAGGCAGTGGAATAACTTGCACGATGGAATGAACAGCACCTAAATGATTAAGCTCCTTCCCTGTGTATGCATCAACAATTGAAAGGACACCAGGGGCATCCAAACTACATCCACATCTGCCAACTACAAGAACAGATGGATTCTCATCCAACGCATGATGATGTGGGATCTGCCACTGATATATGTTAAGCCCGTTGGGATAGTCACATCCTTCTGATTTACGAAGAGAATGCAATAAGCGAGACCAGACAACTCGTCCATCTCCTGTGTGTAAAGCAAAAAGTTTCCCTGCTCTAGTAAGTACTATGAGCAGCTTTCGAAAACCATTGTGATCTCGGGTCATCTTGCTTTTTTCAGAGCTTTTCAACCTAATTTTTTGTATCTCTGCTATTTCATCAGGGCTTGCGAGCATTAGAGTTCCTTTAAGCTTCAGCACGTGTCCCTACCAACACCAGAACATATCAAAAACCCATGGGAATAAATCAGTCAATGAGTTGCATCCACGTGTGGAAGTAAGGAATATAGTACAAAAGATATCATCTAATTGAAAGAAAGATGGAAAAAGAGAAAAAGAAAGAAATACACAAAGAGAGAAAGGAGAAGAACAAGAAACCATTCTTCATCACAGTGGTTCTTCTGTCCTGCCATTGAAGGTACCTGATTCTTCACAAATATAAGAGTAAAATGTCCTAAAACTACTACAGGTAACCTTTCCAAAAATATGCATCCAGGCAATAACAAAAGACTAGGAGATTAAAGCACAGCAAAAAATTACTATTTCTTTTTTACTTTTGATCAGGTGGGCAAGGTTCTCAATTCCAGGACCACTCTTAGCATTCAGAATTTCAGCAAACCTTGTAAATGCCAAGATATGGAATCAAATATCACTCAACTAGAATTAGTAAAGAAGTATACTGCATCAACCTCTAACTCTAAATGAGGGAAACACCCATGTTAGACACAAATTTGGACACATGTAGGATACTGAAACTCCTGGTATTCCGGTATACAATGTTTATTTTATTTTATATTATTGTGTGCAAACATTGATTAGTGTAGTTTACGACATAGACCATATACCATGCACAAAACTTCAAGAAGCTGTAGAATAATAGCACAATCATGAACCTTTTATGACTCTCTATATTTAATAAAATTCATACATGCATTACTATTTAATCTAAATTACCCTATTACGTAAGAATCATGACTCCAAATACATGGGATTCCAGAACCTCACCAGTGCAACAAATAAAAAGACTTGTCCTAATAATAATTTGTTCTCAGTCAACTCATCTTCAATTCATGCTACTCTTACCATTTCATGAATATTTTCATTTCTATTATGTATTTCCTAGTCTCACAGAATATCCAACTAAGCATCCTCATCTCGATTCTCAACTACACTCATTTTGTGAAGGCTGTTTCTTAATTGACCAACATTATGTCTCATAAAGCATCATTGGAATTATAGGCTATAGTTCTATAAAATGTTTCTTACAATGTTGTTGGTATTAGTAGATCACATAATATGCCAGAAGCATTGTGCACTTGAGTCAACCTACTTTGATTCAGTGGATATGTATCTCCAACCTATCCATCCTTGCTAGTAATCAAACTTGAGTAATGAAAATGTTCACTCTTTGTTATCTCCTGATTTTCAATCATCACTTTTCCATTATTTCTACTTCTATTGCTACTAAAGTTAGCTCTACTAACTTCAAATATTTTTTACTCAAGTGCTTCTATGCAAATTTCTCTATTAGTGTCAATTCATCCCTTAGTTTTCCGTCCACTTAAATGATTCATTTGCAAACAACAAGCACCATAGGATATCATCGTAAATGTATTTAGTTAATGCATCCATGACTAAGAAGGCAAATAGGTAAAAACTCAAAGTTAACTCTTGATACAGTTCACTAGTCTCACCTATAGGTAATCTAATTTTAGTCACAACTTCGTCATACATGTTCTTTATCACATCAATAAATCCTTCGGTCACACACTTTTTCTCTATCACCCATATTATATCTCTAAACATCCTATCGAAAGTTTTTATAAATCTATAGAAACTTGTGTAACATATACTCTTTCATTTCACCCAGTGTACCTATGTCCACCAAGCATGACGGGTACAGATGTAAGATATGTGTTTGACACAAATGCCCAATTTAGACATTTGGATCCTCTAATGAATGGGAGACATAAATTTCAAATGAATGGGAGGTATAAATTTCATAGTTTTCTTAAATTTCATTTAATTAAAGTACATTTCTAAATAATTTACAACATCTTATCTAAAAATATTATACCATATAAACAATATATGTGTTTATGACGTGTCCTAGTATCCATATTCAACTTTTGAATGCATATCTTAATACCCTAAGATTTAGGTTTAGAAAGATGTGACGCTTGGACACGCATTCGCACCCAATACTCGTATCCGCGTCTATATAACATAGATAAAAAAACCACATGCATCTCTTCTCTTCTTTATGTACTTCTCTATTAATTTTAGTAAATATATCACTATCATATTTGATTTACCGAGCATAAATCCAAGCTAATTTTTTCACTTTTGTAAGTTGTAACTCTTAAAGTGATGTTGAATCCAAGGAAGCACAGACACAGATACGATACGAATACAGATACAGCGATATGACAAAATCTAAAATAGTAGGATACGGGTACGGTAGAAATACTTTTGTAAAAAACATATTTTTGTAATTTTTAATAATATAGTATGCATAAAACAAAATAAACAACATGAGTTCATTCATTTAGTTAATATCAAACGTTGATTTGGAAAATACCAATTCCTAAAGCAAACTAATAAAAAAAAATAATATTAATTTAGAATATTAATCTCAATTTTTGCTTGTTCCTCTTTATGAGAGGGTGGCATAGAGGTATTTTTGTGAAGATAAAGATAGAAAGAGAAAAAAAAAAAAAAAAAAAATGGAGAGACAGGATCAACCTTTGGAGATCAATGGTGCTTTTTCATTTTAGTTTTTTATTTTATTTTTTGTATCTTTATAGAGGCTAAGGTTCCTTCATTTTTCCTTCTTGTAATCATTCCATAAGTGCTTGGTATTTTTTACTTGCATTAAACTTTATAATTTTCCAATTTGACCCCTATTAAAATCTGTAAGAAAATTATGTTTTTGGCCCTTGTCGTATCCCGAACGTATCCTTCCCGTATCTTGAACATATCCATCCCGTATCCAAGACGTATATTTCCTGTGTTCGAGACATATCCAAAATTGAAAAAATAATAAATAATTTTCGAATACTCGTCAGTTGTATCCGCTACATATCCAAATATCGACGATATCCAAATCCGAAAAGTATCCGATACGCGTACGTGACCTTTTTTAGAGTATCCATGCTTCATAGGTTGAATCCCTCTCTCCCACAATTTCATTGTATGACTCACCAACTTAATGCCTATATAATTGGGTAATTTTGGATATCTTTTTATTTATTTTTATATAGGTACTAAAATACTTTTTCTCAACTTGTCAAACATTTTCCTAATCATTAAATCTTATTAAATAATCTTGCTAACCAAAACACCCCCTCTTTAGCTAAATATTTCCATGCCCCAATAGATCTACAATCTAGTCTTGATACTTTAGCTAACCCTCTCATCCTAAGCTTTCTAATCGTTTTCCACTTAACAATTTCTCGAAATAACTTTTTCACCTTTCCTTAATCTCCTCATTCTTCATTAACATCATCGAATCCTCACTTCTAATACACTGAGCCCAATTTTAAAAATTTACCTATTTTTCTCTCAATTTAGAAAGTTTGTAAATGTTTTTTACTCCATCCTTCTATCTAATCTAGTATAAAGACCGTCATAAGCTTCTTTTTTCTTTTTTTTTTTGATAAATAAAGCAATTTATTAGAAAAGCATCAAGATGATGCAACAAATACAAAATGGAATCCCAAAAGGGAGACCCGAAACCGAGCACTACCCAATTATATCATCTAGAAAATCTAGAAAAGCAAACAAATCAAGATCAACTGTTTTCTCCAACCAACTTTACATAACTACAATAAGCCGATTCTGTAACCAAGGAACACCATAAGAAACCTCATGAAAAGTGCGTCTATTGCGCTCCAACCATACAAGCCACATCAAGCAAAATAGCACCAACACCCACACCTGCCTCCGTCAACATCCAATTCGAGCACCCCGCCAAGCCCAAAGCATATCCAACACCCCTCGAAGTTGAACCCAAACAACCCCAAAGAGTGACAAAATAAAACCCCACAATCGTGAAGCCACCGGGCAATGCAAAAACAAATGATCCACTAACTCCGCAGCGGCACAACACATATAACACCGATTCACTAACACATGCCCATGCCTGATCAAATTATCCAAAATAAGATTCCGCCCCAAAGCAGCTGTCCACATAAAGAAAGCCACCTTAGATGGGACGCCCAGCACCCAAACACTCTTCCAAGGAAACATCCCACCACACTCCCCGACCAAACCCCTATAGAATGAAGAGACTGTGAATTGACCCTTACCCCCCACCCCAGACCACACCATAAGCTTTTAACTTAGCATCCCTAATTGTCCTTTTACTCTCTCTTTATTAGCCAACTTATATCTCTTAAAATTGTGCTTATTTTTATTCTTTAGCCACTTTTTAAAGCGTTTCTTTTTATTTTTACTACTTCTTGTATCTAATTATTCCACCACCACTGAGACTACAATATCCCTATCTTCATTATCATTGACTTTAGCCCAAGAAAGTATATGCATAAGTAGTAAACTATATTTTTCACTGACAAATCATTCCAAAACACAAACACAAAAGAGTAAAGATAAAACGTTTTACACTTGAAGTTGGGGGTGTTTGTTCCAAATTATTTAACCCAACTTATAGCTTTTAACTTAAAAAAAGCAAAAGCTAACTGTTTGTTAGAGATTAATGCCACCAACTTAAACTTCTATCAGCTTATGTAGAGGGCAAATAAGTTGAATTTCAGAATCTGCTCCAAGGGTGCTTCAGATTCTCAGCTAAAGCGGAAGAGGGTCAAAATTACTTAAATGCCCTTCACCAATTTGAAGTATTACCAAATTGCCATTATATAAACCACAAAGAGATCACTATTCACTCTAAGAGAGAGAGAGAGAGTGGCGATTTCCGGCCCGATTTCAGGCGTGAGAGAGGCGATTTCCGACATGAACCAGAGCTCTCTCTCTCTCTCTCTCTCTCTGGCGTTGTTCTCCGGCTGTGCTGTGAAACCCTAGCGATCTCAAACCATCGCGATGTGAAACCCTAGCATCGTGAAACGAAACCCTAACCATCACGATGCAAAACCCTAGCGTGACGATCGACGATGTGACGATCAACCTTCCGTGTTCTCTCCAGCGTTGCAATCGCGATCAACCCTAGCTCTCTCTGTGTTCTCTCCGGTTTTGCAGAGGGATGAGGAGGAGAAGAAGGGGGTGGCCGGCAGTGGCTAGGGTTTGGTATTATTGTAATGAATTAATAAATTAAAAAAACTTAACAATTTTTATATTATTAATTGGTTTTAATTGTAATGAATTAATAATAAATTAAAAAATTAACAATATTAATTGGTATTAATTGTAATGAATTAATAAATTAAAAAAATTAACAATTTTTATATTATTAATTTGTATTGTAATGAAAAAAAAAATTACAATTTTTAATTAATTGATATTGTGCATGTTATTGTAATGAAAAATAAATCACAATTTTTATATTAATTAGTATGTAATAAAAAATAAATAAAGAAAGAAAATGAAATAAATTAACAATTTCTATATCTAATAAGGGCAAAAAAGACATTACATACCAAAAAGCTATTTTACAGCTTATTAAACAAATATTACTCAGCAATTTAAATCTATAATCTAACAATTATACCAAATAAGTTAACGACTTCGATTAAATCTATAATCTATTAAGTTATAAGCTATAATCTGTTTTAAAAGCCAAACCAAACGCCCCTGTTATGCATCAATTAAAACTCAAATCATAGGACGCTTAAGTACCATCATAAATTGTCTAATGGTAATGCCTTCAAGAGTCTGAAATTCAATGTTAACTAGCTTTCAAAGAAGTTTCTCCAAGTTTCATACCTTAAGCCATTCAAAAAGATTCTGCTCCACTTTTGCCACAGATACACCATGCTTTTCTACAGGTAGTTCTGATGTTGTTACATCTATTACTGAAGCAAGCCCATCCTCCCTACTCCATACAATTTCACCTTGTTGTACTAGCAATAATGAATGATCTTCCATGACAATCAAGGCCCTAAACCCATAAGACCTGTCTGTTCGGATATAGTTGTTTATGAAGACCTTATGCACAAGCCCTCTCTGTTGATCCATCTCAATGCCCTCCTTAAGTAAATCATTACTCCAGTCGTGACCTTGCTTCACTGTGAGTTGAATCTTATTATCCCCATGCTGAATTAATGCAAAAGCTTGTTGATCCTCTAAAAATGAGAGAGCATCACTAACAGTTGCTCCATGATCTATTTTGTCCACCACCTCCAACTTGCCTTCATCTGTGACTTTAATAAATACTATAAATGCATTGGTTTTATGGAAAATATCCTGTAAGCTTCGAAGGTAATACTACAGCTGTTCCAGAAAAGTCCTGCACAAGATCTGAAATAAAGGTCTGTTGAAAGCTAATTCCACTATCCCTGACATTTATTAATACCAAAACTGATTGAGTAGCATCAGATGCTACAAATGTGTCACTTGAAACTGACAATATTTCCCCAGAGAAACCACTAGGAAATGTTGCACTTTCATGCTTCAGCAACTCGCCATTCTTAGCATTGATTTGACATGCATCAAACTGGGACAGCCCACTTAAACCTACAGCATATATTATGTCACTTCCGAGTGGATGAATCAACTGCTGAACATCAATGCTGCAAACAATAAACATTCAATACATCAATGACAAGCATCGTTAAGACTAAATAACAAAATAGACGCAGTAACTTGTGAATTTGTCAAACCCTTCAGCAGTCAAGTCCTTCTTCCAGAGAACCTCGCCATCTATGCTTGAAATGACATGAAGACACCCATTCCCATAAACAAGGATCACATTGTCCTTGTCAACTTTCAAATTTGTCTGCACATAACTCCATAATTAACGCTATTTCCAACAAATTTAGAAAAATGCATTACATTGAAGAAACAAGCTTGGAACAAATCTCTTATGCAGACCATGGACAAGATAAAGTGTTGAGAGAGAGAGAGAGAGAAATGTATAAAGTTAATAACACGGTTCAAAGTTTTCATTTAACATAAAATGCTTTTCACTAACCGGAATAAATAATAATGACTTTGATGGCTTTGAGCCTGAAAGGAAAGATTCCCACACCATCTGCCCATCAGGAAGGTTCCAAGCTCTTAGAATACTTCCCCCTGATGATAAGGTTATGACATCTGGGAAAAAATGAATGATTCACTTGCATTTAATTAAAATTAAAGATGAACATACATACACACCAACAAAATCTTATTTACTAGCAGTAACTGAGTAACCTTTTTTGGAAAATGTCAGGCCAAAACATTATTCAGGAAAACATTACTAACAAGCAATTGTCGTTTCTTGATACTTAATACTGAATAATTAGCACACACGTTACTGCTGTGGAACTTTCACAGATCAGCAATCAAACACTTCCAGGGTCAGTAAGGGAACAACAAATTTCAAAAAATTTCATCAAGATTCTTACAGATGCAATAAGTGAACGATCATACCACTAGAGATAACAGTGTCCACAGTCAATAACTGCTTCTCATTATATATATTAACCAGTATCAGAGATGTACACAATTGCCACTGTAAGGTCAACAAAACCATCTTTTCTTTTTATACCACGCCTTCATATTAACCAGTGTTAGAGATGTATACAATAGCCACTTTAAGGTCAACAAAAATCAAGAGAACTAATAGAAAATCATCTCAGGTTGGATTTTCAGAATGTCTGGCAGTTTATTTCCAAAATCTAATTATAGGTGTCTTTCTAATGGGTGTATTTTTTTAACTACTTCCTTACAAAATACTAGACATACAATTAAAAGTTAATCTACATACACAAAATTAAGCCAGAGAAAAGTACTAAAAATATAAACATCAACACAATGGGTCCACCTCTAGTGAAAATAAAATGTACACATCAACACAATGAGCCCACCTTTGGTGAAAATAATGAGAATGCCTCAGGTGGACCCTATTGTGTTCACACGTCCATTCTTGATATTTTTTTGTGTTTAATTCTGTGTATATAGACTTGTGTTACGTGGTCTCTCCTATTTTCTCTAAAGTACCGAGTTCACCGGATATGACAGGGTAAGGGTGTGGGATATGTGTCCAACACCCATACCCAATTTAGTCACTTGCAACTTTTAATTTGTCACAATATATGAAAAAGAAGAAACTCACCTTTGTTAGTGAAGCAATATTTTTAGAAATTTCATATTTTTCTTGAATCCTATTCAATTTCTGGTATACTTCCACATAATTTACTATATTTCATCTTAGGATATTATACAATATGGAAAATGTGTTTATGTGACATGTCCCGCATACCCATATCCAATATTGAATACATATCCAAGATCCTAAGATTTAAGTTTATGAATATTTGACACTTGGATACACCCCCGCACCCTTATCCATGCAACATAGATATAGACTAACTCTTTGTCAAAATGTCCACTTAGATTTTCATAAATTTTATTGTTTCAGCATATATTTAAGAACTGATAAAAATACACCTAATTTCACAACTTTTGAAGGGAAAAAAAAAAAGTTAGTTATAGACTAACTCTTTGTCAAAATGTCCACATAGATTTTCATAAATTTTATTGATTCAGCATCCATTTAAGTACTGATAAAAATACACATAATTTCACAACTTTTGACGGGAAAAAAAAAAAGTATCATCTAGAAGGATGTCAAAAGATGGAATATTGTTAAATAGTTATACAGCCCTCTATCCAACTATGTAAAATTCAAATTGCAAATAAAATAATTCAATTATAACCAAAAAATATATATATTGTAAAAAATATTTACATTTTCCAAGTGCGATATCGATTTCATCGATGGCATCGTCGGCCCCAAGAACATGTCTCCAAACTGCAAGAAACCAAACACAAAATCAAAACTAATTTCTGAATCAAAATCATAAATTTTGACCACTCAACCTATACAACCCAGTTAAACTTTCGAATTCTAACAAAAACATGTACATACAAATCTCGCCGCGGCGGAGATCGAGCGAGGCGATGACATTCTCTTCGGTGGAGACCACTACGCGCTTTCGTCCCGCCTTCTGAGTGTGGAACACTGCGTGCTTTACTTTGCCAATGTACTGTTGATGCCTGGATTGAAAATTTAATCAATTTAATACAAAAGCTATAGGCTTTTGATTGAATGGAATAGAATAGTGATCGATTGAACTATCATCAATCGAATTTAGTAAAATATAGAGATATGTGTGTGTGTGTGTGTGTGAGGAGATAGAGATGAAGGGTAACCAGTCCATGAGTCCGACTTGATCTTCGTAGAGGGAAAAGGCAAGGTGAGAAGACGATAAAAAGAGAAGAAGAAGAGGAAGAAAAACCCTAATCGCCATGGTTATGGCGATTGGTTTACTCGAGCTCGAACTCTCTTTCTCTCTTTGTGAAAAAGACGGATCTGAGGAAGCGAGGTCTGTAGGAAGAGACCGAGTAGGGGGAGGCTTCACAACGTCTCTAAAACAAAACTAAAAAGCCGGCTGCTTGGAAGAAAAAATCAAAAACAAAAGATAGTTACGACTGTTTGGTAACATTTTATTTTTTAATTTTTAATTTATATTTACATTTTCCAAGTGCGATATCGATTTCATCGATGGCATCGTCGGCCCCAAGAACATGTCTCCAAACTGCAAGAAACCAAACACAAAATCAAAACTAATTTCTGAATCAAAATCATAAATTTTGACCACTCAACCTATACAACCCAGTTAAACTTTCGAATTCTAACAAAAACATGTACATACAAATCTCGCCGCGGCGGAGATCGAGCGAGGCGATGACATTCTCTTCGGTGGAGACCACTACGCGCTTTCGTCCCGCCTTCTGAGTGTGGAACACTGCGTGCTTTACTTTGCCAATGTACTGTTGATGCCTGGATTGAAAATTTAATCAATTTAATACAAAAGCTATAGGCTTTTGATTGAATGGAATAGAATAGTGATCGATTGAACTATCATCAATCGAATTTAGTAAAGTATAGAGATATGTGTGTGTGTGTGTGTGTGTGAGGAGATAGAGATGAAGGGTAACCAGTCCATGAGTCCGACTTGATCTTCGTAGAGGGAAAAGGCAAGGTGAGAAGACGATAAAAAGAGAAGAAGAAGAGGAAGAAAAACCCTAATCGCCATGGTTATGGCGATTGGTTTACTCGAGCTCGAACTCTCTTTCTCTCTTTGTGAAAAAGACGGATCTGAGGAAGCGAGGTCTGTAGGAAGAGACCGAGTAGGGGGAGGCTTCACAACGTCTCTAAAACAAAACTAAAAAGCCGGCTGCTTGGAAGAAAAAAATCAAAAACAAAAGATAGTTACGACTGTTTGGTAACATTTTATTTTTAATTTTTAATTTATATTTATAAAATTTTAAAAATTTATCACAAAAATTTATTTGATAATTTTTTTATTTATAAATAATCGTCTCAATTTATAAATTTGAGAAAAAAAATATACCCTCAAAAAATGAATTTACCTTTGTTTTTAAAATTTGACTAATAATTTTTGTTCTCAAGTAATTCTTTTTTAATTAATTTTTTTCATTTAATTTTTTTCCAATAAATTTTTTTTCCAATCATAATATGTATGATTTCATTATCATAAATAATAAAATATAAATATAAATGTTTTAGGCTTGAATAAATATATTTTTTAGTTTATATTTTTAAAAAATTTCAAATATTTTGTTCAAACTAGACGCGTTTTTAGCTTATGTTTTTCTAAAAATAAACAAAAATCAGCTTATAAAATTTTTGTAAACATAAACTGAAAATGTAAACGTTACCAAACGCTACCTTATAATGTATATATATATTTATAATGTATATATGGGGTGGTTTGGAATGTTTTAAATAAGTGTGCTTTTTGAATTTTTATAAAAAAAAATGTGTAGAAAAATAGAAACATTGGGTAGAAAGTAGAGAAGAGATGTTGATAGGTGTTAATTGATATGACCTAAATAAATGTATATATAAAAAAAAAAATTACATTTTTTTAGTGCATGCCAAACAACTACTATATATAAAACTTCTGCCAAAAATGTATGAGACTACTTAATTTCTTTAGATTTTTCAATTCTTACTTTTTTTTTAATTATAATTATGTTATGAAGTAAAATTACAATAAAGAATAATCTTTAATAGAACACTCACTTACCAAATAAAGATAACTCTACAATATGGTACACTCAGCTCTTCCACCTAAATGTATTTCTCACCCACCTAAAGCTAATGTATTCCTCTTCATTAACGCTCTTCTTCTTCTTCTTCTTTTTTTTTTTTTTTTGGTAATAAAGGGTGTTATAAAAAGCTAAGAGGAGTCAAATACAATTATAGGATAAGAAGTTCCCAAAGCATCCTCACAAACATTTTCGATAATAAAACTAGGCATAGTAGTGTAGATATGAAAGCCTTAATTTGTTTCCTTCTTTGGCCAGCAAGTCCGCACAAGTGTTTGCTTTACGGAGGATATGATTTACTTCCTGCACTCTGAGTTGGTCGAGGAGCCACCTACAATCAAAAATTAGATTACTAAAAGGATGATGGTTTGAAGACCGATTGTTCAACAGCTGTTACACAGTGGTTGCATCTGTCTCTTCATCAATATTTTGCAAATTAAGGTCTCTCACCAATTGTAAACCGTCTCGAAGTCTCCACAATTCAGCTGCTACACTAGTTGTGTATCCAATGTTGCAGCTGAATCTACTTATCGAAGTACCAATTGAATCTCTGATGATACCCCCTACTGAAGTAGCCCCAGGATTACCGCGAGCTGCTCCATCAATGTTAAGTTTGAATCTGGGATGGTCAGGGGGTTTCCAGTTCACAAAAGATAAAATCTTGGTCTTGGGAGGTTGGGGAAAATTTGAGATGAATTGCCATTGGACGACATTAGCAATGATGGCGGTGTGGTTGAGAAATGGGGTAGATTGTTTTCAAAACAGAAAGCGTTGCGGTATTTCTAAATGGTCCAACAAGTGAGTGGGAAAAGGACAGCCCAAAGACACAATTGGTGGCGAAGGTTGGATTCACAATTAACGCGGAGCCATTGGGGAGTGTCCGAAAAGAATGAGAGGGTTCGGGGATGCCCAGGAGGGTCCACAGGGCCCAAAAAGAGGGATAGTCGCGCAGTGCATAGGTGATGGTTTCATGATGGGTTTGACAGCAGGGACAGAGGTTATCTTGAGTTATCTTATGAGTGAAAAAGAAAGATTTGGTAGCTAGTCTGGCATGTGAAGCAAGCTAAAGGAAGTGGTAGACCTAAGGGGTAGTAGGAGTGTGCCAAATCTATTTCCAACTTAGGACAGGTAGGGAAGAAGTTGGTTTGAGAGCAAGAAGGTATGCCGATTGGTTAGTGAAAATACCATCATTTGAGGATGTCAAAGTGAAATTGTCTTCGGTTTGAGCATGCCAGAGAAGGGTTGTGCTCTCAATTTTGGACTGAATATGGCTGGGGAGGGTGGTGGAAAGGCAATTAAAATTCCAGTGGTGATTAATCCAACAATCATTTACTTTAAGACCTAACTCTCTATGGGTAAGAGAGCCCTATATGTGACTGTAATAACCCGACTCTCTCAAATGCTCAACATGCTTTAATTCCCTCATTATATGTGTGCTTATACGTGTGGCTATGTGTTTGATGGGAAATTCCATGTTTTAAGATGTAAATTACATGTTTATAAAATTATATCTGTCGGTTATAAGAAAATCTGTTGAAATTGCGACATTCGGACTGCAATTTGAAAGCTTTAGAGGTGCGATAAACCGAAATTGACTTTATAGTTATGGTTAGCATGATTTTTAAGACATTATATGAAGTTTTGTAAAAATTCGATTCGTAACGAATTAATTAGCTTTATTTGGCTAAAACTCCTAGAGTTAACGATTTGAAACTAAAATTAACGGCATTAATGAGTTTGGAAATTGAAATTGAGTATATGATTATGTTAATGGAAATTTTTAGAGCTATTCGGTCAGTTTAATTGAAAATTAATTTTATCTGGTTCGTTAAGTTATGTTTGGTTGGCCAAATAGATACATGACTTGAAATATATATATATATATTTGAGCCCTATATGTTACTTAGACTCAACAACACACCAAAAATATCTCCTAGATAAGAAGAGAAAAGAAAGAGAGCAAAGGAGAACTCAACTTGAAGCTTGAAGATTTGAGAAATTGAAAGGGGAGTCAAGGAATACAAATCAAGGTAAGTGTAAATCAACTAAAATACCTTAAATCTTTTTTCAATTATCTAAAATGAAGCTTTGTCACTCCTACAAGTTAGGGTTTATGGGTAATGAACTTAATTGAGCAAATCTCAAGAAAATGAACACGTAATCCTTATATTTGTTTCATTGATGAGTTGATTCCTTTATTTGAAGTTAGATTTGAGTTAGATTGTAAGAAATTGTTAGATGATCTTGAGCCTTTGTATGTTATGAACCCATGTAAGCATGTAAGTATATATATATATATATTATGAAAAAATGAGGAAAATGAAGGATAATGAACATTAAGAATTTGTATGTCAAATTAAAAGAAGTTTGATCTCATTGACTTTGTGTTTCATGTTTAATATGTTTCTATATCATGTTTTGAAGTAAATTTGCTTGAAGAAATGAGTTTAGGAAGCTTGCTTTTGATGGATTTTCAGACTGCTCAAATAGAACCTAGGACCGCACGTATGGGAGGCACAGCCGCACGTATGGAAAACAGGGGTAGCAAGGTTGGTATTCTGAAATAAAAGCACGTGCGGAGCCGCACATGTAGTGGGGGACTTCCGCACGTACGGCCAGTGGGAAAAATTCTGTCATTTTCTGTTGTTCTTTTTGACCCTCTGAATATGTTAATGTGTGTATTTAATTCCTCCGAAATGCTTCAAAATGAATGGAAAGTGAACGAATTGGAAAAATGACTAAATTTATAAAAGAATACTTTGCTTATTAGTTGTGTGTGTGATATGTAGAGGCACTCGCTGGAGGGGACTACTACACGACCAAAGCACAGTGAGTAATAATAATGTAACGATGTGTCTAATTTATGTATATTTAATTACGCATTATATGTTTATTGTAATGGTGTACATTATGTGAATTATGTGTTTGATGGAAATGAAGAAGTAATGGAATATGAAAAGGACTTGAGGTTGTTGTGGACGCGCCCCGAACGCCCCGGGAGAGGACCTCCGTTTCTGTTCATTTGGGCTTGCTACAGTTCGGACTCAAATTGTCATGGTTCTTAATCTGAACCAAAGAGTTCAAATCCGGCAAATCGTTTTGAGAAAACAAATTTTTAGAAAAAAAGTGCCAAACATGGACTGCTTTGCCAGATACAGAGTCGCCACCTAAATATTTTATTTTTGGGGAAATTTAGGAAACCCTGACTCGTTTGCCTAAAGCCACGTGTCCGTCATCACCAAAGTTGCCTCGGCTCGGGAACTTGGGTACGATTAGAGAAGGTCAGCTATGAGCACTCCCGCTCGCTCGATCAAAGATCGGCCTCTACTAACCATGATATCTAATTTTGAAAACATTATGTGCTCTTATTCCGGTTATTAGCCTAGATTTACTACGTTATGCGCACAGCAAACAAGTATAGACTAGGTCGCCTGAATTGGAACGAAACATTTCATGTTTATTTGTTTGAAAATGGTTTGATGATGTTACCCGTAAGTAGGCTAAGACATGAATTTTGCCATCCTCAAGTGGGCTTAGAAAATATGGTTTTACCACTTCCAAGTGGGCTTAAAACTCGCATTTAATGCATTGTTCCAATTCAAATAACCCAACCTTTATCCACAGGCATCCAGGCAGTTATATCACATAAGCAACTAGCCTCATAATAATTATGCTATCATGGCAACATTCACACACATATGGCAAGGATGCTAAAGCGTAAATGCTTACCTAGTACTCCAAGCCAAAATATAAACTAGTTAATAATCAAATGCACGATCCTAGTTCATGTTAAGATGGCTAATGCAACACATGCAAGATGCAATTACAATAGGTTCGGCTATTCTAAGATGGCATATGATGATGCTACAATTCAATACATGTATTCAACTTGGAATTGAAATACAATACAGTTAGCATGATGCGCCGAGCCCAGTGTATGCAATACGAATGAATGGATGCAAACATGCTATCATAAGTATGCTAATTGAAGTGTGCTCTAAAACTAACCATTGTAAGCGGTTAAATAAAAGAGAGAAAAAAGTGGAGGTTGGAAGACATGTATCACACACATACGCTTATTACAAATTCGCTCTCTCTCGGAGGGACTGAAAGAATAATACAATTTAATTAACCTACAAGCTAATTAAATAATTTATAGACCACCTAATTAATTAACAAATCAATTAAGCTAAGTAAAGCGGTAAAAGGGCTCGGGAGGAAGGATGCACGCATGCTCGGATTGACTTCGCCCGGAAATCCAATGCCATGCACAAGCTGCCTCTGTTTACACTGCTCTGCATATCTGAGAACTGCACAAGTCTCAAAGTTGCTTCTGAAATACTCCCTGAGGGGTTGTGGGAGACCACCGGCTAAGAGAAAACACCACTGGCCACCCATCGACCAAAAATTGTGCCATCAGCTACGGATATTTGGTCGATCGGCACTATAGATGGCCGATCGGCCATAACTTCCTGCAGAAACCTGTTTTGACAGCAGCAGAGGACAGACAAGGCATGACAAAGCATTTTCAAAGCAATGTTTGCACCACTACCCTCCCTATCATGTTTAAGACTCAAGGGAGTATGGTTCTTGACTCTCGGACCACCAATCACGCATTTCAATGCATGGTGGCCCGAGGAGCCAAGTGTGCAACTCAATATGGAATGAAATGCATACAAACAAACAAGAGGCCCAACCTCAATCATGGTTAATCAAGAGGCAAGGCATGCATGCCAAATGCAACCTAGGCATGTGAGCTAAGTATGCAACATGAGCATGGAGGCAAGTATGCAAGCATACAATATGTACTAGGCACCCAATCTGAGCAAACAAGCATGCAAGGCATGGAACAACTATGCTAATGACAAGCATGTAACAACACATGGGGCAAACATGTAACAACATGTTTAAGCAACCTAAAGCCACAAGAGTGCATGCCAAATGCACTACCACTTAAGCATGATAACAAGATGTTTATGGGCCAAGTATGTGACAACATGCAAGGTTAATGTACACACAAACATTCATGCACACATGGTCCAATACTTGAGCATAAAAAGGTAACTTTTAAGCACACTTAACATGGACAAATAGCATACACGATAAGCTTTGAAAACATGTAGAAGATGATGCCAAATCAACCTAACAATGCAAGCAAGACATGCAACCAAGCCCAAGGACTTAAACTATAGTCATATGACGCATGAAGCAAATGACCAAAGTGAATCAAAACAGTCCTAAATCATGCACAAGTAAGCCCCAAAAACCACTTAGATAGCATCTAAATGATCTAATCCTAGAGGCATACACAATAGCATAAACATGGAGCATGAAACACCAACATTTTAACACATTAAAGAGGCATCAAATGCAAGCATACAAGTATACCACAAGGATTGAAATGACATGACAAGTGGTTCTAAACCACTGAAATGATGCAAGGATAGCATGCTAGAGGGTCCGATACTTAAGGCCTACAAGGGGGATTACATGGTAGCTATACAAAGCAAAGCATGGATGACCCAAATAACCAAAAACAGTCCTCAAGAACATCAAAATAAATATAAAAGCTTCACAAAGCTAAGCCAAAAACATGCTAGAAACAAGGCTCAAAGCATAAAGTATTGTTAAGGCAAATCATGGCATTACAAGGCAAGTATGCAAAGCAAGCATGGTGTGTCTAAATCAATTAAAAACAGTGCTATATCATGGCAAAATAAGCACAAATAACACTTAAGACATGGCCAATATGAACTTAAAAATGATGCTCACACATGAAGCTAAAATGGCACTTTTTGAAGACAACAAGGAGAGGGGATGGCCCTCTCCTTCTTAGGACCTTAAACCACCATCCTCACCACTGAAATCCCTTAAGATTTCAGTGGTGAGGAGGCCCAAACAAGGTGGTCCCGGAGCTCACCAAAAATAGCACAAAATGGGGCCAAACAAGGCCTAAGAGGGGGTAAACAACCCCAAACACAAAAGTGATCTTAAACAAAATTCAAAAGGAGCTCAAAATAAGACTTTTTTTAGTTTATGACAAAGCCCAAAACAGTATTCAAGATAGGCTAAAAATGTGTGCAAAAACGGGGAATAAAGAGGGTAAGAAGTGTTACCCTTGTAGCCAAGAAGCTCCAGCAGCTTATGGACAAAAAATGTAGGCCTTCAACCACTGAAAACCAGCTCCAAGAACCTTAGAGTGATGGACAAAGTGTGTGGTTGTGAGGCGGTGTGTAAAGGGGTCAAGAACCAACACTTATGGAGCTTGGATGTAGAGATAGAGAGAGATACAACTCTTGTATGCCTTAGACCAATTGTTGGAACCCTTGCAATGGAAGAGGAGCTCTTCTTTTATAGAGGAACAAGGGTCCAAGCTTCTCTTAGAAGCTTGGAGCAAAGAGGCCAAGCTTCTTGAAAAAGCTAGGTAAAGGGGTCAAGCTTCTTGGAGAAGCTAGAGCAAAGGTGCAAAGGGTTCAAGCTTCTTGGAGAAGCTAGAGCAAAGGTTCAAAGGGTTCAAGCTTCTTGGAAAAGCTAGAGCAAAGGTTCAAAGGGTTCAAGCTTCCTCAAGAAGCTAAAAACCAAGAGTTCAAAAGGTTCAAGCTTCCTTAAGAAGCTAAAAACCAAGGGTTCAAAAGGTTCAAGCTTCCTCAAGAAGCTAAAACAAGGGGTTCAAAAGGTTCAAACCCCCTCAAGAAAAGGTCTCGGCCAGAAAAAGTGGCTAATCGGCCAACAAAGTTGGCTGACCGACCACAAAATGTGCCGACCGGCCATCACCAGTGGTCGGTAGCAAGGAAACAAAGCCGGTGGCCTCAAGCCATGCCCGGTGGGGTGTGGGGATGGCCTACAAGCTATTTCCCACCCTCAGAAGCAAAACAACAAGTGTTTGATGCAAAACCAAACACAAAACAAACAAGTCGAGAGGTCTCGAGGCAAGGCGCGTAGCCGAAACCTCCGAGAACTCAAGACGAACACGAACAGGGATGATCATCGAGTGTTCAAACGATGACGTCCAAGTTTTAAGAACAGTCAAAAATGGGGTGTCTACAGTTGTTCTACTTTTGTCACGACCTAAACCCGCCCATGTAGGTTTAGCGTCGTAACTAGCTAGTAATCCGTGATTACCGAAGGCCTGTTTAACAATAATACAATATAAAGGGCTTGGCAGAAGCCAATCAATAATAACATACATCGTTCAATGAGCTGTGAGGACCTGAATGGAAATAAACTTTTATATACATAGTTGTAACCATAAACACTTATGTCCATAAAACACATATATACAAGACAAAACACAAATTAAAGAATTAAATCCCATTATCAAAAATAGTATTAACAAAAGTCATAAAACACTCTTTTCACTTAGCAATATCAAAAGGGTGAATTTGAACCACCCAAAAAGCCTTGACACATGTTGGTTCGGAACCTCGCGATGAGGCATAATAGTTGGCTTAACAAAACAAGGATTCGGGTTGACGCCACTAGTTTTGATCCGATGCTCGATCACCTACAAATATATAGTAAACAATGAGCTAGAGCCCAATGAATAGCAGCTGTGTAAAGAGGTTAAGAATGATGTCCTTACAATATTTGAAACAGTCGATTATCAATAGAATAGTTGCAATCAATATCTTTTTGTCAATCAATCATTCAATCATACAATTCAATCAATCATATTCGTATAGGTCATACGTGGTACATCCAATAGCAACAATACAGTAGGTCTTAAAGACCGAACAATCAATTGATGGCCATCAAACAATAGACAATAGTTTCAAGAATTGGAACTGACGGAGATCTCTGTAACAATAACGATATCAATATCAATAACAATAGCAATATGTATTGGATACCACGAATACAGTTCAGAAAATAGAATCATCATTCAGTCAATAAAAAGTATTACTTCAGAAACCAATATAATTTATCAATTAGAAAATAAATATAGTTTAAACATATCTTTACAACAATGTTACTCACAGTGAGCTTCTGAAAAACATGTGCTAATCGTTCAGCATCCGACCTAAACAAATAAGTTAAGCACAACACGATTACAATTACATTCTTACAATCTATTTAATTCGATTACTTGTTTGTCTTTCGGCTGCTCTCATTTGATTCTAATTTTTCATTTGGTTATTCCTATATTTTCTTCCTTCCATTCCTCTTAAATATGGATGACTAGTATTAGAAATTAATTAGATTATTAACCTCTAATTAAGATATGTTTAGCTATGAATTGCTTAAACTAATTAAATATAAATAATTGAATCATATGCAAACCCTTATTAAGTTCACTAATTACACAATCAAACTTAAATTAGGCTCATACACATTAAATTACAATTATTCAGTCATGTTTAAATTACTGAATCAGAAATTCATAAATATGTACATTTTGCAATTTCAACTCTATTTTCAAGCAAATCAAGGCCCAAATAATTAATTTTCACATTTATTTTCATAATCTTAAGCCTAACTCAATTTCAATTGAATTTAATTAATTCTCAATTAAGGCTTAATTTGATTACATCTAATTTTATGATCCTAAATCAGATTTTTAATTGAATTCTTATAAGGCTCTAAATATCAAATTAAACTCATTCTTCTATTTTTGAAACTCAATTTCATGAAACACCCACTTTCTTGAACCCAAGCTCTAATTCATGCTTAATCTCTCCTTAAACTCCATGAATCATGGTTAAAAACAAGTTTAGAACCCAAGTTCTCTTAAAAATATGTCATTCATGTAAGGATTATGAGTTAAATTGATCAATTCTTCAATTTGTTTTAACATGCATGCCCTAAGTTCTCAATTACATGAGCAAATCTTCTAATTAATTATAAATTCAACTCAATTAAGCTTATGATCTTCCTATTTGAACCTAGATTCTATGAAGTAACAGTGTATCATTTCAACTTCATGAATTAGGAGGTGGAAATTATCTTAGTTTGATGATTTAATTCAATATGAATTAAGCCCCTTCTTTCTTCTTTCTTCAGTTCTTCTTTGAGCTCAAACTCTCATTTCTTTCCTCACTCTCTCTCTCTCTTCGTGGGTCTTGTTTGGTGTGTTAAATGGAAGACTCAATATAATAAACAACTCAATATAATAAGCAACCAAATACTCTCTCTCTTACTATGTTAAAAATTGAGTAGTATTCTACATTGTTATTGTCATTAATTAATTCAACTTTAAACCATTAAATCATTCTAATCAAGTTAAATAAAAATCAAAGCTACGCAAATTAAATTAATCCTCACCACAATAAAATCTTAGTTACACTAAATTTAATTATATTAGTGTGAATTAGGCTCTAATTCCTATCCTATTATTTAATTGTAACTTGTTAAAATTAGCAAATCAGACAGGTTTAATTCCTATTCTAACCTATCTGTTCAATTACGCAATCAAGCAAGTCAATAACACATAAGCACTCAATTAACAATAAACATATAATCAATATAATTAATTTGCTTAATTAAGGAGGTGATTGTCACAACTTCGATTATGAATAATAGGCCCAAGGCCGTTATGATATGGACTACTTATGATTCGTGGCTCTAAGGCTGAGGGAGATTGAGACATGCCGATGTTCCATCTACCCTATAATGACATGGATTGTTTATGACTTATGGCCCAAGGTTTAGGGAGATGGAGACATGCCGATATTCTATCTACCCTATAATGTTCCGAACAACTGTTGATATATTAGGTCTAAGGCCATTGTGTTGATATGTTGGGCCTAAGGCCGTTGTGTTGATATATTAGGCCTAAGACCTTTGTGTTGCTATGTTTGGCCTAAGGCCATTGTGTACTACATTGGGCCTAAGGCCGTTCCATTTTACTTTGGGCCCACGGCCGTTTCGTCTTACGTGGGCCTAAGGCCATTTGAAATCTACTTATAGATAGATAGATATTCTCCAAGACATATGCCTATTCACACGAACCTCCTTATATTATTATTATTCACTGAGCCTTGCTCACTCTATGTTTTTGTATATGTTTGTAGGTGACCAGCTCAAAAGCCAACCCTCGGTCAGCTCCAGGAGCCTTTGTTGACCCTGTTTTGTCAAGCTTTCCAAAGCGGATGTCTTTTACCTTTTTTATGGAGTTTATTTTATATCTCACATTGTTGGGCCATTAGTTTTGTTGAGATGCATCGCTAAGTTGTATAACTTTTGAATTATTAACTTTTGTACATAACTTGGACTAGTCTATTGTGGACTATGTATGTCGTATATATCTATATATGATGTCATATGTTTTGAATCCTGGTATTTACGCACTGCTCAATGGACGTTCTGTTATTATTAGCTTTTGCTTTAGGCCCCGTTATTGTATGAATATTTTGTTAGACTTTTGTTTTTGAGGCCAAGTACAGGCCGATCATGACCTAAACTTTTAGGGGCGAGTTTGGGTTGTGATAGTGACTATGGATGCTCTCTAATCCTAGCCAATTATCAAACCAAAAAGAAGTGTGGCTATCAGTTTTGACTAGCTTACAAGAGAAGTCGCCCTCCAGTAGTGCTTCATCTATCGATGTCACCCATTTGGGGTTCAAGTGCAACTGTGAGTTCATCTAAAGAGCTGGGATAAGAGTAATCAAGTGTTCGAGGTAGGAGCTTGCGAGCCTCAGATAGGACTTCACGATAACGCGAAGTTTGTAGAGATTTGGTTCTGCCACTATGTGTTCGGCATTATAGGATGCTCCATCCATTAAGAATTCCCTTGGACTCACTACCAGGCAGTGAGAGTCCCTCTAAGGTGGCAGATGGGGTGGTAGAAAATTTTCCACAAGAATGTTTTGTAGGACATGTTGCAGATTCGGTAAGAGGTGGTGAGATGGAATTGGCACTTGGTTATACTGAATCGTTTGGCGGGGAACATCCTCTGCATGAGTGTAAGGTGTTGATAGGAAATGCACTACGACTGCCTGTCTGGATGAGGGCAGGCTTGGAGGGGGGTAGTAAGGGATTAGAGACATCCAAATGTTTAGAATGGCGGGGTCGTACTAACCGAGAAGGTAGGATGGGTCCCTTTGGATCATGAAGATTAGTTGGTCATCTACTCGGTTCAGAGAGCGTGGGTGCCCATGTATCAACCCTACTCTGCTTGTTGGGGAAGATTTTGTGGGCAACGTTCTTCTTCATCACCATCATAAACTTAATTTATTCCTCTTCATCACTATACTAAACTTTAAACATAATTCCTTTTTATCACAATCCTAAATCCTAAACCAGAAATCAGTGGCTAAATTGGAATGTACGTCTGTTATTTTATTTGTTATATTGAATTGGAATGGAAAAGAGTAGATTGAGGGTTAAGTTACACAGTCTTGAAAAAATTATTCAGTGTGTTTGGTTTCAATTTTTTGAATTCAATTTTCTGGAAACTGAGTTTTTTTGTTTTCGTTTTTTTTAAAATTTATTTTTAGTGAATATTTTTAAAATTTTAAGCAATTTTTTTTACTTTTTCATATGCACCTTAGTTAGATGCATCTAAAAAGTAAAATATTTGTAAAAAATTAATAAATACACAAAAATACAAAAAAATGTATTAAATTTTTATATATTTTTTTGTCACGACCCGCTCCCCGTACCCAAGGGTTAGGCATCGTGATGGCCAGTAACCGAGGTTACCTCCGGCCAAATCAAAAACAAATCAATAAATGCAAGCGGAAGAAATAAGGGTACTAAAATAATCATCGGAGCTTCTATTTTTATAACAAAATATATTGACCAAAAAGGCCGATATTTACATATAAAGAATACATCAATAAAAGTGCTCTGTGCCTATCCCACACGCTGATCCTGACACGTCACCTGAAAGTGGTAAAAAAACTATAAGCTCATGGCAGAGTGAGAAATATTATACTAAGAGTATAAGGCATAAAATTCACCATGGATCATTAGTTAGGCCAAAAGAGTTTGATACATATAATACACAAATCATTTGCCATATACTTCAGATCATTTAATACATATAAGACGCATTTAACATATAATACGAAAATCATTATACAACCATAACCACGGTACATCACTAAGTGCCAAGCACTACACTGGTCAATGGATCCACAACAATCACTGGACCACAGAGTGGTCAATCACTAAGCCAATGGTTATTTAAGTCCCCCAAGGCATGGGACATCACTAAGCCAATGGTTATTTAAGTCCCCCAAGGCATGGGACTCCCGTTGTGGTATTCACAAAACATAATTGGATATAAGGTCATAGTCAAATATTCTTTAAAAGCAAAACAGACATATCCATGGGTTTCCTTTTAAGCAAATAGGGTTCAGAAATAAAACCACGTAATTGAAATCTTTATAAAATATAACTTTTATTAAAAACATAACTTTTATAAAATAGATTTGGTAAGTCAAAACATAAGTAAAATATATTTTGGTGACTCAAGGTATAATATAACTCACCTTAACTTCAATATCTTACTCTTTCTTTCCACTGCCAAAGACCTTTTTACCTTCCACTATTCTTTCCTTTTTCTTCTCTTTTCTTTCTTCCCTTTCTTTTCTTTTTCTTCTTTCTTTTCTTTCTCTTCTTTCCTTCCTGATTCTCTTTTTTTCCTCTTACCGCGGATGCCACCTTCCTTTTTATACAGATAGCGTTGATACGTGGCAGATTTCGCTAATGATTACCAAGATTCAATCTTATCTTTAATAGATACTTAAGATAATTACTTTTTGACTCAATATTTTAATAAAATTTATACTAATAAAATTTATATTAATATTATTTAATTTCAGTTCGAAAAATATATGCTTTATTATATATATTATTATGCGTAATTTTGTAAAATAATATAATTATTAAATAAGTTACCAACGTAAGAAATGACTTATCAGAAGATTCTTAGACTATGTATGATTTGATTTTTAGAAAAAAATTTTAAAAATTAAAAATTAATTTTGTTAAAAAATAAAAAATAATTATTATTTTTATATAATTTTTATCTTTCGAGTGGTTAGAAATAATTTTTTAACAAATTAAATTGAAACAATCATACTTATGTATATAACCTATCCAAAAGTTAAAATGATAATTATTTATATAATTTTTATCTTTCGAGTGGTTAAAAATAATTTTTTATAAATTAAATTGAAACAGCCATACGTATGTATATAACCTACCCAAAAGTTAAAATGGTAATTATTTTTTACCCTAAATGATAATTATTTTTTATTTCTTAACCAAATTAATTTTTAATTTTTTAAAAAAAGTTCTAAAAATCAAACCATACATAGGCTAAGAATCTTTTGATAAGTCATTTCTTACGTTGATAACTTATTTAATTATTTGTTAATTTTACGACATTTTCACCATCTAAGGCTTGTTTATTAACCATTTCGTTTTTAGCTTTCAATTTATATTTACAAAAATTTTAAAAACTGTCATAAAAACTTGTTTGATAATTTTTTTGGTTTATAAATTGTTGTCTCAGTTTGTAAATTTGAAAAAAAAACGTCAATTTAAAAAATAAACTTATGTTGGTTTTTATATAGAAATTTAAAAATTTTACTAACAATTTTTTTTTTCAATAAACTTTTTTTTCCAGCTAATACTAACTGAGGGAGTAATTGGTAATACTACTTTAAATCTTAGGAAAGGGATTGTAATTTTTAAAATATGAGAGGTGTTAATGTAATTTACCTAATAAAGACAAAATTAGTATTTATAAAAATTAAATTACTAAGAAAAAAATTTGTAATAAAATTTTAAACCTAAAAAAAAAAGGTATAATTTCTAAAAAAAATAAAAGAAGAACTGTAATAAATACAAACTTATCAATGTAATTTACCCTATGTTTGTTATATTCGAACGTGCAGACGAACTTTTGCGCACTTCAACTAACATGTGATAAAAAAATTATCATATTTCTTATCGATGATAAATTATTATTATAATTCTTATATTCTTCGATAACAAAATCGTAAATCTATTCCCTTCACTAATCTCAATATAAGAGTGTTTTAAGAAGTTGATAAAAAGTTAATTTTTAATTTTTTATTAAATTTTTTGACTTTTTTAGAAAGTGATTTGAGGAATTAATAAAAAGTTGATTTTGACTTTTTGAATTAATATTTATTTATAGTGTCAAATTAAAATAAAATAACTAAAATGTCCTTGCCAAACTTTAAAATTTTACGTAATTTGTTAACATGAAAGGTATTTAAGTAATTTGACAGGACAATATTTTTATCACATCCCAAATGCAGCAATTACGTTTTCGATTGGCTCAGCTTTTTTTCATATCAACAAAGACGTTGCGTTTTTATACTCTTCCCAAAGCGGCGCATAACGCCTCTCTTTCTGTTTCTCTGAAAAATGAGTCAGTGGTTGCCAATTGCCTGTGGAACACAGAAACTTTTCTTTTGACTCAAACAACAAGGGATAACTTTTGCCCAAACGCGGCCTTATGTTCGCTCGTTCTCTCTCTGTTTCTCGCCTCTGAATCAATTGGTTCAAGAGACCGAAGACCCATTTCTCATTCGACGAAAATTTGGTAACCCATTTGCCCATTTCTTCTTACTAAGAGTTTTATTTATTTATTTATTATTATTTTTTAATTACTTGAGCTCAAAATATCGTTTTCTTTGGAGGTTTGAGCTGAATTCTTTGGCATTTGTTTATTTGAGTATTGGGGTTTTGATTGATTTCATTTGAGTGTTTTAGTTGATGCGTGTATAGCAGTGCTTACTAGTTCAGATCAACAACTCAATTACATGTTATGACATTGTTAAGATTGTTAGAGAAACTTACATTTTGACTTATGATTCTAGTGGTTCTATTTGATGATGTTTATGTGAGAAGAAAGTTAGAACTGGTGGGCTTGAATATTGGGTTGACTGAAGTTCAAGGAGATTATGTTTTATTGTGAAGTTAAATGGTAATCTTGTAGCATTGTCATGCTTGATATGCACTAATTATTGAGTGTTACATTGTTATACTGCTTTTATTGATTCGATTCATCCCGATTTCTCACTGTTGAAGATTCTTTCGTAAGTTGAGGCTGATAATATACTCTACTGAACTGGGTAATTTATCTGATACACTTACCTAAAAGATTTATTCAATATGGTTTCAATGAGATGTGCACATATTTGGTCGTAGTGAAGCTGTTTGATAGAATGCTCGAGTAGAAAACATATTCGCTTAGGGTTTAGATTTGCTATTGGATATTCCTTGCAAGAAATTGGAGTTTAGAGAAGATCAGATTGCTCTCTAGTAGGGTTGTTTTAATGGCTTATATTAGAAGGACTCTGTTGCCATTGCCTTGACCTGGAACTTTACGAAATGGGGAAGCTGGTTCAGTTGCTTCTCCTTTGTCAAAGTCCTATACTCAGAACTACCAGCCAACGGTTTGCTTTTTATCTTCTTTAGTTCATTCGACTATGCCTTTTATAGGACTCAAACTTTTATACTTGGTCTTTTCTCAAAAAGATCTTCTCGGGAGAGGCCAAAACCGAAGGGGCAAGTTTGGAGGAGGTCTCTTGTCGATTTTTTCATATGTTTCATGGTTGGGGTTTTCTTTGGGCTTACCCCATTTGCGATGAATTTATCTGTGAATCTTATGTCCAGACACCAGGGGTTCTCCAGACACCAGGGGTTCTCCTTTGAGTTGGTTCCATCCCTTGAAAACGTTCAGTGGTTGGATGTTATGCCAAGAAATGCTACGCCATTAGTAGACAGTTCACTAGTGAATGATAATGTTACGTTATGGCCACACGTGATGAAACTAGAACTACAAAATGGGACTTCTGATGATACCCATGTCACCCAATCACTCAATAAGGATTGGAATGTGGCCCTCCATGAACTTTTAATCATTGTGACCCCAACATATGCTCAGCCTTTTCAAGCCTATTATCTAAACTGTTTGCCGCACACATTAAAATTAATCCCATCCGACCTCCTTTGTTGTGGATATGGGTTCACAGTCTGCAGAAACAGCTAACATATTAAGGAGAAACGGTGTTATGTACAGGCATCTTGTGTGCAATAAGAACTCAACTGATATATAAAAGATAGGAGTGTGCACCAAAGAAATGTGGTGCTAAGGCCATCTCTAATGGTGCATCAAACCCAGTATCAGATTTGAAATTTGATGAAAAAGCCACTGTTTGTGTCTCCAATGGTTTCACCAAATTGACATCAAAATGAGAACATAACAAAACTCTCATCAAACTGAGAACAAGCTTGTGATTTCAGTATTTCACTGTGCTATAACGTTGGGGTGGGCCAACTGGTCAACCAACCGGATGTCCGGCCTTTTGACCCACCGGTTGACCGGTTCCCTTTCAAATAGGTAGGTTCAAACAGGTTGAAAAAAAAAAATTTCTTGTCTTACCGGTTGACCCACCGGATGACTCTTCCCTTTTGATGCACCGTTGGAGCAAGCTATATCAGATTGAGAAAATTAGCTATTTTTTACTCAGATTTGGTGAAAAAAGTAATGAACCGTTGAGATGCTCTAACTCACATTGAAATGCACCGTCTTGATGGAATCGTTTACTTTGCAGATGATGATAACATCTACTCTGTTGATCTCATTGGACGGATGAGGCAAATCAGGTACTTCCCTTTTATCAATTTATTGCTTTATATCTTGCATAGATTTTTTTCCTGGTCTTTATTGACTTTCTGTACTCAGAGCTGTTTTTTAAATTTGAATGAAGGTCTTAAGCCAACCAACATTAAGGTGTGATGTAGTTACTAGCAAACTTTAGTTTTAACTTGAGATTATGGTCCTTAATTTTTCATCAACTTCCTATGTATCATCCCATTGACTTGCAGCTCTGTTTCATAGGCTTATGAATTCTGTTGGCTGTTTACACTCATTTTCATGAGGTAGAGGAAGGTTTTTTAGCAAACTTTGAGTTGGTTTAATCTTAAATCTAAAATATGTCTTCAGATTAGTTGACATCAATTATGTCTTCCTTTGCTTTAGAGATGGTTGAAAATTTTTAGAAACCAGAAAGCAAATGGGTTTAGAGTAGTTTGATACTTGAACAGGCATAAGAGCTATTGTATTCCCTTGCTAATGACTGATTTAGTTACCGCATGATCTTCTCTTTGCAGTAATGTGGTGTCTTCTTTATTGAATTGCCTTAGCTGATGGGGCATTTTGGTCCTTGAACGGTTTTGCTTTGTGCATTATCTGCTCTTAATAGTTTGCCCCCCCTTTTTGCTTTAATAGGGGGTGCTTATAGTTTATTAAAAACAGAAGCTCTTAAAGAGTTGTATGGTAAATTTGATTTGAGAACAACTTAAAACATACTGAAAATTACCTATCCTGAAAAGCATTTTTCGAGATGCATCCAAGCTTACAATAAGCAGGAACAACCACAAAAGGGGCCTAAGTTTTGAACAAGTGCAAAAAAAGAAAAGAAAAGACACACACACACACACACACACACACACAATGCTGGAAGCTGTTCTTCATCCATGTGAGCATTTTTTTGACTGACACTTTTCAACTTGCAGGCATTTTGGAACATGGACAGTGACCAAGCTAGTGGAGAGCAATAGCAGAGCTATATTGGAGGGTCCGATTTGTAATGGCACTCGAGTTATTGGGTGGCACACAAATGAAGTGTCTAGAAGATTCTGGAGATTCCATGCTGAAATGTCAGGATTTGCCTTCAATAGCACTATACTTTGGGATCCAAAAAGATGGCATTGGCCCGCTCTTGAACCTATTAGGCCGCTTGATACAGTCAATGAGGGAATTCAAGTTAGTTTTGTCTCCTCTTAATTTATCTAGACATTGATTTTTGGTTCACAAAACAACAAGGTTAGTTAAATTTCTGAAACAACTCTGTCTTCTGCTGAAAAAATAAGCTTACCCTCAGGAAAGGACAAAAGTACCCTTATTGTGATTGTGTCATGGCCTGGACCCGCCCCCATGGATTAGGGTCATAACCGGCTATTAATCATGAGATTACCTACGGCCTCAGTCAGAAATCAAATCATTTTTAATTACAGGGGCCAAATAGCAGAAACAAGAACTTACAAAGATTGTCTAATGAGTTGTGCAAACATGGCATAACCAAAAACTTTCTCATAAAAGTGTAATAACTCACACTATGCACACATCCATATTATGTACTACATAAGTCCAGGATCGTTCAAGAGTCAGTGTTAACAAAAACCAAGGTTATACACAACTCGGCCACACATGACTGCAAAAAGACAAAAGGGAAAGTAAAACGAAAACATGGCCTCTTGCGTGAGGCGACCTTGGTTGACTCCTCAAAACTCTGCTCCTCTTAACTCACTGTGGCTGGGTTTGGACGCCTTGTTGCTCACCTACACATATAAATAAAGAATGAGCTAACGCCCAGTGAATAATACCAAAGTAAAAGAGTTCATGAATGAAATTCGTTTAATCATAAGTTATAGACCAAACTTGTGGATCGATATCAACACAAAACGACCTTAGGTTCAACATATCATATATCATATCTGTATTCATGTACCAAACGACCTTGGGTCCAACTCGTATTTGCAGAACGAGCTTTGGTCCATTGCATACAAAATGACCTTAGGTTCAATCCTTAGGCATAACAGCTTTCGGTCCAATATATGCGAAACGACCTTAGGTCCACCATACGTTAAACAACCTTGGATCCGTTTCGTATATAAAACGACCTTGGGTCCAATCAATCCATATTCACATCTGTGCGCACTCATAATCCATGATCATGTGCACATTCACTTTCACATTCAAAACGACCTTAGGTCCAATCATTTCTTTATCCAAAACGGCCTTTGGCCCATTTCACAGATAAACAAAATGGTCTTAGGCCCACGTTATATCCTCTTCAAGAAAACCGTACGGCCTTCGGCCCATTTCATAATCATATATCATTTGCTTCACATATTTCATTCACAATATCAATCAGAAGTTTAGGAACTTACTACACAGTTTATCGTTTAGCAAATAATATATATCTACTCAAGTTATCTTTATTAAGATATTACTCACAGTATTCTGGTGCTTGATTCGCCCTTGCACTTGACCCTACACAATTCATAACACATTGGGTCATAATACAATTCAATCCGTTCTTTAGTTTACTTAAGCTATGTTTGGAAGTGGCTAAAATAGCCAAAAAGTCAAAAAGTCAACTAAAACACATCACATCACCTCTCTACTTTTCTGCACACTTTTTCGTAAAAAGCCAAAAAGTTACTAAAATAGCCTGTTCCCAAACCAAGCCTTAATGTTCTTAGGCCTCTTTCGTGTCCTTTAATTCATTAGGATGCTCAATGTGTGCCTAAGAATGTTCAGAAATGAAAGAGAACAGAATTTGGTACATAAGACCATCTCCAACCCTGAACCAAATCTGGCATCAAATTTAAAATTTGGTGAAAAAAGCACTTTTTCATGCTCCAACGGTTTCACCAAATTGATATCAAATCGAGATTTCACCAAACATTTCACCAAAATGAGGACAGGCTCCGCATTTCATCAAAACATTGTGCATGACCATTGGGGGAGACCAACCGGTCGACTAGCCGTTTGACCGGCCGGTTGACCAACCGGTCGACCACCAAAAGGTTCAAACAATTCCAAAAAAAAGGTCAAACAGTTGAAAAAAAAAAAAAATTTTTTTTTTTGGCCTTACCGGTCGACCAGCCGGTGGACTGGCCGGTCGACCACTAAAAGGTTTAAAAAAAAAAAAAAATTAAATAAAAAATCAAAAAAAAAAAAATTTTTTTTTTTGGCTTAACCGGTCGACCAACCGGTTATCCCGGCACAGATTTGATGAAAATTTGATAAAAATCAACCGTTGGAGCACTCGGTATCAGATTGAGGAAAAAGTCATTTTTTTACTCAGATTTGATGAAAAGGATTGGAGATGCTTTAAATAGCTTTTCAAAAGTTTTTGAAATAGGGCCTTCCGCTCGAGCACAGCTTTTCTCGCTCGAGCGGATCCTTTTGGTCTGCAAAAGTACTGGTTGTCTCATTTTTGCACTCGAGCGTGACTTTGGTCGCTCGAGCCAAGAGTCAAAACATGTGAGTAGGCGCTCGAGCTCAATTTTTCTCGCTTGAGCGGACATCAGTGTTTGCAAAACTTTTGGGAGCTTGATTTTTACACTCAAGCGACATTTTCCTCGCTCGAGCGGACATGTCGAATTCTGGAATTTCCAGAATTGTGTTTGAAGTTCAAAACTTGATTCAAACTTGTTTTTCTTGCATGTTAAGTTCCATATCTTGGGCAAATAACTTCTAACATGAAAATAAAAGTTAATTTTACAAGAATTGAAGTTCAATTCGCCATAAAATTCTTCGTACAAGCTCAAATCATTCAATTTCATGTTCATAACTTTGAGACTCGTGCATGTATGATCTTACATGAATTCATCATCTTCAAAACATGTAATTAAGCCTCATAACCTCATTATTCATGGATGCATGTCTCAAATGACTACCAATTCAACTTATTTAACATGTCTTATACACAAACATGAAGATTCATAGCAATTTGTTATATGCATGTACATATTGATCTCAATTTCATCATTTCCATCTCAAATCTTGTTCTTAACTTCATATCCTCTTTGAATTCACTAAGCTATGAATTTAAACTCATGAATGTAAGTTCAATCACTCACCTAGAGGCTTCAACCTTCCAAACTTTAGCTAGTTCTTGAGCTAATTCTCTCAATTCTTGAATTCTCTAGCAAAATCTTCAAGGATGTGTAGACACCCTATTTTTGACCGACCTTAAGACTCAGACGTCATCGATTGAACGCTCGGTGATGGTGCATGTTGTGCTCGTTTTGAAGTTTCGGAGTTTTGGCTGAGAACCTTACCCTCTGAGCCTCGAAACTTTTTGTGCCTTGACTCGGTCTGCGGAACAGGTCTTGTTTTCTCTTCCCGAAGGGAGGGAGAGGTCTTGTAGACCATCTCTCAGTGGTCGTAGGCTACTTTTCGTGGTCGTAGGCCACTGTTCCCGTTTGGAGACTTGTTTCTGGTTTTCAGAGCCGTCGGCCGCGCGTTTCGACTCGGGACCGCTTAACATTCTCCGTTTGGCACGGTTTTTGGAACACATCTTGTTTCCTCTGTCTAGAGGAACACTGTGGTCCGGGAGACCACTTTTGTGGCCATACGTCACTTTTGGTGCTCAACAGCCAGTTTTCGGGGCACCCAGCCACGCGCTTTGCCCCCCGAACTCTCGTTTTGCATCTGCGTTGGTTCATTTTTGACATGAACCTTGTTTTCCTTGTTTGGGAGGTGGTACAAGGGTGGGAGACCACCTTTTCTCCTTGGAGACCACTTTCTCCCTGCCAGCCGGTTTTCTTGTCGGGAAGCTGGTTTTCTTGGTCTTTGGGTCACATTTGCTGGTCTCCCACCACACCACTAGCTTGCTTTCAAAGTGGAGACCACCTATTGTGCCTGCCGACCACCTTGTTTTGTGGGAGACCACTTCTTCTGGTCGGCCAGCTTCCTCCTGTTTTGTCTGTCTGAGTGCATGCTTGCTGTGCCAGCTGGAAGGCACAGACTGGATCCTCCATACACGTGTATGGAGGATTTGCAACCAAGTTTTTAGCTTCTTGGAGAAGCTTTGGCTTTAAAACTCTATAAGAGAGGCCCTCTCTCTACAAATACCAGGTTGAAAAATTGCTCTAAGGCAAAGATATATCTCTCTCTTTGTCTCTATATTTTAGGCTTAGAAAGTGCTTTGTTCTTGGCCTATTGCACACCACCTCATAGCCATACACCTCCACCATTGTTACTGAGTTGCTGGAGGGTTTTGAGAGGTCTTAAAGTTGGATTTTGGTTCAGAAAAGTTACTGGTTTTGCTGAGCTTCAAAGGTAACTCCTTTTCCCTCTTTTTAAGCATTGTTTTGATCCTTCTCTTAGCCTCATTTGCATGCTTATTTGAGTTTTGTTGTCAACTGAAAAAAGCTTCATATTTAAGTATTTTTCATGTTTGTTTAAGGCTCTTTTGGTGTTGAGGGTCATCTACCCTCTTGCATGCTCTATTTAGCTTTGTTTTGTGCCATGCCATAAGGCATTCGAGCTAGTCTTTGCTTGGCCTTCTTACCACTGAAATCCAGTGGATTTTCAGTGGTGAGAATGTGGCTTTGAGGGCCTAAATCAGAGAGGGGTGACCCTCTCTCTTGTTGTCTTGTTTACTAGCATTTTTGGCCTACCAAAGGAGCATATGTTTATACCATTTGGAGGCCTAGTTCAGGCACTTTTTGGTGACTTCTAGGACCTGCCTAGGCTCTGACTATGGCTGGTTTGGTCCCCTTTTGCTTGCTTCTTGCATGTGTAGAGTAATCCCTTTCATGGCTTATCAAAGGAGCATGTCATTCTTGCATGTATTGGTCCTGTTTCAGTGGGTTTTTGGCCATCATTTGTCATGCTATGACTCTGTTTTTGCTTGGTTTGGTAGTCCTTCACATGCTTCATAAGCTTGTAGTGTAACTCATGTTCACTAGCTCACAATGCATGTTGTTTTGGCCCTCTATTCTAACATATTTTGGCCATACTTCAAACTGACTTTGTTCATATTTTGGGCTGCCTTAGCTCTGTCTTGAAACCTCTTGGTCGAAAAGTGCTAGCCATGCATACTTGTTGTGTAAAAGCATTGACTAGCTTTAAGTTTGGAGGTCCCTTGCATGCTTAACTTGAGTTACTTACATGTTTTGGCATCATTGGGCATGATATTTCAGAGCTTATAGGGGTGCTACACTTCCATATTTTCCATGCTTTAAGTGCTCTTTAGAGTTGTGCATTTATGCCCTATTTGTGAGCCATTGCATGAGTTTCACTTTTGTGCCTTTCAAGCCATCATCCCAACCCATTTTGCCACTGTTTTGGGCCTGCTTAAAGTCTGTTTGGAGTTGGTTTTGGCATTTGAGCATCGCCTTGCATGCCTCTAGTGTAATGTGCTTCACTAGTTTCGGTACTTGAGCCTTTCAACATGCATCGTGTGAGTTGTTTGCATGATTCGGAGCCATTTTGTATGTCATTTCAGAGCTGGAACATGTGTCATTGTATGCCATATTTCATCCTTTCAATGCTTTCGTAGAGTTGCATTTTGTGCCCTTGAGCTTAGGTCCTTGCATTGTGTATGCTAGCATGAGTTTTGGAGTCTTGTTTTTATCATGTTTGGCCACTGATTTGGGTGTGGCTAAGGCCCATTCATTTTGGTTTAAGCCCATTTTTGTATTGAGTATGCCATTGTATTCCATAGCATTGAGTATGCCACATTGTCGCATGATTGATCATTGCATTATGCATACCTTGTTCATCTCATTATGTATGTTAGTTCTTAGGTGCATTGTGTATGCTAAGTACTACGTGTATTGAGTATGCCATTGTTAGTTCATAGCATTGTGTATGCTAGTTGCATGTTTGCATGTCATCCTTTGCATGTTTGCATCACTTAGTTGCATAGCATTTAGGTTGCATACTTAAAGTCACATTGTGCATGCCATTGTTTGTTGCATTGTGTTCGGAATAGGAGTTAGTCCGAACACGGAAAATGAGGGACGTTTCGTACTCAAAGTGACAAAACGTGCTTCGATTCCCGGTCGCCGACACGCTTGACTACCCATGACGGAGTTGTTGGCTTTAGGTGCTTGTATGTGCATTCATTTCACATTGAGTCGTGCAATTCGACTCCTCGGCCATCATGCATCGAGATGCGCAACCGGTGGCCCGAGGGTCGAGGACTACACTCCCTAGAGCTTATGCAATGACGGAGAGAGTGGTCATGCACACATGTGTTGCAAATACCTTGTCGTGCCTCTCTCTTTCCCTTTGTTGCAGAAAAACAGAATCCAGGAGAAGAAACTGGGTGTGACGGGTTTTGCGCAGCCGACCACCTTCTTTGGTTTCCACCACAAAAGGTGGTCGGTAGTTGGTCTCCCATGCCCATAAGCTGGTCGGCAGCCTTCCCACAGTTTCTCGGGGTGGAGTTTCATCTCTCTGGAGCCTTGTGCAAATTTCTGAAATCAATTGCAAACAACGGCAAGCCGGGGCATCGTGATGGATTTCCCGACAAGGCGACTCGAGCATGCATGCATCCTTTATCATTCAAGGCAGAGCTGAGGCAGTTCACATTCATGTAGTTTGCATGCTAGTTTAATTGCTTACTTAGTTAGTTGGTTAATTAATTAGAGTTGTGTAATAATTAGCTGTAATTTATTATTCATTTTGGTTGTGTAATAACTAGCTTAATTAGATTAGCTTAGATTAGCTAGTTGGTGTTGTATTATTTATTCGGACCCTCCGTCGAGAGAGCCAATTGTTGTAATAAGTGTGCGTGTGTGTGATGCATGCCTTCCAACCCCACGTCTTTCCCCTTTTATTTACCATCTTATGATGGTTAGTTTTAGGGCATGTTTCAATTAGCATCCTTATGCTCGCATGATTGCATCCCTTCATCTGTCTTGCATGCATCAGGCTCGGTGCATCATACTAACTGCATTGTATTTCAATTCCAAGTTGAATGCGTATTATCTGTAACATCTCATATGCCATTTTAGAATAGCCGAGCCTATCTTAGTTGCATTTTGCATGTGTTGCATTAGGCATTCTTAACATAGTTAGGATCATGCATTGATTTCTAACATAGCTTTTGTTTTGGCTCGGAGTACTCGGTGAGTGTTTATGCTTTAGCATCTTTGCATGTGTGTGAGTGACTGCCATGATAGCATACTTGCCACGAGGCTAATTGCTTATGTGATATACTTGCCTAAATGCCTGTGGGTGAAGGTTGGATTATTTAAATTGGAACAATTCATCAATTGTAAGTTTTAAGCCCACTTGAGAGTGGCAAATCACCATGTTTTCTAAGCCCACTTGAGGGTAGCAAAATCTGCATTTTAGCCTATTTGCGAGTAGCAAACCGTTTTCAAAAACAAGCATGAGATGTTTTGTTCCAACTTAGACGATCTAGTTTATACTTGTATACTGTATGCATCACATAGTAATCCTAAGCTAATAAACCGGAATAAGAGCGCATGTGTTTTCAAAAACAACATATCATGTTAGTAAAGGCCGATCTTTGATTGGTCGAGCGGGGGTGCTCATTTCATGACCTTCCCCTCTCGTACCCAAGTTCCCGAGTCGAGGCAACTTTGGTGATGACAGACACGTGACCTTAGGCACGAGTCAGGGTTTCCTAAATTTCTCAAAAATAAAATATTTAGGTAGCGACTTTGTATCCGGTAAAGCAGTCCATGTTTGACACTTCTTTCTAAAAATTAGTTTTTTCAAAACGATTTGCCGGATTTGGACTCTTTGGTGATTTATTAATCTTGTATTGCACTTTGTGAGATTAGATTCAGAACCATGACATTGAGTCCGAACTGTAGTGAGCCCAATGAATAAAACGGGATTTTCCTGGGACGTTCGGGCGCGTCTGCAGGATGCTCTATTCCTTTCTCTAGAATCGGCTCACTCTCTCTCTAGAGTGTTTATTTTCAGATTTTAAGCTCATGTAATGAGCTTAAGCACATTTAGCTTCTATATATACACTTCCCTAATTAATCTTAATTAGAACCTTAGTTGCACGAAGCGGGAGCGGGAGCGGGAGCGGGAGCGGAGAATCGTGAGCCGATAAAAGTTTCTTAGGTTGGGAGCATCTCGGGGAGCGGTAATATATATATATATTTTAATGCACATTAGAAGTTTTTTTATAAATATTTTTATTTTAATATACATTAATTATTTTATTTATTTATTATATTTTTTAAATAATGTATTATTGTTAATTTATTTTTTTTATTTTTAATTGGTATATATTATAAATAAAAAATTATAATAAATAAGGAATAATAAATTATGTTAAAATAAATAAAAAGAAAAATTAGATATTTTATTTTATAATTTTTTTTATTATATATGGTTTAATTAGATTTCTTTTAAATAAATGGATGATTTATTTTATTTATTATATGTTAAAAAGTTAAGAAATAATACTTTACAAAAATTATTATTGTATATGATATTTTAAGAAATAATAATTAAATATTTTATTATATATGGTAAAAATTATAATTTATAAATTTTATTACATATATAATATATTATATATATATTATATATGATATATGATCAATTAAACGTAGTTAAACATAGAGACGAAGAGAGAGAGTGAAGAGAACAGAGACGAAGCAGAGAATAGAGACGAAGCAGAGAACGATGAACAGAGATAAAGAGGGAGAGAAGCAGAGACGAAGAGAGAGAGACGAAAACGATCGAGAGAGTGACGAAGATCGAAGCCCTCGGAGACGAAGACGATCGTAATTGATAGTGAGAGAAGAGAGTGACGAAGGCAATCAAAGCCCTAATCTCAACACTGGTCCATTGTAAGTTCTCTCAACAACCCTTCTTCTTTCTCCTCTCATGTCGACGTCGAAGACTAGGGTTTCTCTCTCTCTCTTTCTCTTTCTCTTTCTCTCTCTCCTTTACGATCCCATCTTGGACTGAATCGCATTTCTCTCTCCACAGAAACGCGATTCTTACACGTTTCTTTCTAGAAATCGCGGAATCGCGATTCTTACTCAAAATCGCCACCTAGTTGCACGATTCCTGCAACTAAGATTAGAACTAGTTAAGTGTGCTTAATTAAATCAATTTAATCTAATTAATTTGATCTGAATCAATTTTTAATTAAATTTCACCGTAAGCTCTAAAAATTAGGCTAATCGCAATAACACAGTCAGTTTCGATTTTTGCCGCCTCTACGGTTTTCAATTTAAATTTTATAACAGAAAATCAAATAGATTTTCCTACGGTGAACAGATAGAAATTCTTAGTATTCAAAATCATATCAAGCTCATAATTATAAGCATAAGTAAGATTAATTAGCATAACACGGAGTAGGGTTGTCATAGATTGTGTCTTATGATTGATTGACCTTATTAATTTGCATTGCAGGTGAGCACATTTATGGAACAAGTTGTGGAGGATGAAAGCCAAATGGAATGCTTACCCCAGAACTGCTCAAGAATCATGATTTGGCATCTTCATGTTGAATCGTCATTTTCCTATCCCCCTGAATGGTTTTTGAAGTATAATAACCAAGATATCATTGCTCCACTTGCTTGAAAGTTTTGATGTGACGAGAATTCCGGCAGGAATGATGATCGTGGGTGCATAATTTGATAATTACATACCACACCCCAAACCAATCAGAGTTTAAAAGAAAAAAAGGTGCATCATTTGAGATTTGTTTCTCTTCATCTTGCCAATTTCTTAAGTAGTGCATGTTATTACCTCATTGCAAGTTTTTATTCGAGGGACATATGATGCTGCTTGAAAAATGGGGCTGCTTCATGTGTGTGGGACCTACACAGCCCTCTCTCAAGGGGGTGTGTTTGGGTGTGCACGTGATTATCAGGTTTGTATGTTTGTGACTCTGTATTGTTGGACTTATTTAAATTTTCCTTTTTATTTATTTATTAATTTATCTTGTTAGTATCACTCTCTTGTTAACAAGTTATTCATCGTGTTCCCATTTATTGTAGGAAAGATCTGTGGAGGATCACGACACGCACTACTGATTTTTAACATTCAGTTCAGCTGTCTGTTGCCTGCTTGGAATATTGATGATTGGTCTTGCTGATAGAAATTTCATTGCCTTAGCCCTGCGAGTATCCATAGACAAGTACTAGTTTCTATGCACTAGTCTTTTTTCTGTCTGGTTTCACATACCTTTTTCTTTACGGCTAGACATTATGATTCTTCTGTACAGTAGCTTGGCTTCTTATTAATGTTTTGTGTTGGCTGCTCTTTGCAAAGAAGCAATATTGCATCCAACCGTCTACAGTGGTTTGTCAAATTGACTACCATTGTTTTGATCGGAGAGGATTATTATTTCAGCTGTTTGCATCTTCTTCTTGTTCTTGTTTTTGTTCTTGTTCCTTTCATTCATTGTTTGTTTTGAAATTTTGGTTTAACAAGTGTGTAAAATAGTAGGGAGCTATCAACATTCTATGACCTACAGGCTTTGAGTACAGCATGGTTCACAATCATTGGTTGTTCATTGTGGTAATGTCTTATTTGGGTATTTATGTGTCTTGGGGCAGCTTCATATAACAGAGTTACACATCAAAATAGGACTGAGGATACAAAGGGGGAATTTGATGGGTATTTATGTGGCATTGGGAAGCTTCAAGCGTGTATCTTGCTCTCTAAGAGGGGGTGTGTTTGGGTGTGCAAGTGATTGTCGGGTTTGTATGTTTGTGACCATGTGTATTGTTAGGCTTGTTTACATAGTTGAACTACAATATTTAGACACAGAAAATCTGTCAGTCGGTGCATTTTTTGTGGTTAGTTTTTTGTCCCTAAATTTTTTGTCTAGTTGAATGTTCAGTTTGATATAATTATCATGATATATATATATAAGCGCTTTGGAGAGGAGGGTCCAGTTGCCGTGGATGTGAGTGAGCCCATCTTGGTAATCCAAACCATTCAACTTGTAGGATTTCTTGAGTGGATTATACATATAAAAAATTAATTTGATTGGACTTCGGTATTTACATGATCGGTTTATATTTGTGTGAAAAAAATTTTGATAGTCTATCTTTGAAATTGTACTTGCTTTCCATTTATATATATAAAACAGAAGTGAATTGATCAAGTAGTTGATATCTCATCAACTTAATTCCTTGGATAGATGATATGCGTGATGAACCCTACCAGTTATACAATTCGGATCACCAAGATGGGCCCAGAATGGGCCCATGGCCATGAAAATTAGACCCAGTTGAAAATAAAATAATATATATATATAAGCTGTATCAGGCACAGGCACCCTACTTGCATTTGCATTCTCTTGCTTCAAAGAATTTTGGGGAGGGCATTTGGGTATTTTAATAAGGTAGGAATGAGTGTAACTCACTTCATTCTTCCCTCCTTTTTCAAATTGAACTTTCTCCATCCAACAAGCAAGAAAAAAAAACTGTGTTTTCTCATCTCCTCTCATTTCTCTTCACAATGGTGCCCAACCTAGACCTAATCCTCATTGCAGTTCTTCATGGCTCATTCATATCTTGCATTCTCCTTGTGTTCACCTTCCTCATGTTGATTTGCCTCTTGCTTGCATTTTCCATCACTCTCTTCTCCATTGTCATCATCGATTCCTATGACGTCTTTTCAATGATTTCTCTCTATTTTGGAACCCTAAGGGCCAATGTTGAATTGGGTTTTGTTCTTGTTCTCTTCACTCTGTTGCATTTCATGGTTAATGCTGGTTTGGCTTCAAAACCAAGGGTTGAAAGCATGGTTGCCAATTTCAAAGTCAAAGCAAGACATGTTGTGGATCACATTAAGGATTCCCAGCTTGCCAAGGCTCACTAGGCTAGCCATAATCTTCTTCTCACTACATTTTTCTATTCATGTAATAATTTTTAATTTGTGATTCTTTTCCTTTGTTTTTTCTTCTTTTTTTTGTAGTAATTCTCTCTCTCTCTCTCTCTCTCTCTTAACTGGTTAGTATCTCTTGATATTAATGGGTTGCTAACTATTGATTCAAATGTTTTCAATTGTTCAGATGCGTAGATGATATGTGACCAACAATAAAGCATGAGTGTGTTAATGTATTGACTTCTTAATGCTGTTTCCAATTCAAATGTTCAAATTAAGGCCCCTTTTTTGTCACCCAAAAAAAAAAAAAATTTTGTTCAAATTAAGGCCTTGGAACCAGTTTTTTTTTTCCCTTTCCAAGTTATAGTTTTCTTTTCTTTCTTTCTTTTAAATAGAAGAGTCGAAAACCAAGTAAAAAAAAAAGACAAAAAAATCCAGTTAAGCTTAACTAAATGAGATGTCAATGCACAGATGATGCATAATTAAGCAACAGAAAATGTAACATGAGCCAATGTTGATTTCTTAATTGTGATTTCTTTTCCTCAAGTTTTCTTGATTTACTTATGATTATTCATTTCACACGATTTTAAACTTTGAATTTATTAATAGACTGATTTTAAAAAAGTGACTTGTAATATTATTTGCATGTATCATTTAAGATTTTAAAGATTGTATGTGTTTGTATAACATAAATCCTCAAACTCAATATTAACAACCATTACATAATATAAGAAAGAGTCTTATAATAAGAGAAATAATTAATTAAGGAAAGACTCTTAATAAAGAATAAATAATCAAATCTTGTCAAGGATAAGGATTGATCTCGTCATCAACTAAACTAGCTCATTTGATTTTTATGACACCAATTTGAAATAAGGAATAATGAATTTAGAGATGGAGCTTCGATGGCAACGATGTCGGACTGAGGGTGAGAAAGAAACAGTGTGGATTGCGAGTGAGAGACGGAGGTTTTTATGATAAAGTGAGAATACCTTCTTTGTGATGGGGAGAGAATGAGAAATGTCGAGGGAATGAGAAATCAAAAGGAGACATAAATTGTGAGAGTAAAAATATAGGTACTTACGTGTACGTCTTAATAAATGGACTTATTATTTAATAGATCTTATGAGAAAAATTTGTCATAAAAAAAGTCACTAATTGTAAGTTTTAGCGACAATTTATAAAATTCATGACAAAAAAAGTCACTAATTGTTAATTTTTAGCGACATAAATAAAAAATTGTCACAAAAAAATTTTTTTAGTGACAATTTTACCAAGACTTATTTTCAATAGGACTTGATGGGAATTAAATTCAACTATTAGGACCTATTAATAGTTTATCCTAAAAAATATTGAAGTCGTGAATGGGAGATAGGGAGAGAAGAACGACATTGCTTTAAACTTAAGGGCTAAAATTATCTTGAACTTTTTTCATTCATTGTCTTTGTAAAGGTGCTACTAATAGCACCCATATTTATTGTTTGAATTTCGCAATTTTGTAATTATATTTTTACTTTATCAAAAAATTTCAATTATACTCTCATCCCTAACTTTCAAACTTTAATCATCATAATTTTATACCACCCCATTCTTTCCATCCCTAATCTCTAGTCTCTCTTGCCACCTTCAACCTTCTCTATCTTTTTTTGTCCCTCCCATCTCCTCCCATCATCTCCCTACCATCTGATGCCACCTTTAGTTGCTTCATGCCAAAATTGTCCTTTCATTCTCCGCTTCGCCTCATCTCCTTATTCCTTACCTTTTGCGGTGCAATGGTGCTTTCACAGTTGAGAAAATAAAGATATTGACAAGGCAATAGTGCCCTCACATTTGCAATGCGAACGAGAGATAGTAGGTAGTAGCAGAACGAGAAAAAGAGTTGTTAGGGAATAACGGGAAAATGTAGGAAGGGATTGGGGGCAGTGACTAGAGGTAGTGATGATGGGTAGTGGATGATAGTTGGGGTAGAGTTACAGTCAAATTTGAGAGGATTGGGGTTAATTTTGACATTAAGTGAGGTGTCCGACTCCTTTTTTTAACAAAATTTAAATTAATTAATTAGGCCAAAAGAAGGTGGCGGTCCAAAATTATAAGACAAATTTACCCATAAATTCCATTTGAGAAATGGTGATCCTTTTTTTGATAAAAAAAGAAAAGAAAAGAAAAAAAGAAGTGGTGATCCATTTAGTCTCAAGAATTTTCTTATTGACCAATTAGTTCCATTCATTTTGATAAGGTGGATTTAATATATTCATTGGCATGTGGATTTATGGTTACACCCTTGCTTTTATTGTGGTTCTCTATTGTTTCTCATATACTGGAAAGGTAAGTTACACCATGTATATTTTTGAGAGATTGAACGTATCACAGTCACATTAATTCCTCAAACAATCAAGATGAAGAAGTAGATGAGTTAAGAAGAAGTAAAAGGGCTAGGCCTTCCAAATACTTTGATTCAGACTTCTTGACTTATATGTTAGAGGGAGAATCTTGAACTTTTCATGAAACTGTGACTTCACCTGAAAGTCCTTTATGGAAAGAAGCAATTAAGAGTGAGATTAACTCCATCTTATAGAACCATATCTGGGAGTTGGTTGATCTATCCCTAGGCAGTAAGGCCTTGGGGAGTAAGTGGATCTTTAGAAGAAAGATGAAAGTGGATGGGTCAATTGATAAGTATAAAGCTATGTTAGTTATCAACGGATACAAGCAGCGAGAAGGCTTGGATTACTTTGATATGTATTCACTTGTGACAAGGATTACATCTATTTGCATAGTGATTGTAATAGCCGCTTTATGTGGTCTGGAGATACATAAGATGGATGTAAAGACAGCTTTCTTAAATGGAGATTTACATGAAGAAATCTACATGAAGCAACTCAAGGGGTTTTCAGCTCTAAGACAAAATAAAAAAATCTATGAACTTGTCAAATCATTGTATTGTTTGAAGCAAGCTTCTAAGCAATAGCATGAGAAGTTTGACAACGCCATGTTATCAAATGAGTTTAGAATCAATGAGTGTGACAAATGTGTATATGTCAAAAACACTGACAGAGGTTATATTATTTTGTGTCTATACGTGGATGATATACTCATTGTTGGTAGTAATGATGAAATGATTAGAACTATCAAGAGATTGTTAAACTCTAAGTTTGACATGAAAGATATGGGTCTTGCAGATGTGATTCTAAGTATTAAGATTACCAGAACATTTTGTGGTATTGTACTTTCTCAATCTCATTATGTTGAGAAGATATTTGAGAAATTTAGTAAATTAGATATAAGTGTGTCTAGGACACCAGTATACTTAAGTCTACACTTGACTAAGAATAATGGTGAAAGTATCTCTCAGCTAGAATATTCTCGGGTCATTGGGAGTTTGGTGTATTTGATGAGTTGTACAAGACCGGATATAGCCTACTCTGTTGGCAGGCTTAGTAGATACATGAGTAATCCTAATGCTACTTATTGGAAGGGTATTATGCGGGTGTTGGGTTATCTACGCTACTCCCGGGATTATGGATTGCATGATACTTGATACCTAGCGGTACTAGAAGGGTATAGTGAAACTAATTGGATATCTGATATAAAAGACTGTAAATCTACTAGTGGTTATGTGTTTACCCTTGGAGGGGCAATAGTGTCTTGGAAATCTTCCAAGCAAACATGTATATCGAGATCAACGATGGAATCTAAGTTTATTTGCTTTGGATAAAGCAATTGAAGAAGCTTAATGGCTACGCCAATTCGTTGAAGATATTCTACGTTGGCCGAAACCTGTGCTAGTTATCTGTATTCATTTTGATAGCCAATCAGCGATTGGTCGGACACAGAATAATATATATAATAGAAAGTTTAGACATATCCGTCATAGACATAATTCCATATGATAGTTACTCTTTAATGGAGTTGTCTTTCTACACTATGTAAAGTCTAAAGACAACATAGAGGATCCGCTAACCAAAGAAAATTGTTTTTGTTTTTGTTCGGCCCATCAACCTAATCTTTTTTGGACCAGGTTTGTTTGGTGGCTGCAAATATACACACGTGTATATAGAGTGTATAACTTATACACTAATGATCTATCAGTTTTGTGCATTACTCCATTAGTTTTGCAAGAGTAATTGGCTGCATTTGTTGCCAGCCTTCATGGTTGGGAGGCTCCTCCTCTCTCCCCCTTTGTGTATAAATAGAGACCAACTTCTTTGGTTATCAACACAAAAATTCTTTGCTCTCAAGTGATAGTCAGTTTGCTCCAGATTATTTTTCCTGTGTGAGAGAGTGCTGCCATTGTCGATTTGCCGGAGCTAAACAGAAAGTGCTTCTGCGTTCGCAGGTTCTAACTGTTGTATCTTAGGAGACAGACGTCGACACACCTCTAGCACCCACGATGAGGCGACAAATCTGTTTTAAGGAGATTGTGATATCACAAAAGTTTCGGTTTGCTTCCTGTACTATTTTATTTCAATGTTTACTCTTGTTAAATATTTCTATTTATCTACTTGTAATTTGTAGCATTATAGCTTATTCTATATTTTTTCAATTTAATTAAATATGAATCTATTTATTTTATTTAAATACACAATTTGTACAACAAGTCACACATACACAAGTCCACATTAACCAAACCAATGTCCATGTTCAAAATAATTTCTATAATCTGTGTCACATTCAAATAATCATATCAATCATAGTTAACTAAAATGACAATCAAATCATACATTCAATAAGATATACATACAACCCGACAAATAAACATATCCACGGGATGGGCATTATGCCATGCCCCTAAACATACAATAAAGTTCACTAATCACATTCATAAAATATGTCAACATAATATTCCACATCAAAAAAAATTATAAGGCCCTAAATCTAACATAAAACTACGTAATCTACCGCATGAACATAATATTCCATATTTAGCCAAGTCCACATTCAAAGCATGATGTGATCTTCCGCATGAGCCTGATATTCTACATTTATATAATATGGCTGTTAGAAGTCTATTTTATTACAATACAATCATAATTCAAAATATGTTATATAAAATCTCACAATTTTTTTTAAAACCTTCAAACTCCCATATTAACATAATGAATGTCCATGTTCATAATTGATTACATCATCCCGTGTCACATTCAACAAATTACATATATTTCATCTCCATAAAAAACAAGAAAAGAAAAAAAAAAAAGAAAAAAGAAGAAGAATAAGAAGAAAGAAGGTCCATTCAAAGACTATATTCTATCACACTATAATTCAACAACATTGAATAAATCAAACCAATAAAGTTGTGATGAAATAAGCAAATAATATATTGGACGAAATGTCATATTTGAATTTTCAAATCTGGTGGGTTTTGATATGGAATCCTTTTTTGTTTCCAATTCCACTTCAATCAGTGTGTATGGTTATTTAAATCTTGTGAGTTTTGATATGGAATTGTTTTTGTTTCCAATTCCATCTCAATCATTGTATATAGACATTCAAATCTTGTGGGTTTTGATATGGAATCCTTTTTGTTTTGAAATGACTTCAAATGTGGGATTCTCCAACTATACCAACTAGGAGTACATCATTTTTGGAATGTTTAATTTCAAACACGGACATTTATTGTTGATTAACACATGTGAGTCGTTGATGTTAGCACCCCAACACATTTGGGTCATTAATATTGTCACGACCCAACCTCAAGGGCTTAGGGTTGGAATCGCAACTTACTAATTAATTCTAATCTTAACAAATTAAATGGCGCAGGCGGAGGTAGAGTGGTGGAAAGAAAATAATGGAATAGAAAAATAACTTCATTTTACTATTTTGATAAAAGAAAATACATCTATAGGGTTTTTATTATTTTATTATTCAGTGATCGGCCCTTAGTTAAAAAAAAACAAAAAGAAGAAAAGGAAAGAAAACAAAATAACGGATCAACATCAAATTCTTGTACATATTCCACTACATGAGGTTACGGGTCTTCCTTACATCTCGTCACCTGAAAGGGTAACAGCTATAAGTACACAGCAGAGTGAGAAATATTATGCCAAGAATATAGAGAACACAAATTAACCATAGATAGTTAGTTAGAATAACTTAATTTGAATAAACAAATTATTTAAAGTAGCAGAAATTGAAATATAGAAATTATGTAAATAAATAACTATAACTACAGTACAAAACAGAACAGAACAGAGGTCATTGGAGTGACGGTCAGAATAGAGGTCGATGGATCCATGACAAATAGAGGACCACAAAGTAGCCAAACAGAGGCCAATGGTTATTTAAGTATGGGACTCCCATAGTGGTACTTACAGAAAATAATTGTTTACAAAATCATTGTCAAATAATTTCTAAAATTTAAACAAACATATCCATGAGTTTCAATATAAGTAAATAGAGTTCATAAAATAATTAACGTAATTGAAATATAAGCATAAGTTATAAAACACAAGTTGCGTAAAATATATTATGATAACTCAAAATATACGTAAAATATATTATAGTAACTCAAGGTATAATATAATTCACCTTAATATTAATCCTTACTATTTTCTTTTTATTTTTGCTAACTTCTTATGACTGTTTCCTTGCTTCCCTCCTTTTTTTTTCTTATTTTTATTTTTATTTTTTTATTTTCTTTTCCTTTCGTCCTACTGGCTTCACAGCCCCACCCCTACTTATATATACACAGCTTGGTGATGATATGATGATCCTAATTAGATGACTCACCTCCCCCTAGTCCTCGAGAGCCCAAATGGCTGAGGTTCATTTGTCTAACAGTATAGACGTTCATTATTATTTGGATTATGAAATCAGATATAATCAGATATTATTATTAACTCACAGATTTTTTATATCTTATTATTATCATTATTAGTCTGATTATTACTTTTATATTTATTTCTTATTACATTTATTATATTTGTTTATTTAACTTATTTATTTATTTAGTTATTTCTTTATTGTTTTGATAATATATTATCACATACAACCATAATTATATATATATAGCTATAAACATTTATGTGGTATTTACTTAAATATTCAGGGTGTCACATTTCTTCCCTCCTGAATAAAAGTTTGTCTTCAAACTTCACGTACTTTAGGTTTTGAAAAGGTGTGGGTAGTTGGCTCGCATTTGGTTTTCAAATTCCTACGTTGCTTCTTCGACTCGATGATTTCTCCACAAGACTTTTACAAGAGGTATAGTCTTGTTTCTGAGAACTTGTTTACATTGATCGAGAATCTGCGCTGGTTATTCTTCATATGAGAGATCCTCTTGAATGTCCATATTCTCAAAATTAACAACATGTTCTGGATCTCGAAGGTACTGTTGAAGCATTGAAACGTGAAACACATTGTGGACATTGGACATTACAGGTGGCAGTGCAAGGAGATATGCCACAGGACCAATCTGTTCTAGTATCTCAAATGGCCCGATGTAACGTGGGTTTAACTTTCCTCGCTTTCCAAATCGGATAACCCCTTTTATTGGTGAGATCTTTAGGAATATATGATCGCCTATTTGAAATTTCAAGTCACGTTTCTGCGTATCTGCATAGCTTTTCTGGTGGCTCCGAGCAGTACAAATTCGTTGTTGGATGAGTTAAATTTTATCACTTGTTCTTTACATGGTCTTGGGACCTAATTGTTTTCTGTCTCTAATTTCCGTCCAAAATAGAGGTGATCAACATCTCCTTCCATACAGTGCTTTGTACGGTGTCATTCTAATGCTTGCTTGGTAGCTGTTGTTATAAGCGAATTCCACCAAAGGTAGGTGCTCATCTCAGTTACCTTTGAGGTCTAACACGCATGCACATAACTGTAGACACCCCATTTTTGACCGCCCTCAAGACTTGGGCGCCGCTGATTGGATCATTTGATGGTGCAGACTATGCTATGCAAATGTTCGATTTCTTTGGCAAGGAGAGTGACAAATCCCAAACCTTATACCCCTTTTTGGACCAAAGCCTTTTGACCAAAATGATTTTAGACCTTAAAACCCTCTCTTTCAAAACGTTTTTGAAAGAAGTTTCTACGATGTTCCGAGGCTCGCATTTCGTTAAATGTTGCACTTTTCGGTAAACTGAGCAAGGACAAAGTGGGAATACATGAAAGAGAGGTAAACTCTTTGAAAATCTTTCAAAACAACTTTTTTAGAGGTTTGGAGTTAAAGAAAATTGAAGGGGAGAGAAGAAACCAAGTTGGGGAAGAAGTTGGGCATGAATTATTAAGAGAGAGTCAAGCAACCCTCGCTAAATCGGGCCTATCCATTTGTACACTTGGACTTAAGTTATAAGGCCACCACCGTTGGAAAGAAGACTTTCGGGGCTTCATTTTTCACTCAAGAATCTTCTAAAGCCGAGCCAGATGAGGGAGATATGGTTGGTTGAAGTTAGGCATCAATCCGGTTGGACCGAAACTGAGCAGTCTTCACTAAAAGAGGGATATATCTTAGCACACTTGGAATTTTGATGTGAGGCTGCAACCATTGGAAAAAAGACTTCCGGGGCTTCAACTTAGGCTCAAGAATGACCTACAAAGGAGTCCAGACGAAGGAGATATGCCTAATTGAAGTTGGGGCCAGAAATCAGTTTTTGCCCACCAGTGAAGCTTGTCAGCCATGTGTCGGCCACAAATGGCCTTTGTCGGCCATATGTCGGCTAGAAGGGTTTCTTGTCGTCCACAAAAGTAGCCGGTCGGCCACCACAAGTGGCCGGTCGGCCACAAATGTCCAGAAAGCTTAGAATTTGCAGATATTTCTCCTCAAGTTGTCCTACAATGCTCCAGCTGTCTCTAAATCAGATATTTCGACCCAAGGCTCTCTTTTTGCTATATGGAGGCCATATCTCTCATTTTGGAAGGTTGGAGAATTTTGGGAGCTTCTTTCTCTAAAAAGCTCTCTCTCTCTCTAGAATTCTCTTTTTCTCCTCTTGTTTTAGGCTTGAAAGCTAGAATTCTCTACACATTTGCATACAACCTCTTAACCAAATTGGACCATCTTGGAGCTGAGGCATCTTGGGACCTATTTTGGGTTGTTGAAGGGTTATTTGAGTCAAGAAAGTGGCTGTTTAAGTGTTGTGCTTCAAAGGTATAAGTCTTACCTCTTTTAAGCTCTTTGGACAGAGTTGTTTTGCCATCTTTTTGTGCTATTTTGAGCCTAGTTTTCAACTACAAAAAGTTCTGAATTTTGGGCCTAAACATGTTGGTTTAAAGCCATTTTGTGCTAAGGGGTTGTATCCCCCTTCTTGTTGCCTATTTGTATGTGCCTTTGCATCATCTCTTAGCATGTAAAAGTCAAACTTTTTAGGCCTTCAAACCACTGAAATTCAGAGTTATTTCAGTGGTAAAAAGTGTGTTTTGAGGTCCAAAATAAGAGGGGGTGGCCTCCTCTCCTTGTCTCTCTCTTCCATGCCTAGTTGGCATTACAAAGTAGCATGTTTTTGTGGCTTGTGTTAGCTTATTTCAAGCATGTTTTAGGCCCTATTTTGACATGTCTCAACTCTGTTTTTGGTTGGTTGGAGCTCTTGTTGCTTGCTTCTTGCACTTGTAGTGTAATTATGCTTACTAGTTTAATATGCCTAATGAGTTAGCCTATTATTTTAGCTTGTGTTAGCTTGATTCCAGCACATTTTAGCTACTGTTTTGACATGCTTTAAATCTGTTTTGGGTTGGTTAAGTCCTTTGAGGCTTGGTTTGCATGGCTATAGTGTAATGGTCTTCACTAATCCATTGCTTTGAGGTCTTGAGCATGAAGTGTTTGAGTTATTTGCATGTTATAGCATCATTTAACATGTGATTTCAGTGCACATACCTTTGTCACACTCTCATTTCTATCACTTTTTCATTGGTTTTGAGAGTTGTGCTTTGTGTCTTGTTTGCGAGCCAATGTGTGAGCATGATTTTCTTACGTTTTATGCTTCAAATCTAGCATGATTTGGCCACTGTTTTAGCATGTTTAAGCTCTGTCTAGAGCTGGTTTGGTCATTTAAGCTTGATATTGCATGCCTCTAGTGTAATGCACTTCACTAGCTTTAATGTATTAGGCTCTTAACATGTTGTGCAAGTGTTGCTTGCATGGTTTAGTGTCTTTAGCATGCCATTTTAGCACTAAAGGTCTGCAACCTCCCTCATTTCTTTATTTTTCCATTTGCTTTGAGGGTTGGTTGGCCTTAAGGTTGTGTTTAAGCTTGAGATAGAGTTTGTGCTCAATGGCTTTAACTCTCTTTGAGGGTTTCTACTAGTCAAAGGCATGATCTCTCTCATGTCTTAAACTATCATTTGGTTGACCCCTCTCGCATTAGAGGACTTTCAAATTGGACTTAATCGGTTAAAGAGTTAATTGGTAAACTAAAATGTGTAAACAAGAATTGAGCAAAGTAAAACATGAACAAGATAAGCATTTGAGTTGCATTGCATGTGTTTGGATCGGACGTTAATCCAAACACAAGAAATGTGAGATGTTTTATACTCAAAGTAATGAAACGTGTTGCGTTTCTTGGTTGTTGTCATCCTTGATCATGCATGATGGGGTAATGACCCTTTGAGTCTATTTGTGCATTCACTAAGCTTGTACAAGCTTGACTTTTTGGCCATCATGCATCGAAGATGCTTGATTGGTGGCTTGAGAGCCAAACACCACACTCCTTTGAGCTTAAGAAATGATGAGGAGAGTGCCAGTGCACATATTTCCTGCAAAATGCCTTGCTTTGCCTCTGTTGTTCTCTGTTGCAACAAAAATAGCATTTTGGAAAAGCAGGTGGCCGATTGGCCAGTTACAGTAGCCGATCGGCCACTTACACTAGCCGACCGGCCACCAGTTCATTTTTGTGCAAAATTATCCTGTTTTGGAGTAGAAACAGTCTGGAGGTTGGTTCAGTGCTCAGATATCAAGGCAAGTACAAACAGAGGCAACCGAAGATAAGGCAATGGATTTTCAGGAAGACGCCAATCGATCATGCATATCTCCCTCGCCGGCGAGGCCACTTTATTGCTTTAATTAGTTAGTATAGCTAATTATTCAAGTGTTGTAATATTTTAATTAGTTTGTGTAACTAGTTATTCAATTTCAATATGTTGTAATTAATTAGCTTAGAATAGTTAATTAGTTGGTTTGTAATAATTAGCTTAGCTTAGTGTAGCTTAGCTTATTTATTCGGACTCTCATTCGAGAGGGCGCAATGTTGTAATAAGTGTGCGTGCTTGTGTGCACGTCTTCCAACCTTACGTCTTTCTCCCTTTTATTTAACCGCTTTCGATGGTTAGTTTAGGGATCATGTTTCAATTAGCATACCTTATACTTATATGTTTGCATCATTCATTTTTCTTGCATGCATCGGGCTCGACGTATCATTCAAACTGTATCGTTTTTCAATACTTCTTTAAATACATGTATCAAATTGTTGCATTCATATGCCATCTTAGAGAGCCGAGCCTATTAGTTGCATTATTGCATGTATTGCATTAGGCATTTTATATGGTTAGGATCATGCATATTTCTAACTTGCTTTTTGTTTTGGCTTGGAGTACACTGTAAGTGTTACGCTTTAGCATCCTTGCATGAGTGTGATTGTTGCCATGATAGCATGCTTGATTATTTGCTTAACTGTATGAATGTTTGTGGGTGAAGGCTTTATTGTCGGAATTGGGACAATTCGATGATTGTATGTTTTAAGCCCACTTTGCAAAGTGGCAAAATCTTGTTTTAAGCCCATCATGTTTGATGGAAAATCTGCGCTTTAGCCCACTTGAGAGTGGTACTTCCAAATCATTTTCAAAAACAAACATGAGTCGATTTGTTCCAACTCTTGCGACTTAGTCTATACTTGTATGTGTGCGCCACATAGTAAAGTTAGCTAATAATCCAGATAAAAACACATGAGGTTTATAAAATAACATATCATGGTAGTAGAGGCCGATCTTTGATTGGGTGAGCGGGGGTGCTCATTTCAGGACCTTCCCCTTTCGTACCCAAGTTCCCGAGCCGAGGTAACTTTGGTGATGACGGGCACGTGGCCTTTGGCACGAGTCAGGGTTTCCTAAATTTTTCAAAATAAAATATTTAGGTGGCGACTCTGTAATCTGGCAAAGCAGTCCAGTTTTGGCATTATTTGATTCAAAATCGATTTTCCAAAATGATTTGGCAAATTGGACTCTTTGGTGTTTATCAGTCTCACATTGCACAATGTGAAATTAGATTCAGAACCGTGACAGGAGTCCGAACTATAGTAAGACCAATTCGCGCCTCTCTGAATGGGGGCATGCGAAAAAAGTCGAGTCTACAGTAACATGTATTCCAAAGTCTGGATTGTTATTTCGGATTGCCTGTCACGACCCAAACCCGCCCCTATGGATTTAGTGCTATAACCGGCCAGTAATCCTTGGATTACTAAAGGCCTCTGAACAGAATAATTTATAATTAGGGGCTACGAAAGCAAATATAGAAATATAAATAGTCTATTGAGCTGTGGAGACATATATGGGACATAATTTTTTTTAAAACTTTATACACATATACGTGACGTCATAATGCAGTAGTCTTCGTCACATTCATTATAGATATAGCCAAAAGGGACTTAGCCCAATATACAAATAACAAAAAACTTGTTTTACACCCCAAAGAAGACAAGGTCTTAAACTCATGCCATTTAAACTTGACTCGCTCGCAAAAGGGAACCTCCTTGAAGACACAATGGTTGGCTAACAAAACTGATACGCCAAGTCCTCAATTCTGAGTCTAGTCACGTGCCTGGTCACCTACATATATAATATAAATAGTGAGCGGAAGCCCAGTGAACAATAACAGAGTAAAAGGGTTTAAATGAATGATGTCCATCATAAACATAACTTCAAATCTCTTATTGAACATAAGCATATCTATATTTGTATTAGAAACAGAATCATAAACATATTCATAACATGAGTGGCGTATTCGTTAGCATCAAACATATCTCTTTGGTCAAACTTATTAAGTTCTATATTGGAACCTCCCGTACTGGGTAACATATTTTATACATGAGCTACAGTATTGTTTCCCTCGGGCGAGGGCCTATGCCACAGTATTATTTCCCCCGAGCGAAGGCTTGGGCCACGATATTATTTCCCCTGGGCAAGGGCCTCATGACCATAAGTCACAGTATTATGTCCCTTAGGTGAGGGCCTCTGCTAAGGATACCACATAAACATTTCAAAGAAGTGGATCATCATTCATGTAATCACATAATAACTTTTTGTAACATTCAAAAATAGTTCATATCATATCATAATGTTCGGAAAGTATTTCACATCGAACAGAGCTTTACTAAGTTATTACTCACGGATAGCTTCACAAATAGCTTGACAACAAACCAATGGATCAACCGCTCACGGTGCGTGACCTACACCAATCATAATAGATACATATACTAAAACACACGCTTGGATTGTACATAACTTATTTCATTTTGTTCTTAGTGTGTTTCTAGCCTTCACTCTCATTATTGTATCTTAATCTTGGCCTAGGAATGCCTAGGACGCAATGAGGATGCCAAATGCGCCTAGAAACACTTAACCAAACTTGTTGAAAACAGGGGTTTCGCTTGAGCGCAACTTTCTTCGCTCGAGCGAACATGTAAACATGTGAGGGGCCGCTCGAGTACAACTTCCTTCGCTCGAGAGGTCTGCAAACTTTGAAAAAGTACTGGTTGTGTGATTTTCACGCTCAACAGACGCTCGACAGTCACTCGAGCATGAGACTCAGGTCCTTTCTCAAGCTCAACTCTTGTCGCTTGAGCGGTCTGCAAAAATATGAAACTTCTGAGAGCTTGTATTTCACGCTCGAGCGGACTTCTGGTCGCTCGAGTGGAAGTGTAAGATCACAGAGTGGTCACTCGAGCATAAGTTTTGACACTCGAGCGGAGAGCAAAATTCTGGGATTTCCAGATTGCTCTTCTCAGCTCAAAACTCAAATTCAAAGTTGTGACACAAGGTCTTTTGGGCCAAAAACTTGAGGAAACTATAGGAAACAATTATAAATGGTGAAACCATGGTGAATTCAAAATCATTTCACAAATCAAGGCCTAGAAGCTTGCCAATTGTTCGAGACGAAACCCAAATCTTTAAAAACATAACATCATATATCATGCATGTAAAGGTGCAAGTTCCAAGCTTTCAAAACATGATCCAATGAGGTGTCTAACTCAAAAACATGTTAAATTCTTAGAAAAAGATCAAGATAAGGACATACAAGAGGAGATTCTTTGAAAACAACCTTAAATTGTGCTCAAATGAACATACATGCATGGTATGATCTATGTTCCTTCCTTCTAGCTCACTTCTCACAATAAACCACTCAATTCTTTAGAATTCATAAATTCACCAACTCAAGAACAGGATCAAAGGCTTGAATTCTTACCTTAGCTTGCCAACGTAAAAACTAGAAGCTTGATTCTTGTTGTTCTAAGTTCACTTCCTTCAAGTTCTAGCAAATTCTTTGGTTGAGCTCAATCTCTCCTATCTCTCTCTCTCTCTCTCTCTCTCACATTTGTCTCTTGAAGGTTCAAAGATGATGAGAAAAAGGTGGCTCAAGTGGTGTGTATAGGCCTTATATAGGCTTAATTAGTGGCTTAATTAAATTAGTGCTTAAGCTACTCAATTGGACATTAATTAATCTAATTTAATCACTCCGAATCGAATTTCAATTGAACCCACCATAATGTTCTAAAATTTCCAAATAACACATAAACCAAGTCAATTTTGTAATTGGATGCCAATAAGGCCTTCAATTCACAAAACAAAATAGAATCCAAACAGATATTTCTACATTAGACAGGTATGAGCACAAATAATGTAACACGCATGCAATTTCTCAGAATTTCACCTTAATTACTTATTGGGCATAATTAATCATGGTTAGCCAGCTAATCACAAGTCAGGGTTCTTACAGTCTTCCCCCCTTAAAGAGTTTGGTCCTCCAAACTCGAATTACCTTCATTTTGGAAGAATATCGGATTTAACGAAAATAAGTCAAGGTATCTTTTCATCATGTCTTTTTCTGTCTCCCAAGTCGCATAGGTTCCTCTGTGATTCTGCCAATCAACTTTCACCAAAGGAATTTCTTTGTTTCTCAATCTTTTATTTCGGCGATTCACAATTTGCATTGGCCTCTCCTCACATGTATAATCATCTTTTAGAAGTATATGAGTCGGTTCAATCACATGTAGTGGATCTCTCAAATAATTCCCGTAAGATAGAGACATGAAAAACATTGTGCATATGTTCTATGACTAGTAGTAAAGCTACCCAATACATCACTAAATTAATCTTCTCAAGGAATTCATAGGGTTCAACATATCTCGGTGTCAATTTGCCTTTCACGCCAAACCGTGTCTGGCTTTTCATTAGAGTCACTTTGATAAATAAGTGATCCCCGACTTCATATTCTCTGTCTCTTCTTTGGACATCGGCATAACTCTTCTGGCAGCTTTGTGTAGTTTTCAGTCTTTGTCGGATCAATTTCACATTTTCAGTTGTTTCTTGTACCAGTTCCGATCTCAATAAAGGTTTGTCACCTACTTTGGCTCCAACAAATCAGAGAACGATATTTCCTACCATACAAAGCTTCATAAGGAGCCATTCCAATGCTTGAATGATAGCTGTTGTTATACACAAATTCGGCCAAAGGAAGGTAAGTCTCCCAATTGCCTTGAAAGTCTAACACACACATCCGTAACATGTCCTCCAATGTTTGAATGGTTCGTTCAAATTGGCCATCTGTCTGTGGGTGATAAGCACTGCTTAATTTCAGCTCAGTTCCTAAAGCTTGTTGCAAACTCTGCCAGAATCTCGAAGTAAACTTGGGATCTCTGTCAGATACTATGGACACTGGAACTCCATGTAATTTTATAATCTCATTGACATATAAGTTAGCCAACTTATCCACATTATACAAAAATTTGACAGGTAAAAAGTGAGCAGATTTAGTTAAATGATCAACAATGACCCAAATAGAATCCATACCTTGAGAAGAGCGAGGCAGCCCTACAATAAAATCTATGGTAATATGCTCCCATTTCCATTTCGATATTGAAAGCGGCTGAAGTAATCCAGAAGGTCGTTGATGTTCAGTTTTAACTTGTTGGCAATATAAACATCTAGCCACGAAGTTAGCAATGCTTTTCTTCATTCCAGGCCACCAGAAGTTCTATTTCAAATCATGATACATCTTTGAGTTCCCCGAATGCATAGAAAATTTGAAATTATGGGCTTTAGTCATAACACGTTTCCTCAAATTAGAATGATTTGGTACACAAAGTCTATTCTGGAATTTCATCACACCATTTTCAGCCACAAATCCCGGCTTCGGTTTTGAGCCAATTTCCTCAATGATTTTCTTCAAATACTCATCTTCACATTGTTTCTCCTTGATTTCTTCAATGAAAGTAGGTTGAGCAGAAATAGCTGCCAAGATCCCGCCTTGTTCACGCAACACTATTTCAATCTCATTCTTTTCCAAGTCACACGATAATTCTCTGCGACCTATGAGCAAACATGACAAATTCCCGATAGATTTCCAGCTCAATGCATCTACAATGGTATTTGCCTTCTCTGGATGATACAGAATTTGCAAGTCATAGTCTTTTATCAATTCCAACCATCTTCTCTGTCTTATGTTCAGTTCCTTCTAAGTAAAGAAATATTTTAAACTTTTGTGATCAGTATACACTTCACAAGTTGCGCCGTACGGACAGTGACGCCAAATTTTCAAAGCAAACACCACAGCTGCCAGTTCAAGATCATGAGTTGGGTAATTCTTTTCATGAGGACGGAGTTGCCGAGAGGCATAAGCAATTACTTTTACATTTTGCATTAGTACACATCTCAAGCCTTTGTAGGAGGTATCACTATAAATCTAGAACCCATTGGTTCCGTTAGGCAATGTCAGGATAGGTGTAGTTACTAGTCTAGTCTTCTTCTTGGAAAGATGATTCTCGCTGATCGGCCTAATCAAAGGGTACATTTTTTTTATGTTAATTGTGTTAAGTGGCATAGCAAGTTTTGAAAAGTCTTTCACAAACCGACGATAATACCTTGCAAGCCCTAGAAAACTTCTAACTTCTGACACGTTGGTAGGTCTTGGCCAATCTACAATGGCTTTGATTTTCTGTGGGTCAACGAAGATACCATCCTTGTTGATTACATGTCCCAGAAATGTCACGCTGTTAAGCCAAAACTCACATTTGGACAATTTGCATACAATTTCTTTTCTCTCAAAATCTATAGAGCAGTTCTCAAGTGGCTCTCATGTTCTTCCCTATTTTTAAAATAAATCAAGATATCATCAATAAACACAATGATAAATTCATCGAGATATTGTTTACAAACCCTGTTCATTAGGTCCATAAAAGCCGCTGGTGCATTTGTTACCCTGAATAGCATGACCAAAAATTCATAGTGCCCGTATCTAGTTCTGAATGTTGTTTTCTCTATATCTTCTGCTTTAACTTTTAACTAATGATAGCCTGATCGGAGGTCAATTTTAGAAAACACTTGGGCTCTCTAAAGTTGGTCAAATAAATCATCTAACCAAGGCAATGGATATTTATTCTTAATAGTTACTCTATTCAGTTCCTAATAATCTATACATAATCTCAAGGACCCATCATTCTTCTTAACAAACAAAATTGGAGCACCCCAAGGTGAAGTGCTCGGACGGATGAATTTCTTGTCTAACAGTTCTTAAAGTTGGGTTTTCAATTCTTTTAGTTCTGAGGTTGACATTCTGTAAAGGGTCTTGGAAATAGGTTGTGTTCCCGGCGTTACTTAAATAGTGAACTCAATTTCCCTATCAACTAAGTCTCCAGGCAAGTCATTTGGAAACACATCGGAAATTCACAAGCTACAGGAATAGTTTCCATATTAGAATTATTAGAAATCTCAGTCAAAAGACAACACATATAACCTCTACATCCCTTCCTAAGCAGTTTAACAGCTTTCATAGCAGAAATCAGGTATGGGGGAGGAATTACCCCATTCCTAGTAAACACAAACTTAGGTAAGCCAGGTGGACGAAATACAACAGATTTATTCACACAGTCAATAGTCGCACAAGATTGCTAACTACCCATACCCAAAGATCAAATAAAATGATCAATTTCCAATGGCAATAAGTCAACATACAACGTCACATTACCAATCACAATATCACAGAATGGAGAAGTAAAAGATTCGGATTCAATTTCAAGAAGGGCCGGTCATTTCCAAAAAAGAAACAGAATATAGGATCTTCCAACAGCTCTAGCCAGAGTAGTGGCTCTATTCCAAACTGTCCTGATTGTCGAAGAAAGCATAGGGGAATGTGTCACCGTGTATCTGGTGTTTGTTACCGGTGTGGCAAAGTTGACAATATGATAAAAGATTATCCACTTGGGCTTGAGAATGCCAATCGCCTCGCAGCAAGTTCAGCTAGGTCAGCTTCGGTGGCCAGGTCAAATACTAGAACTAATGTCAGGGGTAACACTGGGAATGAAACGTTGAGGCCAGGGAGAGTGTTCACACTAGTGCCCGGAGATGTACAAAACATTGAGTCTGTGGTGTCAGGTATAACTTCCATTTGTGTCCAAAATGCATATGTCTTGATAGATTCTGGTTCTACACACTTATTTGTGTCGCATGCCTTTTCTCAGAAATTAACTAGACCCTTAGAATCCATGAATTATTTATTGTCTGTATCTACGCCATCTGGGGGTTCTATGATATGTGCATATGTATATCCAATGGCCTCTGAAACATAATCACAAAATAAGGGGCTAGTAGAAGCAAAAACATATATATAATCGTCCAATGAGCTATGCTGACTTATATGAAACAGAGATTTTTAACTTTATATACAATGTCCAAAAGTCATTCTTACATTATACCCACATACATTATAGTCAAGCAAGAAGGGATTAAACCCCATATACAAAAACTTGTCTTAAACCTTAACAGAGAAAACAAAAGTTAAGTCAATCACAAGGGCTTGAACACATGACATATTCGAAACCTCCACGAGAGGCGCAATGGTTGGCTTTACAAAACAGAAGTCCAGAAAAAAGTTTTCAAGCCTGATCTCCAGAATGCTTACCTATATATATATATACACACAGTGAGCTAAAGTCCAATGAATAACATTAAGATAAAAAGGTTAGTGAACGAATTCCAAACATGTTGTATTCATAAACAGATAATAACATAATCATCCTCATATCAGAACATAATAATGGCACATTCAATAGAACATAATTCATCGTCTTCCGACTAGAGTAATTAGTTTCGGATACCGATTAAACACATCACCACTTTGACAAGTAGCTAATGAGATCTCGTAATCACATATATGTCATGGACCCATATTAATATGCTATCCCCCATGACTTGGGACTATCTATGGATGCCATAATAGATTTCAAACATAGGACATTCGTTCACGTAAACAAATATGATTTCAAAAATCATAACTTATCAAATCACATTTGGAGCATAAGTTATATGAACATATCTTTACAACAACGTTACTCACAGTGGGCTTCCAAAAATAGTTGGCCAATCTTCGAGTCTTGACCTAAAAACACAAATGTATATAGCACAAAACATGTCTCATTATCACTCATTCATATGGCCATTCATGGCTTAGCTTTCTTGTTTTAACTTCTTATTCATTCCATGTCACATAGCTTGTTCATATTGAACCACGTACTCAGATTCGACACATAATTTCTAATTCACTCACGTATGTTGTTTCTTAGCTTATTAATCCTTAATGGCTTGTAAATCATGCCTAAGAATGCCCGAAAAGAGATGAGAGCAAAGATTTGTACTTAAAACGTCTTTTGAAAACATGCTGAAAATAAGCTGTTGGTTGGAACGAGCTTTTCGTAGCTAGAGCCAGTTGAAGGAAAAAACTGAGCTCGCTCGAGCCACCACTTCTTCGCTTGAGCTAGCTTTTGCAGAGTTCAAAATACTGGGCGTTTGTAATGTTGGCTCAAGCTACCACTTTGTCGCTCGAGTCAGCTATGAAATTCTGAGTTTTTAAAACATAACTGTGAAACTCTGGGTTTTTAAAACATAATGTTTGAGCTCCAAACACAAATTCAAAGCCTTGGGTCATGCCTAGCTCATTCAAAAACACAATTACTTTAGAAAACATATATACATGACCCCTTAAAAACCATTTGCCTTGAAATCTCATGAATTTACCAAAATTGAATTCAAAGCTCTTGTATGTAAAATTTTCAAACTATTTTCATGATTTCTTCAAAACATGCAAATGGTTGTTATGAACCCATGAATTTCCAAAACATTATGCAAGATATGAACTCACATGCTTGCAATGGCTTCAAAACTCAAACTCAAAATGATGGCACCAAAGGTTAATCTCCAAGAATGCACATGCAAGTCATCTACAAGCTTAAAGACCCATTTCTCTTACTAATTTCATGAAATTAGTTCAAAGATATGTTTAAATCATGATGCATGGAGGATTTACATAGAAATTAGTCATAGAATTCTTACCCAAAGCTTTAATTTCAGAAATGTGAGATGAATCTTCCTAGTTTTCTTCTTTTTCTTCTTCTTCAAACTTTTGAGCTCTCTCTCTCTAAAGCCAAACTCTCTTTCCCTCTCTAGCTTGAACTCTCTCAGCATAAAGAATCAAATGAGCAAAATGTATAATACAAACATTCTCTCACTCAAGCTGAATATACACATACACACACCTCACTTCTCATAAAAAATGCCCACGTGGTTATGTATGCAAGGCTCCAACACACACAAGGGTTATGATCCGCTACATTCAACATCATCAAATGCCCAACCCAGATTTCTCAATACACCTACATAGATTTCTCAGGACACATCCACTAAAGGATTTTAATCCTCCACACCCAACATTACAGAATGCCTTAGCACATCATACACTTAATCACATCTTGGATCATTAATAGGATTAGATTAGGTACTAATCATGCATCATTTAAATCAAACACAAGTAGCCATACCTAGGGGTGTGTGCGGTGCAGTTTGGGCGGTTTGAGAGTAAAATTACAAACCGAATGACGGGTTAACGGATTAGTGGATTAACAAATTGTGGTTTGGGCGGTTTTTGGCGGATTGGCGGATTGAAGAATATTCTAATTAATTATCACACATTTGCATAATATATAACACTAATTTGTATAATATTTTTTAGATATATAACACAAAGTAATTTTACATAACATGTTTCATATATATAACCACTAATTTGTAATAAATTTTATATCTTAAATCTCTCTCACACTCATTTTTACATTGATATTTCATTGGAAATTAAAAAATATATATGTATTTACTATAGCGGAGTGGAGCGGTTCGGTTTGCAGATTATAAATTTTAAAGTTTAAATCGCGGTTAGCGATTAGAGCGGTGCAGATTGGTGCGGTTTTAGTAGATTGGGCGGTATTTTGCACAGCCCTAGCCATACCTAACCAAGGTTAGCACAAAATTCAATTAATCCAAAATAGTTCCCATTAAGGCTTAATTTAATCACATATTTTATTGAACTGAATCAATTTTTAACAAAACTACTCATATGGTTCCAAATATTTCCATTAGTCTCTCTATGTACTCAAATTCGGTTTCTGAAAGCATTTAGGCTAACAATTTCAGATTCAAAGCAGAAATCATGACAAATAATTTTCAAATCAGACAGATATGCATAAATTACTACAAGGCACATATTACAATTAATAATAACACATAATTCCATTCGCTTAGGTACATAATCAATAGTTCGACAGTTGTTCTAAGTTCATCAGTTCTCAAAATCACATCAGAGTCATGTATCATAATAGTTTATATCGAAGTGTTTCAGGTCATATACAATGTTGCATTCTCCAAATAAGTTCACATGTAGGTGTACAGGCATGCTCTTGTTCATATTAAGGATATGTATCACGGTCACTATAATATTAACATGCATCACGGATTATGAAAAATCTAAATTAATTCAATTTTATATTTTGAAGAGAAAGAGAAAAAGCTTTAGAAAAATCAAGTTTATGAAAAATTGGAGTTAATATTAAAGTTAGACAAAGTTTTGATTTCATTATGAAAATTAGGAATTTGTTTAATTTTGATTTTTAATCCATGCATGTAATTTAATTTAAAAGTGTTGTTCAATTCAAATATATTTTGGAACATCTATGATCATAAATTAAGTATTTGGTTAAAGATGGAGTTAATAAGTTTAAATTCTAAATAATTGATTTTGCTATAAAGAAAATGAATTAAATCTAAGTTTGGACAAATTAAGGAATGAATTATAATCTTACTTTGAGAATAAAAAATTAGTTTGATTTTGATTTAAACTTCATACATGCAAATATTTTTGAAAGGGCCTTATAGATTCAATTTTAAGTTTCATAAAAACAAAGAAAGAATTGAAAGATGATGTTTAAACATGAAATCCAAGGTTTAAATTTGAATTAAAATCTTGGAATTTTGAATTATAAGTGAATTAACTTTAAATATATGTAATTGGGAATGTTTTTGCATATTCGAGTGAGTCATGCATGAATTTGAAGCCTTGATATTGTGTTTTGTAGTTTAAACAACATTCTGGAAAACCCAGAATTCGTCATCATCGCTCGAGCGAAGAAATTGTCGCTCGAGCATAGAATGCAAGCAACCAGTATTTTTGTAGACCAAAGGGTCCACTCGAGCGACCAATGTTGTGCTCGATCGAAGAGTCCTGTTTCAGAAAATTTTGAAACTTTGTTTCATATTTCGATTTTTGTTCTCTTTCACTTCTAAGCATTCTTAGGCAAGAATTATGACACAACAGGATTAATAAACTACTAATCAACATTAATTAGTTGATTAAAGAATAAGATATTGACTTAGTAGTAATTGATTAAGAAGTCAAGTAAGAAATTGGTTTATTCAGAAAAGAATGATTTAGTAATGAAGGAATATGTGAAATGAGAACCCAATTCATTTGAATAAGAAAGAATAAGCATAGTAGACCTTCGAATTATTTAGACAAAAGACATGAGAAGTCAAGTTTGATCAAGGAAATAATATTTTGTTTCAATGTGTATATGTTATGTGTTTGTGTAGGTCACGCGCTATTGTCAACCTGATCTGTCTGATCTGCTTCTGCAACTATCTGTGAGTAATAACTTAGTAAAGCTATGTTCGATATGAAATACTTTTTGAATGTTATGATATGATATGAACTGTTTCTAAATGATACAAAAGGTTATTTTGTGATTATATGAATGATGATCCAATTATTTGAAATGTCTTTGTGGTATCCTTAGTGGAGGCCCTCGCCCAGGGGAAATAATATTGTGGATTATGGTCACGAGGCCTTCGCTCGGGGGAGATAAGACCATGGCCCAGGCCCTCGACCGGGGGAAATAATACTATGGCACAGGCCCTCGCCCGGGGGAAACAATACCGTGGCCCACATATGAGATATGTTACCCGGCACCAGAGGTTCCATTATGGAACTTGATATGCTTGACCAACATGATATGTTACGCTAAAGGAAGTACCACACACGATTTGAACATGAATATGACTCTGTTTCTAATACGAATACGAATATGACTATGTTTCTAATTTGATAAGAGATTTGAAATATGATTTCTAAATTTGATATGTACATCATTCATTAAAATCTTTACTCTGTTATTATTCACTGGGCTCAAGCTCATTGTATTATTTATATATGTAAGTGATCAGGCGCGTGACCAGGCTTAGAGCTTCTGCCTGGATTTTGTTTTGTCAGCCAACCTACGTGCCTCCCGTGGAGGTTCCGGATATGTCTAGTGGTTATGGCTAAGTGCATGAAGTTCAAGTTTCGTTTTCTTGTTTGGTTAAACAAGTCTTTACTTATTTTGTAAATAGGGTTAAGTCCCCTTTTGTCTAATCTATATATATATGATGACGTAAGGGTGATGTGTAAATATGTATATAAAAAGTTTAAAATTTTTCTGTCTCATATAAGTCTGCACAACTCAATGGACATTGTATATTTGTTATTTGCTTCTGCTAGCCCCTAATATTATGTTAATTTGTCTCAGAGGCCTTTGGTAATCCCAAGATTACTGGCCGGTTATAATGCTAAACCTAAACCCGCCCCTATAGGTTTAGCGTCGTAATCGGCCAGTAATCCAAGATTACCTTGCCTCAAAGACAAAATTTCAAAATATTTATAATCATATCAGGGCCTAAAGCGGAATTAAACAAAAATAAAAATATTCATTGAGCTTGTACCTACATGATACAAAAAAAATTATAAACATATACAAATCTTATATATCTCACACACATATACATTGAAGACTCAGCAAAATACAATACTCTGACAAAGCTAAGGGGCTGATTTTCTTGGTTCTACTTGAGCCTAACTTGCTCCATTCTGGAAGCTTTTCAAAAGGCTGACATGGGTAGACACCGAGGCTTTCTCTTTCCTTGTTGCTTAGTTTGCTCACACATATATATATATATATATATATAAATAGTGAACTAAAGCCCAGCAAGTAAAAACAGAATAAAGAGGTTAAGTGAATGAAGTTTGACGATAATACAAAAACCTATCTTACAATTTCGAAACGAATCTTAAATCATTTTTAAAGTAAGGTATTTGCCTTATTATATCAAATTTATAACAAAACAATTTCCATATCAAATCATTGTTTTCATTTTCCGAAACAATCCATTTGAATAGGCAAAACAATTTGATTAGCCATTATATCAATCCTTTGCAATGATAAAACCATTGTTCGATAGCGGTTTCCATACAATTCCGATTTCAAACCAATTCTCAATGATTCATGTCAATTTCAATCCAATTCTCAATGATCCATATCAAAACTCATTCAATGACAATTTACGGAGTACACCAAATAAAGTAACAATGTATCAATAACAATGGGAACTCAAGGGTCAATCAATGAAACCAAAATAGGTCAATCAATATATCATATCCAATGTAACCATTAAGGTCTAATAGCAGAGATTTATGTATTTCAATTATCCAATGGGTCACGGTATTGTTTCCCCTGGGCGAGGGCCAATGGGCCATAGTATTAATTTCCCCTAGGCAAGGGCCTATTCAACAATGGGCCATGGTATTAATTTCTCCCAGGCAAGGGCCTATTTAACAATGGGCCATGGTAATAATTTCCTCAAGGCAAGGGCCTATTTAAAGGATGCCACGAGTTTGTTTACAAAAATGAACTTCATTCATTAGTAACAAATTGTACTTCGATAAACCATTTAATCAATCATGTATCGATGTTGATAACAATAACATTTTTGAAAATAAATATCACTTGAACATATCTTTATAAATTTATTACTCATAGTGGGTTAAGTTGATATAAGGCTTCGGACGTCCACCTATACAAATCACATAACAAAGATACAATATAAGCACCATTCAATATTCATTTCATTTTAATTCAACTCTTTTTATATGTTTCTACCTTATTTCATGACTATATGAGTCCAGTTGGTGCCTAAGAATACTTAGAATGTCATGAGGATGCAAATAGGCACTTAGAAGAGTTAGTCAAAAATTGCTGAAAATAGGGTCTTCGCTGCGCACCTTTGGTCGCTCGAGTGGTCTGCAAAGCTTTGTAAAAAAAATACTGGATGGCTTCAAAGTTCGCTCGAGCGGTCTGCAAATTTTTTGTGTTTTTGAAAACCAACAAAAATAATTCCCAAACATATTTTCAAAACTTTGACTCTTGCATGAACCGATTTAAACATGTAATTTTATTAATAAAAATGAACCCTTGACTGATTTTCTAATTTCTAATACAAAAATCTCTTTGATCATAATAATTTCATGAATATAATAATTTCAACAATTTTCTTCTTTTGTGTTATAAAACATAAAATTAGAGTTATAAAGCTCTTTAAAAGAAATATTTCCATATATGAAATTCAAATCAAAATCAAACTAATTTTTGATTCTCAAGTATAAATTGTAATTTATTCCCAAATTTGTCCAAATTTAGGTTTAATTCATTTTCTTTATATCAAACCCACAAATTTTAAAATATGAATTAAACTTTCCAAACTCTTGAAATTTCATGATGTACGTAAAAAATAGAATTCGATTTCATTATTAATAACAAAAATCAAACTTATCTAATGAATTACAAAATCAATTTCTTAGAATTTCAACTCAACTTAATTTGTAACCAAAAACTTAATTTATGATCATAGATGTTCTAAAATGTGTCTAAATTGAATAAAACTTTTAAATTAAATTACATGCATGGATTAAAGATCAAAATCAAACAAATTCCTAATTTTCAAAACTTTTCCTTTGTCTCTTCAAAATATGAGACTGAATTAATTCAAATTCTTCAAAATCCACGATGCATGTATAAGAGTATTAAACTTGTAGAATTTACTCTTGCATGTAACAATGAGGCTTAATTTCATACAAGATCACAACATCAAACCAAAAATAATTAATTTCCATAACATGAATCTAACTTAATATCTTCATCTTTGTTTTCTAATTTCTTCCAAATTATATGAAATTGAACTCAAACTCATCATTAATTTCAAGTGTAATACATGAATTCTAATCACGGTTGAAATCCTTACCTTTAATCTTAAATTTGATAGTTTCTTGATGATCTTTCATTTTCCTTTCTTGAATTTCCTTCAAAACCCTCCAGCACAAAGCTCTCTCTCTCTCTTTCTCTCTCACGGTTTTGCCCAACTCAAAGAAAGGAAAAGTTGCCTACTCTCTCTCCTTATGTTGACACTTATACACATGCACACAGCTTTCTCTGCACACCCACCTCCAAATATACTCTCAATTCTAGACCATTTATAATTCAATTTATGATTAGGATTGATTTAATTAAGCAACACTTAATCAAATTAAATTTTGATTATCACATAGTTAAATTAATCATAACCAATCACCAATCCCACATAATTTAATTAGTCTAATTGGCTTCAATTAAGGCCCAATTAATTATATTTAATTTTTACCATTCTGAATCATATTTTTAATCAAACTCCAAAAAGGCTCCAAATATTAAATTAAGATTATTGTCATCATCAATTTTGATTTCTCAAATCGATTTGGCCTTCAATTTCTGATCACACTAAAAATTGTCGTCAATAAATTATTCATTCAAATTGGATACCTCAAAAATAGATTTAATTCATAATAATCATAATTTCTCAAACCTTATAACATAATTAACTTAATTAACTCCGATTTGGACCCAATTAATCCAATCTTGATTTTACTAAGCTGAACTAAATATTAATTAAACTCTCAAATGGGTCCATAATTAAAATTAAATTGATTCAACTTCTTAATTTCACTTCCTTAAGCCGTTTGGACCCTTAATTTCTAATTCCAAAATAAATCTTTAATAGAATCATATATGAATTAAATTCCACAATTCTCATAAATCCCAAATTAAATTAAGATAACAACTAATTAAAATCTCAAATCTCCTTAATTAACCAAATATAAAATATTATACGTGGCAGGGTCATCACAATCTCTCCTCTTTAGAAAGTTTGGTCCTCCAGACTTAAGAAACTTGTACCTGAAAACAAATCATATAGCTTTGCTTCATTTCATTCCTCTTTTCGAAGTAACTTCCTTACCATTCGATTTTCTCATCACAAGAGTTCGACTCATTCTCATTTATTTGTTGGTTAATAACCCAAATTGGTGATTCATTATAGTCCATATTTTCATCAAAGGTCATTTAGTAATGATCAATAATATATACTAGACCTTGAAGTCAACCTCATAACATTAAACCACAAAACATATTAATCACAATGTACTATTCTTGTCAATCACTTAATTCATATACTTCTATTCATCTATTCACATGTCTTAAATAAGTCAAATAATCTACATGTCTCCAAATCATTGAGGATTAATCACAAATGATATTCATGATCCAACTTAATTTCAAATAAATCAAAATACTCCATTATTGACATCTCATATGAAGTCATCAAAATAGATTAGGTACTTGATACAACCTCAAATTCACCTTTTTTTTTTTTTGGTCCACAATTTCTCTGACCACAATAGCCTTATTGACAAATCAAATAGGGTGGGGATTTGTTCCATTAGTTCTAGAAGAAAAGTCATTTACTTTCGGAAGTCAAAGTCAATTCACTCAGGCATATGGCCAACATTTACTGATCATATTCAACATTACATCCCAATAATCCATATTGAAAGCATTGAGTCAAATTCATAGTATAACATTTCCAAATAATATAGCTCCTCTAGATAACGAAGAAACACTTATCACATAACATTAATCCCAATAATCAACTCATTTATAACCAAATGGGTTGAAAGGGGGGAGGGGGGGAGGGGGGGGGGGGGGAAAAGAACGGGTTCTGAATCAATCATCACACAAACGTTCGTTCACAGGTAGTAAGGGTGCTCAATAGCGGTCTTGGCAAATCGAAGCATTCTCATCCCAATTGTTTCAACAACCTCAAATTAAGTTCCAAATGCCCAAGTAGATGAGTTCTAAATTTACCATAATTAATTGAACAAACACAGGAATATGCATTCTAACTCAAGACTTTTTGCATTTACTAGACATTCTACTATAAAACTGCCGAACACATTCTTTGATTCCTTAGTTGGCTAGTACTACATTGGCATAGACAATCTATGATTCATTATTTCCATACTCATTCAAATTCTTATGTGCGTATACACATTAATTTATTTCAATCTTCAAGTGGCATTAAAGATATCATCAAATTATTTTTAAAAATAAATTTTTGACTAACACTAGAAGCGAACTTCTTTTCCAATGTTGACAATGCAATCTTAGCAAATAGAATCGTTCTCCTTCCAACATGTGTAACGCCCTCAAAATAATACTAAACCCATCAATATAAACATGCATTAATATAAGGAAGACCAACAGTTTCTAATTATCAGAGTTTTTCATTACAAAAGATATTACATATTAACAGCAAAAGCTAATGCCCTAAAGGGCTCACATCTTTCCAAGTTAACACTTGGTTACAAAAGAGAGTACTAGCTCAATTACAGATTAAGCCCTTGGCTTGAATCTACACATAATACATCAAAAGAATAGGACAATAAAAATGATGTCCGTCTCTAGCCTTCCAAGCTATGTCCTTGGAGGTGTCACGCTACCTACACCTGAAAATGATGTTCCCATATAGGGTGAGCCACAGCCCAGTAGAAATACACTAAACCAACTATGAACAATGACTAAAAGATTAGCAATTGATACATGGTCAATACTCACACATCCATTTACATCTTATTACAATTCCATGACAATCGAGTCTATGTTACAATTCACTTTCCATTTCTTATTCAATATTGAGTTTGAAAACAAGGCTCAGTACTCTGGCCAAAACCTTTGATGAAATTATAGTTCATTATTAGAACACATTCGAAAATTCATTAAAGATACACATGTTGGTGTTATATCAAAAACACATAAACCACTTCCATACTTTACTTATGATTCACATGTTGGTGTTGTATCAACTTGACATAGAAACATTTTCTATACTTCACAACTGATAACGATATACATTTTAGTGCTATATCAAATCAATCCAGACACTTCCGTACTTCACAAAACGATGATGATATACATGTTAGTGCTATATCAAATCAAACAAACAACACTTCCATTGATAAGCATATGAGCTGTATCAACACTTCAATCGATAAGCATATGAGTTGTATCATAACTACAATGGGAGAGCATATGAGCTGTATCCCCGGGTTCATCCCCCATCTCCCCATAACCATTAACCGGTTTAGAGGTACATCCCCCATCTTCCCCTAAACCGTGGAGTACATCCCCCATCTCCTCCCATACACAAGCAATGCATATAAACACAGAATCATATACGCAATCAATCAACACATAAAGTTAATGTATTCCATCTACCGTCTACACATAATGCATATAAACACATTGGTCATATGCACAATCAATCAATACATAAATTTAATGTATTCTACCAATCGTCATACTCTATGACACATCCAATTGATTAGTTTTAGTTTGCCTAATCATCATGCATTGTTTACAACAACCAATACTACCCTCCACCGGTAGCACAAAGCAATTATCTCTAAGCAGGAAATAAATGCACAAATGGATAATATATCAACATTTCAACTAGGTGAGTAATGAATGATTCAACTACACCCTTTAGTCCCATACATTCCCAATTTCAACATTCTCAACCCAATTCCTCATTTTCTTTAATTAATTACATGCACTAATTAATTAAACCAATTAGGGTAAATTACCGTAATTCACAAAACAACCCTAAGGTTCCATTTCTATCAATGTTCCAACATTAATCTCGTTTCTCTATGCCAAATCTTGCATATAGGTTTATTTTAAATAAAACCCCAACTTTTGTAAAAATACACAAAAGACCCAAACTTTCTCAAAATTACCCAACAACCCCCAACATATCAAAATGCCAAAATTCAAAGACAAAATTCATAAGATGGAGTAGGTTATCCCTACCTCGAAGTTAGAGCTCCAACGGGGTGAAGGCCAAAACCCAACGTGCTCCAAACTCCAAACTTTTTGGATCAAAACGACGCCCTCGACAATCAACAACCTTTTTGCAAAGGCCAAAGGTAAAGAACACCCTCTAACTAGATCAAACCCTAGAGAGAAGGGAGTTTCTAGAGAGAGGAGCTCTCAAAATGACTTTTTAGAAAGTAAGAGAGAGAAAGGAAAGTGAAAAGTGATTCAAAAATGCCTCAAAGTCGTCTGATATACGACAGGTCCGGCCGAAGCGAAAAGCAGGCTTCGGCGTAAGAACAAAAGACATGGTCCGCTCGAGCGCAAGAAGGTACGCTCGAGCGCCAACACACACGAATAAAGCACCTTCGCTCGAGCGTGAAAACCAGTCCGCTCGAGCGCAAGTCTCCCCCTCCCAGAACTCACACCAAAAATACACTTCCCGCTCGAGCGCCAACAATCCCGCTCGAGCACGACCCGCTCGAGCTCAGGAAACCCGCTCGAGCTCAAGAATCACACCTGCAGAGGTTTTGCAGGGACGCGAGATGCCGGAATGATGTGAACTCCGCTCGAGCGTAGGAACGTCCGCTCGAGCGTAAAGACCAAAAACTGAGCAACAAGAAATTTGTCCAAGGCTCAACCCCCCTCGCTCGAAACACGCCCAACACATACCAAAATTCAAATAAAAGGAATCAAAGGATGACAGTAAGATGGATACAACTACCAACTCCACGGAACCAAGGTCCGGAATACGACAAATACTGTAAGGGAATACCGGGATCGCTATAACATGAAATAGGCCAATCTTCATTGGTTTAGCCCTTAGTCACATTTCATTAATTCTAGTATTTTTGATCAAGTTTTAAGTAAACGTATTCTAAATTTATCAAACATTTGGTAGAAAAGATTCACATAACCAAAATCTCAAAATTCTATATACATACTTAAAGTACTCCCTCACCTAACAATTGGCTTAGTTACTAATCTTTAAACTGACTATTTGACTTGGAATCTCCGTAAAATTTTATTATTTGAATAATCCTTTATTAGTCGCTCTATCTCTCCACATTTGAAACATGCTCCCGAAATTTGATAACACACCCTGTATAACACTTGTAACAAATCGAATAATTTGGGGGTGAACTTATATCTTGCTTAAAATTACTTGTCTCTCCTGATTTTGCTTAACAATTAACACTCCACCTTTTAGTTATATTCTGCAATTCCTTCTTTGACTTAACACTTTACTTTTTCTTCTAATCTTGCAGTTTCCCACAGCATTGTTGCATAGTTTTCATCATATTTTCTAGCATTTCTTCTATTTTGCCCAATTACTCCAACAAGGACTTAACTTCCATTTTGTACTTACTTCTCATCATCTTTTCCTAAAGTCACAAGTCAAAGGTGGAGAACACTTGGGGTAACATTGGATAGCTTGAAACATAACATCACATATTCAACCATAATTAAACAATTTTTACAAGGACATTGATAGGGTAACCTATTCATTCCCATGAAGTTGATCGAGAATTTTTGATTTGAAGGTACGTCGGCCGAATGTGATTCCAATCGGACTTTTAAGGTCATCAACAAAAGTATGAAACTCTATGGTTCATACAGTGGGTCCCTCACGCAAACAGTACATCATCTTCATATTAAATAATTTTCTAACTTTCAATCACCATAGTCCCATATACTTCATTGATCATCAAATATTTCAACTTTTCAAATATTTTCATAGTCTAATTTGACATATAACCCATATAGCTTTCATAACTTTTGTTAAAGATTTTAATTCCTTATAATACCGTGTTCCTATGAATCAATATACTTGTACTCACCAATGTGCTATAATCAGAAATTACATTTCCCTCATAGCATTAAAAATTTCACAACAGCTTTTAACTTCAATATTAAACTTATTATACACACACATCCCAGCCTTCTTTACTCATCGAAATTCCAAAATAACCTTTAATTCTTATAATACTCTATTCTCATAAATCATTGTACTTGTACTCACTAATATTTTCTTATAATGTGAAAAAGTTTCTCAATAGTTCTTGACTCTTAGCCCCATACCACACTTATTAAACAAACACATTCTGATCCTCTTATAAGTATCAAAATCTCCTACTTAAATCTATTACACAAACACATACATATTCCTAAATGCACAACTTATCACTTGCTTACTAGATGCATGCAACCTAAATCCATTCTAAACATTCTTATGCTCAATGGATATATGTGTGAGATATTAACTCGTACTTTGATACCACTCTGTCAGTTTAAAGATTAGTACCTAACCCAATTGTTAAGTGAATGAGTACTTTAAGCATGTGCATAGAATTTTGAGTTGTTATATCATATATGTTTTGGCTATGTGAATCTTTCCTACCTACGTGTGGCAGACTTAGGATACATTTAATTGGATTTTTGGGACTCGACTAGAGACTACTAAGATTATTAGAATATGACCAACACTTAAATTTATTGTAAAGAAGCTTGTATCTAGTACTACTTAGAAGAGTTAATACGAAATATAAAGTAAGAAAATATTTTTGTCGAAGTTATAAATGTATATTTCTTAAGAACCTCTTAAAACAAAGGAATTTGAATTGACTAAATTGCAAAGGATTGAGAAAGACAAAAGTTTAGTTCCAAATAATTTGATGATAGCTTTGATGCCGCTTGAAGGTCTAAATGATTTGGAAAATCAAAATTTGATGATGACAATAATCTTAATTTAATATTTGGAGCCTTTGAAAGTTTGATTAAAAATCTAATTCGGACTAATAAATTTAAATATAATTAATTGGGCTTAAAATGAGGTCAAATTAGAATAATTAAATTATGTAGGATTTGTGATTGGGCTAATCAAGATTAAGTAAGATTAAATGATGTTCAATTAAAATGTAATTGATATATTAATTTATTTTTAATAAAATTATAATGCAAAAAGGGATGTTGGTGTGTTCTGGAAAGTTCAAGGCAACAATGCTAGATACATATATATACATCATTAAGTGATGAGTGTGCTGTGACAAAATAGAGCCAAGAGGGAGAGAAAGGAGAATCGAGACGAAAAGAGAGAGAGAGAGAGAGAGAGAGAGAGAGAGAGAATTGTGCTGGAGAATTCAAGTCAATGAAAAGGAATACAAGAAGAAAACCAAGGAGAGGAAGGAAAAGTTCAAGAATTTCAGCCAATTAAAGTTTAAGGTATGAAATTTATACTTTATTCTTATAGAATCTTTGTATTACACTTGAAATTGAAGATGAGTTTGGGTTCAATTTCATGTAATTGGAAAGAAATAATGAAAGTATGAGATAATTTGAAGATTATGATGTAAATTGATGGGAATTGGGTTTTGCATGTTAAATTATGTTAGGTTGAAGAATATGAGTTATGATTCCTTAAATTTGTTAAATTTGGGTTCAATTTTGAGAATCATTCTTGAATTGAGTTCTATAAATTACATGCAACAAGAAATGTTTGAAGATTGGATCCATGCAATGGAGTATATAAATGACTTTGAAGAAAAAGTTATAAAAATCATGAATTCATGAAATTTGGGAGTTGATTTTGGAATTAAAGGAAGTTTTGATTTTATTATGAAAACTAGGAATTTGTTTGATCCATGCATGTAATTGTTCACCGATGAAGGGGACATACATTCCTTTCCTTTGGACTATGTATGTTTCTATATTTACTTTCGTCGAGCGTGAAAATCACCCAAGCAGTACTTTTTCAAAGTTTGCAGACTGCTCGAGCAAGGGAATCTGCGCTTGAGCGGCCCCTCACATGTTTGCACGTCCGCTCGAGCAAAAGAGGAAGTAGAGGAGAATCAACCAAATATACTGAAACTTTACTGAAACTTTAAAGTTTCAGTATATTTGGTTGATTCTCCTCTACTTCGTCTTTTTTTTTTCTTCATTTCTTTCTTTGATCCATAGCTTTTTCCTTGAGCTCTCTTTCATTTCCAACAACTCTTTTCTTCTCCAATAACCAAGTAAATTGAGTACTCTCTCTCTCTCTCTCTCTCTCTCTCCCCCTCTCCCTCTCTTCCTTTCTCTCTGTCACGGTTCCTCGCCCTCTCTAGAACTTCTTCAACAAGAAAAGAATATTTTTGAGGCCTTAATCAAAAGAGCGGACGTCGGAGGCCTTATATCGACCTAACCCACTGTGAGTAATAACTTTATAAAGATATGTTGAAATGATATTTACTGTAACAACCCCAACTTGTGATTAGCTGACTAACCATGATTAATTATGCCTAAGAAGTAATTAAGGTGAAATTATGAGGAAATTACATGTGTGTTGCATTATTTGTGCTTATATTTGTCTAATGTAGAAATATCTGTTTGGATTCTGTTTTGTTCTGTGAATTGAAAGTCTTATCGGCATCTGATTATGAAATTGACTTGGTTTTTGTGTCATTTGAAATTTTTAGAATATTATGGCGGGTTTAATTGAAATTCGATTCGGAGCGATTAAATTAGATTAATTAATGTCCAATTTAATAGTTTAAGTACCAGCTGAGTGCATGTTTCATTATGCCTTTCTGCTATATGTATACGTTACGCGCCACAAGTTATCTGATTTGTCTGTTTTGTAAGTGGAGCCATCTGTGAGTAATAACTCTGTAAAGTCATGTTTAAATTTAATTATTTTCTGATGCTATGAAATGATCAGTTTTCTAAAATGCGATGTTTTGTATGAATGAATGATTGTCCAAATTTCTGAAATGTATTCATGGCATCCTTAGCACAAGGCCCTTGCCCGAGGGCAATAATACCGTGGTGTACAAGTACAAGGCCCTTGCCTGGGGGTAATAATACTGTGGTTCTCAAGGCCCTTGCCTGGGGGTAATAATACCGTAGTTTTCAAGGTTCCGCTCGAGCGCAACTTTCTTCGCTTGAGCGGACATATAAACATGTGAATGGCCGCTCGAGCGCAACTTCCTTTGCTTAAGCGGTTTGCAAACTTTGAAAAAGTACTGGTTGTGTGATTTTCACACTTGATAGACGCTCAATGGTTGCTCGAGCGTGAGACTTAGGCAGACAATAGCACTTGGGCTATGGTATTATCTCCCCTGGGCAAAATAATACTGTGGCACAGGCCCTCGCCCGGGGGAAACAATACCGTAGCCCATGTATGAGATACGTTAGCTGGTACTGGAGGTTCCATAATGGAACTTGATATGCTTGACCAACATGATATGTTACGCCAAAGAAAGTACTACACATGATTTGAATATGAATATGACTCTGTTTCTGATACGAATACGAACATGACTATGTTTCTGATTTGTTAAGAGATTTGAAATTTGATTTCTGAATTTGATATGGACACCATTTATTAAAATCTTTACTCTGTTATTATTCACTGGGCTCCAGCTCACTATATTATTTATGTATGTAGGTGATCAGGCGTGTGATCAGACCTAGAGCTTCTACCTGGATTCTGTTTTGTCAGCCAACCTATGTGCCTCCCGTGGAGGTTTCGGATATGTCTAGTAGTTATGGTTAAGTGCATAAAGTTCAAGTTTCTTTTTCTTGTTTGGTTAAACAAGTCTTTGCTTATTTTATAAATAGGGTTAAGTTCCTTTTTGTCTAATCTGTATATATATGATGACGTAAGGGTGATGTGTAAATATGTATATAAAAAGTTTAAAATTTTTTCGTCTCATATAAGTCTGCACAGCTCAATGGATGTTGTATATTTGTTATTTGCTTCCGCTAACCCCTAATATTAAGCTAATCTGTGTCAGAGGCCTTCGGTAATCCCAGGATTACTGACCAGTTACGATTCTAAACCTATAGGGGCGGGTTTAGGTCGTGACATTGCCCATCAGTTTGCGGGTGGTAAGTTGTGCTAAACTTCAGTGTGGTTCCCAGGGCCTCTTGCAATTTGTTCCCGAAGTGAGACACAAAGCGGGGGTCTCGGTCAGACACGATTGAAACTGGGGTACCATACAACCGAATGATTTCTTTGATGTATAAAGTGGAAAATGCACTGACTTCGTCAATCGGTCTACTATAACCCATATTGCATCCTTCTTTAAGACCGACTGAGGCAACCCGATCACGAAGTCCATGGTAATGTGCTCCCATTTCCATTTAGGAATAGAGAGTGGCTGTAACATTCTTGTAGGTCTTGGACGTTCTGCTTTAACACGCTAACAATGCAGGTATTTGAAGACATAGCTTGCTATGTCTCTTTTCATTCCTGTCCACCAGTAATGTTCCTTCAGATCATGGTACATCTTTATGTTGCCAGGGTGGACTGCAAACCTCGAGCTATGAGTTTCCACCAATATCTTCTTCTTGAGTTCCGAAATGTCGAGTACGCAAATTCGATTTTGAAATTTTAGTATCCCATTGCTTATAGTGAAATCAGGATTAGGTGTACTCCTTTACTCCTCGCACTTTTTCTTGAAAAGTTTATCTTCACATTGGCGTGCTCTAATTTCTTCAATCAAGGTAGGTTCCACGATTATGTTGGCGAGTAGTCCATTGATCTTACGGGAAACAAGAGTACATGCCAAACTTCTGCTCGTCTTTCAGCACAGTGCATCTGCCACCACGTTAGCTTTGCCTAGATAGTGATGGATCTCTACATCGTAGTCTTTCATAAATTCTAGCCACCGTCGTTGCCTCATATTTAGTTTCTTCTATGTAAATAGATATTTAAGACTCTTATGGTTAGTGTAAATCTCACAGGTTGCACCGTAGAGATAATGGCGCTAGATCTTGAGAGCGAAGATCACTGCAGCTAATTCTAGATCATGAGTTGGGTAGTTCTTCTCATGAGTCTTCAGTTGTCGCGAGGCATAAGCAATGACTTTTTCGTTTTGTATAAGAACGTAACCCAAACCATTATATGAGGCATCACTATAAATAACGAACCCATCTATTCCCGCGAGGAGTGCTAGTATAGGAGTTGACACAAGTCTACTTTTTAACTCTTAGAAGCAATGCTCCTGTTTGTCAGTCCATTCGAAGGGTGTGTTTTTCTGAGCTAGTTGGGTCAAGGGTGATGTTATCTTTGAGAAATCTTGCACGAAGCGTCAATAATAGCCACCTAGACCTAAGAAACTTTGAATTTTTGACACATTAGTAGGTCGTGGCCAGTCCACGATTATTGTAACTTTTTGGGGGTCAATTGAGATGCCATCTTTGTTAATGACGTGACTGAGAAAGTGTACATTAGTGATCCAAAATTTGCATTTTTTCAACTTGGCATAAAGTTTGTGATCACGTAGTGTTTGTAAAATTGTTCGCAAGTGCTACTCATGGTCTTTCGGTGACTTGGAGTATATGAGAATGTCATCAATAAATACAATAACGACCTCGTCAAGATAGGGTTTGAACACTTGGTTCATAAGATCCATGAAGGCTGTTGGAGCATTTGTGACACCAAATGGTATGACGAAACTCGTAGTGCCTGTAACGGGTACTAAAGGCAGTCTTTTTGATGCTTTCCGTTTTAACCTTTAGTTGATAATAGCCAGAATGCAAGTCGATTTTGGAGAATACTTGAGCGACTTGAAGTTGATCAAACAAGTCATCAATTCGTGGCAGAGGGTACTGATTCTTGATGATGACCTTGTTCAGCTCCCGGTAATCAATGCATAATCTCATGGTGCCATCTTTTTTCTTTACGAATAGTACTGGAGCTCCCCAGGGTGAGGTACTAGGTCGAATGAAGCCTTTGTCCAGTAGTTCCTAAAGTTGAGTCTTTAGTTCTTTCATTTCTGTTATTGACATGCGGTAAGGGGCTTTTGATATTGGTTGGGTACCAAGTTGAGTCTCAATGGTGAATTTGATTTCCTGGTTAACTGGGGTACTGGGTGAATCTTTAGGAAAGACATTCAGAAATTCTCGAACCACGGGGATTGCATCAACGGTGGGGGCCTCTTTTTGTGTATCGATCACATAACAAATATAACCACAACAACCCTTTCTTAGAAGTCACTGGGCTATCATGGAGGATATAAAACAGGAAGGGGTGGAAATTCGGATTCCAACAAAGACAAGCTCGAGTTGGTTTGGGAACCAGAGAGAGACCTTTTTGGCTTTACAATCGATAGAGGCGTGGTTGGCAACTAGCCAATCCATCTCGAAGATCACATCAAAGTTCCCAATGCGGAGGGGAATCAAGTCTACATATAAGGTTTTGCCTTTCAAGGATATAGTACATGATCTATATACATCAGTACTACATGCAGAATTACCAGAAGGAAAAGACACAGACAATACATATTCTAAGGGTTTGGGTGTTGATGCCAACTTGGCAGCAAAGTGTGGTGCAACAAACGAATGAGTTGAACTAGAGTCAATGAGAACATGAGCTAAATGACCACAAACAGAAAGTGTACCTAACACAACATTTTCAGTAACTTCCAGTTTTCCAAGTAACAAAGCAAAAGCCCTTCCTTGGCTTTTTGGGTCCTTCCTCCCTTCTCCAGGTCCTGCGGGTTTTCTGATTGGGCCAGAGGGCCTAGTTGTAGGATTGATAAGCTTTGGAAAATCCCTCCGCAAGTGGCCAACTTGACCGCATTTAAAGCATGCTTTCGTATCTCAATGGCATTGTCCCCAATGAGCCCTTCCACACGTAGGGCAAGATGGAATGGTGCCACCTCTAGGGTTAGTAGAACCTTGATTGCCTGTGCTAGTTGTACCCGTATTCACCATCTTGGGAGGCGCAACACTAGATCTTCTATTGTCTTTGTCCCAAAATCGCTTCTTTTGGCTTGGTTCCCTAGAGCGTGCAGCTTTAATTCCTTTTTCCGCAATGTATGCTCGGTCTACCACTTCCACATAGGTTGGTAGTTTGAAAAGCTCAATCCTATCTTTGATTCAGCATCTAATCCTGTTTCAAATTTCCTTGCTTTTCGAGCTTCAATGGAGATGACATATGTCATAAATCGAGCGAGTTGTGTAAACTTACTCTCGTATTCAGCCACTGTCATGGTTGCTTGCTTTAGATGTATGAATTTCAAAACCTTTTGTTCCCACAGCGAATTTGGGAAGTATTTTTCATAAAATACTTCCAAGAATCTTACCCAAGTCACGATTTCTTCTTTCTCAAGGGTGAAAAGGCACCATTCTTGCGCATTATCTTTAAAAGTGAAAGTGGTGAAAGTAACCTTCTGTCTTTCTATGCAGGGTAAGGCGCGAAAAATCTTTTCCATGTCTCTAACCCAAGCGTCTGCTACCATTGGGTTTAGACTGCTAGTAAATGTGGTAGGTTTCATATCCTGGAATTGTTTTATGGTAACCGGCTCTTCTTGATGTTCTGGCATCCCATTGTTTATGTTAGTTTGCAAGGCTTGCAAAAAAGCTAGTAACCGCTCTTTCCATGATTTTTTCCATCGATTTAGTGCCACTAACTGATGATTCGCTTCCGTTACCATTATTGGCTATTCTTCAAAGTAATAAACGAGGCATTATATTCATAACACAACATATATATTGTAATATATATAAAATACCAACTTTACTATTTTTACAATGAATATTACATCCTTGTCCAAAAGTCAAAATATGTTAGTGTCTCATCCTTATGGTACAAAAACAAAAGATGGATTAGAACCGATCATGGTTAGCTCACCAAAAAATAATAATAATAATAATTTCTTTTCTACAAGATCTAGATGGGCGGATCAAACAACCACGGGAAATAATGTTGCATAAAAAGCTCAAATTCTCATCCTAACTATACCACACCAAAACACATCTACGCTGTCTGGACTATGTAAATGGGGACGAACTGTATGTATCCCCAAAAAGCTCAATCAACAATCCATCCAGGTATCTTGAGGTATGACAAGTCATTGCTAAAGTCAACATCTTGAATATTAATAATTTCCAACGAGTTAAGGACATTGATGAAGATGTAGTCCTCGGGGTACACTTTTCCCCTTATTGCAACAAAATTTGGGGGCAAAGGGCCAATGATGTAGTGTGGGTGGTCATATCCTAAGGCAAGGCCGAGGACGCGAGTGGGTCCAAGATATTGTCCGCGCGTGTAGGCATGGCTCTACCATCACAATAAGTATGGTACATCAGTAGGATTAGTTTATATATAGATTGGCCGACCCATCAATTGGGCAAGGCCTGGATGTAGTTTCCTAATTATATTCTTCGAGTCTCCCCATCCTTCCAGTGAGGCGGGGGCGGGGTGCTTTGCTAAAATATCCTCCAAATCGATAGCCCTAAGCTTCTCTCAAAATGCCTCATCAAATTTAAACTCGAACATTCTTACATCACCAGAATAAACGTGAGATTTTACAAAAAATGACTAACGTCGTAGGTAAATATTTATTTTTTTTCTATTTTATTTATTAGTCCTAACCATTGCTCTGCTACCACATTTGTCATGACATAACCCCAGGGGTTTAGGACTGGAATCGCAACTTACTAATTAATTCCAATCTTAACAAATTAAATGGCGCATGCGGAGGCAGAGTGGTGGAAAGAAAATAATGGAATAGAAAATTTACTCCATTCTACTATTTTGATAAAAGAAAATACATCTATAGGGTTTTTATTATTTTATTATTCAGTGACCTGCCCTTAAAAAAAAAAAAAAAAAAAAAAAAAAAACAAACAAACAAACAAAGGAAGAAAAGGAAAGAAAACAAAATAACGGATCAACATCAAATTCTTTTATAGGTTCCACTACATGAGGTTGCGGGTCTTCCTTACATCTCGTCACCTTAAATGGTAACAGCTATAAGCACATAGCAGAGTGAGAAATATTATGCTAAGAGTATAGGGAACACAAATTAACCATGGATAGTTAGTTAAAATAACTTAATTTGAATAAACAAATTATTTAAAGTGGCAGAAACTGAAATATAGAAATTATGTAAATAAATAACCATAACCATGGTATAGTATAGAACATAATAGAACAGAGGTCACTGGAGTGACAGTCAAAACAGAGGTCAATGGATCCATGACAAATAAAGGACCACAAAGTGGCCAAACAGAGGCCAATAGTTATTTAAGTCTCCCAAGGCATAGGACTCCCGTGATGGTACTTATAGAAAATAATTATTTACAAAATCATTATCAAATAATTTCTAAAATTTAAATAAACATATCCATGGGTTTTAAAATAAGCAAATGGAGTTTATAAAATAATTAATCTAATTGAAATATAAATATAAGTTATAAAACACGAGTTGCGTAAAATCTATTATGGTAACTCAAAACATTCGTAAAATATATTATGGTAACTCAAGGTATAATATAACTCATCTTAATATTAATCCTTACTATTTTCTTTTTATTTTTGCTAACTTCTTACGGCTACTCCCTTACTTTCCCTTTTTTTTTTTTTCCTACTAGCTTCATAGCCCCACCCCCCTTTATATATACACAGCCTGGTGATGACATGATGATCCTAATTGGATGACTCACCTCCCCTTAGTCCTCTAGAGCCTAAATGGCTGAGGTTCATTTGTCCAGCAATATACATGTTCATTATTACTTGGATTATGAATCAGATATAATCAGATATTATTATTAACTCACAGATTTGCTATATCTTATTATTATTATTATTATTATTATATTTGTTTATTTAACATATTTATTTATTTAGTTATTTCTTTATTATTTTGATAATATATTATCACATACAACCATAATTATATATATATAGCTATAAACATTTATGTGGTATTTACTTAAATATTCAGGGTGTCACAAATACTGACACATTTACGCTTAGGGGATAAGGGGAAATCTTGGGATGTTTAATTTGTAATCCAATGTATTCACCTTTGAATGCCACACTTAAACAAGGGATGTTGAACACAGAACATCAACCAAAACACAAACATAAATATCAACAACAATGGGAAAAATGGGCTAAATCGTATATCACACATGCATAATATAATCATTCGTGATTTTAAATTGGCAAATGACTTAATATTTTTGGGATGTTTAGTTTGAAACATCGACATTCAAGAACATCAAACCCAAACAACCACAGACATAAACAACGACGGAAAAAATAGCCGAAATCACATATCCTACATGCATACTGTCAATATTTGAGTTTTTTGATTTGGAAAATGATTGAAAATATTTGGAGTGTTTAATTTGAAAGATCAATACCTAATGACGATAATCAAATACGTCCACCTTCAAATGTCACACTCAAACAGGGGAAAAAGAATTCAGAACATCAAACCCGCACAACATAAACATCAACAACGATGGTGAAAATGACCAAAAATCACATATAACACATGCATATTGTAAACATTCGAAATTTTTACACGCACACACAAACCCTAACATCAGGTTTAACATTAGGATTGCACAAAAACAAGCATTGCTTACCGTCCCGTTTCATTGTCATCACTGTAATTTCCACAACCCTAGATGATTCTGCAAGCCCAGCACCATCTCGACCTGCTCAAATTCTACACCTGTTTGCGTTCATCCAAATCTCACAGTGAACAATGTAGGGTTTGTATCTCCAAAGTTGAATGTGTAAATTAGATATTATGTGTAGAAAAACCTCCCATCCATTTATATTTCTATTGATTTTCTCACCAAATTTGAACAATGTCATAGTGATTTGAGAATCTTTCCATCTTAGTAGTGGGGGATTCGTTCGTCAATGATGGAAAAACATAAAAGTTTATAGTGAGCTTGGTTCAAATGTGTAATTTCACCTTAATGACAAATCTCACATTTCTCCCTCAAAATAATTACACATATAGGGTAATGTTACATTTTTTGTGTAATTTCTACTAAAATGGAACATTTGGGTTTATAAGAAAAATGAAAGACTAAACAGTTCATAAGATCACCAATTAGGATTTATTAATGCTTCACCCAAATTATCATGTGAGGCTAATTGTAGCATCCATTTGTAATAATTTTCAAAATATCACTTTTATTGTAATTCTCAAAAACTTCCAATAGTTATCTTATTTATCATTGAAATTTGTTTTGATACTCTTAAAATAATATTTTTAAACTTATTAATTTTTTTAATAATGTGAACTTAGTTATTAATTTGTATCAAAATCAAACAATGAGGATACAAACCTGTGATTTTAAATTGATTTAACTAATGTGTTGTTATGTTGTTAGGGGTGTTTGAGAATCGATTTTTTTTAATAATGTTTTGATTTTATAATAATAATAATAATAATAATAATAATAATAATTTAATAGTTTCTAGTGACTTTTAAGTGTTAAGTTTGAAAGGTAGCCTAATTTGTATGAGTTCAGATTCTCTCCAGTATTTCCTTCGGGAAACGACCCAGATTGGGCCACGTCACCCCACTGAAATACTTGAGGCTCAAATTGCTTTAGCTTAAAAAAAAAAAAATTTCAAATTTGTTTAAGCAAAACAGAGTCTTTCAATTTTCCCTCCCATATCTTCCCATCCAGTTTTTCTCTCTCTCTTGAGTTCTTCACTAGCGACGATTCCATCTCGTGAAATCGATGGTGAAGCTCGACAGCAGGGAACATCAATGATAACGAACATTGACGGTGACCTTCCCTCCTAAAACCCACTCTCTCAAAGTGGCCTCAAAATCCTGTTGTACAATCTTCATTGTATTTGAAAAAATAAATTCTATTTGTGTACTTAACAACAAACGGAATATAGAAGAAATAAGGAAAGAAGAGAATTTGTTTGATTACAAAAATCAAATCAAAAAATAAAATAAAATAAATAAAACAGATTTTTATTTTGTTACAAAAACAAAATGAAAATCTGAAGAAATAATAAACTAGAAAATAAATTAATTACTTACCAAATTAATTTTCTTGAACAAATTTTCTGATTAAGTCTAGTGTTTAACACTGTATCCTTAAGATAAATTCGTCCTCTCCACGGTATTTTCAGAATATGTGGACGTCTATCTCCCAGGATAAAATGATCAACAGCAAACAATAGTAGCACTACAAATTATTTGCACAACGAACACACTAAGTGTTTACACTCTTTCTCACAGAAATTTAATGCAGCAAAATGCAGAAAATTATTGCAGAGGAGAAGTACGAATATTGTGTATAAAAAAAATTAATAGAGAGTCTGTCTATTTATAAGAGAAAAAGTGGCTGTTTGGTTTGAACTAAACATGTGCAAACCTGTTCAGTTTGAATTGAATAGATATGGCACAGTTTGGGTTTGAATTTGAACAGATATATTAACTGTTTCGGTTTAAATTCAAACAGATAAAAATCGGGCAGAATTTTGGTAGAGGGGAAAACCAAGCAGATTTTTTCAGGAATTAATTTGAATTTTGGACAAAAATTTTATTTTACCAAAAAATAAAATTAAATTCAAATGTTTTTGGTCCAAAAAGATAGGTATTGGACCGGACAAGCCCAACCCAACCTCATACCCACGCCCAATCCAATTGACGGACGGACAGACTGAAGGACGGACGCCTGCAGCGTGTGGTTATTTTTTGGTCTAATGGGTCTAGCCCAATTTGCTCATAATCTTCCCATTCTACAAACTTGGGGTGCCCCTTGGGGCCCTCCCCAAGTTATAATTCCAAGCTTTATAAACTTATAAATTTCTTCCCACCAAACAAATGTGTGACAAGCCTTTATTCAAACCTTTAAAGATTTTCCACCAAAACTCCATTTCCATGGAGCACACTTTGGGCTTCAATTTTCCATTCATCTGATAATGGTTTTGAGCAACCAAATATACCACGTGAATCACAACGCAACATAGAACGCGTTACCACTTAGACCCGCTAACTTTGGCGCATGGGTCCCACCTAAAAATTAGATCAAAGTTTAGAAAAATTTCTGTTTTTCTAGAATTTCCAAAACCATTTCTAACAATCCCCCACATAAATGGAATTTGATGACAACGGAAATGCAACAATATGCAGAATTTGTCGAAAGAGTATAAATCGAAAATATCTTACATCATGATAAATAGCTTTCGGCCTTGAACCTTCCCTAGTGATAACCTATCAGACTTACTAGCTAACTAATAGACGCGATGCCTTGAATTGTTCAGCCGTTTGTGTAAGCCAAGGCAATAGATTCACACAAAATATCTTCTGATACATCGTGGTTCTCATGATTGTGTTCATTTTGGCCTTGAATGCTCCTGGTTTTCATGAGTGTTTCTAGAGAATTTAGCATTTTCATTCTCATAGAACTGGCCCCAGTTTGACACTCATATACGTGATTCTTACTGTGAGTATCTCCTTATACTCGTCTTGATTTTTATGCCTAAATCAAGATATAAGTAATCATTAAAAAAAAAACTTATCGTTAAACCCCTGCATACAACATATGTTACAGATATCACTCTCACCATAGGAATGGGGAGGGAATTTTAATCTCTTGGTGATTTCTGGCGAGCCACACATTACTTAATTGTCCCTTTGAACTTTGTTCTTAGGATCTTCAGTCATATAAGTAGGGTTACCATTATGATGACTTTTATGTAATAGGCTTTAATCCCACTCCCTTCGATGAACTATACACTTGCTCTTTTGTCAAACCTTTTGTTAACGGATCCGCAATATTCTTTTTAGATTTTCTATAATCTATTGAGATTATTCCATTTGAGAGCAATTGCCTTACAGTATTATGTCGATGATGAATATGTCATGACTTACCATTATATATATGATTCTGTGCCCTGCCTATTGCAGATTAACTATCACAATGAATGCAAATAGCTGGCACAAGTTTTGGCTACATTGGAATATCTTCTAAGAAGTGACAAAGCCATTCTGTTTTTTTTCCTACTTTGTCTAAAGCAAAGAACTCAGATTCCATTGTAGATTGTGCGATGCATGTTTGTTTCGTGGATTTCTAAGAAATAGCAGCGCCTCCCAGAGTAAAGACATATCCACTAGTGCATTTTGAATCTTTAGTATCCGATATCCAATTGGCATCACAATAACCTTCAAGTACTGCTGGATATCGAGTAAAGTTCAAACCATGATCACGGGTAAATCTTAGATATCTAAGAACCTGAATGATCGCTTTCCAATGGTCTTCTTCGAGGTTACTAATGTACCTACTCAATTTACTGTCTGCATAAGTTATGTCAGGACGAGTACAATTCATTAGGTACATTAGGCTTCCAATGATTTGGGAGTATTTTAACTGAGACACTGCATCACCTTTATTTTTCGATAAATAAAGACTGATATCTACAGGTGTTCTAGCTACATTCATATCATCCTTGATAAATTTATCAAGAATTTTCTCAATATAATGTGATTGAGATAATGCATATCTGTCAGATATTTTAATAATTTTCATTCATAATATTACATTTGCGACCCCCATATCTTTCATATCAAATCTTCGGTTCAGCATTTGCTTAGTTGATTTGATTATGTTTTGACTGCTTCCAATGATAAGCATGTCATCCACATAAAGACAAACTATGACATATCTTTGGTCTGTGTTTTTAACATAGACGCACTTGTCACATTCGTTTATCTTAAACCCATTAGTAAGTATAGCATGATCAAATTTTTCATGCCATTGTTTAGATGCTTGTTTTAATCGATAAAGAGATTTTACAAGCCCACAAACTTTCTTTTCTTGCCCCGGTACTACAAACCCTTCGGGTTGCTCCATATAGATCTCTTTATTTAGATCACTATTTAAGAAAACTATCTTAACATCCATTTGATGTATTTCTAAATTAAACAATGCTGCTATGGTAATAAGCATACAGATGGATGTTATTCTTGTCACAGGAGAATATGTGTGAAAATAGTCCAGACCTTCTTTCTGTCTATAACCTTTTACTACAAATCTTGCTTTATACTTGTCTATTGAACCATCTGCTTTCATTTTTCTCTTGAATATCTATTTATATCCAAGAGGTTTAGAACCGGGTGGAAGATCCACCAATTCCCAAGTATGATTTTGCATAATGGATTCAATTTCATTATTAACACCCTCCTTCCATAATGGTGCTTCAGGACCTATCATTGCTTCCTTAAAACGTTGAGGTTCATTTTCTAATAGGTATGTCAGAAAATTTGGACCAAAGGATTTTGATGTTCTTACTCTCTTACTTCGTCTTGGTTCATCATCAGTTAAATCCTATTGGTCGAGACCATTACTAGTCTCTTGTGTTTGATTGTTATTAGTCTCTTGACTTTGTGTACAATCATAAGTTATTTTCTGTGAATTTAATTCTTGTTCTCTCTGTTAAGGAAAGACATGTTAAAAAAATATAGCATTCCTTGACCTTATAATAGTGTTCACATTTATATCAGGTATTTTTGATTTATAAGTCAGAAACCGATATGCACTACTATTCTGAGCATAACTAATAAACACACAATCTACTATTTTTGGTCCTATCTTAGTTGTGGGGGTCGCATATTAGAAGGTATAAATAGGCCGAATAATTGGATCCGGAGAGTTGAAATATATACATCGCATTCGGCCCCGTCTTGCACATTTAAATCCTACCCTATTCGGCCAAATAGCCAGTTGAGTAAGGGGCCGAGTGAAAAATGGTTTGCAACAAAAGGAGCCGAGTAAATAGTTATACGACGAATTGAAAGTGGGCCTAGCCCCGAGGCCTAAGAAAGAAAAGATATAAATAGAAGAACATCAGCCAAAAATAGGTATGTGAGAATTAGTACGCTTAACTTAAAATACAAGTAACTAAGAGAATATACACGGGTCGGAGTGCTAATTCCGGCACCCCCGACAGGAGTGTTTGTTTCATTTCAGGTTGTCCAGGTCATCAGCTGAGGATCTCGAGCATCCCAGTGGATCAAAAGAGTATTTCCAAACCACTTCCCCACATTTGTCTTTTTAGGAACATGAACTTCAACTTTTGCCAAACACCCCCACACTTTTAAGTATTTGTAGGAAGGCGGTTGACCTTTCCATAATTCATAAAGAGTGCTTTTGGTTTTCTTGTAGGGTATTTTGTTAAGAACATAATTAGCAGACAATATTGCTTCTCCCCACAAGTTCTGCGGTAAACTTGAACTTAGTAACAAGGCATTCATCATTTCTTTAAGGGTTCTATTCTTTCTTTCAGCAATTCCATTTTGCTGTGGAGAATAGGGTGCTATAGTTTGGTAAATAATGCCATGTTGTGCACAAAATTCATTTAAAGGTGCATCATATTCACCACCCCTATCACTTCTAACCATTTTAATGATTTTACCAAGTTGATTTTCAACTTCAGTTTTGTAGAGTTTAAACATTTCTAAAGTTTTATCTTTACTTCTAAGTAAGTATACATAATAATATCTTGTGCAATCATCGATAAATGTTATGAAATACTTCTTACCTCCTTTAGTTTGAACAAATTTAAGATCACATACATCAGTATGAATTAATTCTAGAGGTTCGATTTTTCTTTCAACCGATTTAAATGGAGCCTTAGTTAGTTTCACTTCTACACAAATCTCACATATGTGATTAAGATCAATTTCAAACTTTGATATATAATCCAAACCAATTAATCTATGCAAAGCATCAAAATTCACTTGTCCTAATCTACCATGCCATAAATTAGATTAAAAAATATAAGCAAAAGATGTGTTATTTTTATTAATAGTAACTTTTGGTACAACTATCATTACATTCAATTTAAAGAAACCATCACTCATGCATCCTTTACCAACATATATATCACTCTTTGTTAATTCAAATTTATCAGACTAAAAAACAAGCCTAAAACCATTTTTACTTAACAAAGGATCAGAAACTAAATTCTTCCAGATGTTTGGTACATGCAGTACGTTGTTGAGGGTCAATTCCTTCCTTGATGTCATCTTCATGATCACCTTTCCTTGTCCAGCCACAGTAGAAGTAGGAGAATTTTTCATGAAAAGTTGTTCACCATTTGCAGCCTCATTATAGGTAATGAACATCTTCTTGTCCGCACAAATGTGACAAGTTGCCCCAACGTCAGCCCATCATTCCTTGGGATTTCCAGCCAAATTAGCCTCAGACACCACAGTAGAGAGATTGATGTTGTGATGCCCCAAAAATCGCGAACTTCAGAGAATATATTATCAATTAAATACAGGGTTTATCTAAGGTTAGGAGTCTAGAAAACGACACTAATGAGTCCTATGGCCAATAACCGAGTAAGATCCCAGATCGCCGGAGGAGTCAAGTTAGCCTTCCTTCTAAGTCCAGTTTTCTAAGGTAGCGCACCACCCTTTTGACAGATCTTAAAAGGCATTGACGCAAGGTCTCATAAGCAACGCAGAGATAGGCATAGGATTACAGAGTAAATAATAATTACAGCGTCTCAAATTTTAAATTTACAAAACGAGTTCCATTACTATTACAATCCAAAAAGAATAAATGAAAGCACAATTAGACTAATGAGTGAAATGGTTCCAAACTTTCTCTAAGGAAAACTTAAGTCTTCAAATGTTTTTGACTCTTCGTTGGCTTCATACGTTTCTTCGATATTTGGCATGAAACGCGATGAGTTTTGAATGCCCTGTAAACGCACACATACCCCATCCTTTTTTCCCAATCCAATACACCATCACAATTATAACAAGCAAGTAATGAAGCATGATAATCATTCAATAATAAAGGATTACAAGGTTAGATGTTAGAAATCTAAAAATCCCCCAAAGAGACTTTGTAATAACCCGACCCTCCTATATGCTTTTGGTATGCTTTCAGTCTCTTATTATATGTGTAATTATGTGCTTAACGTGGAATTCCATGTAAAATTAAGTTTAATTGTGTGAATTATATGACTATGAAAGTATATCTATCAATTGTGTGAAAAATCTATTACAATTATGACGTTTGGATTAGTAATTGGAAGCCTTAGAAGCGCGATATCCCAAAATTGACTTTATAATTGTGATGAACATGATTTTTAGATCATAATATGAATTTTTGTAAAAATTTGATTCGTAATGATTAAATTGATTAATTTGTGGTTAACCTTTAAATAACCCTCTTAAACTCTTAACTTGGTCACTTTTTATATCACAAAAGAAATATCTCATGAGAAGGAGAGAGTGCTAGAGAGGAAGAGAAATGAGAAGAGGTTTCAACAAGGAGAAGATTGAAGGAATTGAGAAGAGTTGTAGAGATTTGAGTACAAGGTAGGAATATCCTACCAAAAATAACCTCTCTAATTGATTTGAGTTGGAATTTCTTTTACATTCATGAAAACTAGGGTTTATAATTAAAGCCAAGTGTATAGTAATTGGTTAATTGGAAGAATACTTCTTGTTTTAGGTTATTTGGAATTATTTTGAGCTATATGGAGGAGAATTGCATCTTATCCTTTAATTTTGCATGTTGGAACTCACTTATGCAACTAGATGGTTAAATATATGTTTGCTTAGACAAATAAAGCTAGAAATTTAAAGGAATTGAGTTGTGTATATGAATTTGAAGAGAATGAAGACCTAATTAAACTTGTGATTCATGTTAGTGTGATGTTATATCATAATATTGCATCAAATTCCTCTATTTTGTACCTTAGGATGTGTTGACCTGGTTGGATGTTTCTCTTGGTTCGGACTGCTCAAAACAGGGGTTATGACCGTACGTGCAGGGATCATGGCCGCACGTGCGGGGCTCATATCCGTACGTACGGAAAATAGGGGAGTACAAGTTTGAGGTTATGAAATAAATGCACGTGCGGAGGAGGACTCCCGCACGTGCGGCCCAAGAGGAAAAATTATGTGTGTTTCTTTTCTCCTGTTAGACCCTCTGGAATTATTGAAATGTGTATTTGAAGCTTTTAAAATGCTTGTAATTAAATGAAAGTTGAACGAATCAGACATTGAGTAAAAGGAAAAGACTAAAGAAAAGTAACTGATTTATGAGTTGCATGTTGTGCGTAGGTTACGTACAGGAAGGGAATATTGATATATTTCACTTACTTCTGATAATTATCGTTAGTATACTGTTACTCGTGAATAGGTTGTGTCTCGATATAGTGAACAATTGGAAAACTTGTGTGTAATATTGAGCATTGGTATTCTTATGGACTCGAGGTCGTTTTGTTCTGTTATTGATGGGCCCGAGGCTGTTTGGATATAAGTTACTTCTTGTTGGAAGCCCTAGGGCTGAGGAAGGTGGTGACATGCCGATGTCTCATCAACCCTAATATGATTTGAATTAATTATGACTCATGGCCTAAGGTCGAGGAAAGTGGTGTACATGTCGATGTTCTACCTACCCTCCAATGTTCCAAACAGCTATTGATATGTGGGCCTGAGGCCGTTCTGTATGATATGGGCCCAAGGCTATTTTGGGAATGAATACAGAACAAGGTCAAGCATGTGAATTATATGTTTACATACGGTGTGATTTTTGTTTATTCATACGAATTGCTTACATGCTATTATTCACTGAGCCCTACTCACTCTGTGTTATGTATATCTATGTAGGTAATTAGCTTGGAGGATAGTCTTAGTCCAGCCCTAGCAGCTCTTTTGTTGACCCCGCTGTATCCAATCAATTAAATGAAGCCTATTTATTTTTGTAAAGTTCCTTTCATGGCACATAATGTTGGGTCACTAGTACTTTTGTCAAATGTTGATAAACATGTATAACTTTTCATCCTTGAATGTTTTGGTTATACCCCCAGTTATGGGGTTGGAATTGTATAGGTATGTATGTCGTTGTCATTTACGTATATGCTACGTTATATGTTGGGTTATGTGATGAAGTGTTTTGTGATCCTAGCATTTAAACACTGGTCAATGGATGTCATTTTAGATTAATAATTGCTTTCGTTCAGGCCCCGGTATTATATAAGGTATTCATGCTGTTTGATTATTTGGTTTTAAGTCCCATTATCGGGTCGGTCATACCCAAACTTTTAGGGGCGAGTTTGGGGTGTGACAGACTTTGTCCTCCAAACCACAAGAATCGGACATGGATCATTCAGTATGCCCCCTTTTTTGTTGCTTTGTTGCAGAACTAACCTCGGATGCCTACCAATAGTTATATATCGCGTAGCGCCAATTGCAGGGCCTCAAAAGAGACGGTAATAATGGGCCATGCCCAAATGCCTCCTTACACCAAATACCTAGGGTCCGAATACAACCATTCCGTTCAACGGTTCTGAAAACCACTTGCGCAAGATTTTAACTTCCAAATAGGGAACGCATCCCGTCAACCAATCAATATCTTAGTAATCTTGTCCAAATATTCGTAACCCATTACCACCCATTATGTTTCCCATTTGAGTTAGATAATTTAAGTCAGAGTTAGAACATACTCTTGAAACATCTATTGCACAAGTTTGAACAACTAAATAGTACAAATAGAAGGAAATAAGGTTACAACACATGAGATTCACATATGAAGATAGACACAAGTAGCTCTAGGCATATTCAAGTAGTTAAGGAAATAAATTCGCACATGAATATAATTTCTAGATTTGCATAAGTGTGAGCACCATCGAAGGATTAAAATAAAATACATAAACCTATGACATGTGAAATGTCATATCGAGACATGATCATAAATTAATAAGCATATTCATGAACACAAGAGCATAAAGCACTAATGAAAATAGAATTTTTAGATTCAGTACTACCTAAAGATTATACTCAAAAGGGCTATTTCAGATTTTTCCAAAGCCCAGCCTTCTTATGGTTCGTAGGGAATTTTATCTAGTTTTCAGAACATTTTTCAGAAAAGGAATAGCTTTTCCAGATTTGTAGTAATTTCAAAAATACTCCAGCTCTGTCCAGATTCGTCGACCGTTACGAAAATCAGATTTGCTCACAAACCACTCAATTGTTTTCAATGAAACCAATTTTCCTTGAAAGATAACTCCTTAAGAAATATTTTGAGATAAAATGGAGGTCCAGAATATTTTTATACATTTTTCTACAATTTTCGTAAGGTAGCTGTAAAATAGATTTTTTTAGCACAATTCTTGAAAATAGAAAGTTGATGAGAAAAGAGGTCAGTTAGGGGAAATTTTCCACTTATCTTATGATGAAAACATGCTAAATAATATGTATTAAACTCAGAAATTTAAGGTGAATGTGTGCTTTTGAAAATTTTGAGAGATTGATAGGGAAAAATGTAGTCTTATACCGATTAAGAGAAATAGAAGAAGGGTAGAATCAAAGCTCAACTCCTTTCATTTTTGACACAAGAATACCATTATAACACATCTGAAAATACCATTTTAAACTTCTATTAACATGTATTTGAAAAAGAAAAATGGAAGAGAGAGTTGTGTTGTGGCTTACTTGAGAGTTGTTGGAATTGCTAGCAAACTTTTTTCTTCCTCTCCTCTCTTCTACCAAGGTCACCCTCCTTCCTTTCTTCTCTCTCAGCTGAATATAGTGTGTATAAGTGTTGTTCTTGTATGTAAAATGCTAGGGGAGGGGTTGTTTATATAATGAATTTGGTGCAAAAGGTCCTAAATGCCCCTTGGTTGGAATTGGATTGAATAGTTTGGATTTAGTTTGAATTTAATGGAATAGTGGAGGCTTAAAGGTCTTAATTAGGTTCATAAATATTATCTAGTTAAGGTTTTCCTCCTAATCAAACCAACCTAGTTGCTTATATACATGTATATAAAAGTTTGTACCAAGTCAAAGATTTTTCTTCCTTAAATCATGGAAAATTGTCTCATAGTACATTCATTACACATACAATGGTGATGGCTAGCCACATGATGGTGAATTGATGAACTTGTTTTATATTTTATATTTTATTTTTTTATTTTATTATTATTATTTTTTGTGTACAATTGTTGGAATTTGTAAAATAAAATGTTTTACAAAAGGATTTTAGGATACAAGTGTATATATAAATATATAATGGTACTTGTTTGGAGTCAATTTGTGATTTAATAAAAATGTGAGGGCTTGGGCTCAATTAAAGTATTTATTTCAAGTGTAGAGTTAATAAATTAGTGTTAAGAAAAATAATTCGGTTTGCATTATCTTGCTTTGAATTTAAAGGTAAATAACCGAACAAAAACTATGAAAATCGGAAGTTAAGGTTTAGAGCAATTAATATAAAATTTGAGAGTTAAATAATTAATATTAGAGTGTTAGAAATGATTTCTAAGTTTCCAGGGTCGATTAGGATTTGTATGGGTTCGTCCGTGATGCATTTTCGGTTCTAGTGTTTAATTTGTAAATAATCAACGAATTAAGGGCTTTATTATAATAACTCAAAATTTAGGGATCTAATAAGGTTTACAAAAGTTAGGGGTCTCACAGATGTCATTTGCCCCGTCAGAGATGTAATCTAATTCTGCTACATTGGCTTGATTCGTGGTCTTCTTGCTTGTGCTTCCGCGATCCTTCTTAGGGTGGCGGTAATCAGAAGCTCGATGCCTGGTCTTCCCACAGCTATGACATTTACCTTTGAACTTTTTTATTGCCATTGTTGTCGCCTTGTTTAGGACCATCTCCAATAAACTTCCTCTTTTTGTAATGTGGTTTGTGCACTTGTTCAACCACATTAGCCTTAGACTCAATGGAATTTTTCCCATTCCTCTTTTCAGTCTTTCGGTTATCTTTCTCAATTCTCAATCTTACAATTAATTCATCCATGGTCATTTTCTTGCGTTTATGCTTTAAATAATTTGTGAAATCTTTCCAAGCCGGTGATAACTTTTCCACTAAAGCAGCGACTTGGAAAGACTCGCTAAGAGACATATCTTTAGAATGAATATTATGCAAAATTATTTAAAAATTTTGAACTTGAGAAATTACCATTTGGGAGTCTACCATAACGAAGTCCAGAAATTTACCGACAATAAATTTCTTCGTGCCGGCATCCTCTGTCTTGTATTTTTTCTCCAAAGAATCCCACAATTCTTTAGCTATTTTCAGATGGCTATAAACATTATACAGCATGTTGTCACGGCCATTGAGGATGTAGTTTCTGTATAGGAAATCAGAATATTTCCAAGCATCTATAAGGGCAACAACTTGCCGATCACTTTCATTTTCTCTAAGTACTGAAGCCTCTTCACGGAGAAACTGGGCCAAATTTAGAGTTGTAAGATATAACAACATTTTCTGTTGCCATCTCTTAAACTCAGTACCGTTAAATTTTTCTCCTTTTTCTCCATGATTTATTGGAACTTGAACATGGTTCTGAATAGGGACCAGAGTTGGTGTAACAATTGGAGTACCACTTCCAGTTGCAGTTTCAGTTGCAGTAGCCATAATATCTAATTACAAAAATTAGGAAAAACCAAAACACAAATTAATTTTCTAGTTACTAAATCCAAAAAATAAATTATAACACAAAATAATTTTATTTTCCTTGTTACTAAAACTAGAAAAATAAAATGGCACAATAATTTTCTGTAATACAAATTAATATTCTGTGATTGTTAATGACACCAGTATATTACTACTAGTTGTCGAAGCAAAATAAATAGTATATTACTACTATTTGTATTTTCCAACCAGAATATCACTTTGTGAAATCACAAAAAATTAAATACAATGAAGACACCAAAAAATTAATCTTTCTTAAGATTTTTGGACAATCTTCACTATATTTGAAAACATAAATTCTGTTTGTGTACTTAACAACAAACGGAATATAGAAGAAATAAGGAAAGGAGAAAATTTGTTTGATTACAAAAATCAAATCAAAAAATAAAATAAAATAAAAAAACAGATTTTTATTTTGTTACAACAACAAAATGAAAATCTGAAAAAATAATAAAGCAGAAAATAAATTAATTACTTATCAAATTAATTTTCTTAAACAAATTTTCTGACAAGTCTAGTGTTTAACACTGTGTCCTTAAGACAGATTCGTCCTCTCTACGGTGTTTTCAGAATATTTGGACGTTTATTTCCTAGGATAAAATGATCAACAGTAAACAATAGCAGCACTACAAATTGTTTGCACAACGAACACACTAAGTGTTTACACTCTTTCTCACAGAAATTTAATGCAGCAAAAAATAGAGAATTATTGCAGAGGAGAAGTACGAAAATTGTGTATGAAAAAATCAATAGAGGGTTTGTCTATTTATAAGAGAAAAAGTAGCTATTTGGTTTGAACTAAACAGGTGCAAACCTATTCAGTTTGAATTGAACAGATATGACATTGCTTGGGTTTGAATTTGAACAGATATAGAAACTGTTCCGATTTAAATTCAAACAGATAAAAATCGGGCATAATTTTAGTAGAGGGAAAAACCGGACAGATTTTTTTCGGAATTAATTTGAATTCTGGACAGAAATTTTATTTTACCAAAAAATAAAATTAAATTCAAATATTTTTGGCCCAAAAAGATAAGTATTATAGCGATCCTGGTTCTTTCTCCTTTGATTGTTGTATCCGGACTTAGGTTCCGTGGAGTTTGTTGTTGTATATGTCTTGTTGTCATCCTTTAATTCAATATATTTGGGTTTTAGATTGTTTTGGGCATGTTTCGAACAGGTGGGTTGAGTTTTGGTCTCAACTGTTGTTGCCTAGGTTTTTGGTGATCCGCTCGAGCGGGTCTCTTTGCGCTCGAGCGGAGTTTGCACACTTTCAGTGTCTTGTGCGTCTGCAAAACTACTGCAGATGTGTTTTTTAGGCTTGAACGGGTTTCATTACGCTCGAGTGGGTCACGTTCGAGCGGGTATCTTTGCGCTCGAGCGGGTGTTCAATGTCTGTCAAAGTTCTGGGCAGATGTAATCTACGCTCGAGCGGATTCCCTCTTTGCGCTCGAGCAGGTGGTGTTTTGTTTTGTGCCTTGGTGCTCGAGCGGGTCCTTTTACGCTCGAGCGGGTCAAGTTTTTTTGTTTAACGCTCGAATGTCCTATTCTTCGCTCAAGCGGGTCTTTTTGCGCTCGAGCGGGTCATGCGTATATCAGATCTGGATTATGATATTTTAAATTACTTTTTACACACTCTCTCTTACTTTTCAAAACCTTCATTGGAGAGCTCCTCTTTCTAAAAACACAACTTCTCTCTAGGGTTTGATCTAGTAGAAGTGATCTTCTATCCTTGGGCCTTTGTAAAAAGTGTGGAGATCGTTGAGGGCTACATTTTGATATGAAAATATTGGGGTTTGGAGCATTTCGAATTTCTTCATCTTCTTCTTTTGAGCTCCAAATTTGAGGTAGGGATAACTACTCATTTTTATGGTCTTTGACATAAACTATTGGTCATTTTGATGAAATGTTGAAGTTGGGTAATTTTGGGTGTTAGGGTTTCAAAATGAGTAAAGTGGGGTTTTGTTATTTTAACTCATAAATGTGTATCTTGGGTCTTAAATGATGATATTGATGTTGTTGATGATATATGGAACCTTTGGGTCATTGTAGAGAAAAAAGGAGAGAAAGCCCTAAATTGTTATACAAATTAATTTATATAATTAATTTGGAAATGTTATGGAAATAATGAAATTGGCTCGTTATAAGAGGAAATGGTGGAGTTGGATTTATAAATCGCTCATTTATGAAATTGTTATCAAATTATCTATTGATGCATTTATTATCTGTTTAGAAATAAATTGCTTTGGGCTATCGGTGGAGGATAGTTTCGATTGTTGTAAACAATGCATGAGGATTAGGCGAACTAAAACTAATCAATTGGTTGGTTATGTCATCGAGTATGGCGGTTGGAATAATACATCAAATTTATGTATTGATTGAACTTGTATATGATGTGTGTTTATATACATTGTGTTGTGTGGAAGGAGATAGGGGATATACTCCGCGGTTTAGGGGAAAATAGGGGATGGACTCCTAAACCGGATATTGTTAGGGAGGAGATAGGGGATATACTCCATTGATACAGCAAATTGTTGGGTATATCTCCTTATTGGAGTGTGGGACCCAATTGGTTTTGGAAAAAGAGTTTTAATTTGGCTTGGTTTAGGTATAATATTTTTATATATTATATTTGTGGAGGCCCAATCCAATTGAGATACAATTAGGGTTTGATTACAAAACCCAAGATTTAATAATATATATATATCTAATATATATATTATTTTTGTTCTATATACACACAAAAAAAGTGGATTGTTTTTCCCCAAGACAAAAAGGTGCGGCGGCTTACATTACACAGTGCCGAAGATTAGGAGATTGATTCAATTTCGGTTTTTTGAAGCTTGGTTTTTTGGGGCATCTTCGGTTGGTGTTTGGTTTGTTATTTTGGGTCTTCTTCAACTTTGGTTCTGAAGATTTTGGTTCATCTATTTGGTGAGGTCTTTCCTCTTGTTTTTTTGTGATTATTTGGAATTCACCTAAGGGTGGTTTTGTGAGACCATTAGTGTCTCGTTTATAGTTGTTTGGAACTTATTTAGTTGATAGTGGAATCGGATTTCGATCCCGTGGACGTACCTCACATTGAGGGAACCACGTAAAATTCTTGTGTTGCCTTTGATTTAATTTTTCCGCATTAGTTTTTATTCCTATTGATTGATTTACTTGTGGGAATCATCGATTTTCCCTAACAACTGGTATCAAAGCTTACGGTTTATTTGGATCTATTTATTTGTGTAAATCAATGGAGGGGAATGTGAGTCGTATGTCTAGCTTCAATGGAAGCAATTGGGTAACTTGGAAAACTAAAATGGAGGACCTATTATTTTGTAAAGATTTGTATGGACCCATTGAGGGTGATAGTGGCAAACTCGAGGGTATGAAAGATGATGAATGGAATAGGCTTAATCGAAAAGCCGTTGGTGTTATCCGTCAATGGATTGATGACAGTGTGTTTCATCATGTTGCTACTGAAATTTCAGCACATGATTTATGAAAAAAATTAGAAGGCCTTTATGATAGAAAATCAGCCACAAACAAAGCTTTTCTGTTTCGTAAGTTGGTTAATTTAAAATATAAAGAAAGCAGCCCTATTCTGGAACATCTGAATGAAATAAAGAGTATTGTTAATCAACTTGCTTCTATGAAAATTATTTTTGATGATGAGTTGCAGGCAAGGGGGAGGAGTTAGACTCCTCATGGTCGTGATCAAAGCCGTGACAAGTCAAGAGATGGTTCTCTTTTAAAGAAAGACGTTGAGTGTTATTATTGCCATGAGAAAGCGCACATGAAGCGGGAATGCCGAAAGCTCAAGAACAAAGAGAAAAGGCGTGACAAAAGTGTGGATAAGAAGCAAGAAGACACAACGGCAGTTACTACCAATGATCTCATGGACGTTTGTGAAGATGATTGTATCAATTTTGTGGGCCAAGAGAGCAGTTGGGTGATTGATTCTGGTGCTTCTTTTCATGTGACTTCTCGAGTTGATTTCTTCACTACCTACACTGTAGGAGATATGGTTCTGTTCGAATGGATAATGAAGGTTTGTCCAAGATAATCGGCATGGGTGATGTTTGCTTGGAAACAAATTTGGGCAGCAAATTGTTGCTTAAAGAGGTGAGGCATGTTCCCGACATTCGCCTCAATTTGATCTCTACTAGGAAGCTAGATGATGAAGGCTTCAACAACAAATTTGGTGATGGAATATGGAAGCTCACAAAGGGTTCTTTGGTGGTGGCTAAGTGTAAGAAGACTCATACACTTTATTCGATGCAAGGAAAAATTTGTAAAGGTGTTATCAATGCACTTGAAGATGATACTTCTACTGAATTATGGCATAAGCGACTTGGGCACATGAGTGAAAAGGGGCTGCAAGTTTTGTTCAAGAAGGAGCTTCTACCCGGTTTGAAAGGTACACATCTTAAAACTTGTGTTCATTGTTTGGCGGGTAAACAACATAGAGTTTCTTTTCATAAAAATGTTGCTTCTAGAAAAGAAAAGGTTTTGGAGTTGATTTATTCAGATGTTTGTGGTCCTTTAAAAGTTAGAACACATGGTGGTGCACTTTATTTTGTTACTTTCATTGATGATTATTCAAGGAAAGGTTGGGCTTATCTACTAAAAACTAAAGATCAAGTTTTAGAAGTATTTAAGCATTTTCAGGCCATGGTTGAAAGAGAAATAGGGCAGAAATTGAAGTACATCCGATCAGACAATGGTGGTGAATACATTGGGCCATTTGATGAGTATTGTCGTAGCCAAGGTATTCGACACCAAAAGACAATTAAGAAGACTCCTCAACAAAATGGCGTTGCCGAAAAGATGAACCGCACCATTGTAGAAAGAACAAGGTGTTTGTTTTCACAAGCTAAATTGCCAAGATCTTTTTGGGGTGAGGCAATGAGTACAGTGGTTGACGTGATCAATTTGTTTCTTTGCTATCCTTTGAATGGTGATGTTCCTGAAAGAGTTTGGACTGGCAAAGATGTGTCTTATGAGCACTTGAGAGTGTTTGGTTGCCGAGCTTTTGTTCACATTCCAAAGGATGAGAGGTCCAAGCTTGATAGTAAGTCAAGACAATGTATTTTTCTTGGCTATAGGCGTGATGAGTTCGGGTATAGATTGTGGGATCCGGTCGACAAGAAAGTCATTCGAAGCCGTGATGTTGTGTTTCTTGAAGACCAAACAATTGAAGATTTTGGTAAAGGTGATCAACCGGAGCCAAAAACTAGTGATCTCATTGACATGGATCCATCTCCTTCATCTTTAGTTGATGATGAAAATGGGAGAGATATGCAGCCACCTATTGAAAAAGTGGAGGATGATGCTAATCCTAATGAAGTTGAGCCAGAAATTGAGGAAGAGCATACAACTCAAGAACCGCTACCACAACTTGAGTTAAGAAAATCTACAAGGGATCGACAACCTTCAAGAAAGTATCCTCCCAATGAATTTGTGTTGATTTCTGATCAAGGGGAGCCGAAGAGCTACCAAGAAGCAATTGAGCATGCAAAGAAAGATGATTGGAAAAAGGCCAAGGAAGAGGAGATGAATTCCTTACTTGAAAATCACACTTATGATTTAGTGAAGTTGCCTAAAGGGAGAAAAATTCTAAAAAATAAGTGGGTTTTCAAATTGAAGAATGATAGGAAGAATATGAGGTACAAGGCACGTCTTGTTGTGAAAGGCTTTAGGCAAAAGAAGGGCATTGACTTTGACGAGATTTTCTCGCCGGTTGTGAAGATGTCTTCTCTTCGGGTTGTACTTGGCATGGCTGCAAGTATGAACCTTGAAGTTGAGCAACTTGATGTGAAGACCGCATTTCTTCATGGTGATCTTGAAGAAGAAATTTACATGGAGCAACCAGAAGGTTTTGTGAAAAAAGGGAAAGAGAAATTTGTTTGCAAATTGAAGAAAAGTTTGTATGGTCTCAAGCAAGCCCCACGGCAATGGTACAAAAAATTTGAATATTTCACGATGAATAATGATTTTTCTAAAACCACTTCGGACCATTGTGTGTTTGTGAAAAATTTCCTGGATGGCAAATTTATTATTCTTTTGCTTTGTGTTGATGACATGTTAATTGTGGGTCAAGATTCTACCATGATTAACAAGTTGAAGTTGGAGTTGAGCAAGTCCTTTGCTATGAAAGATTTGAGGCCGGCAAAGCAAATACTTGGTATGAAAATTGTTCGTGATCGCAAAGAGGGACTGATTTGATTGTCTCAAGAAAGCTACATTGAGAAAGTTCTTGAGAGGTTCAATATGAATAAAGCAAAGCCGGTTGGTTGTCCACTTGCGGATAACTTTAAACTTAGTTCGAATCAACGTCCTACTAGTGAGAAAGACAAAGAAGAGATGTTGAAAGTTCCTTATGCTTCAGCAGTTGGTTCTTTGATGTACGCTATGGTTTGTACAAGACCGGATATTGCTCACGCCGTTGGTGTGGTGAGTCGATTTCTCTCTAATCCGGGTAAAGAACATTGGACAGCGGTAAAATGAATTTTAAGATATCTTCGAGGGACTTCGAAGGTGTGTTTGTGTTTTGGGGATGGTAAGCCGATGCTTGATGGGTTCACAGATTCTGACATGGCCGGTGATGTTGATTCGAGGAAATCTACTTCGGGGCATTTGATGACTTTTGCAGGGGGAGCTGTGGCATGGCAATCTAAATTACAAAAATGTGTTGCTCTCTCAACTACCGAAGCTGAATTTATTGCCATTACAGAAGCTTGCAAAGAAGAGTTATGGTTGAAGAAATTTTTGCAAGAGTTGGGTTTGAAGTAAGAAAAGTATGTGTTTTATTATGATAGTCAAAGTGCTATTCACTTGAGTAAAAATTCTACTTTTCATTCGAGATCGAAACACATTGATGTGAGATACCATTGGATTCGTGATGTGTTAGATTCGAAATTGTTACAACTCAAAAAGGTTCACACAGATGATAATATTTCAAATATGTTGATAAAGACTTTGTCGAGGGACAAACATTTAAAGTGTCGAACTTTGACGGGTATGGTTGATGTCTCCACCTAAGTCGGTAGGGGGAGAATTGTTGGGTATACCTCCTTATTGGAGTGTGGGACCCAACTGGTTTTTGGAAAAAGAGTTTTAATTTGGCTTGGTTTAGGTATAATATTTTTATATATTATATTTGTGGAGGCCCAATCCAATTGAGATACAATTAGGGTTTGATTACAAAACCCAAGATTTAATAATATATATATTATTTTTGTTCTATATACACACAAAAAAAGTGGATTGTTTTTTCCCAAGACAAAAAGGTGCGGCGGCTTACATTACACAATGCCGAAGATTAGGAGATTGATTCAATTTCGGTTTTTTGAAGCTCGGTTTTTTGGGGCATCTTCGGTTGGTGTTTGGTTTGTTATTTTGGGTCTTCTTCAACTTTGGTTCTGAAGATTTTGGTTCATCTATTTGGTGAGGTCTTTCCTCTTGTTTTTTTGTGATTATTTGGAATTCACCTAAGGGTGGTTTTGTGAGACCATTAGTGTCTCGTTTGTAATTGTTTGGAACTTATTTGGTTGATAGTAGAATCGGATTTCGATCCCGTGGACGTACCTCACATTGAGGGAACCACGTAAAATTCTTGTGTTGCCTTTGATTTAATTTTTCCGCATTAGTTTTTATTCCCATTGATTGATTTACTTGTGGGAATCATCGATTTTCCCTAACACAAATATGTGTATCTATTGAAGCATTGATACAACAAATCTGTGTATCACTTGTGAAGTATGGAAGTGTTTTAATGTGATATTGATACAGCAAATATGTGTATCTATTGTGAATTATTGGAAGTGTTTTAATATGAATTATAGTCTCATTAAATTGTTTGGCCAAGTTCTGAGCCATGTTTATTAATCGAAACGGTATAAGTAAAGAAAAGTGGAAATGAAACATGGACATACTGGTCATGGAATTGAAATGTGTTATAAGTTGGCGTATATGAGTTAAACATTTGTCAAATGCTAATGTTTTAGTTATTGCTCATATTATGTCTAGTATATCTCTACTGGGCGTTGGCTCACCCTATTTGAGACATCATTTTCAGGTTCAGATATTATGCTGCCTCCGAGGTTTTAGCTTGGATGGTGGTTCAGGTATTATGCTGCCTTCGAGGTCTTAGCTTGGATGGTTGTGGGAGTTGAAAACTCTCTTGTTTATTTTTGTGGTTTTGTTGTATTACATGTATATGTTTATTTTTGTGATTTTGTTGTATTACATGTATATCAAGCCAATGGCTCATTGTGTGTAGAGTTAGTACTTTCCTTTTTGTAACTAAGTGTTGACTTGGAAAGTTGTAAGCCTATAAGGCATTTACTTTTGTTGTCAACATGTAATACTTTCTGTAATGAATACTCTGATGAAATGAAATTATGCTTTATTCTCTTATGTCTAAGCATGTCAAGATTGTGTGATTTATGGGTTTATTTTGAGGGCGGACGTTACAGGTATTGGGTCGGACAAGCCCAATCCAACCCCATACTATGCGTCCAGCCCAGCTTGCCAGGACGAACGGACGGATGGTGGCGGCACGCGTGGTTATTTTTTGTGTCCAAGGGTTTAGCCCAATTTTCCCATAACCTCTCAATTTTACAAACTTGGGGTGCCTCTTAGGGCCTTTTCCAAGTTATAATTCCAAGCTTTATAAACTCATAAATTTTTTCCCACCAAACCAATATGGGACAAGCTTTTATTCAAACCTTTAAGGATTTTTCACAAAAACTTCATTTCTATGGAGCACACTTTGGCTTCAATTTTCCATTCACCCAATAATGATTTTAAGCAACCAAATATACCACGTAAATCACAACGCGGCATAAAATACGTTACCACTTAGACCTGCCAACTTTGGCGCATGGGTCCCACCTAAAAATTAGACCAAAGTTTAGGAAAAATTTTGTTTTTTCAGAATTTCCAAAACCATTTTTAACAAATCCTTCTTAGTCTCTTTCTTTATCTCTTTCCCTCTCCTTCAAGATTTGCACCACAAACCAGAGCCCCGGGGAGAAAACCCTTCTATGTGCTTTCTTCACCAAATTGAATTCACTGGTTTTTTTGAAATTGTCCTTTTGTCAAATTTTTGATTTGATGTATAGGAATAACTCTTCATAGTTATGATGAATTAATGTACAAGACATGAAATTGTTGTTGTTTGATTTCTTAAAGGTTCAATTTTTTTTTTTCTTCCCAAAGCTGTGTGTGAAGAAGCTTTTTTACAGGAATGATTTTAATGTATAGGATTCAATCTGTGAGATTTGGTTTGGTTTGTTCTTTTTTTTTTTTTTTGTGTCAAATTGTTGGTAGTTTTTGTTAGAACTTGAACTTAAAAAAAGAAGAAGAATTCAGCAGATTGTGAGGCACAAACAGCAGCAGCAATAAAACCACCACAACAACAACAAATTCAATAGTTGGATGTAAAATTTAGTAGGAAGTTCAAATACAATTCATCTCATATGCTTGAAATTTGAAGTGTCTTCCACCTCTTTGTGCCCATCCAGGGTCGCCCTTGAGATTTATGTAGCCTTAGGCGGGCTTTGAAAGTCAGGCCTTCCTACATATATTTTTTTATAAAAAAAATTATGGATAAAATAAAAAGTTACCAATAATTTTTTTTATTATTTAGTAGCTACAAAAAGTTTCCTTGTATATATAATCATTAAAATTTATTTTCATTTATTAAGATACAAAAATATCATTACAAAGACTCAAAAAAGATAAAATAGGCTCTTGTTGTTTTATAGTTTAGCAATAATCAACACAAACAATATAATTCACTGATATCTGATAACGAAATGATTATGTTATTTTAATATGATATTTGATAATACAATCATAATCCACACAAATCACAATTCACTAATTATTTGATAATAAAACACATATTATTGGGAAAAAAAAAACAAAGGCAAAATTATTCAATTAAATTATGATAAAGAGAGAGGGGAAAAAAAATTAAGGCAAACAAAATTAAGGAAAAGAAATTAGGGTAAAATTATTCAATTAAAATATGATAAAGAGAGATGGCAAAAAAATAAAGATAAAGTTATTTATTTTATTAAATTCTTGACATTAAACTCTATTTGGACTTATTATATCATATATATTTGTCTGGACTAATTATATAAATTTTTAATTAGGCCTAACAATGATTATATATATATTTTTTAATTTGACCCAACATATTTTTTTGAAGGGCCTTTTAGACTGGGTCTCAAACAATAAAAAAATATTAAACTTCAAATTTTTAATCTAATATAAAACTAATAAATTTAGGGGCCTTAGTGGCCGTAGCACAAGGTCGGCCCTATGCCCATCTATACCCTGAAAAAATAATTTTAATACAAAACAATAGCAAAATAGCAACAAAAAAAAAAAAAAAAAAAAAAAAACAACAATAATTTTAGCATCAAAACAGCAGCAATTTTAGTACCAAAATAGCAGCAAAAATAGCAGCAAAACAGTAACAATTTGAGCAAAAACAGTAACAATGGCCGATGGACAGTGGTCAATGGTGGAGAATGACGATAGTGGCTGAGATCGTTCGAATATGCGTCTCCTCTCTCTCTTTCTCTCTCTCTCTCTGTTTTTGTTTGTTATCTCTCTGTTCTTTCACGTTTTGGGAGAATTTTGCTGAAACAAATTTGAATTTTGTTTTTTTAATGAGCTGAAGCAATTTGAGCCATAGGTTTTCAGTGGGGTGACGTGACCCAATTTGAGCTATCCCTGGAGGAATACTGGAGAGGATCTGAACTCAATTTGTATATTAACTAAGCGCTCATGACTCAAACATCTGATTAAAGCTGTGTTTAGGGGAGTAATTTTGGAGATTATTTATTTATTAGGATCTACGACAAGGTTGATAAATTGTGAGTTTTTTTTTTTTTGACTATTCTAAAAAAGTTAAACTATTCATGAAATTGATTAACTTTTTAAATTATTTATTAAAATAATTCTTTTGTTAAAATTATAAGTTCAAAATGCAATTTTATAATAAAAGCAAATTTTGAAGATGTGATTTTACATGATCCACATTTATAACATTAATGGGTCATCGTATTTTAAGTTTGTGTGTTGTAAAAAGTAGATTAATTTGTTAAATAATTTAAAAAGTGAATTTCTTAGATAAATAGTTTGATTTTTTAAAATATTTATAAAAAAAACTCGATAATCTGGTACTCGTTTAAGAATAAAATATTTTAGTTGACTATTTGACCATTTTAATTTGATTAAAAAAGTCATGTTTGAGATGATAATTAATTTTTTATTATAATTAATTTGATAATTATAAAAAAATAAAAAATAATTATAAATTAAATATAATATTTTATCATATTAATTATTTTAATTTATTTTATTTTTATTGACTAGCCAGGCCTTAATTTCTGATTATTTTAATATAGCCCGACAACAACAAATCTACGTTATTGATATTGCAGAGGAGGAGAGAGAATCGTGTCACACCACCTACCTTCCACTTCGTTCCTCCGAACCCCCGCCACCTCTTGTTTGGAGTTCTGAATTCTCTCTCTCTCTCTCTCTCTCTCTCTCTCCAAATTCTTGAAATTTCAATGGAAGCGAAAGTTTATTCACTTTGCAACAGGTCTCCACACTTGGGGCTTCCTACTCCATTTCTTGATTCCAGAGCTGTAAATCGAGTGGAGAGTCTCAAACCTGCTCAATCTTTCAAGCAACGATCGTTTAGGACTCCGAAGAAGCTACGGTGTCGATCAAATGCACCAGCCTCCGCTGTTTCTCAGTCTGAATCTCTTGGTTCATCGACGGTCGAAAAGACGGAGTCTGTCACTCCCGTTTATGTGCCTACGCCTCCCAATCGCGATCTCCGGACTCCGCACAGCGGGTAATCCGATAATCAAGCGCTGTTTTAATTTACAACTGTTGTTGTTATCAATTTTGATTGCTAGATTTGTTGAGTGAAGTTTTTGTATTCATGATTTCTGTATGTATTTGTGTGTGTGTGTATGTATGTACTGACATTGAGGGTTCGTTTGGTAACATTGTTTACAATTTTCAGTTTTCACTGTCTAAATTTAAATTTTTTTTTTTTTTTGGAAAACTATAAAGAAATGATGGTTTAGGGTCCAATGATGGATCTAGGGGGTGTGCGGATGGGGGCGATTGCATTATACTAGTATATTGAAAATAATTTAAAATTATACTGGTTTGCACCCCCAAGCATACTTTTGCACCCCTAAGTGATAATCCTCCATCAGTCCCTGTTAGGGTCTATATATGTTTTCAAAAAATTGTAAATAGTTTACAAAATGGAAAATGTTATATAGTCTACAAAATGTGGGCCTACTACCTTTATGTCTAATGGTAAGAAATTGGTCTATATGGAAAATGTTATATAGTTTACAAAATGTGGGCCTATTACCTTTTTGTCTAATGGTAAGAAATTGGTCTATATGGAGAATTTTATCTAACAAAATTTACTAAATTCTTGTAAAAAAAAATGAAGTCAGTTTCCTTCCTTTAGAAAACAAAATTTCACTCATTCCTCCCTCTACCATCCATTTGTTATCACCACTATTGCAGTGCTGCCTATCACATTTGGCCATCATCTCCAGTGAGCCAACAACCTCCCACCGGCAATTACCTCTGGCCACCGTCTGTTAGACTATTAGCCACCACCCTTGGTGGCTAACAACCATTTCCGGCCACCCCTCTCACTTGTTTTTAAAACACGTGCATATCAAACATATGTTTTTATTTATGGTAAAACTATTTTTATATTTGCTTTTACCAAAAATAAACATAAATATGTTTAATGTTGTATGTAAAAAAAATTAGTAAGTTGTAAATGTTATTGAATGACGCATGAATGTCTTGATACATTTGAAGCACGGATTGCCTATAATGTTCTTAGGGGCGCCTTGAGCTTTTTAGGTTCCCAAGCGAACTCCTAATATGGGACTAGGTGTGGAGTAATTCCGATGGTTTTTAGTCAACGGGTTTAGCAACAGTGCAAGTTTAATTTACAACTAACCATATGTCAATAATATGTATATATATTTTAAAAAATCAAATAAAATAAAACTAAAAATTGCAAATTTAAATCAACTCTTGCTTTTGTATGGACTTTTACTTATTAATGAAGATAGTTCTTTAGTTATTAATCGTCAATTGTGGTGGTTGTTGGCGATGGGGGTTGGCGATGACAGAGAGCTTCAAAGAGAGATATGAAAAAGAGGCGTAAAAAATGAGAAGGGGTCTCTTGGGGACTTTAGGTAGAAATTGTGTGTGGTGGGTGCAAAATAAGTTTGTTGTATATACATATAGGCGGGTGATAAAATCAGCCTTTGAATTTTGGACTTTAGCTGGGGCGCTTCATTTGATTGAGGGTTAATAAAAATAATTTTGTTCTTGAGCTTAGTATAAGGGCTGGACCTAGGTGTGGGACCTATGATTTGAGTCAAAATTGGGTCCCCTAAATGGCTGCTTTGCCGGCTTATGCTTAGTGCCGGCCCTAAAAAATAGGGGCCCCCTAAACGGCTGCTATGCCGGCTTATGCTTAGGGCTGGCCCTAATTGTTCCGACTTATATCCTATTTGGTTGCTCTGGAGAGAAGGGAAAGAACGGAAAAATTGCATTATAAATTCATTTATGCCTTGCATGGTTGCTGGGAAAAAAATTGAAAAAACAGCAAGTGAAAATAATATTTAAAATTTTCTTATTCTATTTCTGGTTGCTGATAAGATGAGAGAAAATATAAGGAAATGTTTTGTTGAGTGCTCTGTTTTTCTTGTTTTAGGTTAAAGAAAATGAAAGAAAGGGAAAAGCTGTACAATATTTCATACTCTGATATGTGATTGGGTTCTTGAATCAGGTATCATTTTGATGGAAGCACCCGGAAATTTTTTGAGGGTTGGTACTTCAAGCTGTCAATACCAGAACGGAGGCAGAGCTTCTGCTTTATGTATTCTGTGGAGAATCCAGCATTCCGTAAAAAATTGACAAGATTGGAAGAGGCACAGCATGGACCTCGATTTACAGGAGTTGGGGCTCAAATACTTGGTGCGGATGACAAGTATATTTGTCAATACACTGAAGAATCTTGTAACTTCTGGGGAAGTAAGTTTTAATTGCCTTAAGATTTTGACTTGTTGTTTTCGTTTTTCAATGGAACAGAAAAACTTCATAATGGTTCCTTATTAGTAGAACCATTCACTTTAAGCATAATTGACTTTTCTTTGGTATATTTTCTTTGTGATTTAGTAACTGCAATCTGTCCCCTTCTTGGCCTGAATGCTGGTTAGAGTATTTATTTATTAAAATATTGGTGCAATCATCACATTATTATTTCACTATCAGAAGTGCTGACATGGGATTTTTTTAATGAAAAACTTGATTGCTATTTTGTGAGGGCATACATGTGTTTATATAACCAGATTGCTTCAGCTCCCTTCTTTTCAGTGGAAAGAGAAGTTTCATGCTTTATTGTGGAAAATCACATATTTATCTTGGTTCCATTTTTTATCTAATGCTTTTAGAATTTTGATTTATCATAATTGATTGTCTCATCCAGAATTTGTCGATGCATAGGTAGGCATGAGCTGACACTGGGAAATACTTTTATAGCTCAAAATGGCAAGAAGCCTCCACATAATGAGGTTCCACCTAAGGTTGTTTTCTTTCTTTGGATCATCTCCTTTCTATGTAAATGTTGATTTTTTTTCGCTTGGTTTTTCTCTAAAACATTGTCTTTCAAATATAACTGATTTGTACATAATTTATTGAATTATGTGATTATGAGTAAATTTTTGTATTTGTTTCCTTTAATCATGGGTTTTGAACTTTATCAAGTTGTGACCAAATGGTATATTGATGCTGTAAAAGACATGTATGATGGAGTTCTGATTATGATTAGATCACCTGCAAGAGACCCGGTGAATTTTCAATCATTGTAGGGTTGTATCAAGGGTCAGTTATGAGTCCTTGCCTATTTGCCTGAGTTATGGATGAAATAACTAAACACATTTAGGATGATGCCCTATGATGTATTTTGTTCATAGATGACATTGTTTTTGCCTTCGCTATGGATGAGATAACTAAACACATTTAGGATGATGCCCTATGGTGTATGCTGTTCACAGATGGCATTAGTGGATGAAACTAAGTAAGGAAACAACACTAAATTACAAATTTGGAGAGAAGCAATTGAGTCAAAAGGATTTAAAATTAATAGAAATAAAATTGAATATATGGAATGTAATTTTAATGACAATAGAAGTAGAAATAATGGAGAAGTAAAGATTGAACATGTAGATGACAAATAGTTGTGGATACCTTATTTTTATCACAGTATTATGCACAATTGAAGTCCATACATTGCAAGGGTGAATTTTTAAAATCCGGTTTACATGGAATTAGTTATCAAAGTAGTAAAAGGGATTAAGGCGTTCTTCCTATAGGAGACATGATAAAAGATAATAAATAAAATGGAACTAGAATAAAGCTCTAGGAAAATTCACTTGGCCAAAAAATAATAATAGGAAAAGAACAAATAAATAATACTAAACAATAAAAAGCTAAGAGTAATAGTAATGAATAATAATAAATAAATAACAAGAGAAACAAATAAAGCATAGTGCTCACATCTAACTCTGAAGGGCCACATGTGAGAATAAATGACACATGGTGTTTGCATCCAGGTAACCATCAAAGTTGAGCCACCAAGCCACGTGTCCCCCCTCCCTCCTTTTTATAAAAAAGAAGTGGAATATGGATAATTTTTTCATTATTAACATTCATGAAGTTTCTCACACCTATTTTCCAATCTCTCATTTCCAATTTACTATCATTAGTTTTTGTCATGCCTATGTATTAATTTCTCTCACACTTGACATAATTTTAAATCGCTAGGAAACTCCTACTTGGGTGATGTTTCTTACTAAAAAATTTGATTATGCTCTCCTAAATAAGAAATTCGTAAGAAACTCACTTCTGTTGAGGAGGGAACTCATTCCCACTTGAAATAGAATCTCTCAAACATAGAAATCTCAAAGAAACAAAAGAAAAACAACTAATGCTTATTCTAATACTTTCTATTTACATTATTATATTTATTTATACTTAATGGAGACAATTTGCAATTGACATCAATCTCTAATATTTATTCATATTTTAACACATATATTACAACTAAGCAAGAAAAATAGTTGTTAGAAAATATTTATATATTTAATGTGTAAAATATATTCACGCCCCCTTCCCCATCCCCATTTTGTGCAACTATGGTTTTCCAAGGCATTGTATTAGAAACTATAGAAATAGTTTTATTTGATGTCTAAACCTGTATGGATATCTATTGCATGACAGTAATAGCTTTTGAATGCTAACTACGGTTGTGCAATGGTTACTTCAAACTGTTATTGGTTGGTTGAATGGATTGCATTGATATATTTTTTGTCGTTTCTGAAATGATTTCCACTTCTGTAAGTATTAGCTTATAACTTGAAAAGGTAAGATATTCTTCACACTTTGAATACTTGTATGACCTTACTATTGGATTTAGACATTTATTTTCTATATTTTTCTCTCTTCATGGTCTTTTCTTCATGCAAATGTGGTTGATATCTCATAATGTTATTAAACACCAAGATGGAGATTATATTTAATGGTAGCTCATGATTATATGATGCAGATCATACTAACTAATATTTATTGTATTTTCTTTCCAATCCATGTCTTGTACAGGAGTTTAATCAAAGGGTGATGGAAGGTTTCCAAGTAACCCCATTTTGGCATCAAGGTTTCATTCGTGATGATGGGAGGTGTGCCTCTCTTTGGTTACTTGTTGGAGATATTTTGAATCATGTATTTTATTGCTGCTTAAATCATATAATAGTTTTGCATCTTGACTAGAACATAATATCAATTTTTTTGCAATATGTATATGAGTAATAGATAAACAAGCTTCATGATCACATACAGAAAGAATTTTTTAACTTCCGATTTATTTGGATAGGATTTACAACTTTCCAGTTTTTATTTGTTGAGTGTACTTTGTTCATTTTTCTTTAAAGGAGATTTGGATTTAAAACTTGTATTCATCACTTTTTGGTTCTCTGTCTTCTTGTTTTCTTCTTCTGGACCATTCAATTTATTCCTCCTAAATATTGTACTGGAGCTTCTCTGCTCCACATATAACATTCTTTTGGGTTCTTACAATCAATTATTCATTCTCTGGTATAATTTGTTAAGATACTGATGAATAATTGAAAACCCTTGTGACATCTTAATCTTTGCTGACAAGGATTATGTTATGTATGATTCTCCATCTCTTCTTCATTACATATCTGATATGTCCATGATTATTAGAGTTTCATTGATCTTAATGATTATTGTCTTCATTTAATCTTCTCTAGTATAATTTGTTAAGATACTAATCAATAAATAAACCCGTATGATATCTTAATTTTTGCTGACATGGATTATGTATGATTCTCCATCTCTTCTTCATTACATATGTGATATGATCAATGATTATTAGAGCTTCATTGGTCTCAAAGATTTTTGTCTTCTTTTAATTTCTGGACTGTGACATGGTACAAGAGCTTCTTTATACTAGCTGAATTCTCCTCTTTGTTCAGTGACTATTGATAGTTAACAAACTTGTGAACCTAGGATCTAGCATGGCTGATGCATACATAGGATTGATAATTTTTTCTAGCCCCCCTTCATATTCTTTTTTAATTTAATTTCCTGCACTGTTATTAATATTTGCAGCCACAGCCAGCTACTGAAAAGCCCAAAAACTATCCCAAAATTCAGATATTTGACCCTATAATTGTAAACTTAATTTTCATACTAATCCTATAATCTTGATTCATTCGCTGCTGGCCAGAATTCCCCTGCTGCTTCTTGTGCTATGCCCAATTTATAATCTTAGTTTTGAAAATTTCGGCAATTTTTTTTAGAGGATTTAGAGTTGTGTTGGATTGATCTTTCAGCATGAGGTGTGAGTGTGAGCATGAGTGTATGCTGGCACTAGTGCTAGCTAGCAGGGAATGGTCACCACACCACTTTAGGTGCTATTTTACATGTATTATGGTGTACATCTTACCCTCCCTAGACATCGTTTTATGTGGTTCACCCCAAAACTAGGGCTTTACGTCCACGGCTGGTGCAGTTTTTTACTTATGATCAGAAAGCTACTGAACATAGGGATTGCCGTCTCCTCCTCAACTAAAATACCTTTACTCCAAAATTTGGTTGAGTGGTCAGTGATCAGTATTTATTAGGACCCATACTATCCCAACATTTCATTGGATAGGTTTGAGATTGAGTTGAACCTGTTCTTCCCATTAATTAGAAGTCAATACATTTGCTCTTTTTTTTTTTGGCACTGGGGTATCCGGATCAAAACCTAACTAATCCCTATGGGTGCACAAGCTCTTGGTAAGGAACCTGTTCTTCCCATTAATTAGAAGTCAATACATTTGCTCTTTTTCTTTTTCTTTTTTTTTTTTTGATTGGCACTGGGGTATCCAGATCATAACCCGACTAATCCCTAGGGGTGCACAAGCTCTTGGTAAGGAGTTTCCCGCAAGTGCACCACGGTAACCTCAAGAAATTGTTTGCACCTAAGAGGTTTCGATCCCTGAACCTTGGAGGGAGCACATCCTCAAGACCCAAGGTCTTGCCACCAGGCCAACCCCTTGGGGTTAATACATTTGCTCATTCTATGATGAAAAGAAAGAAATTTAATTTGAAATCAGCAATTCACTGCTCAAATATGCATGACTACGGGTAATAAAAATGGTACTGAGTGAGGGTAAAATGAGAGGAGTAGATTTCTTGTTTTGATGTCTTTTGTTTTATATATGTTTTTCAATTGGATTTGTTTTTTAATGTTCTTCTGATTCTCTATCTGTGCACTAATAGGCCTGTATAATAGCTTCTCTTATTGGAAGGAGGCTGTTATACATGTAACATGACTATGAATTGATGATTTCACATTTGTTAATAATGGGGGTTGGAGATATGAAGGTGAGACTGTTGGAGGTGATGTTGCTACAGCCTACAGGTATACGTGAGAAGTTGGTACTTTCACAGATTTGGGTGTTGATGGTGTTGATGGATGTTAGTGTTATGTTACAGACGGTAACTGGAAAAAGTGGTGGAGATTAACTGATTTATGTTCGTACCACCGGCAAGGTAAAGGTGTTTGGCAATAGTGGTTTTGTTGTGGAATTAAAACTTGTTTTGGAAACAAAAATATTAGGTTTTTATTGCAAAAAAATACTCGAAACAATTTTTGAATGTACAATACTCTTGTTAAATGTTGTAGTTAAGTTGACCCTCATTAAAGCTTAGGGACTGCATTGGCATTATAAAATTCAAGGTGTAAAGTGGAAATTGGACCTAGTTCAGGGGGTAGATTTTTTATTTACCCTAAATTTTTAGGTAGATATAATAAATTCAAAAGTGTTGATTTGGTTTCAAGTATTTCAATAATCCAAAGGGCAAACTTCACTTTATCCCATTGTGGTTTGGTCCATGTGTGGATTACTCCCCTATCATTTGGAAACAACCACATAACACCCATGTGGTTTGTGGACTAAAGTGCACTTTTAGCTTTTTTGTCTAACATAATGGAATGTGAGAACCACTCGCTTGTGTGGAGAGTAGGTTCATTTTAAAAACGAAAATATCCCTTTCACAGCTTCAAATATATAAAAAAATGCCATTCTTTTTTCTCTCTCTACTATATCTGTATCTACTCCATTTCTACACAGTGATCAACACCTCCTATACTTCCTGAAAAACATCACAATAACCATTTAGCTCATATAAATACACATGTTGGTTGTAAAATGGCCTCCCATCTTTGAATGTGATTTGTTGCCTTTGTTTGCTTCCATGGAAACCCATCTTCCCCCACTTCTGTGTCTCTCTCTACTTTATAAAAGTAATTCTAATTTAATTATGATAATAATTATGCACATATATATAGCTATTATGGGTTAAAATGGGTGTTAAACCGATTGCAATTATGCATATATATATTCACACACACACACACACACATATATATATATATATTAGCAAAGATTAGTTAAACTGGGTTTTATGAAAGACTAACAGAAGCAAGTGAAAAGTCTGAATTTTAATGGTAAAAATTTGAATTTTAAGACAGGTGAAAAGATAGAGGATTTGTAATTACATAGAAATTAAATGATATTCTTAAAATCTATCTTAACTTGATAGCAATGGCACCTCATCCCTTGCAATTAAATAATAGTGGTCTCATATATATACATATACACACACAACAGATGCAAATCACAAAATGGAAGTAAAAATAGAATGGGTAAGGTTTGCAATCATGTGTTTGCCACTTGGGTGCTGATTGCAGAAGTTGAATTTGTCACAGTTGGCAACCATGGAAGAAGATATATATATATAGGTTTAATTTAGAAGAGAAGAGATGAAGAAAATGAAGGTATAAAGGTCAATTTACATGTTCTGTTAACAGAAGTGTGTGCTCTTAGTCCACAAACCACATGGGGGTTATGTGGTTATTTCCAAATGATAGGGGGGTAATCCGCACATGGCCCAAACTAGAAGGAGGTAAAGTCAAGTTTGCCCTAGTCCAAATATCTCTTCGTTCAAGGCAACAAGGACAGTAGTGTTGTGGGGACCAAATTAAATATGTTCTTTCTTGTCGAGGCCTTTTTGTAATATATGTCTAGAGTTTGGAGGTCCCACTATAAGTGTTATGAAGATTTCTACCAAAATATTATGAAATGCATTGTTTCTTGAACTCCCCAAAAAAATTGTGTAGATCTGCGCTGTTTGTATTGAAAGGGGCATTAACTTTTTTGCCCATCTGTCTTTTTTGGGTTTATTTTCGATTCTTCTGTTAAAATTTGTGGGTCAGCCTCATCATGATATTGGTGTGAATTTTCCCTTATCTCTCTTTTTCCAAGATTTTTTTTAGTAAAACTAGATTATAATATGTTAATTTCATCGTTCATGGTAGTTGTTGATGTTATATTGCTTGAGAAGGCAGGTTTTTATAGGATGAGTTTCTCTGCAAAAATTTCAAAATCCATGCATGATAAATAAAATGTCATCTTTTCCCCAGCACAGAACCAACCCTAGTTGTAATTTGTTTGAGACATACCATGCCAGTCTGCACATTATCATGCCAGTCTGACTTAATTTGATCAGTTAAAATTTGACTGTTTGACATGACATACCTTACAATGACAGGACAGATTATGTGGATATTGTAAAAACTGCACGCTGGGAGTACAGTACCCGCCCTCTTTATGGATGGGGCAATGTTGCGTCTAAACAGAAGTCCACGGCTGGCTGGCTTGCTGCTTTTCCTGTATTTGAACCTCATTGGCAAATATGCATGGCTGGAGGACTTTCAACAGGTAATTTGTTAATTTCTGTCTTATTCCCAATTTATGCTACTACTTGGATTGCTCCATGTCTTGCTATTAAGTGCTATTCTGTGAAGTGTGCTATCCTATTCACCTTTTTTCTTGGATGTGAATGCAATGGTGACTCAGTGTTCAAGTTTATTATTCTAACTCACTCTGCATTTAGAAGTATTACTGCACCTTAAATGTTTATTGCAAAATCTTGGGAATTCCATTCTCGGAGCAAAAGCTCTAAGCTGAATACTGTATAATTGGGGTGCAACAGTAGAAACAACTCAAACTGTGGACTTATTGTCACCTGGAAACATTTGCAATGTACTCTTTTAACTCCCAAGTCCTAACATAACAAGGAACATGTATTAATTTGAAATTTGGAACTATATATTGGGTGGAAATATCGTTGGACATATGATGCCTGAGAATATTACTGGTCATTACTGACAGACTTTTTGAATTTTTTTTGTGTTGTCTATCTCGGGTCGGTGTAGATTGGGCCGTTTTTTGCACAGCCCTACTAGTGTTAATTATTTTGGCATGTGAATGTTGCCCAATGGTGGGTGATGAACCATTTAAAAATCATGTTTTTTGTTTTTATGTTTTCGTGGATTTTCACTGTCAATTACACAACATAGAATATCAGGCATTGGTTTGAGATGGTTTGGCCTCCATGCTACGTGGAGTGAGTTTATCCAAGTCTATGGTGTGAAAACTATGAGAGGAAGATTAGACTTGTTCTTGCTCTTCCTGATTTATCCAAGTCTATGGTGTGAAAACTATGAGAGGAAGATTAGACTTGTTCTTGCTCTTCCAATTCAGGAAGACGGAAATCGCCGGTTGGGTTGGTCCAACCAAGAAAGGCATTGGAGTCTTTGGGCATTGCTTGGGCCGAGTTAAGTAAAGACTGGCTACCTAGAAAGATCCCTCACTTCACACTTTCTATATATCTGTCTCTATTATCGGCTCCGTGCTCTAGTTATGAATCGGAGATAGAACAATGGGGAGGTTGGTTGGGTTGAGGTAATGAGAAAGGACAACATTAACTTCTTTTGACCAAAACATGGCTTTGAATTTTTTGAAGAGAGCCATATGGAAGAATAGATCCATGTGGCTGACCGAAGTAATACAGATTAAGGCTTGTTGAGTTAGGTGGTAGAAATACTTGGGATGGTCACTAGCAAAGAATCATTAAAACTTTGGCTTCCCTTTGAGTCATATTTTTTTTGGAAAATATTGATCACAATTGGTGTTTTACTTTGCTTATGCTTGCCATTAGTTTAAATAATTTCTCTATCAAATATCCCAACAGTAGTTTAGTAAATTGGTGCCTCAAAAAAGTTAATAATGAAGACATTTTCTTCTGGGTCATATCATCTTTTATCCTTTGCTTTATATGCCATGTGCTGAAAATTAGAAATGTCTTTTCTAATACTTGTATATGTATTTCAGACAACATATCCTTAGGTGCTAAATTTTTGTTCCAGGTTGGATAGAGTGGGGTGGTGAAAGGTTTGAGTTTCAAAATGCCCCTTCATATTCAGAAAAAAATTGGGGTGGAGCCTTCCCAAGAAAGTGGTTTTGGGTAAATGATTCTCCCTTCCTAGGAATCTTGCTGTAATAAAATTTCATCTTGTTTTTCTTGATGGTTTTTTAGGTTTGTTGGGTTTCATCAATTTCATTTTACTTGTACTGCTTGAAGAAAGGCAATCTATAATTAAGGTGTGCCGGTCCATAAAAATGAAATTAGAAGACCCTTTTGGCCTAGGCTTCTGCTTGCTGTAAAAAGTTCATCTTGTTTTTCTCGATGGTTTTTTAAGTTTGTTGGGGTTCTTCAATTTCATTTTACTAGTACTGATTGAAGAAAGGCAATAGATAATTAAGGTGTGCGGGTCCATAAAAATGAAATTAAAGACTCTTTTGGCCTAGGTTTCTGCTTTTGTATCGAGATCCTAGATAATTTGGCTATTCATATGGGTGGTTTTCTTCCCCTAATTTGTAATACATAAATTATTTCTGAAACTAAGAAAATGAAGGGAAATGCTTGTCTGCTAGATGCAAAAAAACTATGAAGAATACATCTAGATTCCAATTTTGGCTATGGACTGCATTCTGGTCTACCAAAGTGGACATTATGGTTTTCCAAGCCATTGTAACTTTTTCTAGTTCTACATCTTTGTAAGGACATTTCTCTCTCTCTCTCTCTCTCTCTCTCTCTCTCTCTCTCTCTCTCTCTATAGGTTCAATGTAATGTCTTTGAAGGTGCAAGTGGAGAGGTTGCTTTGACTGCAGGAGGTGGATTGAGGCAACTTCCTGGAGTTACAGAGACATTTGAAAATGCTGCAATGGTAAGTTTCTGTGAGAGTTCCTGCATCACTTTTTCTCTTCTTTCCTTATTTTTGCTTCTATTATGTATCTGTCAAAAAAAGAATTTCTTCAGATGAAAATAAATCTAAGGAGAAAGATATATTGCAAACGTAGGAAGAAAGGATGAAAGTATACAATGTTTGTGTTTCTGCGTGTATCTATATGTATATGTGCACCTTTTGACTTGGGACAAAACAGGATTTCTTTAACAGAATTCTCCTAATGTATAAGCAAATATGAATATCAAGCTTTATTGCATTTGCTTTGTGTACATTTCCTTCTTTGCATTTTTCTTTGTAATGGACTGCTGGTGTTATAGTACTCTTCTTCAGCAGTAAGACAAGTTATGGTTTGTTTGTTTGTTTAAAAAAAAAAAAAAAAACCTCAGATGACTTAAGTTGGTTCATTTCTTTGGTTAGCTCTAATGCTTAAGACACTGAAGGACTCCTTGTCTTTCAGCCCAAAATTAATTCTCCTGTTTCATCCACATATTATTCTCATTAAATATTGTTATTTAATTACATCATAGTTTTGAGATTCCTTTTGTTGGGGAGCTTGATATGCATTTTTTGGCCACTTTCTTAAAAACTTAGGTTTTGGGGACTAGTGATTTAACATGGTATTAGAGCTCATGTTGGGGGAAGTCTAGGGTTCAAGTCTCTCCATCTGTATTTGTTTCTGCATTATGTTTCTTTCTATGTTTGGATGATTGCATTTCCACGTGCAAGACATGGTTGGGCTTGACGGAGGGTGTTGGAGAGCTTGATATGCATTGTGTGGCTCATTTCCTTACATCTAAAGCTTTTGGTACTAGTGTTGATCTAACACCTTTATCAGTGCTAAATAGTGTTATGTTTAATGCACATAGCACCATTTGGTTTCCCATACGAAAACAGCATAGTTGAAGCTAATATCTGGAGATAAATCTAACTTTCTGGTCATTGTAAAATTGTATATTCTTCAGGTCCTTCCTTGTAGGAACTACGCAATTATATTTTAGGTAGTGAATGACTAGTGATGATTACATACTTATGCAGATTGGCATTCACTATGAAGGAATTTTCTATGAATTTGTGCCATGGAATGGAGTTGTTGATTTTGAAATTGCTCCATGGGGTCACTGGTGTGTGTCTGCAGAGAATGAAACACATAAGGTAATTGTGTATCTATTAGGTTTGTTTTCGTCTGTTCTATCTACTAGTGGTATCCTTCTATGACAAAACTTTCTTTGGAAGCAAAATCGGTGACCTCAAATGTTGGTCAGTTTCCCTTCATCTGGCCAAGTGTCAAGATGATCTTATGCAATATCTTGAAAATGTCCTTTAGTTATCTCCAGAAAAATGAAATTCAAATATTTTCTCCGCAGGTAGAACTGGAGGCAACAACTAAGGATCCAGGTACAACTTTGCGAGCTCCCACCTCAGAAGCTGGCCTCGCTCCAGCTTGCAAAGATACTTGTTTTGGTGACTTAAGACTGAAATTGTGGGAACGGACATACAATGGCAGTGAGGGAAAGGTGTGTTTCGTTTCTCATACTTTAGTGTCCGTCTGTTCGTAAGTTGGAGAAGAAATATCAAGTCCTTTCCACTCAAACTATTGAACTCCAACCCAATGTTATTCTCATCTTAACTAAGGTAGTGATTCAGCTTTTTCAGCCCAATACTCTACAGGTGTAGTTTGTATTTATGTATACATATAACATAAAGTAGTTTAATTATTGTTTCCGAACAGATTTAGGCCTTGTTTGGGGTATCCTAAAAAAGCCTAAAAGTTAAAAAATCATTATCCTATTTAAGTCACATCATCTTATTTAAATCACATCACCTCTCTGCTACATCACTTCAAACCCAACCCATATTTCATAAAAAGTCAAAAAGTGCACTTATTTAGATTATCCTAAACTACCCCTTAGGACTGGCACGACTTTTACTTAATTGGGTTTTAACTGTAAGGACCCAGACTTTTGTGAAAATCTTTAGTATCTGTAGGTCCTCCATTCAAAATTTTAGCAGCAGGAAAAAGAAGAAAGAAAAGAAAAAACAGGTGTAAATATGAGAAGTCTACTTTGTTCTTTCATATTTGAATCTGTCTGTCAATATTATAGCATAAAAAAAAATAATAATAATAAAAAAAACACATGCATTGCTAAACAAGCAATAAAACGATGAATGCTTCGGAAGTTCACTGCTACTTTTGCACTTTTTTGATCTATCCACTTTTCACAATTTTCTCTTGTGAAATTTAGGGCTTCATTAAAATGAAGAGGACCTGCTGCAATTTATGGCAGAGTTCACATTGCTCATAGAACTTCATTTCATTTTTATTCAGCCTATTTAAACGATAACAATATATTATTGTGTCTCTGTTTCATTTGACAATGATCAAAGATTTCCTTAGATTTGCTCAGTTTTGATTCCTGACAAACTAGTGCGATTTTACATTTTGTTTTTTTCTTGAATTCTATCAAGGTTATTCTCAACATGTGCATGGTTAAGATAGTGCAGTCACATTATTTCTCCGTGTCTGGAAGGCAACTCATGATCGTCCTCATTATTTTTTCAATAAAATTGAGGATTGTTTTTTTCGCATGCAAAACGAATTTATCATTGAACCTTAGCAGTTCATTACATTATACATTTTATGAATCTTGTTCCTAAATGTGCAATGCGTTGATTTTTTATTTTATTTTATTTTATTTTTTAAACATGTAGATTATATTGGATGTTACAAGTAACATGGCAGCAGTAGAAGTTGGAGGTGGACCATGGTTCAACACCTGGAAAAGCAAGACATCAACACCAGAAATAGTTAACCGTGTTGTGGGTATTCCAGTGGATGTAGAAGGAATATTTGGGTTGGTTCCGCTACTTAAACCCCCCGGTCTATGACCAAAAGCATTCTGATGGTTTGAATGGTAGAAGAGGGAGCATGACATAAGTGCCCTACTGCAGCAACGCGGTCGGTCATAGATGTTAGTGCTGACAATGCCTTATAATGCAATTTATATGCAATTTAAATCTTATGTTGGAATGTTTATGCTGACAATGCCTTATAATGCAATTTAAATCTTATGTTGGAACGACCTGCTCGGTTAGGAACTGGTGTCCATTACACTTCTGAGTTGTAACTGATATTTGTTGAGCAGAGTTCTAGCACAAGCTGAATTTGTATATAAGAAAGAAAGAAAAAATTTATGTTCTATACAATTTTACTCTCTCATTTGCTTGGTGGACTTTCTATAGACTCAGGTTATGTGGAAATTTTATTACTCTATGAATCCCATTGCTGGTTAGAAATGGTTTTATTTTATTTATTTTTTTCTTTATGTTAATACAATTCAAATAGCAATATGATATAATTTTAAATATTAAAGACATTTATTGTTTTATTCTTCAACAAGTAACATCTTTCAAAGAGTGAGATTCTCATTGCAGGTGGGAATAGGATTAAGCCACATTTTTTTTTTTTATTCTTTATTGATTTTTAAAGAAAATTGTGTCAAATTGTCTTACTTTTGCCGTCTGTCTTGTGTAAACTAATCTAAAAATAAAATAAAATTGAAAATTTTCAAAAAGAAATTAAAAGTCAAAATCGGCTTAAAAGTCCGAGAAAATTGTATTTTACCTTTCAAAGTATACCTTGATGATCAATTTCATCTATGTACTTATAATTTTAATTTTGCACCTAAATTATTTGATTTTTGTTCAATTTTATTCGTTGTTGTTAGCTGTCTTTTATAATCAAACGGATATTACTGATGTGGTACTAAAATTTTGTTTGAAATTTTATTTTGCCTCCCAAACTATCTAAAAAATATCAATTAGATCTTAGATTTATATTGTTTAAAGATCTAATTGATATTTTGGAGATAGTTTGTGGGGTAAAATGAAATTTTACATAAAGACAATAATAAGTGTTGTCTAATTAATAGATGGCAGCTGATGACAAAGGTGAAATTGATCAAAAATTGAATTGTTTCAAGTGTAAAATTGAAATTATAAGAAATATAATAGTTAAATTGATTATCGAAATATAATTTGGAAGCAAAATGAGATTTCTTCTAAAAAGTATGCTATTTTTTATTTTTTAAAATCACTAAAAATGGCAAAAAAAAAAAACATAAGTCAATTCCAAACACTGATTATCTCATTCTGTCTTGATAACTGAACAAAGAATCGCATTTTCATCATTGAAAGAGATTCTGATTCCATCTTTTCATTCCTACTATGCCTAAGACCATTTCCAACGGTGAATCAAAGTTGGCATCAGATTCAAAATTTGGTGAAAAAAGCACTTTTTGGTGCTCCAACCGTTGCACCAAATTCATATCAAAATGAGATTTCAGCAAAAATAGCATCAAACTGAGAATAAGGTATAGATTTTATCACATCATCGTTCACTGATCCTTGAAAGTGGGTAGGTTCTTTCGCCGGTTGACCAACCGGTTGACCGGTTTCCTTTCAAATTGGTAGGTTCAAACCGGTCAAAAAAGGTTTAAACAGGTAAAAAAAAAAAAAAAAAAAATTAACTTGCCTTACCGGTTGACCGGCCAGTCAACCAATCGGTCAACCCACCAAAGAAAAGAAATGAACATTCTTCAGATTTGGTTTATGCCTCTGTTGAGGTACCAGAAGGAATGGTTGGTATGGGCTTTGAGGCAAGAGGAGTCTTTCACAAGAGAAGTCTTTCACCAGAAGGAATCAGATGAGCAATTTCAGAATCCATTGGACACTCACCTGATGCTCCAACAGCTTAGCAAATCCATTGATAAGAAGGAAATAGTGAAAGAAAAAAGTTCAGGATGGGATAGACCACCTAATTTGTAGTGAAAGAAAAAAGAAATCCTTGTCGGTGCAGATAATAAACAACCTTATCTTCCTCCTCCTCCACCACAGAAAAGAACAGAAAAAAAATAAAATAATGGCGTTACGGGTCGACCAACCGGTCGCCCCTCCCCCTTTTGATGCTCACCGTTGGAGCGAGTGGTATCAAATTGGGGAAAGAGTGATTTTTTTACTTAGATTTGGTGAAAAGTTTGATGAACCGTTGGAGATGCTCTAAGGAATTGGGATCCTCCCCTTACACTCCCTCCTTGCAGGGCCTTCGGGTCCACTTTTAAGCCTAATTTTGATAATTCGAACCGTTCATATTTTAAGATTTATTCAGTATATCATACCTGTAAAAAATCAAATTGATTGGATATTAGAAAGTATGTGTTCGGAAAACTGTTTATTAAATTCTTTAAAAAAATACTTTTCAGTTCGATTTTTCCGAACACATGCTTTCTGATATCCGATCAACTTGATTTTTTATAGGTATGATATACTGAATAAATCTTAAAATATGAACGATTCGGATTATCAAAATTGGGCCTAAAAGTGGGCTCGAAAGCCTTGCAAGGAGGGAGTGTAAGGAGGAAGTGCAAGGGGAGGATCTGTGCCCATGCCTAAGAGCCTTCTAATCATGAAATCTAAAATTAGTTTATTTGTTTGGATTAAGTGATTTAGAGAGGTAATAAAAAATAAAAAAAACTCAAGGGTGGGTGACATTATGGTTAAGGCTTGGGGTTTAAGCCCTAAGGTCACAGGTTCAATTCCCTCTCCCTGGGCTAATCTCCTGGGCGAAGCACAGTTGGTTAGGACGTTGGCTTTCAAGTTGTCTAATCAGCACTTGGTGTGGGTTCAATGTTCTCCCGCTGTGCGAGTCCTGACTTAAGCGGAGCTTGTCTTGGGAGGTCGGGGTAAGTTATAGTCTCCTCGCTTGGAATGGCTAACAGGACACCCTAGTAATTTTTGCAAGGGGCGCTGCCTTGACCTGCAGGAGGATAGGGAAGATTTTCCTGTAACAAAAAAATAAAAAATAAAAAAATAAAAAGTAAAAATAAAATCTATTGGTCTTAATCTCCTATTTGGATTATTGAGGAGAAAAATGGGAGAAAAAGAAAAAGAAAGTTGGAGAGAAATTAATTAATTTCTCTTACATCCACTATTTGACTATCTGTAAAACGGAGAGAATGAATGAAATGCTTATTTGATTTTGTATAGTATCAAAATTGTCCATTTAAGTACTAAAGAATTAGAAACATGAAAGACTATTTACTAATATAATTTTGTAATAGTTTGCCAAATTTTTTATGCAATATATTCAAATAAGATTAGGGAGAATTTTTTGTTTTTTTTGTTCTTTTCTTGTCAACTTAACAATCGAAAGAGAAAACAATTTTTTTTTTTCTTTGGGTAAGGCTAAATAGAAAGCTAAAAAGACTAAAAGATATTCATTTTTTTATTTCAACGAAGCAAACATCACCTCAGTCTTCCTGATTGAAATCTTTCTTAGTCATATTTAGATCCACATTACTTATGTCTTTAAAAAAAGAGAGGAGAAATTAAAAAAAAATAAATTCAAGATTTAAGTTTTGTAACAAAATAAATCTTAAATTTTTAATTTTATTGGTAATTTAAATCTTAATATTTTAATTTGTTTTGAATTTAAGCCATTTGTCTATTTCTGTTAAGTAAAATTAGTGAAAATTTTGTATTTCAATCATTATGCTCGGTGGTGGCTCTAAATGCAACCTAATAACTTGGTTGAACACCCATTCCTTTGTACACCCCAATTAAAATTTTAAACTTTTTTCTTTTATGTTGAACACTCCATTTAATCTCAACTTTACCTAACTCACTTGTCTCTCCACCTCCATCGTCTCTTTGCTGGAGTCACCTCTGTCGCCACTTCTACAATTTTGTTTCTTCCTTTGCCACCCTCATGTTTGCAATCTATCGGTGATCTCGCTGCCACCACATCTTCTTCTTCTCTTTCTTTTCCTCCTCCTCTTTCTTCTTTTTCTTCTTTACTCACCTTCTCCCTAAACCCTAGATCTAGGGTTTTAGAAGGGTTTAAAGAGGAGTAGGGGGTTGGCCTGGGGAGTCACGGCGGGAGAGGGAGTGCGATGGCAGAGGAGAATGACGTAGCGGCAACAATCGCGATGGTAGAGAAAATGGTAGAGAAGGACCACATCAACTATACGTACATCAAATGATAGAGACCACTGAAAATTACATTAGAACACAAAGATCTAGTAAAAAATGATAAAAATCTCAATATGCATGAATCTGAATAAATAATTTTACAACTGAAAACATATTACGTTCTCTGTCTCAAAATTATAATCTTCTTTGGAAAATTTAACCATTTTTAGTAGTATAATTATTGTACTTCAAAAATATTAATGATAATAAATTTAATGGTAAATTACAACTACACCCCCTGAAATTTACTTAAATTACAAATTATCCTCTGTGACTCTAGAAATTACATTATGCCCTTAAGGTTTCTAATTTCATAACAAATAGGTCCTTTTATTAATAAATCATCAAGTTAATTAACAATTTTTAATAATGTTAAAATTTTATTTTAATTAATAATTCAGATAATTTTATTATTGTATAGGTAAATAGTTAGAAATTTCACTTCTTTAATTAATTCTATTAAATAAAATTTTTTAACATGGAGATATTTGTAATTTTCAAACCATAGGAGATAATTTGTATTTTAAGCAAACCTCATGGGGTATGTCTGTAATTTATTCTAAATTTAAAAGAAGGACAAAATAGAAATTCACGTTGTTTCAATAATTGATTTTTAAAAAGAGAATCATCATGTTTGGTTCCTTTTTTTTTGAATTATTTTTCTAAAAAGTGATTTGAAAACTCTATTTTGAAAAATGATCTTTGTTTGGTTCTTAAAAAAATACATTATTGCCAATTTAAGTTTTCCTCCAATTTAAGGAGAGAGATAATTTTTTTAAAAATATCACATCAAAAAATATTCTCATGTTATATATATATATATGTATGTACATGCTATATATGTATATGATAACATAATTTGATATGTATCCATTTATGGGTACATATCCTACAATTAAATGTGTGACTTTATTATAAAATTTTCACTCATAAATTTATATTTTCGATTTGTTTTCATAAATTGTTAAAGTTAATATAAATTTTGCTTCATATTTGAAATTGTAAATGTATATTTAAAAATTGTGCAAATAATTTTTGAAGCCCATTATTAATACACTAAATACCAAAAAGATTAAAAAATACAAAAAAAAAAAAATGTATATTTTCATATTTTGAAAATTTTATGAAAACTTTGTACAAAAAGTGGACCAAAAGATTAAAAAATACAAAAAAGTGTACATTTTCAAAAAAAGTGTAAACTCAAAAAAAAGTAATCACAAATCAAATTTTGAAAACTTTGTCCGGTTTTAAAATAATCAAATAACAACTCTAAAATTTAAAAAGAAATAAGTTTAGAAAAAAAGAAACAAAAACAATGAATAATATCTTTAAAAAAGAAAAAAGAAAATAAAAAATTAATATCTTAAGATAGAGAAAATAAAATAATTTTAAATATATCTTTTAATGATAGAAAATCACGTGCCACAAGAGCTACACATGCTTCGTTTTTCATAAGGAAAATGCCCCACACCCTTAGTGGGGTGACCCTACCGCCTCCACTATTTTTTGATTGGCTCAATTTTTTTTTTTTAATTTAGTTATTTATTTATTTTTTCAATTTTGCTCTCACAGCTGCCCACATGGAGAGAGGTGCTGGGGGTCACCCCACTGGGGGTTCCAGTAGTGTTGTTTTCATAATTTCAACCCATGTGCTAGCCAGTAAAGTTGGTCTAGATTCTTTTGGCAAGTTACACTACACCAAAACGGGGCATTAACGGCGATTTTTGTTGTCGTCGTTAAAGATACTATAAACGGCGGTAACAAAACTACCGTTAATACCGCCATTAATGTATCTTTAACGACGGTTTCGTTACCACCGTTAAAAAAATCGCTGTTAAAAAAACTGCCACTAAAGTCCTTTTTTAACGGCGGTAACGAAGCCGCCGCTAAAATCCTCTCATTACCGCCGTTAATGAAGGCGGTCTTTGCCAGCAGAGCTCTGGCGGAACTCCGGTGAGTGGTGACCACGCGCGACCAGAGGTTAAACATGACCATCTACAATAAAGCAAAAGTAATGTTTAAATATTTATTTAGGAAATATATTTCATATAGAGTGATTGTGGTGGAGTGGTTGGCGTGCATGGATTAGAGGTCAAGGGTTTGAGACCTGGGGGATGCAAGAAGAGAGAATTATTTTTTTAAAAATTTGAACCTATTTACGGCAGTAAAGAACCGCCATTTTTGGTCATATATTACTGCGTTTTTGGTCGACTTTTAACAACAATAATTTATCTTTTTACGACGGTTGTACCTTTTTCGACACGAGTATAAATGACGGTCTTAAATTACCGCTGTTAAAGTTTAACCATCTTTTCAAATCACTTTCTAAAAAAGTCAAAAAGCTTGATAAAAAATCAAAAGTCAACTTTTTACCATTTTCTCAAAACACACAAATGTGAAACTTTGAACAAAAGATCATTATGCGGAATATAATTTTACTTACATTTTATATAATTTAAAAAAAAAAAAAAAATCTGTATTCTAATACAATCTTAATGGTTAAAGAAGAATCCTGCAGGATTGTTGAGTTGAGGGTGTCGTCTTCAGAACGCTTTGTTTGGGAAGTAGGTTATTTGAGTTTTTAGTTATTCAGGTTAAAATAATTGTGTAGGAAGATAGTTAAATTTTTTTTTTTAGTTGATTTGATGATTATGAGAGAAAAAGTGAAATGATTATAAATTAAATGTGACATTTTATTTTATTGACTATTTTAATTTATTTTATTTTTTAGTGAATTATTTTAACCTAACTCATTTCTCAAAAGCACATCCTAAACTCTTAACTTGCGTTTTTACTCTTTTTTTTTTTCTCCTTAATACTATACAATAATCCAAGGGACTGTGATAATTTGGTAAGTTCTTGAGATAGAAACTTTGAGATCCCAGATTTTACTTTTTTCGGAGCTAGTTATTTGAGCAAGAGTACATATGGTTGATAAGACGAACTTTCTAAGCCTAAACAAACAGTATATAATGTCAAGAGTGTGGGTTTAAATTTATACCTATGTACGAGTCTGCGACTTACTACTACATAGTTGAGTGGCTTTGTTGGGTGAACCTCAGAGGTCACCTTTCTGCGGTTAGACTTGTAATGTTATACAAACAAAAAATTCATACGTAGTGGTGTAATTCATTATGAGCCTTTCACTTTAATATAAAACACCATTAAATATAAATTTATTTATATTAATGATAACGTCACATCATTCTTGTTAATTTTTTTGTATAAATTTTATATATTTAAAATTTTCCTCTTATTTATTTAAATTTCACACAACTACCTAGTTGATCATTTATTTCTATTCCAAGACAATCAAAAGGTATAAATTAACGAAAAAATTGCCAATAAATAATTTATATTATTATTTTTTTTGTCTTTCACTAAAATAATTTATATTTGAACAAATTACTCTAGTTGTTTTTGTACTTTGTCAATTGTCCCAATTTTAGTTCTTATAATTTTAATTAATTTGATTTAATCCTAAATTTTGTATTTTGTCTTAATTAGTCTAATTTTAACAACATTAATTAAATTTTTGACCAAATTAAAACACGTGAGTCTCAAGTGGGCTTACTTTGATGTGCAAAATGATAAATTCACCACAACTATCCTCCTTCCCTTCTTCTCCGGCAAGCAATGGTCCTTGTACCATTTAACTTCATGTAGCATAGGTACACAAGTAGCTCTCAAGGTGGAACAATGTGTAATTATGACTTTGCGAAAACACACTTCTTTTGATGTGCAAAATAATTAATTCACCACAACTATCATCCTCTTTCTCCTTCTCTCGTAAACAGTGCTCGTTTGGGAACAGGCTAATTTAGTAACTTTTTGGCTAATTGGCTAAAAAGGTTAGTAAGAAAAACCTGTATGTTTGGGCCAACTTTTTGGCTAATTACGAAACGACGTGCAAAAAGTAGAGAGAAAAGGGAATCTTTGACTTTTTGGTATGGGTTGTTGGCTTTTTGGCTAAAAAGGTAACTTTTTGGCTAATTGGCTATTTTAGCCTCTTGCCAAACGAGGCTAATTTCATGTAGCGCAAGTATAAAAATAGCCTTCAAGCTGGAACAATGTATGACTTTGTTAGAGACACACAAAATTACAGAATAGTTGATGCAAAAGAGGCTTAAGGGGTTCTTTTTGTGATCTTGGACTTTCACCTTGAGCAGTGTTTGGTACCAAGAAAAGAAGAGTTTTTTCTTAGAGATGAGAATCCTAAAGAAAGGCAACACATATGAATTATTAAAATAGAACTTGTAATGGATTCATAGATTCGAATTGAATCGATTCAGTCCAGTTTGAGCTCCACGTTTAATATCCATTACTTTGGAGATCTCCAAAAAAATGCTAAGTGAGAAATTAACCCTTCATTTGTGTTTCACACACACACATACATATATACCATTTTAAAGAATGAATGTGTTGTTGTCTCTATAACACCTAATTAAATGAAGTAAAACCTGGTCCAAACACCACAACTACAGACATAGGATAGGATTCATTCACTCAACCAATTTTTGTTATGCTGTTCTTGATGATGATGATGGTTGTCATCTCCTTTCCCAAGTTAATTGCTGGCCATTAATCACATAGGTAATTTTTTTTTAATAATGCTAGAGATTCATATTTTGCATCCAGATGCATTCACAATGATGTGACAAAGGTATTCAGTCCCATATAATTGAGTGTATTACTAATAAAAAATTAACACTTATCAAATCATATCATTATGAGTTGAATTATGAGAGATTTTTGAAGGTCTCAAAACATTTTCTCTTTTATTGGAAAAATAACCATTGCCAAGTCAGTTGTTGGCCATCAATCACAAAGATTTTTTTTTTTTTTTTTTTTGTTGAGAAAATCACAATTCAATGAAATTTTTAAAAATTAATGAAAAATTTATTATTGTATACTTTAATATTTGTAAAATTTATCATTAATTTATAATTTTTTTTTAGATATACACTGACATATAATCTTTAATTTTTCACCAAAGAACAAACCTAACTTGTGAAACATACTTATCTTCGTGAGTACTCCGTTTTAGTGTAGTTTTTGGTTACCATTGATAATTAAATTTTTTTTTTTTTCGGTAATCAGTGAGATCACACATTATTGGGCTCAATACTCTCGTTGCGCACTTTTTTTTATTTTATTTTATTTTTTGTAATATTATTATTACACTACTTGGACATAGTTCATGTGCTGGTTGTACAACATGTTTACCTACTTTAGTAATACATACATATTCCAAGTTCATAGCATAATTTATAATATCAGTTAGAATAGTTGCAATCTTCCAATGAGCTTCCTTGCCCTTCTTCTGGAGCATCGTGACCAGGGTGCTTGTCATTCTCTGCTTCACCGCCCATCTTAGCATAATTGGCCAATTTGGAATATATTGGCTGCTTAGTATAATTTTTTATAAATTAAAAATTAATAATCAAAAATAAAAGTTAAAAGTATTTCTTTATCTGTTTCTCAGTAATTAGTTTATTTAATTATTTTTGTCTTATAAACTGCAAGCATAAACTACACTAAACACTTTAGTATAGTTTTCAAAAATAAAATAAAAATAAAAGATATACAATACCAAACAGTCACATGGTTGGCCATTCATAATGGCATAGGTAGTTTTTGACAAAATTAGAAATTAAAAATTATGAATTAAGTATTATAAAAATTGAATAGTAAACTTTTTTAAGTTGACAAATTATTTGATAAAAATTTCAGTGTTAAACTATTACAAGTTTAATATATATATAAGATAAAATTTCAAATTTTAAATTTTAAATTTATTATTTTTTAATTTTTAATTTTTTCTTTCAAATTTTATATTATGTTACGTCGATGATGGTGTAATGATTGTGATGTTGGGATAATGGTGGTGACTATAGCCATGGTAGCGATAGTGGTAAAGGTAGAGTTGTGGTAGTGGTGGCAACCACATATGGTGGTGGTGTGATGGCAATAGTGAAATGATGGCGTGCTTAAAAGAGTGCACAGTACAGTTCGGTGTGGTTTGAGAATAGAATTAAAAATAAACCATGAATGACAGATTGACAAATTTATTATCCGTAATCAAACCATAGTTTAGTTTCAACCTATTAGTTGAATGACTAGTCCCCCCCCCCCCCCCAAAAAAAAAAACTATTTATTGAATGAAGAATAATCTTAAATAATTATAAAAATAGTTACATAATATATAATACTAATTTACATAATATTTTTTATATGTGTAACACTAATTAACTAATTTTACATAATATTATATATATATAACATTAATTTGTACTAAAATTTACATCTCAAATCGCTCTCACACTAGTTGTTCCTTTGACATTTGATTAGAAGTACTAAAAAATATACATGCACGGAGGGGTAGGGCGGTTTGTAAAACAAATTATAAATTTCCAACCGCTGATCAAATTAACTAGTAGTTGGTGGGTGGATCGATGTGGATTGAACTGTTTTAAAGGATTAAACGTGCCTTGACAATGGTGGTGGAAGTAATGATAGTAGTAGTGAAGAGCTAATGGCAATGGTGTTGGAACAATCTTCTGTGTAAATAAAATAAACTGAAATAATTCAAACAAAATAAAATAAAACTTACAATATTTATTTTGTAGAACCGAATAAATAATTCAAAGACCAAGTCGAGTGTGTGACACTCCCCGCTACGGTGCTTACGGTTGAGTGGCGTCTATCTCTCAGGATACAATGATCTTAACCAATTTGTAGTAGCACTTCAAAACAAATTGTTCGGCGAACCAAACCTGTGATCTAACTCTCTGAATATTTATTCTAAAACTAGAATGAAGAATAAAATGCAAAGGAGAAAATTCTGGACAGCAATATCTATTTTTCAGACTAATTTTCCGATTGGAAAACACTGCTGGAATGTTGGTATTTATAGGCACAAAATGCTAACCCGAACAGTTACCATTTTGAATTGAACATGTGTGTTTTGAATTGAACAGATATAAGTTAAAATTCAAATAGATTTGCAAACTGTTTCAATAGATTAACTGCTGGACAATTATACCCGGAACTACTGGGCAGTTTCTGGACGTTTAACTAACTGAAAAAATAGTTTTAATCTGTATTTTTTGAAAAAATTCAAATGAATTTTCTCTAAAAAATTAATACAAGAACTGACTCAATCAACCCACACCCGTGCCCAGCACGGCTCGGCCGGACGGACGGAGGCGGCGGCGCGCGCGTGCGTGTGGTGGTTTGGCCAAGCTTCAGTTTGTCCATAACTCCTCCCTTCTACAAACTTGGGGTGCCTCTTGGGGCCCAACCCAAGTGTTGTAGGCTAAAGCTTATATATACAAATAAACTCTTTTAAAGTTTCAATGGGGGACAACTCTTTCCAAAGAAACCCACATTCACTTCTTTAAATTTCTTATTCCACGAACCCGAAAACGACGTCATGTTCCCATTCACTCATAAATGGTTTTGACGAACCGTCTTCACCGTGTGACTTGCCACGCGGCAAGAAACACTTCACCTCTTCGGACCCACCCCAAAAGACGTTTGGGGCCCACTCAATTTTGGGCTTAAAATCGGCCCAAAATATGCCTATGTTAACCATTTTTCCAACAATCCCCCACATGAATGGAATTTGACAGAGAGAAAATGTAACAACATGATCTAATTACAAAGAGTACAGAAATTGGAAATATTCTGTATAGGATAGGTAGCTTTTGGCTTTGAACCTTCTCTTGTAAGACACTATCGGATTTACTAGCTAACCAGTAAACATGATGTCTTGAATTGTTCAGCCGTTTGTGTAAACCAAGACAATAGAACTCACACAGTATATCCCCAGACACAGTTTAGTTCTCATTATTGTGTTCATTTTGGCCCTGAACAACCTGGTTTTTCATGAGTGCTCTAGAGAATTGTAGCTTTTCATAAATCTCATAGAACCGGCCCAGTTCACACTCACATAGGTGATTCTTATGAAGTGTATCCTGCCATACTCCACTAGGTATACCTAGATATAAGAATCATTAAAAGTATTACTTAACCTAAAACTTTGCAGTCATCACTATTTCATCATAGAAATGGGTAGGAGTTTGACTCCCCAATGATCCTTTTGAGTCTTTCATAACTCGATTGTCCCTTTGAACTTAGATCTTGGGATCTTCAGTCAACTAAGTTGGGTTGCCGTTGTGGTAACTCTTATTTAATAGGCTTTAGTCTCATTCCCCTCGATGAATTCTCAACTAACTCTCTTGCTAACCCTTTGGTTAGTGGATCCGCTATGTTGTCTTTAAACCTAACATATTCAATGGAAATAATTCCATTAGAGAGTCGTTGTCTTACGGTATTATGTCGAGGACGAATATGTCGAGACTTACCGTTATACATATGACTCTATGCTCTACCTATAGCTGATTGACTATCGCAATGTATGCATATAGCAGGCACCGGTTTTGGCCACATTGGAATATCTTCAAGGAAGTGGTGAAGCCATTCTGCCTCTTCTCCTGCTTTGTCTAAAACCATGAATTCTGATTCCATAGTAGACCTAGCAATGCAAGTCTGTTTGGAAGATTTCCAAGATGCAGCAGCCTCACCAAGAGTAAAGACATACCCACTGGTGGACTTCGAGTCTCTAGTATCCGATATCCAATTTGCATCACAGTATCCTTTAAGTACTGCTGGATATCTAGTATAATTAAGCCTAATGTTACGAGTAAATCGGAGATATCTTAGAACCCTTATAATTGCTTTCCAGTGTTCTACTCCCGATTACTCGTATATCTACTTAATTTACTTACTGCATAAGCTATATCCGAGCGAGTGCAGTTCATCAAGTACATTAAGCTTTCAATAATTTGGGCATACTCTAATTGAGAAATACTTTCCTGTACATTCTTAGATAGAAACAAATTAACATCTACAGGTGTTTTAGCAAGATGATCATCATCTTTGCTAAATTTGTCAAGTATTTTCTCAATGTATTGAGATTGTGACAAAGCATATCCTTCTGGTGTTTTGATAATTTTCATATCAAAATGTTTATTCAACATTTTTTTGGTAGTTTTAATCATATCATTATTACTACCTATGATGAGCATATCATCTACATAAAGACATACAATGACGTAACCTTTGTTTGTGTTTTTAATGTAAACACATTTGTCACACTCATTAATTTTAAATCCATTTGACATCATTGCCTTGTCAAATTTCTCATGCCATTGCTTTGGCGCTTGTTTTAAACCATATAATGATTTAATCAATTTACACACTTTCTTTTCTTTTCTTGGAACAGAAAACCCTTCTGGTTGTTCCATGTAAATTTCTTCATTTAACTCACCATTTAAGAAAGCGATTTTCATATCCATTTGATGAATTTCTAGATTGTATAGAGATGCAATGGCAATTAGCATTCTAATGGATGTTATTCTAGTAACCGGTGAGTATGTGTCAAAGTAATCAAGACCTTCTTTTTGTCTAAATCCTTTGACCACAAGTCTTGCCTTGTATTTGTCAATTGATCCATCCGCTTTCAATTTTCTTTTGAAAATCCACTTGTACCCAAGAGGTTTACAACCTGGTGGCAAATCCACCAATTCCTAAGTGTGATTTTGCAAGATGGATTCAACTTCACTATTGATAGCTTCTTTCCATAAAGGAGCTTCAGGACTGGATATAGCCTCTTTAAAAGTTAAAGGCTCATTTTTTAACAAAAAAGTTAGGAAATCTGGACTAAAGATTTTGAGGTGCTAGCACGTTTACTACGCCTAGGTTCCTCTTCCTCATTTTGATCTAACTCTTGTTCTTGATCATGTTCTTGATCCTGACTAGTAATAGCATCATGAGATCTCTTATTGTTACTAATCTTTTGTCCAGTCTTTTTTGGAAATACATGTTCAAAGAAAGATGCATTCCGAGATTCAATAATAGTATTTACATGCATTTCGGAATGTTCTGATTTATGAATCAAAAACCGATATGCACTACTATTCTTGGCATAACCAATGAAAATGTAATCAATGGTCTTAGGACCTATCTTAGTCTTTTTAGGAGTAGGAATAGCTACTTTAGCCAAACACCCTCACACTTTTAAGTATTTGTAGGATGGTACTCTTTCATGCCACAATTCATAAGGTGTTTGATTCACTTTCTTTCGGGGTATTTTATTAAGTATATAATTAGCAGAAAGTATTGCTTCCCTCCACAAGTTCTGAGGTAATCTAAAACTTATTAATATGGCATTCATTATTTCTTTTAAAGTCTTATTTTTCCTTCCAGCAATCCCATTTTGCTAAGGTGAGTAAGGTGGTGGTTTGATGAATTATTTTATGTTCTTTACAAAATTCACCAAAAGGTGATTCATATTCACCACCTCTATCACTTCTTAATTTTTTGATTTTTTTACCAAGTTGATTTTCAACTTCATTCTTCTATTGAATGAAAGTTTCCAAAACTTCATCTTTGGTTCGAATTAAATAAACATAACTATATCTAGTATAGTCATCTATAAAAGTGATAAAATATTTTTTCCCACATCTGGTTTGAATTGTTTTAAAATCGTAAATGTCACTATGAATTAGTTCAAGTGGTTTCGTACTTCCTTCAATTGAATGAAAAGGAGTTTTAGATAATTTTGCCTCAACGCAAATTTCACATTTATGATTTGAATCAATGTCAAATTTAGGTAAACATTTCATATTAATTAATCTACGCAAAGATCCATAATTAACATGTCCTAGTCTACCATGTCATAGTTTTGAAGACTCAAGCAAGTAAGAAGAAGATGTATTATTATTAATAACAGAGGGTACAACGGTCATTACATTTAACTTGAAAGGCCATTAGAGATGTAACCTTTTTCTACATACATCCCATTCTTAATAAGTACAAATTTATCACTCTCAAATACTAGCCTAAACACATTCTTACTCAAGAAAGATCCGGAAACAAGATTTTTGCGAATGTCCGGTACATGCAGCACATTGTTGAGAGTGAGTTCCTTTCCAGATGTCATATTGAGTACAATCTTTCCTTGTCCTTCAACTTTGGAAGTGGAGGAGTTGCCCATAAAAAGTTGTTCACCATTGTCCACTGTAATATAAGATGTGAACATCTTTTTGTCGGCACAGATATGACGAGTAGCACCAGTGTTCACCCACCATTCTTTAGGATTTCCGACAAGATTTGCCTTGGAAACAACTGCAGAAAGATTTATGACATCTACACTATTAGAAATTTCATCCATTTCGGTCATTTTGGTTTTAGCAACTTTCTTACTTGATCTTCCTTTGCCTTTACGTTTGTAACGGCGATCTTTGACCCGATGTCCATCTTTATTACAAATGTAACACATGCCATTAAACTTGTATTTCTTAGTTTTCCCTCCTTTAGATAGCATTCTCTTCTGCCATCTTTTAAAAACAGTTCCTAAGAACTTCTCTGCTTTTCCACCATGATTTACTGGCACAGTCCCAACATAAGGAGAGGTTGGCGTAATGGCAATCACCATACCAGTACTGGTTTGAACATTAGTTTGACCAGTTTTAGTAGCCATAAATTCTAAATTATAAAATAAAATTATAATTAGAATTTTATACTACACAGAAAATTTAAACCAAAAAAACGCAGAATTTTAAATTCTGTAAAAATAAAAGAAACAAGAATTGTAACTTTTATATCCAATTAATAAAATAAAATTTTATTTAAACAAATTAAACCAAAACTACAGAAATAAATTATGTTAAAATAAAAGAAACAAAACAAAACGTAACTTTTATTTTTCAATTGATTTGGAAATAAAATAAAATAAAATTTTATTTAACCAAATTAATTCCACACAGAAAACTAATCCAAATTCACAGAATTAAATTCTGTAAAAATAAAAGAAACAAGAATATAACTTTTATTTTCTAATTAATTTGGAAATAAAATAAAATAAAATATTATTTAACCAAATTAATTCCACACAGAAAATTAAATTTCTGTTTCACTTTAATAATTAAAAACTTAATTTATTTTTAATTAAAGAACACTCAGAAAATAATTTCTAAAAACCAAAATTAATTTCTGACAAAATTCCAGAAATATATATTCTGAATTGTTAATGACACTAGTATATTACTACTAGTTGTCAAAGAAAATAGATATTATATTACTACTATCTGTCAAATAGCATATAACCACTATTTGTTTTTCCAACTAGAATATTAATTTGTAAATTCACAGAAAATAATTTTCTTAAAAGAAGAAAAAGAAAGGGAAACAAACGAAAAATTCTGTAAACAGAATAATTCGAATATGTCTTAAGATTGTTAAAACAATCTTCTGTGTAAATAAAATAAACTAAAATAATTCAAACAAAATAAAATAAAACTTACAGTATTTATTTTGTAGAACCGAATAAATAATTCAAAAACCAAGTCGAGTGTGTGACACTCTGTCCTTAAAACAGATTCGCCATGCTACGGTGCTTACGGTTGAGTGGTGTTTATCTCTCAGGATACAATGATCTTAACCAATTTGTAGTAGCACTCCAAAACAAATTGTTCGGCGAACTAAACCTGAGATCTAACTCTCTGAATATTTATTCTAAAACTAGAATGAAGAATAAAATGCAAAGGAGAAAATTCTGGACAGCAATATCTATTTTTCAGACTGATTTTCGAATTGGAAAACACTGCTGAAATGTTGGTATTTATAGGCACAAAATACTAACTCGAACAGGTATCATTTTGAATTCAACAGGTGTGTTTTGAATTGAACATATATAAGTTAAAATTCAAACAGATTTGCAAACTGTTTCAACAAATTAACTGCTGGACAGTTTCTGGACGTTTAACTAACTGGGAAAATAGTTTTAATCTATTGAGGAATTTCGGACAGAAGTTAGACAAAAATTGGAATTCAAATTTGAATTAAATTCCCGCAATATTTTTTTTAAAAATTCAAATGAATTTTATCCAAAAAATTAATATAAGAACTGACTCGACCCATGACTCACACCCGTGCCCGACACGGCCGGACGGATGGCAGCGGTGCGTGTGGTGGTTTGGCCAAGGTTCACTTTGTCCATAACTCTTTCTTTCTACAAACTTGGGGTGCCCCTTGGGGTCCAACTCAAGTGCTGTAGGCTAGAGCTTATATACACAAATAAACTCTCTTAAAGTTTTAATGTGGGACAACCCTTTCCAAAGAAACCCATATTTATTTCTTTAAATTTTCTATTCCATGAATCCGAAAACGACGTCATGTTCCCATTCCCTTATAAATGGTTTTGATGAACCGTCGTCACCGTGTGACTTGGTACGCGGCAAGGAACACTTCACCTCTTCGGACCCACTTCAAAAGACGTTTGGGGCCTACTCAATTTTGAGCTCAAAGTTAGTCCAAAATATGCTTATATTAACCATTTTCCCAACAAATGGCAGCAGCTACAATGGTAGGGTAACGGGGTGACAATGATGATGTGGTTATAACAGTACTAGTCAATATTTATACATAAACAATTAGAATTAAATAAGAATCCTGCTGTTTGAAATGTTTTGAACTTTTAATCTATATTTTAAATGTTACTTAAATTTGTAAGTCATACATTGTGATTATCAAATGACTTAATTAATCTTCACTTCATAAATTTAGTTTTAGATACTGAATGAATTATCAAACCCCAACTTATTAATTACTGAATAAGGCACGCATTTCACATGGACACATGGTTATTTACTTGTATGATCTCGTCTTCTACTATATAAATTTACTTGTATGATCTCTTCTTCTACTATATAAATGTTGCTTCCTAAGCTCCTCAATTCTCAACTCTAAACTCACTCTCTCTCTCTCTCTCTCTCTCTCTCTCACACACACACACACACATGGAAACCTCAGCTGCTAAATTTATTTTTGTATTTGTTTATGCCCTCATCATCACACTCAGCACCCTGCAAGAAACAAATGGAGTTTTAAATGGAGAGACTCAAAAAATGATAAGTGAGGCTAACAAGAATGGCCCTTATCTAGGGTTGGTTATTCCAAACCTATTTGAGATGAACCCTCTTCTTCAATCTCCAAGCTTCACATCTTCCAACCTTACCATAGATTTTCAAGGTCAGTGTTCCCTTGAAAATAAATTTTTTTTCCTAGAATCACTCCATTTTAATCTAGCTTCAATTACCTTTTCTTACTTACTTTGCATTTCATGCATGGTTCTAAATCACGGTATCGAGTAACATAATAGTATCGATTGCGGAGTATCGGTATGAGTAGGTCGGTACGAATCGGAAATCGGGTGTCATGACGGTGAAATTTTAAAAATCATTTCACAGGTTTTTTCAGCTTTTTCTTTCCCGTACTGGTCCAAACCGGTGAGTATTGACCCATCGTGGCTTGTGTACCGGTTACAGACTGCTACGTATTGGGACTTGGCTGATTCTCCTGCGATTTTTGATCTTAGCACTATACCGGCTTATATCTGTTGCGGTGCTCTATTTTTCCAATACGAATCAGCCGGTACGTAGCGTATCGGCCGGTTTTTAGAATTATGATTTCATGTTTCTTTCTTTTTTTTTTGAAGGTAGGAGATTTCGATTCGGAAAAATTGATGAAAAGGATGTCATATTGGTCACGACTGGACTTGGCATGGTACGTAATTTTTTACTTCTCTTTTGAGAGTTCTTTATACACAAATTAGAGCACAAAAAGTAAATTCGAAGTCCACTTTATAATTCAAATTCATCCTATTACGTGAGCCATGCTTAAAGTGAATCAAAGGTCACAAAATTCACTTTCCATGCATTTTTCTATGTTTTAATTCTGTACTCTTAACATTTATGTTCTTTTATATTTCTATTTTTTATAAATAATTTGGCATTTGTGTATATATATTAAAGATAAATGCAGGGATAACAACACAGCTGTTGGTGAGTTTATTTGAAGTGGAAGGAATAGTGCATTATGGAATAGCAGGGAATGCAAACCCAAGTCTGAATATAGGGGATGTTACCATTCCTCAGTATTGGTCCCATATTGCTCTTTGGAATTGGCAGGTAATAAACCCCTCCTCCCACACCAACACAACACCTAGCTAGCTTTAGGTCTGGTTTGGCAATATTATTTTTTAGTCTAAAAGTTAAAAAATTATTAAAAAAATAAAAAAACCAATAATCTATATAAAAAAGTTAAATTTTTTTTTCTCTTTACTTTTTGTACATTTTTTTTATAAAAAATAAAAAAATCATTCAAAATATATTGGCTTTTTTACATTATATTTTAGTCAAAAAAATTAAAAAATTACTAAAAAAACATGTTCCTAAACGAGGCATTAACTGCAAAGGAAATCAAATAATAATAAAATGTGAGTTTGGAGATCAAAGTCTCAAATGGGAAGACAATTAATTTATGGAGTATTGGTCACGTTTAGAGAGTGGGGCTATGTTATATGGATATAGATCCTCTCCAGCAGTTTTGATCTTGAATGTGTCTAACTAATCTTGTATGGGATACCATTCTATATTATCCTCCTTTGACAGTTAAGCCGATGTCATAACTTGATAATTATTAGTTAAACAACAATGATTCATACCACTAAAAAAAAAAATTACTAATAATACTAATGCATTGAGAATGTCACAAAAAAGAAAAAAGAAAAAAGGCATAGATAGTGAATGGGGCCCACTGCTACATCATTAGTGGTGCTATTAGAGCACCACTTTTAGTGCTCTTAACCATTTTTCTTAGTTAAAATAGTAAAACTCAATATTTTATGTTTTTAACAAATAAGCACTCCTAAGATTGAGAACCCCTAAGTGAGTGCCCCCTCGATCTTGGCTTTGGCCTATTTGTAACCCAAAAGAAATATATATATATATATATATATATATGTGTGTGTGTGTGTGTATATGACCAAATTCGGTGGTCATAACATTCAAAATGACATGCATTAGCCTCTTTTTGGGAAGAAATGTTGAGTTGGGTTTGGAACTATTTTAGTCATAAAAAGATAAAATGGACTTTTTAGCCTAATAAGACAAAACATCACATCCAACCTGTAATTATTATGTTCTTTCTCTCACAAAAAGTCAAAAAAATAAAAAAAACCATTTCTAAACGAGACTTTTTAGCTCTAAGCTAGAATACCCAAAAAGCTAAAAAGCTAACTCACTTCTCAAACGAACCCTTAATTTTTTTTATGTGCACACAAAGTAGTGCCTAGTTGGGCTAGGTTGGAAAAAAAATAGAGATCAAGCCTATTGGCCAAGCCCAATATAATTCTTTTACGAGCTCGGGCTGAACTGGATCATGGGTCAAAATCTTAAGCATAAGCCCTACACAATGGGTTTGGCTTAGACGAACTTGCAGACCAAACAGAGTAGGCCAATGCATCCCCTCTTACAAGTTAATAGGCTAAGTTTGTTGGCTTAGCCTAACAAACTAAGATTTAAGCCTTATTTTTTCATTAATTTTCTACTTTTCCCATAATGTTTTCATAATTTCTGATGGGCTCAAGGGTAGGCCCGATGGGCTGCTTCCCACGGGCCAAGATCGTAGGCAAACCAATAGATGGGCCCACGACGAGGCACTATAAACAACACTCTTATCACTATTAAAAACACTCTTATTATATCATCCTCTAATAAATATTTATTTGTATTTAGAATTAACGGTTTCTATTTTACAACTAAGAAGAAGATAATAATAAAATGATTGATTTCATTTGCTACCATTGTTTAGGTTTTACCCCACCTTTATGTGAGAGCTTTTGCATTCTGTGCACTGATTTTCTGTGTAAATAATAGTTGTCTTTACTAAACTCTAAACTCGAAATGATGCAGAGGTATGGAGATGGGCCTGAAGATGAACTATCACTGGAAGCGGATGGAGACTACACAAGAGAAATTGGATACATAAAGTTTGCAAATTACGCAACAAATGTAACAGAATGCAACTTACATGACAACTTCCTCAACAATGTTTTAGTTGAGAGTATCATGTAAACAATGTCACATGATACTTTGAGATTATTGAATACACTATCCATCCAGTTGGGCCCTTGAGACTTATCATGAGTTCTATTTTAATAATTGAATCTATTTATTTTGTAATTTCTGTGTATAAAATTCATACATTATGTTATTACAAATTTTTTCAAAAATAAAAAAAAAATAAAAAAATAGATGGTAAGTATGAGTTTGATAATAAACAGTCGATTTTGTTTGAAAATAAATATAATGAAATAATATAATTATGATTGATAGATTAATTTGATATATTTATTTATTTTTATTTTTTTATGAATAATTTAGGCAAAAAGACCTACAAAAATTAATGAATGGATCAAAAACAGCCATGGCCCACGAACCTAATTAGACTGTCTAGCAGCACACCAAGACGGACTAGGAATAGTATGCTCCTTCACGAAATAAAACAAGTAAAGGTTTTTTAGTTTGGTTTAAAAATAGGACATTCTGGTTATAAGTCAATTTCTTAATTTTTTAGGTCAAGGTCAAAATTGTAATTTTTTTGGTCAAAAGGATAATTATTTGTTGAAATCAACCTATCTGTCTATTTTTTGAAATCATCTAATTTGTCTATCTGTTAAAATTCACCAAACTATTTATCTATTGAATATCACACATTTCACTATTTCACCACAACCACTTGCCGCTGCCAACGACTTTTCCGGCCAATTTTCTGGCTACTTTTTCGGCATTGGTGAAATTTTTTGAAGATTTTTCCAAAGCTTGCAACTTTTCTAGCATGTCATTATTACCAAATAATATTTTACCTTGGATCTAATAGCTTACACCCTCTTTAAATTGGACTTTTCTCTAATTTTCTCTTAAAAATTTTGGTACAAAAATAAAAATACCATGTGTTTTAAAAGAATTTGTTGTTTTTATTTCTAAAAAACACTTTCCTCTAGGTTGTGAATCGACTCTGGGCCCAACTAATCAGTTATCTATGAATTATTTTTGTAGATTATCAAATTAATTGAATATCAGTAGTCATACAAATGTGATCCAATTCCGTGACTACTGGTGCCATATAAGATAAACGATCTACTTGGAGAGCACCATATGATAAATAGTTGAAATTATCAAAATGAACTCAAAGTGAGCACGTAGCATATGAACTCCCTCTAGTCCAATTCGTAGACTAGAGAAACTAATCCCAAAATTAAAAAATGGAGAAAATGAAAAGATAACTAAACTGGTTCTAATTGTGTGGATTACATAATGAATTTCCATTAACAAATTTTTGAAGTACACAGAATTCAATCACAATATCCCTCTCACACGAGTCTAATTCCATAATCACATTTTGTGCACACAAAACCCCAACATCTGACTTCGTAAACCCATCTACCTTGTTTGATCATTTAGAGTTTGGAACTCGAGGGCTGCCTAAACTCAACAACATGTTTGTCTGAGACACCAAAGGTGACAAGAGTCCTAAGAGGAACTAGTGCAAGCATATACCTAGACAATGCAGCTTATAGAAACTTCTTATATGGAAAATTCAATGTGAGCCCAGTTGACATGGAGAGTGCAGCTGTGGCACTCATTTGTCTTCAACAAAGAATACCTTTCATCACCATCAGGGCTCTCTCCGACTTGGCCGGTGGCGGTTCTGCCCAGTCCAATGAGGCTGCTACTTTCATTTCTCTTGCTGCTAACAACTCTGTCACAGTTGTTGTGGAATTCATCAAGAACTTGTCAGCCAATTACATAAATTCAAGTGCTTAGATGATCAATCAGAGAGTTTGATTCTGAGTAGATTGTCTTGCTGCTACTATGTTTGAATTAATAAGAGGCATAGCATGGGACTCACTCATGCTTTACTGTTTTTTTTTTGTTTGTTTGTTTGTTTTTTTTTTTGTGTGTATTTGTGTTGAATGTTGTATTTTCATAACTTGTTCACTTAACTAGTGGTGGATGAACAATAATTGGCTATGTATTGATTCTGGGCTTAAGGCTGCTTAAGGCCATTTTAGGTATTGTGTTCAAAATTTTCGTTTTTTTTTTTAATTAATAAAATTAATAAAAAAAGTTCGGAAACATTCATGGTTTTTATTTTGTGCGAAAGTGATTTTAAAAAATTCAAGAAACAATTTAAAATTATTTCTTAAAAAATGGTTTTCTTGAAAAAAAATTCTCAAAAACAGTTTGCTATACAAGTTTTTATTATTTTTTATATAATGTTTCGTATTATCTATTTTCAAGAATAAAAAATAAAAAAATAAAAATGATAGCAAACACATCTAATTGATCCCTTTTTAAGATTGATGATCAACAAGTGGACTAAAAGCCACACAAAGAACCCCTTCCCCCGTGAAGCACCAAAAGAACTTGAAAAGCTCAGTCAATGAGTAAAAGTCTCTACATATTTATAGTCACTGAGTTCTTCATCAAGTTAATCTAAGTTAAAATATGTTTCCTTGCAATTCAATCCAAAACTAGTAAGAAAACACTCAAAACAAAATTTTAAGAAATTAAGATCAATTTTAAGTTTTCTTAGGAATCCGAACCCAACCATACAAAGAATGGGAGTCCAGTTGCTCAAACAAACTAAAATACTAATTTTGACGCAGATAAAAAATATCCAAGGCGGTGCCTAAGTACACTCTCGCTACACTCTGACTACACCCGATCCCACACAGACAATAGTGAAAAAATTCTTGCAGCAGTTCTACGCTCAAGCACACAAAATTTCTACCCGAGCACATCTAGACAACATAAACAAGCCAAAAAAAACACCACCAAATCAAGAAGTTTTAAGATACCAGAGTGCTACAGAATGAACGACTTTTTTTGCTCATTGGTGACTTTTTTATTAGATCAATGACTTTTTTAGCGCATCATTAGCATTTTTCATAAATGAATAGGATAATTTTTCCTTTAGCCATTTGCTTCCCAATTTTTATTAGATTAATTAAAAAGATTAAATTCTCTTGAGAAATTCAATCTACTAAACAATAAGCTCGCAACTAAATAACATTAAGATAATACAAACCAATTAAAACTAGTTCAGTTGATCAGAATTCTTACATCTCAATTACACAACATAGAATATCAGGCATTGGTTTGAGATGGTTTGGCCTACATGCTACGCGGAGTGAGTTTATCCAACTCTATGGTGTGAAAACTATGAGAGGAAGATTAGACTTGTTCTTGCTCTTTCAATTCAGGAAGATGGAAATCGCCGGTTGGGATGGTCCAACCAAGAAAGGCATGGGAGTCTTTGGGCATTGCTTGGGCCAAGTTAAGTAAGGACTGGCTGCCTAGAAAGATCTCTCACTGTACACTTTCTATATATCTGTCTCTATTATTTTTTTTTTTTGAACGGCAAAGAATATCTTTATTGATGAAAACAAGCAAGGTATGAAAGATTACATCAATAAAGAGGAGCTTGGAGCTAAAAAAAGCTCCAAGCGCCAGTTGGTGAGGAACCAACAAAAGAGAGCAAGAGAAAGACAAACTAATAGAAAAACTGATAGATAAACTAGTCTAAAACTTGGAGCTAAGAAGCCAAACTGATAGATAAACCGATAGAAGCCAAAACTGAAAGTAGTAGCCAAACTGATAGTAAAACTGATGAGCAATGACTTATCCCCACTATGACAAGCTTTGCTATCATTAATCAACTGAAACATTCCATGACAGAGACACCTTAATCCATTTGCATTCCAGATGAACACAGAAGCAGAACAACCAAACAGCCCACCCATTTCTGATCATAACAGCCAATCAGCAGCACAGTGCTCCAAACCAGCCTGAACAGGAGCCCCAGGAAGCAGCATAGCAGCAAACATCAAATCAGCAAACCATCCTTCCCATTTCTGCTCATAACAGCATTACAGCCTACCCATTTCTGATCCATACCATCAATTAGCAGAGCTACATCCACCAGCAAAGCTCAACCAGCATAACAGTTTAACCACCATCCAGCACACAACCAACCAGCACTTCCTCACTAAAAGCCAGAAGGAATTTGCAATTCCTTCCTCCCAAAATGTGGAGGAGCTGTTGCTCAGTAACACAACTTCATCACATCATCACAGCAACACTACAACTCCAGATCAGGATGCTACAGTGGCCAAGCAGAGTACCCATTAACAGCAGACCTAATTGACACTCCCAACACTGCCCAGCAAAATGCCACTGCTCATCAACACTACAATGGACTAATTGCACCAGTGATCACATCAGCAAAATGCCACTGCTCATCAACACTACATTGGACTAGTTGCACCACAGCAAAACACACCCTTCATAGTATCACAGCAGCACCAGTGCAAAACACACCCTTCAGCATCACAGCAAATTGACAGACTCACAATCATATATGTCTCTATTATTGGCTGCATGCTATAGTTATGAATCGGAGATAAAACAATGGGGAGGTTGTGTTGGGTTGAGGTGGTGAGAAAGAACAACATTAACTTCTTTTGACCAAAATATGGCTTTGAATTTTTTGAATAGAGCCATATGGAAGAATAGATCCATGTGGCTGACAGAAGTAATACAGATTAAGGCTGGTTGAGTTAGGCGATAGAAATACTTGGGATGGTTACACTAGCAAAGAATCATTAAAACTTTGGCCTCCCTTTAAGTCATATTTTTTTTGGAAAATGTTGATCACAATTGTTGTTTTACTTTGCAGCAAGGATTTCCTGTCTCCAAAAATTTCTGTCCTTTGTCCCAAATCACGCACAACCATTGGATCATTTAAAAATCTCAGTTTTGAGAATCTCAAGACATATCTAATGACTGAATAATTTAGGACATGGAGAGAGGAATTTTTAAGGACAGGGATCCTTCTTATGCTTGCCATTATTTTAAATAATTTCTCTATCAAATATCCCAACAGTAGTTTAGTAAATTGGTGCCTCAAACAAGTTAATAATGAAGACATTTTCTTCTGGGTCATATCATCTTTTATCCTTTGCTTTATATACCATGTGCAGAAATTTAGAGATGTCTTTTCGTTTCTCATACTTTAGTATCCGTCTGTACGTAAGTTGGAGAAGAAATATCAAGTCCTTTCCGCTCAAACTATTGAACTTCAAGCTAACGTTATTCTCATCTTAACTAAGGTAGCGATTCAGCATTTTCAGCCCAATACTCTGCAGGTGTAGTTTGTATTCATTATGTAAACATATAACCTAAAGTAGTTTAATTAGTGTCTCCGAACAGATTTAGGACTGGTTAATTGGGTTTTAACTGTAAGGATCCAGACTTTTGTGAAAATCTTTAGTGTCTGTAGGTCCTCCATTCAAAATTTTAGCAGCAGGAACAAGAAGAAAGAAAAGAAAAAACAGGTGTAAATATGAGAAGTCAACTTTCTTCTTTCGTATTTGAATCTCTGTCAAGATTTTAGCATAAAAAAAAAAAAAAAAAACAATAAAAAAAAAAACACATGCATTGCTAAACAAGCAATAAAACGATGAATGTTTCGGAAGTTCACTGCGACTTTTGCACTTTTTTGATCTATCCACTTTTCACAATTTTCTCTTGTGAAATTTGGCGCTTCATTAAAATGAAGAGGAACTGCTGCAATTTATGGCAGAGTTCACATTGCTCATAGAACTTCATTTCATTTTTATTCGGCCTATTTAACCGATAAGAATATATTATTGCGTCTCTGTTTCATTTGACAATGATCAAAGATTTCCTTAGATTTGCTCAAATTTGATTTCTGACAAACTTGCAAGTGCGATTTTACATTTTGTTTTTTTCTTGAATTCTATCAAGATTATTCTCAACATGTGCATAGTTAAGATAGTGCAGTCACATCATTTCTCCGTGTCCGGAAGGCAACTTATGATCGTCCTCATTATTTTTTCAATAAAATTGAGGATTGTTTTTTTTGCATGCAAAACGAATTTGCCATTGAACCTTAGCTGTTCATTACATTATACATTTTATGAATCTTGTTCCTATATGTGCAATGCGTTGATTATTTTATTTTATTTTATTTTTTAAACATGTAGATTATATTGGATGTTACAAGTAACATGGCAGCAGTAGAAGTTGGAGGTGGACCATGGTTCAACACCTGGAAAAGCAAGACATCAACACCAGAAATAGTTAGCCGTGTTTTTTTTTGTTTTTGTTTTTTTGATCAGCAAAAGAAAATTTATTTATGAAAATCAAACGTACAGAATGCAAAGATGAACATGAATAAAGGGAGGCGAGTGCCAAAGCATCAAAGCAAACTAGACGATTCCAACTAGGTTGGGACCGGAAAGCAAGCCAATTATTTACTAGCATTACACCATGGCTGGAGAGAAACCAGCCGAACAAACAAAAAGCAAAGGAAATAATAACCACTCCCAACACCCAAAACACTGATCTTAACAGTCCATCTACACCTCATACCAAACAAAACCCCTTTCCAATTTGGACCCTCATAACAAACAATCACCTCAAACCAATATCCCATCTCTTGAATTTTGGAAGTACCAATGATTCTTTCAGTTACTTCTTTTTCCTTTCTTTATTCCTTTGACTCACATTGTTGGGATATGAGGCCTTATAAACACCTCCACCCTCATGCCTCTTAGAAGATTCCTCAATCTTAACCGAATTGCTACTCACTTTCGGAATAGAAGATTTTTCAACAACGTCAACCCCAGAAAAGTGAACTTGGCTCATAGGATACTTGCACAATCTTATTTTTTCCAATAGGAACTCCAAGATTTACAGCAGTGGATTTGGGCCTCCAAAATAATGAATGAACACGCCCATATTTATGTTGTGGGCCAAGCACACTCCTTAAATTAAGAGGTTTCATTTGCACCAAGTTTAGCACAGCTCCTCCATAAAAACCATTTCTCTTCACACACTGATTGCTAGTTGATGATGACTCATTTGATTTGTTTGAATTTGAGGAAAGCACCATTTTTTGTCTCCAAACTCTTTTTCCCCCATTGACAGAGATTTGATCTTTCCCTACACTAAATTTGACTGCTACATCTTCATGAAAATCAAAGGTTTCACATATCCTAACAGGGTATATGTTTCCTTTGTACTCCAAACTTATCACCGTATTTATAAGCTTCATGCTATTTGTTATCAACTTGACCTTGCCATATTCAAGAGAATCTGAATTGTTAACTTCAACAAACTGGATTACCTCACCCCATAAGCTACCAATGCTTTTGAATGTGTTAGCATTCCATAAGTTAAATAGAACTCCATAACAGCACAGCCAAACACATCTCTCCTGATCGAGATTTATCCATTTTCTCCATTATGTTATTGAAACACACCAATCATAGATCCACCCCTTCAGTTGGTCATACCCCTCCTTCATAGCTTGTGATGAGTTGAAGGTTAGGACTACACTTCTACCTCCCCCTCTTCTAACTAATATCTCACCCAAACCATTCTTGCATAAATCGTCTCTAAATGCCGGAAAAGAGAAGAAGTTTTTGAGCTTCACTATCAAACTCACAAAGAGCCATTCATTATCTAACTCAAAAGCTTTTGCCACTAAATAATCCTTCATATTAGTAGCTCCACTTTTTATTGCTTCAGCATAAGATTTCTGACCTCCTACTATTGTTAAACCTTGCTTAGACCGCCTTTGTAAATCCATCTTCAAATGTTTATTTGATTCCGGCCTGTGTTGCTTTAATTGAGGCTTGGTGAACATTGCATTTTTAACTTTTAGCTCCTTATCCTCAACCCACAAACCATTTGCCTTTTGAACAGCCAAATTTTTTGCTATTGAGCAATCGAATCTGATGAAGCCGAATCTTGTACTTGTTACTATCCTTCTCTTCGCTGGGATGAACACATCCTTCACTGCCCCAAATTTGTTAAACAGGATATACAAGCTCTTTGGACCCATTGATTTAGGAATGTTATCCACAAAAATAGCACTACAAGAATCTGCACTTTTAGCGACCAATATAAAAGTTGGTAGTTAAAAGTTACATTTTGGCGACCAAATATTAATTAGTCACGAATGATTATTATTTTTGGCGACCAAATATGAGTTGGTCGTAGAAGCTCATATTTTGGCGACCAAAAAATGAGTTGGTCGCAGAAAGTGGTATGCTTTTGGTGACCAATTACAAATTTGGTTGCAGAAGGTCACATTTTGGCGACCAAAAAATACGTTGGTCACGGAAGATAAAAAATAAGTTGGTTGTGGAATTGGTGACCAAAATTTTAGTCGCCAAAAACTTATTTTCCCCGACCAAAAATATTTTAGTTGCCGCATATTGAGTTTTGGCTACTAAAATAATTTAGTCGCCGAATGAAAAATAAAAAATTATTTTTTTTCTTTGCCGACCAAAAATTTGGTCGCCAAAAACTTATGTTCAGCAACAAAAAAAAAATTAGTCGCCAAATTAGTACTTTTAGTGACTAATATTTTAGTTGCCGTTGATTGAGATTTGGCGACTAAAAAAGTTTGTTGGTGAAGGTACCTTTTCTGCGACTAATCTGGTCTTTTGGTCGCCAAAAGTTTGGGAGGGAAATTTGAAACGTGGAGGCGGGAATTGAAATTTTTTGCGACAAAAAATTTGGTCGCCGATTGTAAAACGACGTCGTTTTGTACTAGGAAAACAGAAAAAAAACCCTAATCTCCCCTGTCTCTAGCTCGCTCCCTGTGTCTCTCTATGTTGGTCCGCCCTCTCCCTCTCTCTGTGTTCTTTTTGTCATCGTTGGCCCTTTTCCTCCCTATAACCAAAGTTGCTCTCTCTCGTCACTCTCTCACTCCCAATCGGCAATGAAACCCTAGCCACAATGTCCATTCACTTTGTCCCTTGTTGCCTCCGCCACTAGTTCTGATGCCTCATTTCTTGCATTGCCACTTGTGACCGCCAGTCCATGTATGATTTGTGTTCTTTTAGTTTTGTTTTGTTTTCTTTTCCCCCCAAAAAACAGAGAGAGTGAGAGAGAGAGAGAGAGAGAGAGAGAGAGAGAGACAGACAGACAGACAGACAGAGAGACCATATGGAAAAGTGAAGGATCTGAATGATGGAGTATGTATCTACATGTTTGTTTGTTTGTTTGTTTGTATATCAATGGCTGAATCTCCATAGAGGTTTCCCAAAATGTCAGTTTTTGCTTTTTGTATACTATTTATTGTGAAATTCGTGGAGTTTTTGGGTTTTATTATGAAAGTAGGCTACTAGTTGGTTAATCTGTATGATTTCTATGATATCTATATATATATGTTCAATGATTACTTTGTGTTTGATAGACCATGGTCTTGTTGGGTATACAAAACTTGTGCACAGAAGCTATTTGAGGATTTGTCAAAGAGACTAATACTTCATTGGCTCCAAGGTTTGACATAGATATAAATTTTGATGTGGTATATGATTTGTTTGTTAGTAATTCTCCATATGACATAGATAAATTTATTTTATTTGAATACCGCCTCATTTGTAATAGATTTTAAAAAATTAATTTGAGTCATTGACTCTTAGTCATCGTATGTCAGTTGACTATATTAATTGTATATAATTTGATGTTTACACAAATCATTTTTACTACAGATTCACAATGGGCACCACCAATGGATTAGGATTTACACTAGCTCCTACTAGCCTACCATGACAGTTGACTATGAGAGTGAGTGAGCACACCTTCATGAACTCTTTATACATTCTGTTTCTGATTTTTTATTACTATTATTAAATTTGAAAGTTTGGGTTGCTTAGTTGCAACAAACATGTCATATTGAGTTGCTCAGAAGTTACTGAATCTCTCTCTCTCTGTCTCTCTCTCCCATATGAGGGTGAGGTGACTTGTGAAGTGTGGAGAATATAATACCAGAGAATAGTATATATAATAAAATATATTAGTAGGTCGGTTGTATTCACTGGCATGTATGTATAATGTACGTGTACTTGCTCAACAACTTGTTCATCTCTTCCAAGCCAGCCCTAGTTGTTATTCCCACTCTTCTTTCTCAAGTCTATAAACTATAGATAAAACATATTATATAGATTGTGTTTGGTACCAAAGATACATAGAGTCTTAACTCCACTGCTCTAAAATTAATTTAACTCCCCTACTCTAGAACATATAATATCTCACCCAGATCATATAAAGCTTACAAGATTTAGTCTGGTTGCTTACAGTTATGGTTCTTTATGATGTTGACAAAGTTTCCAAGAACATTTAGCACTTGATAAAATGGATCATGGACTGTTACACAGATTCATGTAACTCATACTCTGCTGTGAAGATGATGTGGACATTCTTGAACAAGTTAAAAATTGCTGCAAAGTTATTGAGGTTGATGCTCCTGTGACTCATGAAGTAAGTATGCTCATTGATATTGAATAGTAGTTGTTTCTTGGTTGCATTTTATCACACTCCATACATTATACTATTATCCTCTTCTTTCTTGATGGTGTGCATGGTTGATGGCCATAGGAACACTTCATATCACTTTGAAAGAAAATGGATAATCGACAATTCAATGTTTCCTATGTAATAAAAAATGGGAATTAAATGAATCCAACACCTAGACACCGACCTGTAATCAGCACACATATTACAAACATAGCTGATAATCTCTAGAAAAATGATTGCAGGGAAAAATTTTGGTGAGTTAATTTGGGAAGCCATGAAGATTCAATTGATGTTTTCAGAAAATTTTAATCTCATTTCTTATGGGTTCCTAACATGGTTGGGATTGGTATCTTCATTCTTTTAATCAAAAATATTTCATAGAATTGTTAACAGGAATCCAAATACTACAAATATATAGAAATATAGAAATATTGAGGAATTTTGTTGGTCTTTAGGTCCATTCACTATGTGCAGTGTATGTAGTCTGCTAGGGAATCTTTTGGGGCTAAAATCTCATATTGTACCCTGAATTTTCTTTGACTCTTCTCTTCCACAATTTTGCAGATCATGGAGGTTCTTATTTAGATAGCAAGGAAGGAACACTTTGATCTACCAATGAGTTTTGCTGCTAAGATTGCTGTAAAGCCGAAGCAAAACCTTAGGAAAGCAATTATGGCTCTTGAAGCATGCAAAGCACACAAGTAGGATATTGAACAATAGATTTGTTGCCTTTGGCTTGTGTGAACAAAAGGTTCGGGCTTGTAATGCAGGGTTTCTAGGATTTTTTTTTAAACCATAAATTTGGACCTGAGAAATTCACTTGGGGGAAAAAAAAAAGGAAAAAATAGAAGAAGAATTTCATTTATTACAATTTGACATTCTTGAAATGCTTGTAATGAAATGAAGATTAACAGCACACATTTATGCTTCTTCAGATTATTTTATATACGAGGAAAGTTTCAAAAGCTTCTCGTGGATTTTGTTCACCCCAAGCTTGTAACGCCCTCAAAATAAACCCATAAATCAAACAATATTGACATGCTTAGACATAAGAAAATAAAGCATAATTACATTCTATCAGAGTATTCATTACAAAATGTATTACATGTTGACAACAAAAGTAAATGCCCTATGGGCTTACAACTTTCCAAGTCAACACTTGGTTACAAAAAGGAGTACTAACTCGAAACACAAAATAAGCCCTTGGCTTGATATGTAATACATAAATGTAATCACAAAAGATGTCCCAACCACTAAGCCTCTCAAGTTACGTCCTTGGAGGTGGCATGCTACCGGTATCTGAAAATGATGTCCCATATAGGGTGAGCCAACGCCCAGTAGAAATATGCTAAACATAACTATAGCGACCCCGGTCTTTTCCTATTTGATAATTGTATCCGGACTTGGGTTCCCTAGATTCTGTCATTATATAATTGTTGTTGTCCTTTAAATCCCTATTCTTAAGTTATAGGTTGTGTTGGGCAGGTTTGTTACAGGTTGGTTGTGTCCGGAAACCAAGTGTTGCTGTTCAGTTTTTGGGTTGGTCGCTCGAGCGAGGGTTTGGTCGCCGGCGAGATTGAGTTTTGTCTCCGTGGCTCGAGCGAGGTTTCTTCGCTCGAGCGAGCGATTGCGTCTAGTATAGACCTGAGAGCAGTGTTTCTTCGCTCGAGCGAGCTTTTCTTCACTCGAGCGAGCGAGGTGTATGTTTTCGAGTTCTTCGCTCGAGTGAGCATTCTGTCGCTCGAGCATGCTTCTGGGTTGCAGACCTGAAGCATTGCATTCTTGGCTCGAGCGAGCTTTTCTTTGCTCGAGCGAGTCTTTCTTGTGTCTGGTCGCTCGAGCGACCATGTCTTCGCTCGAGCAAGCCTGTCCAGTTTAAATAGACAGCAGCGGGAATTTAATCAGTTTTTTATCCTCTTTTTTATTCTAAACCCTAGTTCCGAGTTCTCTCTCTCAACTCACCTTTTCTCTTAGGTTTGATCTATTTAGAGTGAGTTTCTACCCTAGTTGCTTTATTAAAAAGGTAGTGTGGGTCGAGGGCTTCAGTTTAATCTGAACAATCTTGGAGTTGGAGCACTTTGAGTTTGGGTCATCATCTTCGTCTTCTCTTTTTGGGTTATTTTTTCGAGGTAGGGATTTCCTACTCTAATGTATATGTTTTGTTCTAAGTTCTAGCATTTTAATATGTTGGGGGTATTTTGGTAATTTTGAGGAAAATCCTAGTTGTTTAAATAAATTGAATTGTATATTTAATTTGAAGAACATTGGGAAATTAGTTAAATTCATGAGATTGAAGAATTTATTGATTAAATGGGGTAGTTGGTTAATTGAAATCACTCGTCTATTTAATTGTTGATTTATTTATTTCCAAGTCTAAAAATAACTGTTTTGGGCTATCGGTGGAGGATAGTCGTGATTGTTGTAGACATTGCATGTGGATTAGGGATAACTGAAACTAATCATTCGTTAAGTCATTAATCTTGACTGTTGAATTAATACAAACATTATGTGTATTGATTGTGTGTTGTATATGTTATGTGTTTACATACATTATTTTGTATGGGAGGAGATAGGGGATGTACTCCACGGTTTAGGGGAAGATAGGGAATGGACCTCTAAACCGGATTTTGTTTGGGAGGAGATAGGGGATGGACTCCATTAGCATCACTTTTATGTGTGCTTATTTATATTGAAGTGTTTTATTGATACAGCATTAAAATGTGTATCAATCTGGAAGTATGAAGTGTTTTGATATGAGCCTGAGTCTCATTTGTGTTGTTGATCTTGGAAGTAATGTGAATATGCTATATAGTTCACCGTTGTAATTTTGGCCAGGTTCTGAGCCACATCGATAATAATGGATATTGATAAGTGTCATAGACATTAGTGTCTTAAGATTGTATATTGATATAACTGATTATCATGGTTAACCATCTATTAAGTGTAATTGCTTTATTCAATGCTTATATTTGGTTTAGTATATTTTTACTGGGCTGTGGCTCACCCTATATGGGAACATTATTTTCAGGTCCAGGTGATTCACTACCTCCAAGGACTTAGCTTGGAAGGATTTGGACAATGAAGTCTTGTCTTTAGTTCTTTGTTTTTATTTGAATTACATGTAAACATTCAAGCCTAGGGCTTTATTTGTTTTTGAGTTAGAACTCATGTTTTTGTGTCCAAGTGTTGGCTTGGCAAGATGTAAGCCCGTAGGGCATTTATTTTGAATGTTATATGTAATGACTTTATTTAGGATACTCTGATGAATGAATTATGGTTTATTTTCTTAAGTAATGCATTGTACTATTGTGTATGTTATGGGTTTTATTTTGAGGGCGTTACAACTTGGTATCAGAGCGTCCCGGGTTTGAATACTTTGGGTACGTGGGAAGTGATTAGTATCACATTGGGTTCGTCTCGTTTGATAGAGACTTAGTGTACTGTTGTATGCTTATTTGATAACATGTTTATGTGATTATGTGGGTATGGAACGTAGTTTCTGGGATGTTGATTGGACCCTTGAGTTTCTAGTAGTCTTGTTGGAAAGGCACTTGATCACTGTTGCTTCCAACCGGAACTATAGTAACACTTTGGGACTATCATTATCCAGAATGAAATTAAATGAGTGCTTATGTGCTTACGTGGAATGAATTATTGTTGTCCAATGCATTAGGATGAGCGTGTTTAGTTTCGGCACATTTATTAATGTGCTAACGTCTTTGTTTCTTGTATTAGGATGTCAGGATGAGGACGAGGACGCCGTAGGCGTGGTAGGCCGGGTAGGCAGGAAGTGCATGCGAAGAAGATTCGATGGTCTGAGATTCGGCGATGCAGGAAAGGTGTTGGTCGAGCCAATGTGGCGATGGGCTGACAAGCTATAGGCGCTTTAGCCGAGAGATAGCGAGGGCATTGAGGAATCGATTGGCATTACGAGAAGTGCGAACCCGGCCCAAGTTGTTATTCTGAGATGCTAGACCTTCTTTTCTAAAGAGGGAGTTCTTCCGGTCCAATCCGGACGAATTTTTAGGTGATCCTAAAGAGCCGCTTAAGGCAGATGAATGGCTCGAACAGACAACGAAGACTTTTGAGATGCTTGGCATCGAAGATGAGGGGTTGAAGGTGACCTTGGCATCGTTCCAGCTGAAGGGAGATGCGGGTCAGTGGTGGAAGTTCACTAAGGGTCGCATAGGAGCTACGTGGGAGGATTTTGTGAATGCTTTCCAGGAGAGGTTCTTATCTCCGGATCGGGGAGAAAGAGAGACTACTACACCTTAAGTAGTTTAGTTCTTCAGTGGCCGAGTTTGAGGCTGCATTCACTAGTTTATCCAGGTTTGCACCGGAATTGGTGGCGTCTGAGGAATGCCGTTGCATTGAGTTTGAGAAGAAGTTGAGGCGCGGCCTCAAGTTGAGAATTGTTGGGTCTATGATTCGTGATTATGGGCGTCTGGTAGATGCTGCAGCACATACGGAGATTATGATGCAGGAAGAGGAGGAAGGGCAGAAAGGCTCCAAGAGGAGTCAGGATGGCCAGGGTGATGGCAAGAGGCAGAGAGGTTTTACTCCTCAGCAGTCTCAGGGTAGCTTTTCTAGATCCACTTTTCCAGTACCGAGTGCTAGTTCTGGGAAAGGCAGCCAGGGAGACATTACCTGTTTCAAGTGTGGCCAGTTGGGCCACAAGTCTCAGCTTTGTCCTCGAGAGGAGGAGGCGGAAAAGCATCTTCTTGGCTCGATCTGAGCGAGTCGAGGTAGAGGCCAGCCGCTCACTTGTTTTCAGTGCGGTCAGGCAAGGCACATGAAGAGGTATTGCCTGCAATTGGGTGGCACATTTAGTGCATCAGGTTTGAGGTAGACTCAGGGTCAGTAGCCAGCTCAGTCGGGTCAGGCCTCGAGGGCCAATCAGGGGGCATCATCGTCCTAATCTGTGCAGCAGTCGTATGCTCCTAGGGGTGAGCAGGTTGATCAGAGGTCATCTAGGCGCGTGTATGCTGTTACCGCGCAAGATCTGGTACCGGCTCCATCTGTTGTGAGAGGTACCTTCTTGTTTTGCAATTCTGTTGCTAGTGTTTTGATTGATATGGGTGCATCTCATTCCTTTGTGTCTGCTGCGTTTGCATCTGTTTTGGAGTTGGAGTTAGCACAGTTGGCATCTCCTATTTGCGTAGTGTCACCTCTTGAGGGTGAATTGGTCTTGAAACAAGGTGTTAGGGGTTGTGATATAGAGGTCGATGATCATAGAATCCCATTTTCTTTTGTAGTTATGCCTATGAAGGGCTTTGATGTTATCTTGGGTATGGACTGGTTATCGTCATACCGGGCAGTTATTAATTGCTACCGTCAGAGGGTCACTTGTTGTACCGTTAGCGGTGAGTGTTTCCATTTTCTGGGGGACCGGGTTGGTAGTGTTTTGCCACCGGGGTATGTTTTACGAGGGCGGTATGAGCTTAGTGGTCTACTTGCTAATCTTTCGATTAGTGAGGTTAATGAGACTCAGATTGTGTTGCCTAGGGTGGTTTGTGAGTACTCGGACGTCTTTCCCGAGGATCTTGTTAGTTTGCCACCGCATCGAGAGGTTGAGTTCTCTATTGACCTAGAGCCCGGCACAGCGCCAATTTCTATGGCACCTTATCGTTTTGCCCCAGCCGAGTTAGTTGAGTTGAAGATCCAGCTCCAAGAGTTGTTAGATAAGGGCTATATCCGTTCTAGTGTTTCACCGTGGGGAGCGCCAGCCCTTTTTGTTAAAAAGAAAGATGGTGCTTTGAGACGTTGTATAGATTACCGGAAGTTGAATCGTGTGACAGTTAAGAATAAGTACCCTATGCCTTGTATAGATGATTTGTTTGATCAGCTGAAGGGTTCCCGGTGTTTTTCTAAGATAGACTTGAGATCGGGTTATCATCAGTTGAGAGTCAGGGAGGAGGATATTCCGAAGACGGCATTCCGTACGCGGTATGGCCACTATGAGTTTCTGGTGATGCCATTTGGGCTCACCAATGCATCGGCAGTGTTTATGGATTTGATGAACCGGATCTTCAGAGAATTCTTAGATCGTTTTGTAGTCGTCTTTGTGGACGACATTCTGATTTATTCACCTTCAGAGGAGGAGCACGAGGAACACTTGAGAGTGGTGCTTGAGTTAGAGCCCATAAGCTTTATGCTAAGTTTGGGAAGTGTGAGTTCTGGCTAGAAGAGGTGAGATTCTTAGGCCATGTCGTTTTACGGGGAAGGGTATCGGTTGATACATCTAAGACGGAGGCAAGATAAGCCACGACCTAGAGTGTGTTTGAGATCTGTAGTTTTCTGGGATTAGCTGGGTATTATCGCCGGTTTGTGAAAGATTTCTCCAGGTTAGCTTCGCCTTTGACTAGATTGACTCGGAAGGGAGTCAAATTCGTATGGAGTGAGACTTGTGAAAAGTCGTTTCAGGAGTTGAAAGTTAGATTGACCACCGCTCCAGTATTGATTATTCCGGAGAGAGGGTTGGGTTATGCAGTCTATTGTGATGCCTCACGAGAGGGTTTGGGTTGTGTGTTAATGCAAGAGGGGAAAGTGGTTGCCTATGGCTCACGTCAGTTGAAAATTCACGAGAAGAATTACCCTACGCACGATTTAGAGTTAGTAGCTGTGATATTTGCTTTGAAGATTTGGAGGCATTATCTTTATGGTGAGAAGTTCGAGGTATTCTCGGATCATAAGAGTCTGAAATATCTGTTTACACAGAAAGACTTGAATTTGAGGCAGAGGAGGTGGATTGAGTTTATTGAGGATTATGACTTCGAGTTGCATTATCATCTGGGGAAGGCCAATGTTGTGGCTGATGCCCTTAGCAAGAAATCTGTTGGTGACGTTGCTAGTATAGCCATCTGAGAATGGGAGATGTTGGGTACAATTGGGGAGTTCGATTTGCTTCTAGGCGAATCAGTTGAGGCTGCGGCATTGTTTTCTGTTGTTGCACAGCCTACACTTGTGACTCGAGTGTTAGAGGCTCAGAGAGGTGACCTTGAGGTAGAATCCCTCCGTGAGAAAATTTTCGGTGGGAAGGTTGAGAAAGGTTTGACGGTGTATCCCGACCTGAGTGTGAGATACCGAGACCGTCTGTTTGTGCCGGAGTCTTGCCGAGAGGAGGTACTCCAAGAGTTTCATCATTCGCGCCTTGCGGTGCATCCAGGAGGTACTAAGATGTATCGGGATTTGGGGCGCTAGTTTTGGTGGAGGGGTATGAAGAGAGATATGGCAGCTTTCGTGTCTAAGTGCCTTACTTGTCAGCAAGTGAAGGCCGAACATCAGAGGCCAGCGGGTTTGTTGCAACCCTTGCCTATTGCCAAGTGGAAGTGGGAGCATGTCACTATGGACTTCGTTGTAGGTCTTCCGAGGACTCAGCGGGGTAGTGATGCTATCTGGGTGGTTGTAGATTGGTTGACTAAGTTGGCGCACTTCATTCCTATGCGCGTGAGAGATTCAGTAGATCACCTAGCTGACTTGTATATTCGGGACATAGTGAGGTTGCACGGGGTCCCAGTAACGATTGTCTCAGATAGAGATCCTCGTTTTACTACTAGGTTGTGGCAGAGTTTGCAGAGTGCTCTAGGCACCAAGTTGACTTTTAGCACGGCTTATCATCCTCAGACTGACGGGCAGTCCGAGCGTATTATATCAACCGCCATATTCGATGGCATACTCAATTGATTAGTTTTAGTTTTCCTAATCATCATGCATTGTCTACAACAATCAAGACTACCCTCCACCGATAGCCCAAAGTAATTATTTCTAAACAGATAATAATTTCATCCAATAGATAAATTATTAACAATTTTCAAGGTGAGTAATTAATAATTCCAACTTCACTATTCTATCTCATAATGAGTCAATTTCATATTCTTCAACTCAATTTCATATTTCCATAACATTCCCAAATTAATTGTATAAATTAATTTATAACAAAAATTAGGGTTTTCTTCCCTCTTTCTCAACTTTGGCCCAAATGCACAAATATCAACAACCAACAACAATACCATCATTTTAAGACCCAAATTACATATTTATGAGTCAAAATAATAAAACCCCTTTTTCATACCTTTGAAACCCTAACACCCAAAATTACCCAAATCAAACCATTTATACAAAAAGCTCAACATCTATGTTAAAGCACATAAGAATGAGTAGGAATCCCTACCTCAAGAGATGAAACTCAATGGAGATGATGGAGAAATCTCGAAGTGCTCCAAACCAAGAAAATTTCGGATCAAAAGAAAGCCCAAACCAAGCTCTACACTTTTTGTAAAGACACTAAAGGAGTAGATCACTAAAGATGGATCAATCCCTAGAGACAAGGTGAAATGTAGAGAGAGAGGCTCTCAAAAATGGGTTTTTGGAAAAGTAAGAGAGAGAGTGGAAGTTGAAAAGTGATCTAAAAAGACCCAGCTGATATCTGATATACGTATGACCCGCTCGAGCGGAGAATAGGACGCTTGAGCGTCAAGCACAAAAACTGGACCCGCTCATGCGCAAGGGTACCCGCTCGAGCGCCAAGACACAATTGCAAAACACACCCGCTCGAGCACAAAGGTAAAGCCGCTTGAGCGTAGATTTCCCCCTTCCAGTACTTTTACAGACAATGAACTACCCGCTCGAGCGCCAAGATACCCGCTCGAGCGTAAGAAAATTTGCTCGAGTGTGAAAAACACACCTGCAGAAGTTTTGCAGAGGCACGAAATGCTGAGAGTGTGTAAACCCCGCTCGAGCGCAAGAAGACCCGCACGAGCGGATCACTTGAAAACTGGGCAACAAGGTTTGAAACTCAAACTCAACCAATCTGTAACAACCCTGCCCAACACATCCTAAAACCCAAATATATGGAATTAAAGGATGACAACACGGCATACACAACAACCAACTCCACGGAACCGAGTCCAAAATACAATAACTAAAGAAAGGGAAAACCGGGATCGCTATAAAGCTGATTCTTCAGGTACTGTGTTTGACACTTTGGTTAAAATGACTTCATCCAAGATGATAAACCTCTTTGCTGACATGCCATCTATAATGTCAATAGGCCATTCAAACCTCTTTGGTAAAGTGTGCATCATATGACTTCATACATGAGCACCGGTAAAAAAGGTAAGATTATTCTAAGCTAAGAGGTTTTTAATTTCTTCTTTTAGTTTCTCTTATGTATATTATTATTATTTCTTTTTTCTGGTATATTATTATTATTATTATTATTAATACTGTATATTATTATTATTATTATTAATATACAGTATATTATTAATAATACTATATATTATTTTTAATTTCTCCTTTAGATTATACTGTATATTATTATTATTATTATTAGTTTCTTTGGTAGAAAAGGTAAGATTATTGTATTAATGTTGCATAGGTGAACTTTTCAATTGTTGTTCTATCCTAGCATATAAAAAATTTAATGTTTTATCCTAATTATGTATGCTTAAGAATTTACATTGTAGGTTGGTGATTGGTTTGGAACCAATTTGCCTGTAGTTAAGTTTTTTGTAATCTTGTTCGATAGATCAATAAATTTTGTCACTAGGGTTTCATTTTGCTTCCATTATATGTGAGGTGCACTTGATTAGAGGCCTATTGATACAGGATGACTTTAGGAAACTTGGGTTAATGCAGCCTACAATAAGTATTGTTATGGATTTTAGTTATGGAAAGTTTCTAGGATTTGGGTTCTAAGAGGTAAAAGAAAGATTTATGTGTTTATAAGAAAGGAGGGAGTTAAAATGGAATAAAAAAATGGATTCTCTGGTGTTTACATATACACAAAAGAAGATGGGTAGATCTACCTATTATAACCCATGTATCTGGGTTTTTATTTTTTTAATGTCCTATAATATTTGTTCGCTTTGAAAAATGGTACCAATTTTATATCGTTTATAAATTGTCCTTTCTACATTGAAGTACAATGAAGTACTACTGAAATTCAAGGACCTAGGTAAGTAAGTGTGAATGGAACTAATGATATTCTCACTAGCTGTGCAAGCAATGAGGGGCATGAATATGTCCTAAGGCGTATTCTTCGTCGAGCTATAGGTTATGGAACTGATGTCCTAAAAGCTCAACCTGGATTCTTCAATGGGTAGGAATGAAAAACTAGCCTGCAATGTTTGTTAATTATTGTTTGTAATTGCTGCAATATATTATAGTTCTACTTTATATGGTGCCATGTTTTACTTTACATTTATTATCCCTAATTGCTGTATTTTTTAGATTATGTATGTTGTTCCTAATTGATATATATCATCTCTTCTAGAGGTTGCTTAATAATTGTGCGGAAATCAAGCTTGTAAAGGTGGGGGTGCAAGTGATGGGTGACATATTTCCAGAGCTAAGACACCATGAAGTGCATATCAGGGACACAATTGTAGCAGAGGAAACAACTTTTGGCAAGACATTGCTTAATGTAAGCTGAGCTATGTCTACAACATTTTAGGCTTTTAGCTCTACCTTGTAGATAAGTTGAATTTGCTTCCATTTAAGCCTTTGTTTGATGTTTGGCTTGGATGTTCGTGTTTGTCAAACATTTCTGAAAGAGTTTGTAGTTGGGTTGAATGAAATCTTGTTTGGACATCTTAGCTTTATTGAACATCTTGTTTGGATTTCTTAGCTTTTTTTTTAAAAAATGTTATTGTTCCTTAATTGTGGTTGGGTTGATTGAATTTTGTTCAATATTGGATTGATTGGTTATAAACAAAAATGGATTGTTCTCAAAAAAAAAAAAAAGAAAAAAATAAAGAGATTTGGCGACTAAAAAATTGGTCGGCAAATTCTACACTTTTGCGACTAAATTGTTAGTCTGCGATTCCTCGACTTTTGGCAACTAACCTATTTGGTCGTAGAATGTGACAATTGGCGACTAAAATATTTGGTCGGGGAAAATATCACTTTTTGCGACCAAAGTGTTTTAGCGACAAAATGGATTAGTTGCAATAATGATATATTTAGCGACCAAATATTTAGTCGGCAAATCCAACTTTTCCCGACCAACAAAAATTTTGGTTGTGAATTACTTTTGCCGACCCTCAATTGGCTACCAAAATAGCGACCAAAAAAATTGGTCGCGAATAACTTTTGCCGACTAAAAATGGGCTTTTAGCGACTAATTTTTTGGTCGGCAAATGTGTTATTTCTTGTAGTGTAGTGAACAATCCATCATTTTGGACACCAATATTGTTACCCTCTTTCCTTCTCAGAACTGGGTTCCAACCTCCACTAACTCTACCCTCTCAAAATCTTTTTCCATCCTGTATGACACTACTCTTTCCTCGATCCCATAGCCGAAGTTGCTCTGTATATCTCATTGTTCTTAACTTCTCCAAATCATAAACCAAAAACAAAATCAACCCCAATATTGACACAAAGAAGTCCAAACCCAATAGTGTAATTAAAGGATACCAGAGTTACAAACAAAGACACAAGAGTTCACAAACAAGTCCAAAACACAAGTAGAGAGACCGAACCCAATAGTGGAATTAAAGGAAACCAAAGTTCATAAACAGAGACCCAAGAGTTCACAAGGATGAAACCTCACCTTGCAAGATTCGTCGTCGAAGATCGAAGTTCATACGGCGCGGATCTGACCTGCAGACTCACCACACAGATCTACATCTCTTCTCCTCTTTGTTTGCCGCCAGAGCGCAAATCTGATGGAATAGATTAGTGTTCGCCTGCTTTGGATCGAACGAAATGGAGAGTGAAACCAAATCGATCTAATCGAACGAAGAGAGATAAAGAGAGTTTGTCACCAAATCAAGCAGTGATCTTCGCACCCTGGATGTGGAAGGAATATCGTTGGCTTTTTTATCAAATCACATTTGTATTTTAAAAAAACGATAAATGTAATTTGAAATATAAAACTCAATACAAATGTGATTTGATGAAAGAAATAACAATATCCGATTGACGTGATTTTTTACAAGTATATTATACTCAATACCTTCTAAAATGTGAACGGTTCAGATTATCGAATTAGGCCCTGAAATGGGCCCAATAAAGCACGCAACAGTTGTTGCTGCGCACCATGCGTAGCAGCAACCCCAAACTCAACGAACATTGCTGATGTGGTATCGAAATTTTGTTTGAAATTTTATTTTGCCTCCCAAACTATCTAAAAAATATCAACTAGACCTTAGATTTATATTGTTTAGGGGGTTAATTACACTAATAGTCCTTATAATTTGGGACTTGTGTCACTTTGGTCCCTGACTTTTCAATTGTAACACATTTGACCCTGAATTTTGAATCTTGTTCCAAATAAGGACAATTGAAAATATCAATAGATTTTTCAAGGGTAAAATCGTCAATTTGATAAAATATAAACTAATTTGATAAAAATAAATGTCAAAAAAAGATTTTTAATTTTTTAAAAATTATTCTTATCCACCAATGATAAAATTATATAAAATTAATAAAAATTACATGATTAATTTTTAAAAATTAATTTTACATGATCATCATCCAAACACATAATAAAAATTAATTTGGTAAAATAAATAAATAAATGTCTAAAAGATTTTTCAATTTTACATAATTTTGTTTTTAGTAGGTAGAAATAATTTTTAAAAATTCAAAAATATTTGTTTGACATTTATTTTTGTCAAATTAGTTTATATTTTATCAAATTGACAATTTTACTCTTGAAAAATCTAATGATATCTTTAATTGTCCTTATTTGGAATAAGATTTAAAATTTAGGGTCAAATGTGTCACAATTGAAAAGTCAGGGACCAAAGTGACACAAGCTCCAAACTATAGAGACTATTTGTGTAATTAACCATTGTTTAGGAATCTAATTGATATTTTGGGATAATTTGTGGGGTAAAATGAAATCTCAAATAAAGATAGTAACAAGTGTCGTCTAATTATAGACGATAGCTGACGACAAAGGTAAAATTGATCAAATATTAAATAGTTTCAAGTGTAAAATTGAAATTATAAGACGCATAATAGTAAAATTGATAATTAAAATATAGTTTAGGAAGCAAAATAAAATTTATTCTAAAAAATCAACTATTTTTTTATTTTTTAAAATATTTTGAGAACTTTTTTTTGAACTTTTTAAACTTCTTAATTCATCTCGTTGGGTTGAACGTAGAATAGAAACATAAAACTTCTAATTTTTTATTTTAAAAATCACTAAAAATGAAAAAAAAAAAAAAGAAAAAAGAAAAAAACCATGACATAAGTCAATTCCAAACACTGATTATCTCATTATGTCTTGATAACTTAACAAAGAATCGCATTTTCACCCACTTTTTGAGGTTTATTTAAATTATAAATTATTTTTTATAATTTTAGAAATTATATTATGTCTCCTAAGCTTTTTAATTTCATAACAAATAGATTCTTTTATTAATAAATTATCAAGTTAATTAACAGTTTTTAATAATGTTGAAATTTTATTTCAATTAATAATTTAGATAATTTTATTATTGTATAAATGAACAGTTAGAAACTTCACTTTTTTAATTAATTCTGTTAAATAAAAAATTCTTACAGGGAGGTATTTGTAATTTTTCAAACCACAGGGAGCAATTCGTATTTTAAGCAAATCTCAGGGAGTGTATTTATAATTTATCCAAAATAAAAATAAAAATTAAAATCAAAATCAAAATCAAATCTATTGGTCTTAATCTCCTATTTGGATTGGAGAAAAAGAACATCAAAATTGGAGAAAAATTAATTTCTCTTATATCCACTATTTGAATATTTGTAAAATGGAGAGAATTAATGAAATGCTGGTGTGTTTGGTAACGTTTACGTTTTCAGTTTATATTTACAAAAATTTAATAAACTGGTTTTTGTTTATTTTTTGTTTATTTTTAGAAAAACATAAACTATAAACGCGTTTGATAATTGACAAAATGCTTAAAAAATTTAAAAATATAAAAAAGAGTGAGAAATGGCAAGTGGTGGCAAGTGGCGGCGGAAAACGATAGTGGAAAGTGGTGATGGTGGGTGGTGGGTGGCTGGTGGTGATGGGTGGTGGCGAGTGGGTGGTGGCGGTGGGTTGGTGGATGGGTGACGGTGGCGGGTGTTGGGTGGTGGTGGCAGGTAGTGGGTGGTGGTGGTAGGCGGGTGGCGGTTGGCGAGGTGGTCTGTGGTGGTGGTGATGGTGGTGGTGGGTGGCGGTGGGTGGGTGGTGGAATGGGTGGTGGTAGCGGATGGTGGGTGGTGGTTGGTGGTGGCAGGTGGGTGGCGGATGTCGGGTAGCGGATGGGTGAGTGACGGTGGCGGGTGGTGGGTGGTGGTGGTGGTGGCGGTGGATGGCGGTGGTGGTGTGGTGGTGGTGGTGGTGTGGATGGTGGATGTGGGTGGGTGGTGGTGAGGTGGTGTGGTGTGGGTGGGTGGTGGTGGTGGCGGCGGGCGGTGGATGGTAGTGGTAGGTCGTGGGTGGATGGCAAGTGGTTGGTGGCTGGTGGCTGGTGATGGTGGGAGGTGGTGATGGGTGGTGGTAGCGGAAGGCGGTGGGTGGGAAATGGTGGCTAGTGTGGGGTGGTAAAAAAAAAAAAAAATTGAAAACTGGAAACACATTTTTGTGTTTTCATTTTTAAAAATTTATAAGCCTTGATTTATAAATTAAAAATTTTACCAAACAAGTTTTTATTTGAGTTTTTAAAATTTTTGTAAATATAAACAGAAAACTGAAAACGTAAGTGTTACCAAACGGCACATTGATTTTATATGGCATCCAAATTGTCCATCTAAGTACTAACCAATTACAAACATGAAAGACTATTTTACTAATATAATTTTGTAATAGTTTTATTAAATTTTTTATGCAATATATTCAAATAAGATAAGTGAGAAATTATTCATCATATTTGGTTCCATTTTTTTGAATTAATTTTTCAAAAAGTGATTTAAAAACTCTATTTTGAAAAAGGATCGTTGTTTGGTTTTTAAAAAAAATGCATTATTGCAAATTCAAGTTTCCCTCTAATTAAGGAGAGAGACAATTTTAAAAAAAAAATGTCACATCAAAAAATACTCCCATGTTAGTTATATATATGCATGCTATATATGTATGAAAACATAATTTTATATGTATCTATTTATAGATGCATATCTTATCATTAAATGTGTGACTTTATCATAAAATTTCCACTCATAAATTTGTATTTTCGATTTGTTTTCATAAATTGTTACAGTTTATATAAATTTTGCTTCATATTTGAAATTGTAACTGTATATTTAAAAATTGTGCAAATAATTTTTGAAACCCATTATTAATACACTAAATACCAAAAAGATTAAAAAATACCAAAAAAAAAAAAAAGTGTACATTTTCATATTTTAAAAACTTTATGAAAACTTTGTACAAAAAAGTGTACCCACAAAAAAAAAAGTGTACATTTTCAAAAAATGTGTAAACTCAAAAAAAAGCAATCAGAAGCCAAATTTTGAAAACTTTATCTGATTTTCAAAATAATCAAACAAAAACTTCAAATTTTTCAAAAAAAATGAGTTTAGAAAATAGAAACCAAACACAATGATTATTTTTTTTCTTCTTTTCTCTTCAACATAACAATCGAAAGAGAAAATAGTTTTTATTTATTTTTTTTTGTTAAGGCTAAATAGAAAGCTAAAATTGATCATTTAATTAAAACTATTTTTATTTCAAAAAACCAAACATCACCTCAGTCTTCCTGATTGAAATCTTTCTTAGTCATATGCAGATCCACATTACTTATGTCTTTAAAAAAAAAGAGAGGAGATATTAAAAAAAATAATAATAATAATTCAAGATTTGAGTCTTTTTCTTTACTCACATTCTCCTTAAACCCTAGATCTAGGGTTTTAGAAGGGTTTAATGACGAAAAGGGGGGCTGGCTTTGGGATTTATGGCGAGAGAGGGGATGCAATGGTAAAAGAGAATGTCGTAGCGGCAATGATGGGAAAAGGGTGTTGCGATGGTAGAAGAAGGGGGAGAGAAGGACCACATCAACTATATGTACATCAAATGATAGAGACCATTGAAAATTACATTAGAACACAAAGATCTAGTTGATGTTTGGGTTAACCTAAAAAAGGTAAGAAGTTAAAAAATCACTATAAAAGTAAAAAAAATTATACTATTCACAATTTTTTTGCTGGAAAACAATAACACTAGTCCGAGGCCAAAAAGACCGAATGCCGTCTAGCCGTCCCACCATCCCCCTAAACCACAAAGTCATACTGGCCATTACGTCACTGTCTGTTAGTACGCATAATCCCATAGGAGCAATACGGTAATTTTCATATTTATTACAATATTATAATATATATATATATATATTTTTTTTGTAAAAAGTCAAAAAGTTATCCCAAACACTCATCTTTTTTTTTCTACTTTTTTAGTCAAAAAATCAAAAAGTGCACTTAAAGCATCCCCATCAGCTTCCTTAAACCTCCTCCTTACCTATTTTAAGGGATAACTAGCTCCCTATACACCTACATCAGCTCCCCTTAAATAATCCTTTAAATTAGTTTTTGCTACAGTGACTCCCTATTTGTAAGGAGTCACTGTAGCTCCCTTATATATATATATATATATATATTTTCTTTGCTTTGTTTAGGATGTACAGTACACATTTATGATTTTTATTTTTTTTAAATTTATAATTAAAAATTATATTTTAATAAAATACATAAAAAAATAGGGAGTTTGTTAATAGAATAGAGAAAGAATAGGGAGTCTATTGAGGGAAGTAAATGAAAAAGTGATTCCTAAAATAGGGAATGAATTTTTTAATAATATTTTAAGGTAAAATTTAAGTAAACTTGTGGGAATGCTCTTATATAGATCATCACAAACAATCCCTAGTAAAAAATGATAAAAATCTCAATATGCATGAATTTGAATAAATAATTTTACAACTGAAAACATATTATTCCCTCCGTCTCAAAATATTAGTCTTTTTTTTGAGAAATCTAACTTTTTTTGGTAATATAGTTATTGCACTTCAAAAATATTAATGTTAATAAATTTAAAAGAATGATAAAATAGAAATTCATATTATTTTAATCATTAATTTTAAAAAAAAGACTAGTTGGTTTGAGATGTTCTAAAAAAGTGTACTTTTTGACTTATTGGCTTATATGAGTTGGGTTTGGGTTGGGTTTGATGTGATGTGTTAGAGAGGTGATGTGATTTGATGTGACTTAAATAGGATAGTGACTTTTTGACTTTTTGTATTATTTAGTGTACCCCAAATCAAGCCTTTTTAAATAATAAAACATAAAATAAGAAATTATATTTTGAGATGGAGGGAATAAAATATTTTAAGATATAGGTTGTGTGTGGTTTGCCTTTGGAATAAGAATGATTTCTTTGACTTCAAAGGCAAAATTTTCAAATCATTTTTTAAAATTCATAACCAAACATAACTCAAAATTATTTAAAACTCAATTTAAAAGTTAATTTCAAAATTCATAACCAAATACACAACTTAAAACTCAATTCAAAACCTTTTAATGATATAGTGTTGAAAATGGTTAGTGGTGAGATTGTTAAATTATTTTTATAAAAAATCTAAAAATAATAATTTATATATTTAAAAAATATCTAAAACAAATATATATATATATATATTTATTCAAATAACAGGTTATAATTGTAAAAATAAAAAATAAAAAAATTACACTGTTCCAGTCAATCGACGACTAGATAGACTCATTTAACTCTTTTCAAAATTTAAAATTAAAAAATTCCTTTCAAAATTTATAATCAAATAAAATTTTTGTTTTCAAAATTTAATTTATAATTTCATATTCAAATCACGCTGTCAGGCGAAGTGATGCATCAGCGGAAGCAGCAAGTATGCCTGGGAAACATACATATTGGGAGTATGCACATAAAGGACTTCATGCGTATATGTAAATTAATTTGTACGGAAAAAATTAAAGAATTTGGACTTCATCGCGTGTGTAATTTTGAAAAAGAAGGGTTGTGGCATTGTAGTAAGGTCTTGGGGTTTAAGCCCTAAGGTTACAAGTTCAATTTTTTTCTTGGACCAATCTCTTGGACGAAGCACTGTTGGTTAGGAGGTTGGACCTCAAGTTGTCTAGTCAGCACTTTGTGTGGGTTCAATGCTCTCCCGCTGTTCAAGTCCTGACTTAAGCAGAGCTTGTCTTGGGAGGTCGGGGCAAGTTCCCAGGTTATAATCTCCTCGCTCGGAACGGCTAACAGGACACCTTGGTGATCTCTGCAAGGGGTGCTGCCTTGGACCTACGGGAGGGTAGGGAGGATTTTCCTGCAACAAAAAAAAAAAAAAGGCAGAAAAAAATATTATTCACTTTGCTTGGTTTAGATTTTAAAAAAAATTTTAAAAAAAATTTTACTTTCTTATTTTTCGTATTTTTTATTTTTACTAAAATTTTAAAATATTTTAATCAATTTTTATTTTTTTTATTTTTAGACACACCTAACATAAAAACACTGAAAAGGTGTAATTTTCGTAATTTTTTTTAAAAAATTCACTAAATATTAAAAGTACAAAAAATATGAAAATTCAATATATTTTTCATATTTTTGTGTATTTATTAATTTTTTGAAATATTTTTTCACAAATATTTTATTTTTTAGATACATATAAGTACAGTGCATCTAAAAAAATAAAAAAAAATGCAAGAAAATTTTAAAAATATTTACTAAAAATAAAAAAATACAAAAAATTAAAAACTCAATTTCAAAAAATTAAATTCAGAAAACTGAAACCAAATACACTTATTGCAATTTGATTGACAAAAATGTGTTGTTACAGTTTGTGAAATATAATGAATTTATTTTTAAAAATTTTAAAAATCCTTTCAAAATTCATTATGAAACAATTTTTACAAGTTCCCTAACAATTGTATGTATGTCAAAATTGTTTTCAAATCTTCATCAAAAACTCATGAACACATGAATATCAAAGTCTGCGAAAAACTCAATTTTTTCCACAAAATATATACGAAGAAATCAATTATTGGACTCCGTCAATTTCGTATTCCGAAAAAAGTTCTCATTAAAAAAAATATGTTAATTTACGGAAATGTTATGTTGTCATTTGTGAAATGTTTTCAATTTGTTTGGTTCAGTTTTTCATGAATCACTGAGCAGAGAATTATAATTTCAAGTATTTCATTTTTTTTTTTTGCATTGAATTATTTTAATTTTGTAAACAATTTTTTTAAGTATGCACCTCACATAAGAACTTTGAAAACATATATATAGTTGTGAAAAGGAGCTTTAGAAAATGAAATAGAAAAAAAAAACCCAAAAAAAAAAATCAAAAAATGTTAAACTGTGTAGTACAGTTGCTGTGTTGTGCAAATTTTGTGTCATATATTTTGTGACAAAGATTGGAGTGTGTACATAGTTGTACAAAAACAAGTATGTACATGCTGGTACATAATTGGTTACCAATATACACAAATTGTCTTCTCCAATTAATTTGAACACAACACAGTGTTGACATACATCACATAACATTTTCACCTAACGAGCATTTCGCCAAATTGCAACCGACTCCGCCCTGATCTGCGCTCGCAATTACGCCATCTCAATGTCCTCCTCTACAGGCGTCATTGCATCGTCATGGGCAGCCAAATCGTCTCGGTCAGCCATGTCCACGTAAGTTTACTCGACCGCATTGGTGACAGCAACAACAATCTCATCGTCCTGACTATTTCTGCGTATGAAATTATGTGAAGCCATGGACGCTGCAACCAATGACACCTACACTTTACAGAAATCAAACCGAGGCATGTCTTTAAGAAACCTCCACTACGCCTTCTAAGCGCCAAAGGTCCGTGTAGCTCGACTTTTTTGTGCCCCATTTCAGAAGTCGAAATAAGCCCTACAGTATCAGACTCCCACAGTTCTAAATCTAATTCCACAAGTGCAATGTGAAATAGATAAACACTAAAGAGTCCAAATTCGGCGAATCTTTTGGAAAATCGATTTTGAATCAAATTGCCAAAAATAGACTGCTTTGTCAGATACAGAGTCGTTACTTAAATGTTTTATTTTGAAAAAATTTAGGAAACCCATGACTCGTGCCAAAGGCCACATGCCCGTTATCACCAAGATTGTCTCAGTTCGGAAACTTAGGTACGAGAGGGGAATGCCATGAATTGAGCACCACCATTCGCCCGATCAAAAATCGACCTCTACTAATCATGATATGAATCTTACTTTGTATTATACGTTCTTATTCCGGTTATTAATCTAGCATTACTATGTGATGCGCACATACAAGTATAGACTAACTTGTAAAAATTGGAACACTTGAGTCATGTTAGTTTTCTGAAAAGAGTTTGAATTTGCCACTTGAAAAGTGGGCTTAAATGTACATGGCTCAAATTATTTCAATTCAAGCAATTAGCTTTCATCCACAGGCATACAAGCAGGTATATCCATTAAGAACTTAGCCTCATGGTAAGCATACTAGATATGGCAATAATCACACTCATGCAATATGTTAAAGCAAGTAAAGGCTCACTTCGTACTCCAAGCCAAAAGGACATAAGAGAGTTAGAAAAAATACATGATTCCTAACTATGCAATATGACTAATGCAACACATGCGATATACAATCTAAAATAGGCTCGGCTACTTAACAAGGCATATGAATCAATTGATAGCATGTGGTTTAAGCACGTATTCAAATAAGTATTAAACTAATAATGCAGTTGGAATGCTAAATTGAGTCTCAGTGCATGCAATATAAGTGGATGAAAACATGAAGAATGCTAATTTAAACGTGATGTCCCTATACTAGCCATCATAAGCAGTTAAATAAAAAGGAGAAAGACGTGGGGTTGGAAGACATACACATTATTACAACATTATGCTCTCACGAAGGAGAGTCCGAATGAATAAACTAACTAGCTAACTATTTAAGCTAAGCTAATTAATTAACTATTACAAACCAAATGAAATAAATTAACTCACAATTAATTAACTACTTTAGCTAATTAAATAATTACAACACAAGTATAATTAAACGAAGTAAGTAAGCTAAACAACTAATTACTCTGCCTTGGGAAGCGAGGAATGTTCATGCGCATGCTCGATTTCTACTCGAAAAGCTACTGTTTTGCTTCTAGAGAGCCTCTGTTGGCCACTGGTGAGGGATGCTGGCCATCAAAGGTGGTCTACCGGCCACTGTTGGCCATGGAAAAAGGCTTGCCGGCCACTGCTGCCCAGTTCACCTTGTTGCAATAGAGGACAAACAGAGCATGCACAGGGTATTCTCTAGGGTTGTCTGTGCAACTCACCCCTCATTTTCATGAACGAATCAAAGGAGAAGTAAACTTAAGCTACAAACCACTAACTCAATCAATTTCATCACATGAAGGCTCATGAATCAAAGTATGCAAGTTCAATAAATGCAACGAATATGACTCTAAACTCTTCCCTTTCATGAATTGATCAAGGGAAGTGGTGACCTTGGAAACTTGAATCATTTCATCACTAATGAGTATAAACTACCTCAAGTTTTCATGTGTTCAATTAACGTCCGATTGAACACAACCAAATTATTATCTTGCACAATTTTAGCCTCAATTTTAGTTACTCAACTTTAAATTACCATCCTTTCTTTAATTCATTAAGTCCAATAGTGAGTTTAAGTCCTCTAAATGGAAAGAAGCGTCAAACAAGGAGTTGTTCTTGGCATGAGAGAGATGTAATGCCCTGGTAATGAACCTCCGAAGAAATTAAACCATTTAGCATGGAAGGTTTCTTTCTCATGCTAAAAATAACATATATGGGACATCAATTCATTACTTTCAATTAGATTACAACAATATACAATATAACAATAAATCAAAGCAAAAGAGCTAAATAACTAAGAAATGTAAGAAAATGAAAGGTTTGTAAAATTCACCTTCCAAGGAAAGGATGAACTCCTTAGTTCACAAACTCCCTCTTGATCACCCTCAAGTGTAGAAAGTGTGTTCTCAAGTCCTTAAGTCGAAATTATGGAGTTTATGGTATGTGTTGGCCCAAGTTGAAATTTTTTTTTTCTTTTCTCTCTAACTCTCTTCAATTCTATTCAAATTAGCCCCCCTCCTTTGCTGAGCCTCCATTGCTGTATATAAGTAACAAAACAACATGTAATATAATAATATAATAATAGAATTATTATATACTATATAGTTATATGCATATAATATAATATAATATATATATATACCTTATGTTGTTAGATTTTGATGTCGGTAGCCGAGAGCTGACCGACATCAAAAGATTTTTATAATATAATATATAACATATATAAATTATATAATTTATACCAAAATACTAAACATATAATATAATAATATAGATTTTTATTATTTTATTTTCTATATATAAAATATATAATTCATACCAATTTATATAAAAACACCAAAAATATGAACAAACACATAAAATTATGTAAAATTACAAAAATACTAAACTAATGAAATATTTAGTATTTTAAAACAATTTGGCCATAATGGTGAAGGTTGGGATTAAAGTTCAAATTCCATCTCTCTTACTGAGGATTCTGTGAGAAACACATTCTACTTGTCATCATCGGGTAATCAAAAGAAAGCGCCAAAGTCTTAGGGCTGGTCAAAATGGGGTGTCTACAGTTGCCCCTCTTTGACATAGCTTGAAGTCATTTCATGACGTGAGTGAATGTCAAAGCCCAAGGACGACCCTTTTGACAAGGTCGGAAGACTTTGGCAAACAAACAAATGTGCAAACAATTGGTTGAACCTGAGGGTTGCCTACGTATCCCTTTAAGGACTCAAACCTGCGTAGTTCAGGGGCAAGATGCAAATGATATGCATGATGCAACTTTGAAAGACGGACTGACATGCTTCGCGAAGCCGACTATTTTGAAAATGACCATGTAAGATGATGCAATAAGCAATAATGAATACAACACACAAGATAGCGAACAACACATGAACTAACAACACTCTACCTACGCCAAAACACAAGACGAGGAAACAAAACATCGCTCAAGACTGCATTTCACGCATCCTAAGAAACAAGAAGATGAAAATAGCTCTAGGTCGTGTTTCACACGTCCCGAAGTGTAAGCAAAACAGCTTAGGGCCGCACTTCGTGCGTCCGAAGATAGAAATAAAATTATTTGGGATTGCGTTTCACGTATCCCAAACAAGCTACACCAAGGCCGCGTTTTACACATCCTGAGATAAAAGAAGAACCGATCGGGATCATGTTTCACACGTCCCGAGATAAAATTTGCCCAGGACCATGTTTCACATATCTTGAGAAACAAAAACTGCTCGGGGTCGTGTTTCGCACGTCCTGAGATAAAACCCGCCCAGGACTGCATTTCACGCGTCCTGAGAAACAACAGAGAGGTGTACGATAAATGCACAAAGTGAACGAGTGTGATAGATGGACAAAGTGAACGAGTGCAATAAATGCACAAAGTGATCGAGTACAATAGATGCACAAAGTGAACGAGTGCAATAGATGTACAAAGTGATCGAGTGCGATAGATACACAAAGTGAACAAGTGCGATAGATGCACAAAGTGATCGAGTGCAATAGATACACAAAGTGAACGAGTGCGATAGATGCACAAAGTGATCGAGTGCGATAAATGTACAAAGTGAACAAGTGCAATAGATACACAAAGTGAACGAGTGCGATAGATGTACAAAGTGATCGCAACTACAAAGCCGTGTAGGTTCTCCTACGGAGACACGAGACATGAATAACTTATCCGAAACTCCTCTGAATGAACCGTACATACAATATCGTTTGGTTACACCATAACCAAGAGATGTACCTAACCGTATCTCGTACGGAGAGAGGGGGTTTTAACCAGGTAAACATTAAATCCTAACATGTTTCACGTGAAAGGAACAAAGGTGATGTAACCAACAAGCATACCTAACCGTATCTCATACGGAGAGGGGAAAGATTTTAATCGAGTAAATATCAAATCCTAACACGTTTCACATGAAGAGAACAGAGGTAAATTTGAAGTCCAAACACGTCTCACGCGAGTGGAAGAAGGTATAATATAATGATTTTCTTTTTTTTCTTGTTTTCGAAAAAAATGTCAAAAAGAATTTTTTTTATTTATAAATACCAAATACCGTATACAAAATACACAGATATATACATACGGTATACATATACATATTCGGGGAACATTCTGTTTGCTTGAATATTCTATTTGTGGCCGTTAGCGGGAAGATGACGTTACTGAAAAGGCATATTCTGTTTGCTGATGTCAGTGTGCGTACGCAAAACATGAAAAAAGAAAGGAAAAACACAAATGCATGGATACGGGGGTTCGAACCTCTAACTTAGGCTTCTCTGAGTCCTCAACCACTGAGCCAAACCACTTTTGTGACAAAATATTCAAATAAATATATATATATATATACATAGGTATACGAGACATATATTCATAAAACCAAAACAAAACAAAAGAAACACTCGTTGCTATGGGGGCTCGAACCTCTAACCTCAAGCTCAACCCCTCAATCCTTAACCACTGAGCCGAACCACTGAGCCTAAGCCACTATTGTGACCAAATATTCAAACAAATATATATAATAAATAAATGTACAATACATATACATATACAACTCTCCCGCTTCTCTCTCTGTTTTTGTCTCACTCTCTCTTCCTTCATCTTCTTCGAGCGTCGTGTCTGGTGCGTGATTTTAAAAATCGCAGCGCCTGACCGACAAGCTATCCAATCCTATCCCGATTGTCAATGATCGTCTCGATCTTTCTCCCTCTTTGTCTTCTTTTTCGCTCTCTTCTTAAGTTGAGGCTTGTGAGAGAGAAAGGGGCAGAGCAAAAGCCTGCAAACTTTCTCTGCCACCACTTTGCAACCTCTTTCTTTTGCATTACTCTCCTCTGCCATGGCTTCTTCACACGGTTCTTTCACTCTTTTTCAGACTTGAACGAGTCCACGATAGAGATAACCGATTTTGACTCCCTTGAACGTCAACCACTGGCTTCTTCTCTGTTTTCAACTTTCCAGTGATGTTAGTTGAACAAATAATAGCGGCACAGTCTGACATCAAAGCAAACTCGTATACGTTGAGGTCATGTGTGGAGACCGACTGCGGTCTCCAACTTGTCCCGTCGACTGCAGAGTAGGATGTGTGAGGTACATTAGTTAAATGCACAACTCTCCATCCTCCAATGTATGTACAAAGACGCTTGAGTAGAAATTAGTACGCTGAAAAAGCAAAACAAAGAGCTGAAATGACAGGCCACCTCCATGGCTCGGTTCGGAGTTTTTTCGCACAACCAATTTATGGCCGGCGAGGAATAATCACCTTCGGAAGCTCTACCAAGGCCGAGGTAGAGTCTTCAAGAGCTTCGAAGGAGTAAAGATAAAGCGAGACATCTGATAGTAAAGTCAGGCAGCGAAGCTGCGTGCAAATGAAGCCGGTTGTAATCTTCACCGTCAAGCTGCCGCCGGAGAAGAAAGAAGAAAAAGATTCATCTCTCTCTCTCTCTCTCTCTCTCTCTTTTTTTTTTTGTTTTGTTTTTTTGTTGCTTTTGTTTTTTTTTTTTTCGTTTATTTTGTATATATGTTTGTACAAATTTGATCGGGGTTAATCCCTATTAATAAAACGAGTTTGTTGTTTTTTATTTTCTTTTTCTCTTTTTGCAAATCCGAATGGCAATCAGTTCTGAACTAAAAATTAAGCCTCTCACTGATTATAACACAAATCAAAACTTGACGAAATGACAAAACTTGATAAAAATAGACACAAAATGGACGCAAGACAAAGCATGATCACCTGGTCGGTTGCTTATCGAAAACGCATTCCGACGATAAAAACTCGATAGTATGAGTATAGGACAGAATACCAACACACAATATAATAGAACAACTTACGAATTATCATAACAAAACAAAAAAAAACAAAGTTCCTCTTTTTCTTTTTTTTTGGTTTTATTATTTTTTCCTTTGTAGTTTAAACACTAGCTTCAGATAGACTCGTTGTATTAGAAGACTTTTTTTTTTTTTTTTTGTTTTATTGCTTTGTAAAACAATGATTGGGGTTGGACCCACTAGTTTGGATGATCTTCTCGCATAATGTGTGATGAATGGCATATGATGAATGGTTGCATTGTACAGGACTTAAAACTATGAATACCTACTCTTGCATTCGTTCTTGAATCGGATAACAACCCACAACTGGACAAATATGTAAAATGCAACTCGATAATAGGAAAACGAAATGAAAACAACTCGAAATTACTAAAAGACACTTCGTACAAACATTACTCAAAACATAGCCGCGACGTGCAAGGACAAAGGGCTAGCTTTTGTTGCATCTGCTGTGATGCAGGACACCACCTAGGCGGGTCGAACTTCAAACAGAGGTTGGTCAGTGCTGTCTAACTGTCATGCATTGCTCCTTCTATGCCACTAATTTATTGCTTCAACCTTTCTTTTCAAGATTTTTTTTTGTTGATTCTAATAAAAGCAACTTTGATTTGTATAAGAGATTTGGAGAACTTTAAGTTTGAAATCAATGAAATTAAAGTTGTAAGCGCTGAAAATTTCCTTTTGGTCCAAAAATGGTCTAAGTTGTAAAAGGTAAAATTTGAACAAAATCAACTTTTATCAAAACTTCTCAAAAACCATTTTCAAAAAGGATCACCACTTGACACGCACGAAATCAATTCTCAAGATGTATAATGCTGGATCAAAAGATCATAACTGCCCCATGATTGAATGCCATTACTCTCAGAGTAAAGATCACAATCGAACCTTTAGGTACATAACAGATAAAGATGAATTGATCAACAAAATGGACAGGACAGTTGAGTTGGAATTGATTACAACCGAACTTCAAGATGAAGTTGCCTACGTATCACCAAGATGGGAATCAGGCCTTACGTAGTTCGGTTTAGGTTCACTCGAGTATTAACTCTCTCCTTTTGCGCTCTAACTTTTGCTAAGGTTGCCCTTTAAGGTTTTCAACCTTGCAAGCTCAGTTTTTCTTCATTTCTTATTTTTTATGCTCTAACTTTTGCCTAGGTCGCCTTTCTGGGTTTTCGGCCTAGCGAGCCTCTCAGGGATAGTATTTCTTCAACTTGTCCATGTTGATCGATTGGGAAAATTCTAGACCATCTAAGTCCATAAGAATGACTGCTCCTCCTAACCAGATAGACTTGATGGTGTAAGGACCAATCCAATTGGTCTGAACTTGCCCCTAGGGTCATGGATGGGAGCTTGGTTGTCTTTGAGCACCAAATCTCCTTCCTTGAGATTCCTAGACTTAACTTTCTTGTTAAAAGCCTTAGCAATTCTGCGTTGGTAGCCTTGTACATGATACAATGCCTTCTGCTTTCTTTCATCAAACATCATTAACTCCTCAAATCTATTATGTTGCCAGTCTGCCTCTGCTATTTGACACTCAGCCATAACCCGCAGTGATGGTACTTCAATTTCAATTGGCAGAACAGCTTCCATACGAGAAACAAGAGAATAAGGAGTTGCCCCTATAGACGTCCGAGTTGAAGTTCTATAGCCCCAAAGTGCAAATGGCAATTTATCTGGCTAGTCCGTGTAGGTCTCAACCATTTTCTGCAAAATATGTTTGGTGTTCTTATTGGCGGCCTCAATAGCTCCATTGGTTTGCGGTCGATATGTAGATGACTTATGAAAAGCTACATTGTATTTCTCTAACAAGTCTATCACTTTCTTCTTGAAGTGGGAGCAATTATCTGATATAATCTAGTTTGGGACTCCGTATCAACAAATAATGTTGTTTCTGATGAACTTAGCCACATGCGCTGCTTTCAACACTGCATAGGACTGGGCTTCTACCCACTTTGTAAAGTAATCAATTGCCACTAGAATGTATTCATGCCCGTTTGACCCTTTCGGTGTGACTGCGTCGATGACATCGATTTCCCAAACTGAGAAAGGCCATAGCGAAGTCATGTTATATAGTTTTGACGGCGAGATATTCATGCGATTAGTATAAATTTGGCATTTGTGGAATCGCCGAACAAAACCAATGCAATCCTCCTCCATGGTGGACCAGTAGTAACCTTGCCTGAGAATCTTCCGGGCTAACATTACTCTGTTCATGTGCGCTCCGCACTCTCCCCCATGGATGACCTCCATCAGGCGGTTCGATTCCTCTTTCTCGACACACGACTTGTGCATTCTCAGATGTCCTTTTTTAAACAATTTGCCTCCACAGATGATAAATTGAACGGCCATTCGCCGTATTCCCGTTTGTCCTTGGCATTTTCCCCCAATGAATACACCTTTTTTTCCAAGAAGTTTCACATATCGAAGTACCAAGGATTTTTGTCTTGCGCTTCATCTATTACGGAGATAGTTTCATAGGCCGGCATGTATATGCTCAATGAGGATCGGACGCATCCGAACTCTAAGCGGGATGTCTACCATGGAAAATAGAGTTAATAAAGCATCAGCGAACCTGTTGTTCTCTCTCAGTAGATGCGTGAAAGTCAGCTTTTCGAACCTAGGAATTAGAATGTCCAGGGTCTGGTGATAGACCTTCATCTTTTCTTTCTTGACTTTCCAGTCTCTATTTGCTTGAGAAACAACTAAGTTCAAGTTCCCAATAACATCCAACCTTTTTGCCCCTAGTTCTAGGGCAGCTTCTAAACCAGCAATACACGTTTCATATTCTGCTTCGTTATTGGACACTTTGAACCGGAGTTTGAAAGCTAGAGGTATGTGGGAGTCGTCAGATGCTATCAGCAACACACTGATCCCATAGCCGTACTGATTTGATGCTCCGTCAAAGTACATTGTCCAAGTCTCCTCCTCAACTTGTAGAATGGCTTCATCTGGGAAGAGGTATTCTACTGCTTCATCCCCTTCTACCAGGTGATCTGCCAGGAACTCCACTACCGCTCTTCCTTTGACCAACTTGCGAGTAACATACTTCAGATCAAATTCGGAGAGAAGAAGCAACCAATAAGCTAACCTACCTGTAAGCGCTGGTTTCTCAAAGAGATATTTGATAGGATCTAATCTCGAAACCAAAATTACGGAGTGAGCTAACAAATAGTGCCTCAATTTCCTGGTAGCCCATATCAAGGCTAGGCAAGCTTTCTCTAGTGGGGTGTAGTGGGTTTTGTAATCCAACATTTTCTTACTCAAGTAATAGATAGCTTTCTCCACCCTATCATCAGATTCCTGAGCAACCATGCATCCCATTGGGGTGTCTATTACTAACAGATACAAAAGCAAAGGCTTCCCTGACTCTGGTGGCGACAACACAGCGGATTCTAGAGGTACTGCTTGACTTGCTCAAAAGCGAATTGACATTGATCATTCCATTGAAATTTCTTCCCTTTCTTCAGGAGACTAAATAGTGGTTCACAAGTCAAGATTAATTTGGAGATAAACCGTCTTATGAATTGCACTTTACCTAAAAAGCCTCGCACCTCATTTTCAGTCCTTGGTGGTGGCATTTCTAGGATGGCTTTGATTTTGGAAGGATCTACCGCGATGCCTCTTTATGTGATAAAAAAGGCCAGCATTTTTTCTGTCGTTACACCGAAGGTGTACTTTTACGGGTTTAACCTCAATCTGTATTCCCTGATCCGTTGAAAGAATTTTTCCAGAGCGGTGTAGTGGCCCTCTCTGTCTTTAGACTTGACTATCACGTCGTCCACGTACACTTCGACCTCTTTATGGATTATATCATGCAGAATGGTGATTGCAACCCTCTGATAAGTAGCCCCAGCATTTTCAAGCCAAATGGCATGACTCAGTAGTAATACGTTCCCCATGGCGTAGTAAATGCAATTTTCTCTCTGTCTTTGAGAGCCATCAGAATCTGATTATACCCGAAAAACCCATCCATTAAGGGAAGCAATGCATGGCCTGCGGTAAAGTCTACCAACTCATCAATATGCGGTAGAGGAAAGTCATTCTTCAAACTGGCTTTGTTTAAGTCTCAGAAGTCTACACAAACCTGAATTCTGCCATCCTTCTTCGGTACTGGGACGATGTTAGCCAACCGGGTTAGATACTCGAATACTAACAAGAAACCTGCCTCAATCTGTTTGGTGACCTCTTCTTTGATCTTTAATGCCCAATCCGGGTGAATTCTACGCAATTTTTGCTTGACTAGTCAGACATCAAGGTCAAGAGGGATCCGGTGTTGTACGATCTCAAGATCGATTCTAGGCATGTCTTCGTAGGACCACGCAAAAACATCTTTGAAATCTTTTAATAAAGCGACTAACTGTTCCCGTTCCTCCAAAGACAACATGGACCCGATCTGGACCATGCGTGGATCCTTCTCAGTAGCTACATTAATGGCAATGATTTTATTAATACACGGTTTAATATACCTCTCCTCCTCTTGATTAACTAAGTTTTTCAAAGCTAGAGGAATTTTTTCCTCTTCGTTTTCATTAAAAGTTTAAAAATCTTGGTCAATGCAATAAATAAGCGGTACGAAGAAGTACTCAGAATCTGCAAAGTTCTCTTTCGACAGGTCCACCTCTTCGGTTACAACAGACTCAAAAGCAAAAAAAAAGAAAGTCCTAGATAGGACCTTGGCATCCGGGTTACCACTCCCGAGAATGCCAGACTCAGACCCCTCAAACTGACTTGAATCTGATCCCAACCCCACAGACTCTGTGGAATCAGATTCTGGCTCATCATCCGATTCAGAACTGGAAAGGTAGCCTTTCTCCACCTGCCAAGTAAGATATGGTGCCCCTGATGCTTCCAAAATGCCACTGGTTGGGTTCATACGTGGTTTTTCCCCGATCATGGAGATGGTAAGGTTATCCCTTAAGCTCTCTGAGTCGACCGGAGGATCTGAAAAGGAGAAATGCCAGTGCTGCCCCTACTCCAACTCGCTGTTGTCAGAGTCACTTTCTATGCCCTGTTCAGCTTTAGCATTCGCTTCAACCTTTTCCCTGGCATCACTCTCTTGCAACTGCAGGTCGAATAAGATTTCGAAGCCGGAGACACGCTGCTTTGCAGAATTCATCCAAGGCTCAGGAAAACTGCAAAAGGGGAAATGCTCTCCCTTTCGAACAGAGTGACCATTTAGTGTTCTGCGGATCACCCTGTGAACGAGCTCATAGCATTTCCCGGCCTACTTGGCTCTAGCTCTGCTTGTCATCTCTTCCCTTTTCCTAACCCAATCCTCTTTGGTGGGCACATAGCCAAGACCAAAGGCATGCGAAATATGCATCACATCAGCCAAAGTTATGACGCCCTTCTGGCCACTTCTTCCAACTCCCATTCCTGGCATATGTTGTAGTTTGTTCATGAGATAAACAGGCTAGGCGCTGACATACATACCCTCATTTGCTGCCAAGATAGTTTGCACTACCTGGGCCTCAGCCAAACTAAACCCTGAGAGGAATACATCTTCCTTGCCATGGTCGATTTCCAGCACTAGTGTGGTTACCTCTGGTGGTGGATGGATGGATGAGTTCTTGAAGACAATTGTTACCCCCTTCCCGTGAGGGTATTTCAGTATTTGGTGGAGGGTAGAAAAGACTACTTTCACAGGATGCAGCCAGGGTCTTCCTAGCAGTAAGTTGAAGGTGGCCGAGACTTCTAGGACATGAAACTCGATGTCCTGTTGAGTTGGGCCAACCTAAACTCCGATTCTTACTGTGCCCATCACTTCCCTGCTCGTGTTATCATATGCCCGAATCACTTGGGCTGTAGGTACGAAATCTCCTAGTTTCAGGCCAATGGCATAGGCTGTGCGAGACGAACAGACATTGATAGCCGAACCAGTGTCTATCAACACCATCGGTACCCATTTTTCTCTGCACTCAATAGATATGTACAGGGGTTTGTTATGTGCTAAGCCTTCTGGCGGCAGTTCTTTGTCAGAAAAGGTTAGGGTTGGGCTGGTGCCATCTGGAAAGACCAATCCCACAAGCTGTTCAGGGGTGGTGTCAATGGACAATTTAGCTTTGTCCATTACTGACAATACAGCTTGTTGATGTACTTGAGAGGCCATAAAAAGACCCCAGATTGAAATATCAGCTTGGATTTTCTTCAGTTGTTTCAGCACTGCCTCATCTTCCAGCTATTTTTCTTTCTACTTCTCAACCTCTCCATCTTTTCCCAAGGCCTCAGCTTGGTCTAAGTGCGGTGCTTTGAAATACCGCCCACTTCTTGTCATGTGATCAATCTCCTTAATGTACCACGTGTTGTCTAGAAGGTACTCACGCCAACCTTTATCGGTGTGAGCCAGGTATAGATCATTATCTTCCCACCATACGCCTTCGGCAGCTGACAAACAGTTGTCTAGTTCCCTTACAAGGTGTTGAGTCATTACAGCTTTTTGATTGTCTTCCACCATTTCTCGTTCAAACACAGCTTCGTGTTCTGTGGCCGCAGTATGCACAGTGTCCAATCTCTAAGCTGAATTTTCCTCACCAGTACTTTTTAGTGATTTCCTCTTTTCATTGGCCATTTCGGCTATTACAACAATTCTTGCTTCCTTTTTCTCCTATTTTGTTTCAGTTCTATCCTCCCTATCAGGTTCATCACTCAACCACCCAAAGTTGTTTGTCGACCTATTGAAATCAAACCAATTAATCTGTACATCTCCTTGATCTTGTTCGTCGAAGAACTGCAAGTTGTCTAAGTCCTCCTCAAACTCTGCCAGATCATCTAAACCTTGGCTGGGGCCATCCTCCTTAAGCACATTGACCTCTGCTATAATTGGTAATACCACTTCCGGTTTGGCTTGATCAATTGGCACAATATAGCGACATGGATCATACCCCTCCTCAAACAAGTTCTTAGAGTACTCAGGCAACGAATTTGTTCTCTCCTTTAAGGTCGGCCTCTCTTCTACTACACCTGTCACCACTACAGGTTTAGGTTGAAGTGTGGATGTGTTTATCATGCACAAGTCCGCGCTTTTAGGAATGAACACCGTCGGTCTAGGTAGGTGGAAATGGGTAATATATACGTTGGGGTCATAGGGAAGGGCCAGTGTATGGATTAGGTTTAGGTTCCGAGGTGGAGGAACTTGATTGTGGGCCGGGAGAAGGTTTGTAATTGTATTTGGTTTCTCAGATGGTGCGATCATGTTGTTGTCAATGAGGTTTTGAATCTAATGACACAGTCGGAAGCATTGGTCAATATCATGACTGTGTTGTTGGTGAAACGCACAATATTTGGCTTGGTTGTGTTTGGGTGGAAGAGGATCAGGCAGTGGGCGAGGTTCTAATGTTCTGAGGTGCCCCTTTTTAATCAACACTTTCATGGCTTGAGATAAGGTCATGTAGAGTGAGGTGAAGGTCCTCTGGGATTGGACAGGATTGGCTGAAGGTTGTGGAGCTGTATTGGCAAAGGGATTGACGGTATTGGTTGTGGTGACAACACATACATCTGATGGCCTCGCGACTGTGCTACCACTGGCAGCATTAGAACTGCGAACAAACGACCTTTTGGTTGGCTCTTTATTATCAATAATGAGCCCCTGCTTCATAGCATCTTTAATCTGAACCCCTATTTCATGGAGCTCTGAGAACATGGATAACGGGAGAACAATCATTTTCTATAATAGCTTGCCTTGTAGATTTCAGACGACCATTCTTATCTGATCTTTCTCGGAAGGCCTCATGGTCATTATCGAGACTTTAGCTCTCCACCTTGTTACAAAATCAAAGAAACGCTCTTTTGGTTCTTGACGTGTTGCTTCAAGATCACGATTTGTGATCTCGATTTGGGTATTGCAAGAGTTCTGAGCCATGAAGGCTTCAACCAATTCTTTCCAATTTTGTTTCACTGAATCTTCCAACTTGGCATACCAGATGGTCGCTATACCTGACATAGTGTGACCAAAAAGGGATAGCTACTGCAATCGGGTCAAGCCCATGGGTCGCAAAATATCCGAGAACAAACGCAAATGCATCATTGGGCCGCCGGAACCATCAAAACGATCAATGTGCAGCATTTTAAACCGCTCTGGTAAGGTAATAGCAAACTTGGTGTACCCTTCCTCTATGTTTGGAATGAAGTCGACTCCATGTGGCTTTTTGAACAATTTCTCTAGTTTGTTGACCTTAAGCACAGTCGAGTCAACCTCAAATTCAAATGGAGCCTCAGTTTGATATACAGGTGCTTTGGAGGCCTGTGCTGGGATTAGTTCCGCTAAATTGCCCTGGACATTAGTGGTGTGGGTAGTGGCTCCGAGTGTTGGAATACCTGTAGAAGGTGCATGAGATGCAAAGGCCACTGTCAGTTGTGGTTGTTGTTGTTGCAGCTTGTTTAAAACCTCAGCCCGACAGGCTGTGATTTCGGCCTGTCGAGCAGCGTCTTGCTGCATGGTTTCAACTGTTTGCTGAAGATGATGAATCAAGTCTTCCATACTGACCGGGGGATACTATGCCATTGGAATGGGTGAATGATCTTGTACTGGACTAGATGTAGAAAACTGAGCCTAACTAGATGCAAGTGAAATGAGGGATGATTGTTGTAGAAACTAGACTAGTGAACTGTGCCTAACTCTTCTCTTTCTAGTAACCGGTGGGAGCGAAGCAAACACAGGCTGTCCCTTAACAAGATCTCCGGTTCTGTAAAGCCTTTTGACACGGGTCCAAAGTACTTGAGGGATATCAAGTCTTTCTGAAGCTATGTTGGTAAACTACCTAGCAAAAAGAAAGAATAAAATCAAAATTGGACAGCACTTCGACCCTAATTCACAACAATCATAACACATAGTTGAACTGTAATCCCTACTGAACTCTGTTCTCAAACTCATGCTGATATGAACCATTCTATACAGTCTCACTGTAAAAGCACATATCACGTAAAAGCACCAAAACACCCTTATGAGGGGGTAGGGTTACCCTATCCTAGATTTTTGGTATGATCTAAGCTGCACTATTTCAAACAATAAGTTTCACAACATCCTACAAATAGGTGGCATCTTGTCCTAAGTTAGAATAGTCACTCTAGCTTCATTATATGCAACTAGGTTGAATGGTCAAAAGGGTACCTCGACAAGATTACCTAATATACCTCTCACACCTAACACCGAGAAACGAAAAGGTGGATCAAGCGATACGATAGTAATCCAGAACCAGGGGTTGTGTTTCCATTGCGGCAGAGCCCGCGACCGGTTTGCCTTTTGGCAAGCTTTTCAGGCAAGCCTCCAACAAACCGTCCAGGAATAGCAGATGGCAAACACAGTGACTTAGGTACACCAATGCAAATGCAATGCAAAGAACATATATAAGTAGATAAAATTTCACAACATGAGTTTTAAATCAAGTTCTCTAATTCTCCCCAGCAAAGTCGCCAAAAACTGTAACTCGACTTTTTCGCGCTCCCTTTCAGAAGTCGAAATAAGCCCTACAGTATTGGACTCCCGCAGTTCTGAATCTGATTCCACAAGTGCAATGTGAAATAGATAAACACCAAAGAGTCCAAATTCGGCGAATCTTTTGAAAAATCAATTTTGAATCAAATTGCCAAAAATGGACTGTTTTGCCAGATACATATTCGCCACCTAAATATTTTATTTTGGAAAAATTTAGGAAACCCATGACTCGTGCCAAAGGCCATGTGTCCGTCATCACCAAGATTGTCTCGGCTCGGGAACTTAGGTACGAGAGGGAAAGGTCATGAATTGAGCACCCCCGCTTGCACGATCAAAGATCGGCCTCTACTAATCATGATATGAATCTTACTTTGCATTATATGTTCTTGTTCCGGTTATTAATCTAGCATTACTATGTGATGCGCACATACAAGTATAGACTAACTTGCAAAAATTGGAACACTTGAGTCATGTTTGTTTTCTGAAAAGAGTTTGAATTTGCCACTTGAAAAGTGGGCTTAAATGTGCATGGCTCAAATTATTCCAATTCAAGTAATTAGCCTTCATCCACAGGCATACAAACAGGTATATCAATTAAGCACTTAGCCTCATGTTAAGCATGCTAGACATGGCAATAATCACACTCATGCAATATGCTAAAGAAAATAAAAGCTCACATCGTACTCCAAGCCAAAAGGACATAAGAGAGTTAGAAAAAATACATGATTCCTAACTATACAATATGACTAATGCAACACATGCGATATACAATCTAAAATAGGCTCGGCCACTTAACATGGCATATGAATCAATTAATAGCATGTGGTTTAAGCATGTATTCAAATAAGTATTAAACTAACAATGCAGTTGGAATGATGAACCGAGCCTCGATGCATGCAATACAAGTAGATGCAAACATGAAGAATGCTGATTTAAACGTGATGTCCCTATACTAGCCATCATAAGCAGTTAAATAAAATGGAGAAAGACGTGGGGTTGGAAGACATACACATTATTACAACATTATGTTATCACGAAGGAGAGTCCGAATGAATAAACTAGCTAGCTAATTATTTAAGCTAAGCTAATTAATTAACTATTACAAACAAAATGAAATAAATTAACTCACAATTAATTAACTACTTTAGCAAATTAAATAATTATAACACAAGTATAATTAAAAGAACTAAGTAAGCTAAACAACTAATTACTCCACCTCGGGAAGCGAGGAATGTTCATGCGCATGCTTGATTTCCACCCGAAAAGCCACTGTTTTGCTTCTAGAGAGCCTCTGTTGCACAATAGAACACATACACTGTTGCCCACTTCCAGAATGGCTCTACTCCGCTAAAGGAACACACTGCTAAATTTTGCATTAGTGGCTGGCCGGCCACTGGTGAGGGATGCCGGCCATCAAAGGTGGTCTGCCGGCCACTACTGGCTATGGAAAGTGGCTTGCTGGCCATTGCTACCCAGTTCACCTTGTTGGAACAAAGGACAAACAGAACATGCACAGGGTATTCTCTAGGGTTGTTTGCACAACTCACCCCTCATTTTCATGAACGAATCAAAGGAGAAGTAAGCTTAAGCCACAAACCACTAACTCAATCAATTTCATTACATGATGGCTTGCAAATCAAAGTGTACAAGTTCAATAAATGCAGCAAAATATGACTCTAACCTCTTCCTTTTTATGAATTGATCAAGGGAAGTGATGGCCTTAGAAACTTGAATCATTTCATCACTAATGAGTATAAACTGCCTCAAGTTTCCATGTGTTCAATTAACGTTCGATTGAACACAACCAAATTATTATCTTGCACCATTTTAGCCTCAATTTTAGTTACTCAACTTTAAATTACCATCCTTTCTTTAATTCATTAAGTCCAATCGTGAGTTTAAATCCTCTAAATGGAAAGAAGCGTCAAACAAGGAGTTGTTCTTGGCATGAGAGAGATGTAATGCCCTGGTAATGAACCTCCGAAGAAATTAAACCATTTAGCATGTAAGGTTTGTTTCTCAGGCTAAAAACAACATATATGGGACATCAATTCATTACTTTCAATTAGATTACAACAATATACAATATACAATATAACAATAAATCAAAGCAAAAGAGCTAAATAAGTAAGAAATGCAAGAAAATGAAAGGCTTGTAAAATTCATCTTCCAAGGAAAAGATGAACTCCTTAGTTCACAAACTCCCTCTTGATCACCCTCAAGTGTAAGAAGTGTGTTCTCAAATCCTTAAGTCGAAATTATGGAGTTTATGGCATGTGTTGGCCCAAGTTGAAATGTTTTCTTTTTTTTTCTCTCTAACTCTTTCTAAAACTCTTCAATTCTCTTCAAATTAGCCCTCCCTCCTTTTGCTGAGCCTCTATTGCTTTATATAAGCAACAAAACAACATATAATATAATATGTATATATATATACCTTATGTTGTTTGATTTGGATATCGGCAGCCGAGGGCTGACCGATATCAAAAGATTTTTATAATATAATATATAACATATATAAATTATATAATTTATACCAAAATGCTAAACATAGAATATAACAATATAACTATACATAAAATACTAAACATATAATATAATACTATAACTATACATAAAATACTAAACATATACTATAATAATATTAAACATATAATCTAATATTATAACTTTTTATTATTTTATTTTCTATATATAAAATATATAATTTATACCAATTTATATAAAAACACCAAAAATATAAACAAATACATAAAATTATGCAAAATTACAAAAATACTAAATTAATGTAATATTTAGTATTTTAAAACAATTTGGCCATAATGGTGAAGGTTGGGATTGAAGTTCAAATTCCATCTCTCTTACTAAGGATTCTGTGAGGAACACATTTTACTTTTCATCATTGTGTAATCAAAAGAAAGTGCCCAAGTCTTAGGGTCGGTCAAAATGGGGTGTCTACCGTTCGTTCAATCGCACTCCACAAAGATGAGTTCGCGCGATTGAACTACTCATCACGATTCCGTGGATTGTGCCTTTGAAATTCTGATTGGTGGTATCGGTTGCCTTTGTATGGTGCCAGAAAGCCTTTCTTATTATTGTATTCACTATCCACAAGATAATAACGACCTGTCAAAGTGCACATGTTAATTACGATACAGAAATTGCAATAAGTTTTTAGTTCGTATGACAGAAATATACACGGTATTTATAGACGTTGCAATTTGTTTATATGTTTTACTGTGGAAGATTTGGTCATATTTGTTATATGCTTACAACTGAACTTGTGTTTGCAAAAGTGAACATTTGAAATGGAAAGTACATAACTTATTGTTGTTGGTTGATTTTCGCAAAAAAATTGGGTAGACAATACTCATGACCTATGTTCACTTTGCATATAGTACAAATTTTAAATTAACCATATTATCGTACATTTAATTCACAACCATTGTATCTCCAAAATTGAATTATGTATTGACAAGAATATGGATTCGAGCATATGTACCGTTGGCTGCAGTTGGAAAATTGTATTGTGGATCCTCGGTTACATTGCTTAAAACTCGACTGTCATGCATGCTGCCCTTCCACCCATACGAGACAAACACGAACCACATGTTGAAATTATAGACCGCCAAAATATTCTAAGAATGGCACCCCTTTCAGCTGAAATATAGGGGTGCTTTTGACTCCTTTATGGATGCTAGCATGTGTGTCCCATCCAATGCACCTAAGCAATCCTATATATCAATAAAAAATGCAATGATAAGATTACCAAGCATATTCATACCGAGCATTTTCCAAAACATTATGAAATATTTTTGCACACCTTGAATGGCAAATATTGTGCTTGAGGCTGCAGATGGGGATCCATGTGCATCTAGAAATTAGTGGGGGGCTTGTAGTAAGCGATGGTGGATTTTTTCATTGCTTTCAATACATTATGAAAATGGCGTGAAATCGTTCTTGTAACTCCCGGTTCGGTAAGTTTTTAAGCACATGAATGAATATTGTAACACTGTCCTCGACGTGCAAGCCGAGTGGACACTCGGGTATACGCAATTGGAAGTCTTTTACCAATGTCGTACATAATCGAATGAACACTTGTTTGGGCATGCACAATTCATACTAAAATCGGCCACTGTGACCATTGTACAATTCCGTAATCCATGCCCTCCCCGTCAAGATGGAAGTGCGGCACGAGAATTTAAGCACGTGGGCCTTGTAGTAGTCAGTGGCAATTATGTATGCTTCAACATATGCATAATTCATTCATGCTGCCACTGTATTGCGAGCGCTGCGACATCCTCTAACATTTGATTCATCCGTGCAGCGTCGTCATCGTTGTTGTTCATACCTACCAATAATACGAACAACGATTAGCACAAAACATTATCAACAAAGATGGGAGTATTAAGCACATGTTGGTAGCATGAAATTTTATTCATATGAAAAATGTGAGTTCAAAGCAAATTTTCTAAATAATAAAATGTTATGTTCAAACCCCTAATAGAGATGCTGTACAAAAAAAATGTCATAAATAGAACGTTACAAACTACTCATTGTATACAGAAAACCACATGGAAATTTTCTAAATAATGAATTCCCAACCTGGTCATAAACATTGAAAAATAGGTATTGGGGATAAAAAATGCTTTACTACAATTTGTTAAACCCTGCAACAATTACCATAACAAACATACTAACCACAAACAGATTTTATAACCTTAAAGTTGACGACAATGGGTCCATAGCCATGTCCCCTGCCCAATCCATTGTCAAACCAACAATGACAATAAACAAGTTCTGACACAGCATATTTAGAGCATAAACAAACCCAAACAATAAAAATATATTATTTGACATGAACACAACCACCATGTCCATTGGTCTGATACACCAGCTGCATGTCCCATTCTGCAGTTTCTGAACCAACGCTACAATTCAACCAGTTGGGGAAAAAAAAAAGTTGACACACAGAAAATCACAATTCAATTGAAAATAAATAGAGGTGTTAGAGTTGTTTCTCCAGCGGATTTAAAATCGAAGTCCTTCATTGCGCAGCAAACTCGCAAGAGTTATACCCTCACTAGTTTCTTTGTCTTGTTTCTTCACTTGTAGCCAACTGATTATGCCTTGGTTCGTGGGAATACTCATAACCATCTCCTGATTGTTCGAAACCTCCATAAGTATGACTCAGAAATAGAGAAGTGGATCGGCAGGGTCTAGTCCCTGTATTTCATACAGCCGTGCAACAGCCTAGCCTATATTGTAGCTGTGCCCGCCGACAACGTGATTGACAGTTAGTTCCTTGTTTTGAGTCTTCATGGAATTTACCAAGTCGTCCATGTTGGTTGCCAATGCTGCAGCCCCGATAATGTGCTTGTTTTGTAATGTTTTGCCTGATGAATGCTTCCGCTTGCTTCCACTACCTGTGGCATTGATGTTGGCAAAGTTCATCATGTCAGCCATTTTCGATGCTCCTACTTCATTGCTATCATTGGAAAATTCTAGATTGTTGGACTCTCCTTTCAATTCCATTGGGTTACGAGTCTCGTCGGGCATCCATGCATTTTTACTCGTTGCCGTAGCGCCAGTGAAGACGTACAGCATCAAATCTGGATGCTCCAAGGTTTTGGTTTTGAACTTGCAACATTCTTGTCAATCTGTAAATGAACGCAATGTATATAGCATTATCATATTGACATGGAATAAATTTCAAAAACATGGTACAGAAATGGCATAAATATGTTTGGAGCCAGGGCTGAAATAAAAATAAAAATAACTCTGAAATGGTTGCAACAACTGACCAAGACATGCTTGAAATGTATGAAACATAAGTGCAGCATGTACAATTCAATGATAAGAATGACAAGACTTCAGACATGTTGAAAAACTACAATGTTTAAGGAATCATACCAAATTTTACAATGTAGAATATGTTTACATGTTCAATGTCTAAGGAATCATACAAAATCTTAAACATCCTTCATTTGATTAATGAGCACCTACAAGTCCCAAGTTTTCAGGTGAATAAAATTTGAAACTTGAATAAAACCAAGTAAATTACCTATTAGCAAAGTCAAGTAATTAGGTACAACCAGTAAAATTTGATGAAATTTCCTCTACAGTTTAATTTTATGACTAACTTACTTCTCTGAATCAATTTCCTAATTAGCAGTGTTTATGGTGTGACGATTCTCTAAAATATTCCAAAACTTTAAAGTTGTAAACATATGACATTGTCTACATATAGGAAAGTATGGTATACATACAGAAAAGGAGATATTAGTTCTGTAATAATAGATAGGAAAAACATATGACGTTACTTTCTCCATTTTAGCCCACCAATCGGCCGATGCATTCAACAACCCAGTAACTTGGTCAAAGCCAATTCCAGTTGGGCCATTCCGGCAATCCATTAGCTTAGACCATACATGCCACTTGTTTTTCAATAAATTGTACTTGTTTTTAAGTTGTTTTGGCTCATGCAGCCTCCCAATTGCTACCTCAAACATCTTAGACAATGAACGGTACCCTGTTCGGAGTGATTAACATGTGCGGCCGGTTACCTACGTCAATTTCCTTAAGGACCAGTTCCAAGAATATCCGTGTCAACTCCCCCATCCCAAGTTGCTTTATAATAGGGTTGTTGCCCTTTCCCTTTGCCAAAAGGAGTATAAGATGCAGGTTGACGTGATGCCATGCGACTATAATAACGTCGTGGAACAGGAACCAACGTACAAATATATATACAATCAATAAAAGCATTACAAATATTATCAACACACCTTTTATGTCAAAAATGTGGTATTTGAAACAAAACATAATTTCAGTTCACAAAAGCTTCATTTAATGACATTAATATTTGAAACAAAACAAACAGTTGCAGAAAGATATAATAACTACATTTTTACGAACATAACATAATTTCATAATTTTTTTTGGGCCACAAAACATAATGACTTTAACAACAATAGGGTAAGGTCTCAGCACGATTACATATATCACATCTGGAACACCAAAATAACGACAATGATGCACAACACATATGTCACTACTGTCAATCAAATGAGCCTCAAAACGAGCGGCATTGTCTCTGTCATTCTCAGCAAGCCTTTGGCGCCCATATTCGTCACACCACCCAATCCAACTGACACATAGTTGAGGTTAAAAAATATATTAGTGACAGTTTAACAAGGAAATGTAAAAGTGAACGTATTTATACTCACCACTCCACAAGGGCAATGGTAGTACGCACGACTTGGGTTTCTTGTAGAATGAGAAATCTTTACAACATAGTGCCCGTAGCCACAAGTACATATACGGCCTGGTTGTGTTGATGTGGTAGTTGACATAAATGAGGCCATGGTTTTTTTCGTGACTTCTTTCGGGACATGACAAGCAGAACAAGAACAGGTCAATGGATGTGACACTTTTGTTATGGACATCATTTTCTTATGGTAACTTATTTGTGATATAACATTATCCGAACATGTGCCATGAAATAGGACGAGCGTGATACGAAATTGGGTATGAAAATAAAAAAAACCCCCCACAGAACATTGAAATCCCAGCCTATAACCATTTTGTAAAAGAGTGATTGTAAACAGAGAAGAGATGGTAACAAACAAGTGCAGATCCTTTACAAAAACATTACAGCTTCATTACATGCCAATAAATAGCACTCACATTATTGCACAACAAAACAAGTACTACAATGGTTGGAAAAAAAAAATCCTACAGACTATGTTTTTCAAAACAGAACATTTGGTATGGACTGTAGCACAGAAGAATTGCAAATCACAAACCAAAACAAATACTAATACATGTAGTACAGAACAAAAATAGGGTAGGAACAGCAAGAACAAAAAAAAATAAAGGCAAAAATGTGCACCAACATAATTGCAGATGCTATGGACTGTATAACAACACATTTGGCAGTTACAAAATTTAAAGAATACAGATAGATGCCATACTGACAGCCCCAAAACAAATGACAACAATATTTGTTATCTCATGTCCATTTCAATGGTTGAGAAGAGGTTATATTGGATTACAAGTCCTGTGGGCAAGAAAAGTTTAACAACATTCCACAATAGTACGGGGGGAAAAAAAAAAGCCTTTGAATGTGGAACAGTATCTACATGAACACAAAGGCAGCAGGTACACAACCAAGGCAAAATCGATCCTAAACAAGCAGAAATGATAAGCTTTGTGTAACACTATTCCATGAAAAAAAAAAAAAAACCAAAAACAATGTTTTCATGACCAAATCACCCGAACATGAGCCCTAAATCCGCTATTAACAAGTATTTTACAACATATCTATTTGACCAATTTACTAGAAAACAACACATTTGCAAGACAGTCTTCATACTGCAATTGAAGATTGAGGAAAAAAATTATATGAAATCAAATAAACACCCACAAACCAAACACAATCGGTCAGCGTAAACCAACGCATTTGGTACAAAATACGCAGTTGATTAACTATGTTTTCGACCTCACCAACAATGACACAAAGGCCTTATAACCAGTCGATTTTGGCAATTTCAACAAGAGTTACAAAATAAATCAAATAGCACTATCCAACCGCCGATCAGAAAGCGTATGGGTACATCTGAGGGAATGAGACCATACCTGCGGTTCGGTTGTTCCTCGGAGGATGAAGTACGTTTCCGTTGGCCTTCGCTGGCAACTTTTCTCGATCGCTTCTGCTTTTCCTCCAACCTTTGGTGCTGTTATTACCTTGAACTTGAACGCAGACCACGCCTCTCTTTATGCATCTTCATTTGATGGAACTACTATTCAGCTACACTACTGTCTAGCATTATAGTTATATGCAAGTTTTGACATAAAGCTTGGGTTCATATTGTAATTAAAAATATAAAGAATGGAAAATGAGGGGTACAAAGATCATTTGACCTCTGCTAAAGACACAGACCATGTGAATGGAAACAGGCTTAGGTGTGTAGGTTAAATCTGTAGACTTTTTGGCTTTTTTAGTAATTTTTTGGCTTTTAGGCTAAAATAGTCGCTTGCCAAACGAGGCCTAAATTCTTATCTAAATCCATATTACAAACACAATCTTAATGGTTAAAGATGAGTCACTACAAGAAAAGTGGACTTAAAAGACAGAAGCATTTGCGACAGCACACTTGCCATCTCAAAAAGTGATTTTTTGCGACGGCATCACTTGCTGTCGCGAAAAATGTGAGTTTTTGCGATGGCACAATTTGTTGTCGCGAAAAAATAGAGTATTTGTAACGACAAAAAATGCTGTCGTGAAAAAGGAGAGTATTTGCGACAGTAGAAATTATTGTAGCAAAAAAATAAGAGTATTTGTGGTAAAAAATACCGTGAAAAAGGAAAGCATTTGTAATGGCGAAATTAACATTTGCAAAAAAATGAGAGTATTTGCGATGGCAAAATTGTTGTCCTGAAAAAATATAGTTTTTGCGACGGCATCAGCTACAGTTACCAAAAAAAAAAAAAGTGAGTTTTTTTGCGACTATAATAGGCACCGTTGCAAAAAATATATCTATAAAAAAAATATATTGTGGCTTTGAGACGGCTTCATATATATACAGTCACAAAATGGTTTGAATAAATACAATGGTATTTTTCTGTCGCAATTTTTTTTAAAAAAATCACGTCGTCTTACTCTTTTGATATAACATTTCTCTTTTCACCGATTTTTTCATCTTCTGCCTCTCTGGCTCTGTCTCTCTCTCTCTCTCTCATCACTCTTCTCTCTTTGTTTGTCTCTCTTTTTCTCTCTATGTCACTCGCTCATCTCTCTTCTCTCTATCTCTGTCATCTCTCTTCTCTCTCTCTCTGTCTCGTTCATCTCTCTTCTTTCTATCTCTCTCTCTCTGTTTCTCTCGCTCATCTCTCTTCTTTCTATCCCTCTCTCTCTTTCTCGTTATCTCTCTATCTTTCTTTTTTTTTGTCTCTTTCCCGTTTATCTCTTTTCGCTCTCTTTCTCTCTCTCTCTCTCTGTCTATGTCTCTCTATCTCTCTCACTCTCTCTTACTCATCACTCTTCTCTCTCTCTTTCTCTCTTTGTCTGCCTGTCTGTTTGTCTGTCTCTCTCTCTGTTTGTCTGCCTGTCTATTTGTCTGTCTGTCTGTCTGTCTCTCTCTCCCCCCACTATGTTCGCCTTGCTCATTTCTCCTTCCCCTCTTCTCTATTTACCAAGTTCCCTCCTGATTTATCGATCCACTACAAGAAATGCACTTTTAGTGACCACTTTCTCTTTCTCTCTCCCTCGCTCATCACTCTGTCTCTCTCTCTCTCTCTATCTCTCTTCTCTATTTGTCTCTCACTCATGTCTCTCTCTCACCACCCATCTCCTCTGCCACCTTCATCACTACTGCAAATGTCATTCCACTACTACCACTGTTGCCACTCCACCTCTATGACTACCATTACTACTACCATCGCTACCACTCCACTACTACCACCACTACTACTGCCACTACTACTACCATTACCTCTTCTCCACCACCGCCACTCCATCTCCTCTACCACTACCATAACTTCACTACTAATCTCCTTCGCCATCACCACTACCACCACCATCACCTCTTATCCACCACTTTCACCACTACTATTGCTCCCTTTCCTCTACCACAAAAAATTAACTTTATTTTAACAGAAAATATTTTTCTTTAAAATATTACCCCTACTTCTACCAAATAAAAAAATAATAATAATTTTTTTTCATTAAAATAAAAACGAAACAAATAAATTTTCAACCTTAGTAACTTAAAAAAAAAAAATCAAAAATCAAAAAAAAATTCATTAACTACAAAAAAACAATTTTATTTTAACAAAAAATAAATAAAACCCCATAAGTGTGATCAACATATATTCTTAGAAATAGTCCAAATCCCCAATTTTTCCAAATTTCCTCAAACTTTTTGGCGCCTATAATTTCTTTTTCCCTCTTATCTCATTTTCACGTACAAATCTCTCTCTCTCTCTCTCTCTCTCTCTCTCTCTCTCTCCATCTCCATCTTCGCGCTACTTATCTCACTCTCATTTCGATTCCTCCATCGGCAGGAGCTCGAATCTGCAGAGCATCAATGTCGAAGCACACTATAATATCAGGAACTAGGGATTCTAGAGAGCTCGAATTTGTTGAGCAAGTTGTTGCCCTCATAAACCTTAATATTGGTATGTATTCTCTTGTCTCTCTCTCTCACACACTTTATTTATTTATATTTTATTTTTTTATCCTCAAGGCTTGAATCTCATGCTCTAGGTTGACGACCCTATGTGAATTCTTCTTTTTTTTTAAGTAAAATTTTGAGTATGCCCAGAAAATTTTGAGTTGGCCCTTGGTTTCACTTTCTCCTATTTAATTTATTTTTTTTCAATATGCCTTGAAAATTTCCATATGCCTAGAAAATTACTCATTTACATTCTCTGTTTAGGGAAAAATGCCTAGAAAATTTTGTTCTCATTACATTACATTCTCCTCAATTCTCTTTGTATATACTTTCTTTATATATATATATATGTAATTTAATGTTATCCTATGTATTTATAGAAAGTGAATTTTGTGATATATTGAATCAAACTCGTTTCTTTATTATTTTACAGGCAATGACATTTGTTTTTTACTAATCATTTTATGGTTTCTTCTATAATGAGGGTGGGATTCCATGTTGAATAAATTTCATTGTTAATATTACAAGATGTTGGCATCACAATCTAATGCTCTTTTGGCTGTCAATAAATGTTAAATGGTAGGGATAATAAAAAACAACACTATTGGCTTTTACATGTTTGTATGGGATGAGAATTTGTAAGGAATGGGAAGGAAAATTACATGTTTTGAAAATAATATGTTTATTGATCTGTTTTGAACTTAATCTTCCTACCTAGATCAATAGATTAAAGAGATCTAGAAATTTTAAAAAACTTACTATAGATTCTATATTCTTTTGGTAGATTATAAAATCTCTCTTTATTAGCCTGTTTTGCACTTTTTCTTATACACATTATTATAATAAAACGACATATCAAGCGTTTTTATCTCTTTGCAATATTTGAAATTGCGATACGTATCGGTGTACAAGAATCTCTGTCTCTCTCTCTCAGACATAGTCTTTCTAATTTCTTATTTTAGCTTTGAAGAGATCCTCAACTTCTACTGGACAGAGATATTATTCAAAATACTCACATTTTAATGTGTATGTACATATATGTATATGATCACCGTTCTTCTTCTTTCCTTTTGGATGGAACAAGAAGTTTCATATGATTCACATTAATTGTTCATTGTTGTTGATTAACCTTCTTCGGTATCAACTCTGATTTCCCACATAATGAGTGAAGAACAAAATTAATCTGACAGTTATTAATGCAGTAGATTTAGATCTATGATTCTATGGTGTAGCTTAAGGAGTTTCTAATTGTTCTGTATACATGCGTGTGTTTATGTGAGTGTTTCTAGTGTGATAGCTAAAGTAGCTCTGCAGTTACTTCCTACCATCACTATTATATAAGGCCCATTAACTACTTTTGTGTTATCTCTTTAACTATACACTTTACATATCCAAAGATGATATATATGTTGTATTTTAGTATATAAATGTGATTATCATAATATTATTGTTAGCTCACATGCCCGAAAGAAAATCATGGATACAGTTGCATCTGGAAGAGGGTATGATATTTCTGAATTTTGGACATATATGCTCGTTACTTAGTGTGTTAATTATATATGAAATCCTATATAGTCAAGAGAGGCATTTGAACAACTCCTCACTCGGTTGAAATTCCCTCTCTCGGACTGTATCGCGGTCTAATTTGTTGAGTCGTGGGTCGATAAGGCAAGCTAACATTTCTTCTAGGGCTAGTCCGATTGCGAAGCCTAATGATTCTCCTTATTACATCGGATTGGATAGGGTTTCCGAAGATTCTTACGATTTATTGAAGAATCTCAACGGTATCATTGAGCTCGGATTATCAGAAAATAGGGTATGTTTTTATTTTTCTTTGATTAATTTTCATTGTATTTGTTTTGTGTTTGATTTGATTGTTTTTGTGGTTATAGCTATCACTAGATTAGATTGAGAAGTGGTTTTGCAAAATTTCAATGATTATATACTTGGAAGAGGAGGAGGAAGTAGGGGTTTGAGTACTAGTGGAATTGCAACATACCAACTGTTCGATGGAATGCCGGAACTAAAAGAGGTAAGATGTTTAAATGATTATAAGTAATTGAATTTCTGATTTGGGTCTGTGTTTTGATTTGCAACTTTACTTTTTTGAAATGTAACAATTAAAATGCTCTATTGGTAGGTATGATTATTGAAAATATTGGTGTAGATACAAACTAATCAATAGCTTTCTATTTAGTAATATAATGACAAGATTATATTAGTTTGCTGAACAAGTTTATTGTAAGTCTTCGTTCGATAGTACATTTACTACTTACTGTATGAGCTTCTCTGACCATAAGATTTGTGAAGTGAATGATATGATAAAGTAGCAAGAATAAATTTATATGCCTCCACGCCACTATCCAAATAAAATGTTTAACTGTTATTTGGCGAGGATTGACTTTAAATGTAATCTTTTGAATCTCATTATAAATTGATGAAACATTTGATTATGTTAAGTCATCAAAAACTTCGCTGGAAAATTTATTTCGATAGTTAATTATGATTTTATTTTTCTAGCTACACTATTGGAGAATCTAACTTAAATATTCGATGAAAAAGGGATAGTATTATTAGGTTTTTTTTTTTTTTTTCATTGAGATGAATTATATATGATATTTTAGTGTCACAATTACTTTTGGGTGATCCACACTTATGTAGCCCTTAGAAAGTTTTCCACTTTGTTATACTTTTTTTGCCAATTTTCTTTCACTAATCAGCAGGGGGAGAAAAAGAAAGAGCCAACTTCTCTTTGTTGTTGTAGCCTTAATGAAGTTCATTGCTCACCTACACAAACATGCGCGTACACACACAAACAGGGAAAGATGATATGTGTGTTTTTTTTGGCAACTTTGGTTTGAACTTTGTTGGATGTCATTTTTTGTAGTCATTTATTCATTTTTTTTTGTTTTCCTGTAGTAAGCTTGATTTACTCCATGATAGTCCTGCATTTTGTTATTTTTTTTAAGTGTTACTTCTATGTTGGATAGGACAAGAACTTCAATAATATGCCAAAGCGTGAAAAAAGTCTCAAAAGCATCGGTATGCTTCTCTATAAGCTATTTTAGGTAGGATCTTACACTGTTGGTTCCCATTATTGGTTCACAATTTGAATTTTGTTTAATTGTCTCAGGTTCAGTAAAACACAAGAGACCAACAGAGGTTGAGCATTCCATGAAAGCTGCACGAACCAAAACAGCTAAGCAGTTAATAGAGTCAACTAGAAGAAAGTGATTCATTTAGCCCATCCCAAAAAATTTGGAAAGGGGCTTGTTGATTTGATTTTGAGATATTTTATGTTAAATGCATATTTTTTTATGGTAATTCTTGTCACTTTCTTGCATGTTTTCTTATGTACCCTTGCGGTTTTTATTGTCAAGGCCAAGGGTCTCTCTCTCTTAGCTAGATTGTTAAAGTATATTTAACTAGGACCTGTCTTTCATATATTTCCTCTACTGTTTTGTAGAATGCTAGAGCATAACCAATATCCCACCGACCAAAGGGGCCAAGCCAATATTCTTTGGACGTGATAGATTCCTTAAACTCAGATGGAGTAATTTCAACATCTCACTATATGGAGTTTCTTTATGCTTTCAAAGATGCATTTGAATTTTTTTTCCTCAAATTTTTTTATCAACTTTTGGATAGCTTCCTTATAGGATAAATAAATTTGTAATTTACATGTTTTGTTACTTTCTATAGGAAGTTAAAGATCCAAAGGCTTTTGCTATATTCAGGGAACGACTCAACCACTTACTGGCAATCTTTTTTTTCTCTATGAGCTGTTATTGTTGCCAACTTTGTATGACTCTCATTCTACAAGTACTTTTGCATTTTTTAGAAAACAAAACGTTATCGGATTTGTTTTGGTAAATCTGGAATACATGGATGAAGCCTACTTGCAGGTCAGAATATTCAAGAATATTTGGAAAAAGTCTATTTCTTTGTATGTGTGTTCCTTAATTACCAATATCAGAAATCTTTTCTATGTTTGATACATTCTACATGATGCATATAGTTTTATAGACGTAGATATACATTTGGGTTTTGTATTTATTTTGAACTGTTACTCTTATGACCCTAATTGTTCTTTCCATTCTCTGAAGTAGTTTCTTCAATATTCTTGGTACCATTTCATGTTAACCGTGACCATTATATAACCTTAAACCAAATGGATCTAAGTTAATAATCAAACAATCAAGTGAAAAAAGTAGTAAAAATTGTAAATGAAACTTGGCACACACAACCACCTAGGCACGAGAGACTTGTGGGAGAAGATGGGACTCGAATCGGGTTCCCGTTTTGGGACTTAGAGCCAGATTTCGGTCTAGGCAAACTAGCTCTTTAACAAACTTAGAATTCGAGGTGTTGACATCCCAAAATCACCAAGCAGCGTTGGATTAGCACAAAACTTGGCACACATGACTGAATAGGCACGAGAAACTTGTGAGAGAAGACGGGACTCGAATCGAGTTCCTAGTTTGGGAGTTAGAGCCAGATTTCACGCTAAGCAAATTAGTTCCTTAAAAAACTTAGAATTCGAGGTGTTGACGCCCCAAAATCACCAAACAGAGTCGGATTAGCACGAAACTTGGCACACACGACCGCCTAGGCACGAGAGATTTGTGGGAGAAGACGGGACTCGAATCAGATTCCCGGTTTGGGAGTTAGAGCCAGATTTCACTCTAGAGAAATTAGTTTCTTAAAAAACTTAGAATTCGAGGTGTTAACACCCCAAAATCACCAAACGGCATCGGAGTAGCACGAAACTTGGCACACATGATTTCCTAGCCACGAGAAACTTATGGGAGAAGACGGGACTCGAATCGGGTTCCCGGTTTGGGAGTTAGAGCCGAATTTCACTATAGACAAGCTAGTTTCTTAAGAAACATAGAATTTGAGGTGTTAACACCTCAAAATCACCAAATGGCGTCAGAGTAGCACGAAACTTGGCACAGATGATTGCCTAGCCATGAGAGACTTGTGGGAGAACACGGGACTCGAATCGGGTTCCTGGTTTGAGAGTTAGAGCCGGATTTCACTCTAGACAAACTAGTTTTTTAAGAAACTTAAAATTCGAGGTGTTGACGCCCCAAAATCACCAAACGGTATCGGATTAGCATGAAACTTGGCACACATGACTGCCTAGGCATGAGAGACTTGTGGAAGAAGACGGGACTCGAATCGGGTTCTCAGTTTGGGAGTTAGAGCCGAATTTCACTATAGGCAAACTAGTTCCTTATGAAACTTAGAATTCGAGGTGTTGATGTCCCAAAATCACCAAACGATGTCGAATTAGCACGAAACTTGGCACACACGACTGCCTAGGAAAAAGAGACTTGTGGGAGAAGATAGGATTAGAATCAGGTTCCTGGTTTGGGAGTTGTAGCCGGATTTCAGTTTACGTAAACTAGTTCCTTAGGAAACTTAGAATTCGAGGTGTTGACGCCTCAAAATTTCCAAACAACGTCGAATTAGCACGAAACTTGGCACACATGACCACCTTGGCATGAGAGACTTGTGGGAGAAGACAAGACTCGAATCAGGTTCTCGGTTTTGGAGTTATAGTCATATTTTGGTCTAGGCAAACTAGTTCCTTAAGAAACTTAGAATTTGAAGTGTTGACATTTCAAAATCACCAAACGGCATCAGATTAGCACGAAATTTGGCACACACAACCGCCTAGGCACGAGAGACTTGTGGGAGCAGACGAGACTCGAATCGCATTCCCGGTTTAGGAGTTAGAGCCTGATTTTGGTTTAGGCAAAATTATTTACTTAATTATCTTTGTAATTATATAGTAGTTAAATTTTTATATTTTTTAGTAATTAACATATTAACACATAATTATATTGTCATTAATTATTTCTATTTTTTGTTTTTAGATATTTCCTGAGCAAGAATTTGTTTCTTGTGGAATGCATGTCTGTGAAAAATGCGACTAACTTTTGTTTTTGTTACCCACGAAGAATGATAAGGAAATTTTTTAATTTTGGTTTATGTTATTTTGAATTATGAATGACATTATGTATTTAAACATTATATATGTATTATGGAACATTATGTAGTGGGGTAATTTTGTTGATGTGTAGTTATGATGCAAGAATATTTTTATTATGGAGGTTTTGTTATTTCTATGCATAAATTTTTATATTATTATGCAATTATTGGTTTATTTTTCATTTTTTTTTCATTTAATACAAGTAATTTTAATATTTTTAATAATTTTATTTAATATTTTCAATTATTGCATTTTTTTTTTTTTTGCGACGGCACCACGCTGTCGTAAAAAAAGATAATTTTAATATTTTATTAATTTTATTGTAGGTTTTTTTTTTTTTTTTTTTTTGCAATGGTACCACACCATCGCAAAAAACATTAGAACCGTTGGCAATAGTGGTCATGCCGTTGCAAAAAAAACACAATTCGCAATAGCATTTCTTGCCGCCTCAAATAAAACTTTTAGTGACAGTAAAACAATGTCATCACAAAAGGTCTCAATTTTTTACATATTATACGTGACAATAAAATGCCGTCGCAAAAGGCAACAATTGCCGTCACAAAAAAAAATGTGACGGCTAAAACTTTTTTGCAATGCCTTCTATTGTGACCCCCCTTTGCCGTTGCTAAAAGTCATTTGCCATCACTAAAAGTTTTTTTAGACGGTATTAGGAGTATTAGCGATGGCATTTAGTTGTAGCAAAAACCTAAAAATTTTGTAGTGAGTCATGCAGGATTGTTGAGGGTGTTGTTTTCGGGAGGCCACTAAGGCCTTGTTTGGAAGTAGGTTATTTGAGTTTTTAGCTATTTTAGTTTGGCTAAAATAATTGTGTAGGAAGATAGTTGGGTTTTTTTTTTCTTCTTCTTCTTCTTCTTCTTCTTTGTAGTTGATTTGATGTTTGTGAGAGAAAAAATTAAATGATTATGGTTTGCTATAAGTTTTGTCTTATTGACTATTTTAATCTATTTTATCTTTTAGTAGACTATTTCAGCTTAACTCTCTTCTCAAAACACATCCTAAACTCTTAACTCACATTTTTACTTCTTTTTATTTAATACTATACAATAATCCAAGGGGGTGTGATAATTTAGTAAGGTCTTGAGATAGAAACTTTGAGATCCCAGGTTTTACTTTTCTTGGAGTTAGCCACTTGAGCGAGAGTACATATGGTTTATAAGACAAACTTTTTAGGCCTGAACAAATAATATCTAGTGTCTAGAGTGTGGGTTCGAATTTCTGCCTGTGTACAAGTTTGCGACTTACTGTTACATGGTTGAGTGGCTTTGTTGGTTGAACCTCAAAGCTCACCTGTTTGTGGTTAGGCCTGTAATGCTATACAAACAAAAAAAAATTCATATTTAATTATATGATTCATTATGAACCTTTCATTTCAAAATGAAATACCATTGAATATGAATTTATTTCTAATAATGATAATGCCACATCATTCTTGTTAAATTTTTCATATGAATTTTACATATTTAAATTTTTCCTTTTATTTATTTAAATTTCACACAACTACCTAGTCGATCATTTATTTTTATTCCAAGACAATCAAAAAGTATAAATTAACAAAAACAATTACCAATAAATAGCTTATAATACTATTTTCTTTATTATTTTTTTTTCGTTCATTAAAATAATTTATATTTGGACAAATTTCACTAGTTGTTTTTGTACTTTGTCAATTGTGCCAATTTAATTTCTATAATTTTAATTAGTTTGACTTAGTCCTGAATTTTGAATTTTGTCTTAATTTAGTCAAATTTTAATAACATTAATTGAATTTTTGACCAAATATGGCATTGGCTTTTTGGGCTAAATTAGTCACAAAAAGAAAAAAATAGGCTAAAAAGTTATAATCATTTCATTTTTTTTCTCACAAAAGTCAACAAAAAAAAAATCAACTCAAACAAACCTTTTAGCTGGAGCAAAAATAGCAAAAAAAATAAAATAAATCAGAAGTCAACTAAAAAAATCACTTGCCAAACGGCAGTGGCCCTATTTTGATGTGCAAAATGGTAAATTCACCACAACTCTCCTCGTCCTCCTCGGGCAAGCAATGGTCCTTGTACCATTTAATTTCATGTAGCATAAGGGCACAAATAGTTCTCAAAGTGGAACAATGTGTGATTATAACTTTGTGACAAACACACTTATTTTGATGTGCACAATAATTAATTCACCACAACTATCATCCCTTTTCTCCTTCTCTCGTAACCAGTGATTCTTGTACCATTTAATTTCATGTAGCACAAGTACAAAAATAGCCCTCAAGCTGGAACAATATATAAGTATGACTTTGTTAGAGACACAAAAAGTTACAGAGTAGTTGATGCAAAAGAGACTTAAGGGGTTCGTTTTGTGACCTTGGACTTTCACCTTGAGCAGTGTTTGGTACCAAGCAAAGAAAAGTTTTTTCTTGGACATGAGTATACTAAGGAAAGGCAACACATATGAATTATTAAAATAAAACTTGCAAATCGATTCAATCCAGTTTGAGCTCCATGTTTAATACCCATTACTTTGGAGATTTCCAAAAAAATGCTAGGTGAGAAATTAACCCTTCATTTGTGTTTCTCTTTCTCTCTCTCTCTCTCTCTCTCTCTCTCTCTCTCTCACACACACACACACACACACACACACACACACATATACCATTTTAAAGAATGAATGTGTTGTCTCTATAACACCAAATTAAATGAAGTAAAACCTGGTCCAAACACCACAACTACAGACATAGGATCCATTCACTCAATCATTTTTTGTTATGTTGTTCTTGATGATGATGATGGTTGTCATTTCCTTGCCCATGTTAATTGCTGGCCATCAATCACAAAGCTAATTTTTTTTGCAACAACGCTATAGACTCATATTTTGCACCCACAAATGCATCCACAATGATGTGGCAAAAGTAGTGAGTCTTATATAATTGAGTGTATAACCAATCAAAAACTAACACTTTATCAAATCATATCATTGTGGGTTAAATTATGAGAGATTTTTGAAGGTCTCAAACATTTTCTCTTTTTTTGGAAAAATAACCATTGACATGTTAGTTGTTGGCCATTAATCACAAAGGTTTTTTTTTATTTATTTATTGAAAAAATCACAATTCAGTGAAATTTTTAAAAATTAATGAAAAAATTATTATTGTATACTTTAATATTTGTAAAATTTATCATTAATTTATGACTATTTTTTTTTAAAAAATATGCACTGACATTTAATCTTCTCTAATTTTTCACCAAAGAACAAACCTAACCTGTGAAACATACTTGTCTTCATGAGTCTATTTTAGTGTAGTTTTTGGTTACCATTGATAATTTTTTAAAAATTTCGAAATTTTCTTTTTGATAATCAGTGAGATCACACGTTATTGGGCTCAAAACTCTCGTTGCCCACTTAAATGGGAGTGCCACCTTTGATTTGAAATATATTGGCTGTTTAGTATAATTTTTTATAAATTAAAAGTTGATAATAAAAAATGGAAGTTAAATGTATTTCTTTATATGCTTCTCACTAATTAGTTTATTTAATTATTTTTGTCTTGTAAGCTATAAGCATGGGTAGTTTTTGATAAAATTAGAAATTAAAAAGTACGAATTAAGTATTATAAAAATTGAATATTAAACTTTTTAAGTTGACAAATTATTTGATAAAAATTTCAATGTTAAACTATTACAAGTTTAATATATATATATAAGATAAAATTTGAAAATTATTATTTTTTAATTTTTAATTTTTTCTTTCAAATTTTATATTATGTTAGCAAGGTGATGGTGGCGGTGATGTCGGCGATGGTGTAGTGATTGTGGTGTTGGGATAATGGTGGTGACTATGGCAATGGTAGCGATAGTGGTGAAGGTAGAGAGTTGTGGTAGTGGGGGCGACGACATAGGGTGGTGGTGTAATGGCGATAGTGAAATGATGGTGGTGTGTGTTGAAAAGTAAGCTTAAGCAATCTAAAAGAAGGAAGCAAGGATCATCTCCATTAACAAGCAAGAACAATTCTTCCTCCATCAACAAGCAAGGTTTAACCAAGTTTGAAGAGAAGAACAAAATGAGTAGAAGACAAGAAGTTAATGTATTCCTCTTGAAGAGATTGTGTTTATAGTTTCTATAAATTGGTTGTGTACTATATGAATAATGAAGAGTGTGGGAGATTAAAAGAAAAATAAGAGAGTGTGAGTTTGACAGAAAAAACTTGTTTGAATAAATATCATAGTGTTTGGTTTGTGTTTAATCCTCTCTTGTAAACCACCACAAGTGATTTACACACCCTACTTCCACCAACAGTGATATCAGAGCCAGAAGAGGCAAGAAATGATCGAATTTCACAAAACAATTGTGAAACTACTCAAATTTCTAGATATTGAATTTTTGAAGTCATCAAAATCCAACTTTGAATATATTAGTGTGAAGTACTCATTGAGACGAGTCCAACGCAAAAATTCGCGTCGAAATCGGAGTTAAAATGAAACTGTACGGGCCAGTCAAAGTTTTCCCAGAAAATTCAAATCTGCCTTAGAAGAAACAGCTGTTGACGTCATCGTTGTTGCTGCTGACGTCATCACTCGCCGACGAGGAGAAATTATCCGCTGCTTCACAAGTTACAGATTTAACAAATTTGAATGGTCCAAATTATCTTGATTTGATCTAAGTCATCTGAAGTCCAATCTTGATGATCCAATAATGATTTCCAACTATTTGGATTATTCTGGACACATGATTTTGCAAATTTTATACCAAGATTTGCAGATTTTATTTGAAGATTAGAAGATCAACCAATGGCCAACACAAACAATTTCTTCCAACCTTAGTTTCCAAAACTCAGCAAGGAGAACTATGAACATTGGAGTATTCAAATACAAGTTCTAGCTTCACAAGATTTGTGGGAGTTAGTAGACTGAGGAAATAATGAGCTGGCTACTCTTGAAGATGAAGGAAAGTTAAATGAAACCCAAAAGGGAACATTAAAGGATTCAAGGAAAAAAGATAAGAAAGCCTTGTATTTACTCTATCAAGGCATTGATGAGTCAAGTTTTGAAAAGATTTCCACAGCAATAACTTCAAAAGAGGCATGGAGTATTCTTCGAAATTCACACTGTGGAATTGAGAAGACAATCAGAGTTCGACTCCAAGTGTTATGGGGCAAATTCAAGATGTTACATATGAATGACAATGAGTCAATTTCTGAATACTTCAACAGAACATTGACCATTGTTAATCAGATCAGAAGATATGGAGATAAGATAGAATCTCTTCAAGTGATAGAGAAGATTTTATGATCACTCAATCCAAAATTTGAGCACATGGTTGTAACAATTGAAGAATCAGGATCTTAGTGCCATGACCATTGATGAGTTGATGGGCACACTGGAGATCTATGAACAAAGGATCAACAAGAAGACTCCCTCAAGTTCTCTAGAGCAGGCTTTTTAATCAAAGTTGTCTTTCAGAGAGAACAAAAACGAGCAGGGGGGATGTCACAAAGAGGCTGAAGAAGAGGTCATGGTTACAATAACCGAGGTTTTGGTTTCAAAAGAAGAGGCAGAAGAGGCCCAACCAGAGGAGGAAGAAATCAATCATATTTCATTCCAAGAGGAAGATCAAGAGGAAGAGGTGGCGGTTTTAACAATCGACCGGGAAATGACAAAAGCAATTTGCAGTGCTATCATTGCCACAAGTACGGTCATTACAACAATGAATGCTGAAAAAGAGCAACAATAGATGGTGAGGAGCAAGTAAATTTTGCCAAGCAAGAGACAAACAAAGCCGGACCTACAATCCTGTTTGTCCATCATGGAGATGCTAAAAACCAAAGCTATATTTGGTATTTAGCTTCCAAAGCCAGCAACCACATGTGTGGTAAAAGAGAGTTATTTGTCAAGCTTGACGAGATTGTACAAGCACAAGTCTCATTTAGTGATTCTTCAAAGACTCTAGTGAAAGGAAGAGATAACATTCTGATCAAGCTCAAGAATGGAAATCATGATTACATTTCCAATGTCTATTATGTTCCTGCTATGAAGAGCAACATTTTAAGTATGGTACAACTCCTAGAGAAAGGATACGACATCAGCATGAAAGAATTTCATCTTACCATCAAAGACAATCATGGTAATTTGATCGCTCGGATGAAGATGTCCAAGAATCGAATGTTTTCTTTGAACATCCAACATGATGCTGCAAAGTGTTTGAGTGCCATCATTAAAGACAAAGAATGGCTATGACATTTAAGGTATAGACATCTCAACTTTGGAAGCTTGAAGCTGTTGTCAAGCACACATATGGTGAAAGGGCTCCCTCACATTGCTCATACTAATGAAGTTTGTGAAAGCTGCGTTCTTGGCAAGCATCACAGAACAAGCTTTGCCAAAGAGGTGAATTGGAGAGTGTTAATGCCATTGTAGCTAGTACACACCGAGGTGTGTGGTCCATTGAAACCAAAGTCAAATGGATAAAATAGATATTTCCTCACACTCATTGATGACTACAGCAGAAAGGCATGGGTGTACTTTCTCAAGAACAAATCAGAGGTGTTCAACAACTTCAAAGAATTCAAAGCTTTTGTTGAAATTGCGACATTAAGACATTGCAGTCAGATTAAGGTGGAGAGTATACATCAGATGTTTTTGAAAATTATTGTAAAGAGCATGGAATTAAGCATCAAACAACACCATCTTATACACCACAACTTAATGGTGTTGCTGAAGCCGTATCATGTGTTCGGTATCTACTAAATAGATACCCAACCAAGAGCCTTTGCTCTATGACCTCAGAAAAGGCTTGGAGTTCACACAAGCCAAGTGTCAATCATCTCAAAGTATTTAGGTGTATTGCATACACCAAGATTCTAGAAGCAAGAAGAACTAAGCTTGATGACAAAAGAGAAAAGTGTATCTGTGGATGCGCCCCGAGGGACTTATGCTACCACAGTTCGGACTTATTTTAGTCACAGTTCTTAATCTGAACCAAAGAGTCCAAATCCGGCAAATCATTTTGAGAAACAGATTTTTGAAAGAAGTGCCAAACATGGACTGCTTTGTCAGATACAGAGTCGCCATCTAAATATTTTTTAATGGGGAAATTTAGGAAACCCTAACTCGGTGCCAAAGGCCACATGTCCGTCATCACCAAAGTTGCCTCGGCTCGGGAACTTGGGTACGATTAGGGAAGCAGCTATGAGCACCCCCTCTCGCCCGATCCGAAGATCGGCCTCTACTAACCATGATATCCGATTTTGAAAACGTTATGTGTTCTTATTCCAGTTAATTAGCTAGAATTACTATGTGATGCGCACAACACAAAAGTATAGACTAGATCGCCTAATTTGGAATGAAGCATTGCATATCCGTTTGTTTGGAAAACGTCTGAAATTTCCTACTCGCAAGTAGGCTAAAACACGGATTTCAACGAGTTGTTCCAACTCAAACAATCCAACCTTCACCCACAGGCATTCAGGCAGTTTATATCGCATAAGCATCTAGCGACATGGTAAGCATGTTGTTATGTTAACATTCACACTCATGCGAGATGCTAAAGCATGAAAATACTTACAATGTACTCCGAGCCAAGACAAGAACATGTTAGCAATCATATGCATGACCCTAGTTCATGTTAAGATGGCTAATGCAACACATGCAGAATGCAATCTAGAATAGGCTCGGCTAATCTAAGGATGACATGTGAAAATGCACAGATAGCATGTATTCAAGTTAGATTTGAAATACTTTATGCAGTTAGCATGATGCGCCAAGCTCGGTGCATGCAATACTAATGAATGATGCACGCATGCATAGCATAAGGTATGCTAAAGTAAACATGTCCTAATACTAACCGTCAAAAGCAGGTAAGTAAAAGGGAGAAAGAAGTGGGGGTTGGAAGACATGCACACACGCACCCACACTTATTACAATTTTGCCCTCGCTCGGAGGGACCGAAAGAATAATACAATTAATTAATTAACAAATTAACCAATCTAATGAAAGCAGTAAATAGCCTCGGGAAGAGGGCCCAATGCAATGCGCGCTCGGCTCCGCTCGGAAAGCCACTGCCATGCACAAGTTGCCTCTGCTTTGACTGTTATCCTTCTCTGAAGACTGCACAAATCTCAGGGTTGCTTTCTCTGAATGTTGTGGAACACCACCGGCTGAGGGAATTGGTCACCGGCCATGGAGAATGGTCACCGGCCACTTATGGATGGCCGGTCGGCACTGCAGATGGCCAGTCGGCCAAATCTTCCTGCAGAATCTATTTTTGACAGCAGCAGAGGACAAAACATAGCATGGCAATGCATTTCAAGCAATGTATGCACCAATCACACCCCTTATCATATTCATGACTCAAAGGGATATGGTTCTCGATTCTCGGACCACCAATTACGCATTTCCATGCATGATGGCCCGAGAAACCAAGTATGCATTTTGATATGGAATGCAATGCACATAATCAAACAAAGGGGAGGGGGGCTCAACCTCTATCATACTCAACTCAAAAGGTGAAGCATGCATGCCAATGCAATGCATCCTAAGTATGGAGGCTAGTATGCAACATGGCAATGCAATGTGCAATGTAGGTTAGGCGCACAACCTAAGTAAAGAAGCATGTAAGGCATGAAGCAATGCAACCTACAAGTATGCAAGACACAATGTGGATGTTCAAGCATGCAAGCAAGCATGTGACTTCATTCAATCATGTAACAACACACTAGTATGCAACAACACACAAGGTGAGCATGCAACAACATGCAAAGGGGTGGACTTAAACTAATTTAGGCAGCCCTCAAACAAGCCTAAAACAGTGGCTAATGCTATGGAAATGAGGGCCTACACACACACACACATACAAATGTACATGTTGATGGGCCAACATTTAAGCATCAAACAAGCACCCTTTAAGCACACTTAAAAGAGCCTAAACATGGACAATTAGCATGCAATGTAAACTCTGAAAATCATGTTAATGATGGTGCCAAACCAATTTAAACAAGACAAACATGGCATGCAATTGGTCCAAGTACTTAAGGCAAGCCAAGGAGACTTAAACCACGGCTAAGTCAACCAAGCCTCACAAGGCCAAGAGGACTTAACACAGGTTCAAGGCAGACCTAAACAATGCTAAGGGAACACCTAGATGGCATCTAAGTGACTTAAACATGCAAGCATACAAAGAAGCACATTCATGGAGCATAAGGCAACAACCTTTTAAAGCAACAAAGGAGCATCAAATGCAAGTATGCAAGCATGTTATAAGGACTGAAACAGCATGGTAAGTGGTTCCAAACCACTGAAATAATGCAAGTAATGCATGCTACACACTCACACACCTAAGGCTAACAAGCCAAAATGCAAGGTGGCTATGCTAAGCATGCTATGGTTGACCAAAACAACCAAAAATAGAACTTAAGCATGCTAAAACAAACACAAAAGCTTCACAAAGCTTGGCCAAAATCATGCTAGAACAAGGATCAAAACCTAAAACATGTTAAGATTTAAGCATGGCATTACAAGGCATGTATGCTAAGCAAGCATGGCGTACCTAAACCAACATACAACAATGCTATATTATAACAATATAAGCACAAAAATCAGTTAAGGCATGATCAACATGAACCTAAACTAGATGCTCCCTCAAGAGGCAATAATGGCCCTTTTCAAGGACAACAAGGAGATGGGGTGGCCCTCTCCTTCTTGGGACCTCAAGGCACCATCCTTACCACTGAAATCCCTCAAGATTTCAGTGGTGAGGAGGCCCAAACACAATGGTCCCGGAGCTCACCAAAATAGCACAAAAAAAAAGGCCAAACAAGCCTTAAGAGGGGTTAAACAACCTCAAAGCTCAAAATACTCTTAAACAACTATTTAAAGGACTCAAAAATAGAACTTTTTATATGTTATATGCAAAGCCTAAAAACAGTTGCAAGATAAGTAAAAAAGCTATGCAAAAATGGGGTATTTAAAGGTAAAGTCCTTACCCTTGAAGACCTCTTTCAAGAACAGCACTCCAGCTGCTTCTTTGGCTCCAAACCAGTCTAAAAACTTCAAGAAAAGACCTCTGGCCCCTCAGCAATCAAGGTAAGGTGTGATGGTGGGTGTTTGTGTGCAATACTAAGGCTAAACACACACAAATACAAGAGAGAGAGAGAGAGAGAGAGAGAGAGAGAGAGAGATAGATAGATATAGGATAGATACACAACTCAAACCCTAAAACCAGAGCTCTCTATGAAAATCTTGTCTAACCTCAAAGAGGAAGAAGAGGCCTCCTCTTATAGAAGGTTCAATCTTGCAAGCTTCCAAGACAAGCTAGCCAAGAGGGAGATCCCTCCATACACGTGTATGGAGGGGAGCAAAGTGTATGCCAGCTAGCATAAAATATCTGCAAAAGCAGATGCACAGTGGTCAGCCGGCCAAAAATGCAATTTGACGAAAAAAGATGGCCGGTCGACCATCTATAGTGCCGGCCGGCCAAACATTTGGTCGGTGGCAACAAAACACAGCCGGTGGCCTCAAGCCATGGTCGGTGATGTGTAGGGATGGCCCACAAGCCATTCCCTGCCCCTCCAAGGAAAAACACAAGTGTTTGGTGCAAAACCAAACACAAAATAGTCAAATCGAGAGATCCTGAGGCAAGGCGCGTAGCCGAGACCTCCGAGAACTCAAGACAAACACAAACAAGGATGATCACCGGGTGTTCAAGCGGTGACGTCCAAGTCCTGAGGACGGTCAAAAATGGGGTGTCTACAGTATCCTTGTTGGATACAGTGACAGAACAATGGGATACAAGCTGTATAATTCATTACCAAAAAGGTGATCATGAGTAGAAATGTGATCTTTGAAGAAGAAGAAGAAGAAGAAGAAGAAGAAGCTTGGAACTGGAATCAAGATGAAGTTGGTAGAGATGCAAAACTCATCCTTGAAGATGAAATATCATAAGCTCTAGTTGAAACTCGAAGAAAAGTCCCAAATGAGCCACAAATTCCTATACGTGGAACCCTCACATCACACGTAAGTGGTATTCCATCATCATCATCTCACAGAATTGTCATGGCATTATCATCATCATCAGATGATAGTTTTTTCAGAAGACGCAAGGAAATAAGAAGCTTAAGGGACATATATGAAGTCACATAAGCCAAAAAAGAAGAAGATCTAAATCTGTTCTGTGTCACACCCCAAAATTTGGACAATTAAATATTAAATTAGGACTAAATCCCAATCAATATTCCATCATCCAAATCCTAAGTGTGAAACAAAATTTAAATGTTCTCGTCTCCATATGGTTTAAGTAAATTTTAATGCTAAAAAAAAATACAAGGGATAAAAAAAATTAATAAATGCCAACCAAACCATCCATCATAAATTCATGACTATCCAATACCTCCAATATTAAAGTAGCAACAAATAGTCAAAACAACTTAAATAATACAAAGTTAGAAAATAACCCACAATGCCAAACTATCAAAATACTAAAGCCATAAAAAAATAACTAAATAAATAAATAAACTAATATCAACCCTAAACTCCAGAAAACAAAAGAAGTCCGAGAGACATGTCCTACAACCGTAGTTATTTCTCGTCACCACCGTTGTAACAATCCCGACCTATGATTAATGCTAATTCATGGTTAAATAAGCCTAATCAGTAATTAAGGTGAAATTTTGAATTAATTGCATGTGTGTGTTGCATGATTGCACTTATATCTATTTATCGTAGAAATATATGTTTTCGTTTCTGTTTCGTTTTGCGAATTGAAGGCCTTATCGGCATCTGATTATGAAATTGACTTGATTTATGTGTTATTTGGGCTTTTTAGAATTTTATGATATGTTTAATTAAAATTCAATTTGGAACGATTAAATTAGAATAATTAGTGTCCGGTTAATTAGCTTAATCAGTAACTTAATTAAGCCACTAATTAAGCCTATATAAGGCTCATGTGAACTCTTCAGTTCAATATACACTCTCTTATCACCCCCACTTTAGAGAGAAAAACGTAAGAATGGGTGAGAGAAGGAAGGAAGTTGGAATCAAAGCTAGGAGAGAGGAGAGTTGCTAAGAATTGAAGGCATTGGACTTAGAAACTCAAGAATTAAGCCTCTAGCACACATCTTGGGAAGCCTAGGTAAGGATTCAACCCTTGAATTGCACAATTATGATGTGTAGGATATGAGCTCTAAAGAATTAAGTAGGTTGATACAAGAATTGAGTTAGAATTGAAGAGAAATGAACCATATCATGCATGCATGCTCATTTCATCATAATTTGAAGTTGTTTTCAAAGAATTCTCTCTTGCATGTCCTCATTTTGGCCTTGGTCTAAGAATTCAACATATTTTTGAGTTAGACACCTCATTGGATCATGTTTTGAAATCTTAGAACTTCCACCTTTACATGCATGATATATAATGTTATGCTTTCAAAGATTTGGGTTTTGTCTTGAACAATTGGCAAGTTTCTAGGCCTTGATCCTGTGAAATGATTTTGAATTCACCATGGTTTCACCATTTTACAATTGTTTCCTCAAGTTTTTGGCCCAAAAGACCTTGTTTTACAACTTTGAATTTGAATTTTAAGCTAAGAAGAGCAATCTGGAAATCCTAGAATTTTTCTCTCCACTCGAGCGTCAAAACTTACGCTCGAGCGACCACTCTATGATCTTACACTTCCACTCAAGCGACCAGAAGTACGCTCGAGCGTGAAATGCAAGCTCCCAGAAGTTTCATGTTTTTGCAGACTGCTCGAGCGACAAGGGTTGCGCTCGAGCAGAGACCTAAGTCTCACGCTCGAGCAACCATCGAGCGTGAAAATCACATAACCAGTACTTTTTCAAAGTTTGCAGATCGTTCAAGTGAGGGAATCTGGGCTCAAGCATCCCCTCACATGTTTGCATGTTCGCTCGAGCGAAGGAAGCTGCGCTCGAGCATGACCCTTATTTCCAGCAAGTTTTGTTAAGGGTTCCAAAGTGCATTTTAGCATCCACATTGCGTCCTAGGCATTCCTAGGCCATGATTAAGACTCAATAAGAGGTTAAGACTTATAAGCACACTAAGAACGAAATGAAAAGAGTTAAGTGCCAGTCAAGTGTATGTTTCATTATGCCTTTCTGCTATATATATAGGTCAAGCGCCGCAAGTTATCTGATTTGTATGTTTTGCAAGTGGAGCCATCTGTAAGTAATAACTCTATAAAGTTATGTTCAACTTTAATTATTTTCTGATGCTATGAAATGATCAGTTTTCTGAAATGCGATGTTTTGTATGAATGAATTATTGTCCAAATTTCTGAAATGTATTCGTGGCATCCTTAGCACAAGGCCCTTGCCTGGGGGTAATAATAATACCGTGTTCTATAAGTACAAGGCCCTTGCCCTGGGGTAATAATACCGCGGTCTCATGGCCCTTGCCCGGGGGTTATAATACTGTGGTTTTTAAGGCCCTTGCCCAAGGGTGATAATACTGTGGTTCAAGCAAGTTACAAGTTCCCGGTACCGGAGGTTCCTTAAAGGAACTAACAAGTATGTTAATGCTAATGGATGTACCATGTATGATTAAGCATGAACTCTAATTTTTGTATGTAGTTTGAACAAGAACATGATTATAAATCTATATCTGATATGAACTCTGATTTCTGAATCTGTCATGGACATCATTCATTAAAACTCTTTACTCTGTTATTATTCACTGGGCTCCCGTTCACTATTTATTTTATATATGTAAGTAAGCAAGCGCGTGACCAGGCCTAAGCTGCTACCTAGAGTGTTGAGTCAGCCAACCACTATGCCTTCCGAGAAGGTTCCCTTTTTGAAAAAGTCAAGTTTTGTGAACCTGACAAAGATCTTTTGTTGTTTGTTTTTGCTTTTCTGTAATTAGGGATAAGTTTCCTTTTGATTACATCTGTGCATATAGGTGACGTAAGACTAATGTATCTACGACATCACATATATTTATATAAGTTTGTTTTGGAAATTTTCGTCTCATATACGTTATCACAGATCTATGGACAACGTATATTTCTATAATTGCTTCTACAGCCCCTTATCATGTGTCTTTCTATTAAGCGGCCTTTGGTAATCCAAGGATTATTGGTTGGTTACGACACTAAACCTAAAGAGGCAAGTTTGGGTCGTGACAGAGTGGTATTAGAGCATGTGTAATATCGCACACACGAGTCCATACGAGCTATAGGATATCCTAGAAAAGAATTAGGGACATTTTATCTGCATCTGTGAGTGTATGCTAATCTTTATAAATGTGAAAACTAAATTTGAACCTAAACAAATGAAATGTAAAGAAATGGACAAAATTATTCCTATGTTTATTACTACCTTGTCTCTCTATAGCAACATGGAGAATGCAAGAGGAAATGATACAAGTGAATCTTCTGAGGCCCGAATGAACAGAATGGAACAGATGCTTACAGCCCTGACTGAAGCAATGACACAACAACTGAGGCAACAACCTTTACCTCATTCGCCTCCACCCGATGCAAGTTGAACCGAACAACAATGATATAATCAACCTCACTCAGAAGTTCATGAAGATGAAACTGCCAACTTTCCTTGGTGGTATTGAACCATTAAAGGCTGAAACATGGTTATTGAAAATGAAGAAATTATTCGAAGTGTTTCCTTGTTCAGAGATCCAAAAAGTCCTTTTGGCCACCTACACCCTGAAAAATGAAGCCCAGAGATGGTGGTTATTAATTCGAAATAGTTATGGGAGTATGACATGGTCTCAATTTAATGCGATCTTCTATGACAAGTATATTCCTCAGTATTTTCGGGATCGAAAAGTTTCTGAATTTCAATAATTGAATAAAAGCAGGATGTCTGTAGCCGAGTATGAGGCTAAGTTTACCGAGTTGGCCAGATTTGCCCCTTATATGGTTGACATAGATTATAAGAAGGCTTCGAAATTTAAAAGTGGCTTAGACTTGGATATGTATGATCGAGTAGGCATATTGCAATTGCCTACCTATGTGGAGGTACTTGATAAGGCATTGATGGCAGAGGCCATACTAGCGGCAAAGAAACAAGTTACAATTCCAACAACTAAATGGAGGGGTAAAAGGGCCGGATTCAATTTCAAGAAAAGCCGATCGTTTTCAAAGTAGTGAGTCTATGCCAGTTTGTCCCGAATGTAGAAGGAAGCATAAAGGCACGTGTCACTGTGTGTCTAGCGCTTGTTTTCGATGCGGCAAGACAGGCCACATGATTAAAGAATGTCCAATGAGACTCAACAAGACTACCTGCCCAACGACATGTTCAGCCGAGTCTGCTCTTGCACCAAGAACTAATGTGAGAGCCAATACTGGAGGAGAAACTTTGAGACAAGGCCAAGTCTCTGCATTAGTGCCTGGGGATGTATAGAATACTGAGTCAGTGGTGTCAGGTATAATCTTTATCTGTGCTCAGAATGCCTATGTGCTGATTGATTCTGGTTCCACGCATTCATTTGTATCGTATGCTTTTTCTCGAAAGTTAACTAGACCGTTAGAGCCTATGAACTGTTTACTAGCTGTATCTACACTGCCTGGGGTTTCTATGATATGTGCTTATGTTTATTTGACATGTGATATTATGATTGATGATATGACATTATGCGTTGATTTACTACCCTTAATCATTGATTGTTTTTACTGTATTCTGGGTATGGATTGGTTGACTAAATAATGTCCCACCATCGACTGTGTGAGTAAATCTATTGTATTTAGACTACTTGGTATGCTTGAGTTTGTTTTTACTGGAAATGGGGTAATTCCTCCACCATATTTGATCTCAATTATGAAAGCTAGGAAATTGTTAAAGGAAGGTTATCGGGGCTACTTGTGTTGTGTATTGACTGTATCTCCTGATAGTGCTAATTTGGAAACCATTCCTGTTGTTTGTGAATTTCCTGATGTGTTTCCGAATGAATTGCCTGGTGTCACGACCCAAACCCGCCCCTATAGGTTTGGCACCGTAACCGGCCAGTAATCCGAGGATTACCTACGGCCTTTGAACAAATTGACAAACAGTAAGGGACTGCGGAAGCAAATATACAAAATAACAAGGTCCAATGAGTTGTGAGAACGTACATGGGACAGAAAATTTAAAACTTATTTATATACACAAGCATGCTAGTCAGATACACCAAATATGTACAAAGTATTTACAACTTGTATTCCAAAGATCTGACATTACAAAACAGATACAACAGACTAGCATGGAACAAAACAGCCATGGCAAGGCTTTGACTGGAACCTCCTCGGGAAGCACAACAGTTAGCTGACAAAAAGGAACAGAAGGCCCTCAACTCTAGCCCTGGTCATCTGCCGGCTCACCTACATATATATAGTAAACTGTGAGCGAAAGCCCAGCGAATAATAACAGGGTAAAGGAGTTTAATGAATGATATCCATCATAGAGTTAGAAATCAGATTCGTATAAAAACGGATTCATATACTTGTTCATCATCATTTCCATAATCAAGTTTGTAACATAATCATACGTGGTACATCCAATAGCATTCACAAATCTGATGACCCATAAAGGGACAGCCTTGAAGGCTTTCTGATGACTCATGTGCACAGAGACGTTCTGATGACCCATAAAGGGACCTGATGACCCATAAAGGGACCTGATGACCCATGAAGGAACCTGATGACCCATAAAGGGACACATACCATGTAGTGCTAAGGATGCCACGGTTAACTTTTAGAATCTTGGACAATAATTCATTCATTTCCAACATATCATAGTTTTTCAAAGAATCAATCATTTCGTATCATAGTATACTGAAAATACATAACATTGAACATAACTTTACAAAGTTATTACTCACAGTGGGCCCTGAAACATAGACGGAGCCAAACGGTCAAACAGAATGCGGCACACGACCTACATAACACATCACGGATACACACTTGAAACACGCAACCCAATTGTACAAAACTCACCTCAATGATCCTAAGTGTGTACCTAACCTCTTACCCTTATTATGGAGCCTTAAACATGGCCTAGGGATGTCTGGAATGGAATGAGGGTGCAAAAATGCCTTAGAAAACATTTTTCAAAAGTTGTTGAAAACAGGGGTCTCGCTCGAGCGAGGGTAGACACCCCATTTTTGACCGTCCTCAAGACTTGGACGTCACCGCTTGAACACTCGGTGATTATCCATGTTTGTGTTCGTTTGGAGTTCCCGGAGTTCTCGGCTCGCGCGCCTTGCCTCAGGACTTCCGAACTCGACCGTCTTGTGTCTGGTTTTGCACCAAACACCTGTGTTTTGCCTTGGAAGGGCAGGGAATGCTTTGTGAGGAATCTCCACACACCACCGGCAGTGGCTAGAGGCCACCGGCTGGCTGGTGTTGCCATCGGCACTATATTGTGCCGGTCGGCACTATTTTGTGCCGGTCGGCACTCTTTTTGGCAAAATGACCATTTTGCCCTGCCGACTCATATCTGATTGTTTTCGAGATATTTTCGCATTAACAGATGTTTTGTTTCCCCTCCATACACGTGTATGGAGGGATGAGCCCCTTTGGTGACTTAGCTTGTAAGCTTTGTTGCCTATAAGGAGAAACTCTCTTCTCTTGGCTCAAGGGTTAGAAAAATTAGAGAGTTAGACATTTTAGACAGAGAAGAAGTTCTGGTTTTAGGTTAGAAATCCTATATCTATCCTATCTCTCTTTTCCTTGCTTATTTTGTACACTAGGTGCTTTAGTTCATACTATTGCACACGAGCACCTAGTGTTTCACCTTCCTTTGGTTGTTGAGGGTCCAAGGGCTTGTTCTTAGTGTTCTTGACTGGTTTGGAGCTCAAGGAACCAACAACTTCAACATTTGTGAAGAAAAGCTTCAAGGGTAAGAAACTTGCTTTATTTACCCCATTTTTGTACCTTGTTTTTACCTAGCTTAAATTTTTTTTTTGTGCTTAGTGTCTAACACATAAAAGTTCTGATTTTTAACCCTCTTTATTGTTTATCAAGAGTGTTTCGCACTTTGGGGAAGTTTGACCCCCTTTAGGCCTTGAAAAGGCCCCATTTTAGGCCATTTTGTGAGAGCTCCGAGACTTTGGTGCTTGGGCCTCTCCACCACTGAAATCTTGAGGGATTTCAGTGGTGGAGATGGTGCCTTGAAGTCTCCAAAAGGAGAGGGCCACCCCCTCTCCTTGATGTCCTCGAAAAGGGCAAGTTTTGGCCTCCAAAGGAGCATCATGTTTGGTTGTGTTTTGAGCATATCTTGGTTGTATTTCATGCTTATATTGCCATGATTAAACTCTGTTCTAAGTTGGTTTTAGCACTCCTTGCATGCCTTGCATAGTTGCTTTGTAATGCCATAATAGTCCCTTAACATGCCTAGGTTTGTATACCTTCTTTCTAGCATGTTTTAGGCCTAGATCCATGAAGCTTGTATGCTTATTTTGACATGTTCTAGCTCTGTCCATAGTCATTTTGGTCAATCTTAGCATGTATATTGTAGCCTCTTTACATTTGGCTTGTTGGCCTCAAGAGCATGAATATGTAGCATGTCTTGCTTGCATTATTTTTGGTGGTTTGGAACCCCCTAGCATGCTATTTCAGACCTTATGATGTGCTTATATGCTTGCCTTAGTGGCTTCTTTAATGCTTTAAAAGCATGTGTTGAATGCTTCATTCATTGGTCATGTTGCATGCCTTTGCGCTTGAACCTCTTAGATGCCATCTAGGTGCTCCTTAGGCTTTGTTTAAGTCTTCTTGTGACCTGTTTTGAGTCCCCTCGGCCTTGTGAGGCTTGGTGGACTTGACCTTAGTATAAGCCTCCATGGCTTGCTTCAAGTACTTGGACCTATTGTTGCATACTTGGCTTGCTTTGTTCCATGATTTGGCATCATGTTTTGTGTGATTTTCAGAGCTTTTTATGCGTGTCAATTGTCCATGCTCAACTCATTTCAAGTGTGCTTGAATGTTGTTTGTTATGCTTAAGTGTTGGCACCTTAACATGTGTATGTGTGCATGTGTGTTTGGCCCCCATAACTTAGCATTCGGCCACTGATTTTGGGCCTTTTGGAGCTGCCTAGATCATGTCTAAGTCCATCCTCCATGTGGTTTGCATGCTTGCCTTGTGTGCTTACTTAGGTTTGCATTGTATTGCCATATTGCATGCTAGTTGCCATGTCTAGGAGTGCATCACATTGGCACGCATGTTAGGCCTCTTGACCAAGTCATGATAGAGGTTTAACACCCTTGTTTGCTTGTTTGCATTGCATGCATTTGAAATCAAAGTTGCATTCTTGATCCTTGGGCCATCATGCATGGAAATGCGTGATTGGTGGTCCGAGGACCAAGGCACATCTTCCTTTGAGTCACCAACATGATAAGGATTGTGTTTAGTGCACACATGCTTTGAATTACATTGCCATGCAAGTTGTTGCCCTCTCTCTTTGTGAGAGTTCTGGGTTTTGCGAGCATTTTGTCTTGGCCAAGCCTTTATTTAGTGCCGGCCGTGATGAATTGACAGCCGATAGCTTCATCTAGTGCCGGTGGCATTCTTCTTCAGCCGGTGGTGTTCTACCCCAGCCGGTGGTGATCCCCAGTGCCCTGAGAGGCACTCCTGGGACTTTGGCAATTTGCTGAGGAGGATAGCAGGGAAAACAGAGGCAATCAGGCATGGCAGTGCGATTCCGAGCCAGTCCCGAGCGCGTGCTGCATTGGGCCCTCATCCCGAGGCGATTTACTGTTTAATTAGATTAATTATTTTATTTAATTAATTTAGTTGATTTGTAATATTTTAATTAGCTTGCGTAGTTAATTAATTTGTATATTCTTTCGGTCCCTCCGAGCGAGGGCAAATTTGTAATAAGTGTGTGTGAGTGGGTGTATGTCTTCCAACCCCCATTTCTTTCTCCCTTTTATTTACCCGCTTTCGATGGTAGATTAGGGCATACTTATTTTAACATACCTTATGCAATGCATGCGTGCATCCATGCATTTGTCGACATGCACCGGGCTCGGTACATCATACAAACTGCATTGCAATTTTCAATTCCAAATTGAAAACGTGCTACTCGCGCATTTCACATGCCATGTTTAGGGTTAGCCGAGCTTACTCTAGATTGCATCTATGCCTGTGTTGCATTAGCCACTTAACATGAACTAGGTCATGCATGTTTGCTAACTAGTTTCTTGTTTTGGCACGGAGTACGATGTAAGTTTTATGCTTTAGCATGTCATGCGTGTGAATGTTAACATGACAAGATGATACGCCATGCGGCTAAGTGCTTATGTGATAAACCGCTTGAATGCTGTGGGTGGAGGTTGGATTATGAATTGGAACAACTCATTGAAATGTATTTTAGCCTACTTGTAGTAGCAAAACCAACACGTTTTTCGAGACAAAACGGATATGCAATGTTTATTTCCAAATTAGGCAATCTAGTCTATACTTTTGTGTTGTGCGCATCACATAGTAATTCTAGGCTAATAACCGGAATAAGAGCACATGATGTTTTCAAAAACGGATATCACGGTTAGTAGAGGCCGGTCTTCGGACCGGGCGAAAGGGGGTGCTCATAGCTGACCTTCCCCAATCGTACCCAAGCTCCCGAGCCAAGACATTTGGTGATGACGGACACGTGGCCTTCGGCACCGAGTCAGGGTTTCCTAAATTTCCCATTTTAAAATATTTAGGTGGCGACTCTGTAATCTGGCAAAGCAGTCCATGTTTGGCACTACTTTTTCAAAATCTGTTTTTCTTCAAAACGATTTGCCAGAGTTGGACTCTTTGGTTCAGATTTAGAACCGTGACACAAATCGAGTCCGAACTGTAACCGAGGTCCCTCGCGAACGTGTTACAGCGAGCCTTCCTTCGCTCGAGCGGGCTTGCCAAAACAATGGGTTCGCTCGAGCAAATCCTTCTTCGCTTGAGCGGTCTGCAAAAATGAAAAAAGTACTGGTTGCTGATTTTTTCCGCGCGATGCTCGCTTGACGCCCGCTCGAGCGTAAGACATAGTCCTCGCTCGAGCGTAGGTTCTCTCGCTCGAGCGTATGTCTGCGTGCACCAAGATTCTGAGAGCTTGAAATTTACGCTCGAGCCACCATTCCTTCGCTCGAGCGGAGCTCAGAGTAAACGGTGGTCGCTCGAGCGTAGAATCCTTCGCTCGAGCGAAGAAGCCAAATTCTGGAATTTCTAGATTTGCCTCCCAAGCTCAAACCAAGCATTCTACAGCTCAAAACTCAACCTCTTGGGCCCAATTTCTAGAAAAACACTTTAAACTCATAGTATACCAAGTTTCAAAGCTCAATTTGTAAAACCATTACCCAAGGGTGAGTCAATTTGAACACAAATTCAATAAATCACCAAAAACAAGGTTTAAACAAACATGCATGAGTCCAATTGAATTTCAAAGCTCCAAAACATGATCCAAAGAAAAATTAAACTTAGGATTTTGATGAATTCATGGACTTGAGCAAAAATATGGGCATGCATGTGAAGATTTGACACAAAACAACTCAAATGGCAAGGTTGTAAACATACATGCATGAATTTCTACCCAAGCCATCATTTAAACCAAATTCTAAACCCCACCCTTAAATGGACTATGAACCATGCAAGAGTAATCTTGAATACAACAATGAGAGGTTGAATCCTTACCTAAGTCTTGAATTTAAGGTGTAGAAAGCTCCAATTACAATTATCTTCCAATTCTCTCTAGTCTCCAAGCTAAATGCCTAGATGAAATTAATTCTCTCATCCACTCTCTCTCTTGGCCGACTAAGGCAAGAAATGAGCTGATGGAAATATTTGTGTTCAATGTAATAAGGCTCCTAATTGTGTTGGCTAAGTGGGCCACTAAGTGGCACTAATGTAAATAAGTCCAACCTTTGACAATTAGCTTAATGTAATCTAGTTTAATCATTCCAAATCAAATTTTAATTGAACCTACCATAAATTCACATAAAATCTAACGAGTCCAAAACACTAATAAATTTCAATATCGAGTGCTGATAAGGCTTTCAATTCATAGATTAAAGATTAAAACATGAATAGATATTTCGATATTGAACAGATAGAAGCACATAATTCACGCAATACACAAGCAACTTAATTCCAGATTTCCTCTTAATTACTATTAGGCATGATTAAGTCCCATTTAACGTTAATCAGGGTCTGGGTTATTACAGTCTTCTCCCCTTAAAGGAGTTTGGTCCCCAAACTCGAATTACCTTCATTCAGAATCAACACGGGGTTCAACGGAAACAATTCTGGATATCTCTTCTTCATGTCTTCCTCGGTTTCCCAAGTTGCATAGGTTCCCCCGTGGTTTTGCCAATCAACTTTCACTAAGGGTATTATTTTGTTTCTCAACCTTTTGATTCTGCAGTTCACAATCTGGATAGGTCTTTCTTCATAAGTGTAATCATCTTTCAAAAGTACATGTGTCGGTTCAATGACATGGAGTGGATCTCTCAAATACTCCCGAAGCATCGATACATGAAAGACGTTGTGCATATGTTCCATGACAGGAGGTAAGGCTATCCGATACGACACCGGATTGATCTTTTCAAGAACTTCATAAGGTCCAACATACCGTGGCGCCAATTTTCCCTTTACACTAAACCGAGTTTGACCCTTCATTGGGGTCACTTTGATGAACACATGGTCCCCCACTTCATATTCCCTTTCTCTTCTTCGAACATCGACATAACTCTTTTGCCTACTCTGTGCAGTTTTCAGACATTGTTGTATCAGTTTTACCTTCTCGGTTGTTTCTGGCACAAGTTCCAATCCCAATAAAGGTCTGTCACCTACTTCAGCCCAACATATTGGAGAACGACACTTTCTTCCATACAAGGCCTCATAAGGCGCCATTTCAATGCTGGAGTGGTAGCTGTTATTGTATACAAATTCGGCCAATGGCAAGTATGTCTCCCAATTCCCATGGAAGTCTAACACACACATTCTGAGCATATCCTCCAGAGTTTGGTTTGTTCGTTCAGTCTGGCCATCTATCTGCAGGTGATAGGCACTGCTCAATCTCAGTTCTGTCCCCAAAGCTTGTTGCAAACTCTGCCAAAATCTTGACACAAACTTCGAGTCCCTGTCAGACACAATAGACACTGGCACTCCATGCAATCTCACAATTTCAGCTATATAGATGTTGGCCAATTTATCAGCATTATACATAGTTTTAACAGGCAGAAAATGTGCAGACTTAGTTAAACGGTCAACTATAACCCAAATAGAGTCCATACCTCGAGAAGAACGAGGCAATCCCATAATGAAGTTCAGGGTGATGTGCTCCCATTTCCATTCCGGTATTGGGAGTGGTTGTAGCAAACCAGCAGGTCGTTGATGTTCAGTTTTAACCTGTTGGCAATGTAGGCATCTAGCCACAAAGTCTGCAATACCCCTTTTCATTCCAGGCCACCAAAAATTCTGTTTCAGATTATGATACATCTTCGTGTTCCCTGGATGCATAGCAAACTTACTATTGTGAGCTTCAGTTAAGACACGTTTTCTCAAATCATCACAGTCGGGTACACAAAGGCAGTTCTGAAATTTCAACACATCATTCTCAAACACAAACCCCGGCCTTGGCTTCGAATCAAACTCCTCTGTAACCTTTTTCAAATATTCATCTTTACATTGTTTTTGTTTGATCTTATCAAGAATAGCAGGTTGGGCCGAAATAGCAGAATACAATCCATCTTATTCTAGGTCAATCGACAAGTCTTTCCGGCTGGATAACAAACACGATACAGTTGCACTAGATTTTTGGCTCAAGGCATCTACTACAGTATTAGCTTTCCCGGGATGATATAAGATTTGCAAGTCATAATCTTTGATTAGTTCTAACCAACGTCTCTGTCTCATATTCAACTCTTTTTGGGTGAATAAATATTTCAAGCTTTTATGGTCTATATAAACCTCATAAGTCACCCCATACAAGTAGTGACGCCAGATCTTTAAAGCAAATACCACGACTGCCAATTCAAGATCGTGTGTTGGGTAATTCTTTTCATGAGGTCGGAGTTGTCTAGAAGCATAGGCAATCACCTTTCTATTTTGCATTAGTACACACCCCAAGCCTTTATAAGAAGCATCACTGTACACTTGAAACCCATCAGTACCATTTGGCAGAGTTAAAATTAGTGCAGTCACTAATCTGGTTTTCAACTCTTGAAAGGCTGTCTCTCTCTGTTCGGTCCAGTCAAGTGGCATGTTTTTCTGAGTCAATGGTAAGGCGAGCTTAGAAAAGTCTTTCACAAATCTTCGGTAGTAACCTGCGAGTCCTAGAAAACTTCGAACTTCTGTCACATTTGTAGGCCTAGGCTACTCCACAATAGCTTCAATTTTCTGAGGGTCCATAGAAACACCATCCTTGTTGACGACATGACCCAAAAACGCCACACTGTCAAGCCAGAATTCGCACTTGGACAATTTAGCATACAATTTCTTTTCTCTCAAAATCTGCAAGGTGGTTCTCAGATGATTCTCATGTTCTTTCCTGTCATTAGAATATATCAGAATATCATCAATAAACACAACAATAAAGTCATCTAGATATGATTTAAATACCCTGTTCATAAGATCCATGAAAGCAGCAGGTGCATTGGTCATCCCAAACGGCATTACTAGGAATTCATAATGTCCATATCTAGTTCGGAATGCAGTTTTCTCTATGTCCTCGGCTCTAACTTTTAATTGATGATACCCAGACCTGAGGTCAATTTTAGAAAACACTTGGGCACCCTGAAGTTGGTCAAACAAGTCATCTATTCGGGGCAGAGGGTATTTGTTTTTGATAGTCACCTTGTTCAATTCCCGGTAGTCTATACACAACCTCAAAGACCCATCCTTCTTTTTGACAAACAAGACGGGAGCACCCCAAGGTGAAGTACTCGGACGGATAAATTTCTTATCTAACAGGTCCTGAAGTTGGGTTTTTAATTCTTTCAGTTCGGAAGTAGACATTCTATAAGGAGTCTTGGAAATAGGTTGTGTCCTTGGTAACACCTCAACAGTAAATTCAATTTCTCTGTCAACTAAGTCCCCCTGTAAATCAGTCGAAAACACATCAGGAAAGTCACAGACAATAGGGATTGTTTCTATAGTAAGACTGTCAGATGGTGTAGTCAGTATGCAACACAGATAACCCTTACATCCTTTCCTAAGCAGTTTTACAGCTTTCATAGCCGAGATTAAGTATGGAGGAGGAACGACCCCATTCCCACTAAAAGTAAATTTAGGCATACCCGGCGATCTAAACACAACAGTTTTGTTTGCACAGTCAATGGTAGCACAGTATTTAGTCAACCAATCCATCCCCAAAATACAATCAAAATGATGAATGTCCAAAGGTAATAAATCCACATGCAACAGCATATCACTAATCATAATATCACATGCCGGATAAACATGAGTACACATCATAGAACTTCCAGATGGCGTAGACACATATAACACATATGTCATAAGTTCTAGTGGTCTAGTCAATTTCTGAGAGAAAGCATGCGATACAAAGAAATGTGTAGAACCATAATCTATCAATACACAGGCATTTTGTGAACATACAGAGAGTGTACCTGACACCACAGCATAGGTGTTTGGTACATCACCAGGCACCAGAGTGAATACTCGACCTTGTCTTAGAGGTTCTTTCCCGGCATTTGCTTTTGCATTTGGTTTGGCCGTAGAAGCAGATCTAGCTGAACTTGCCGCGGGATGGTTGGCGTTTTCGAACCTGACGGGACAATCCTTCATCACATGACCAGGTTTCCCACATCTAAAACAGACGCCCAAAGTTCGATAACAAGTCCCCTTGTGTTTCTTACCACAGTCCGGGCAGGTCGGTGTAGTACCACTATTCTAGCTTGAATTGTTGTATGACCCTGTGTTCTGTTTCTTATTTCCGTAGAATGAACGACCCTTTTTGAAGCTGTTCCCCAATCTTTTCCCTGTCCAATCAGTCCGTGGAACAAGAGTTTGTTTCTTTGCTGCTAGAATGGATTCCACCATTAACGCCCTATCCAAGACGCTCACGTATGTGGGTAGGTTCAGGACTCCCACCCTATCCAGTATGTCCAAATCCAATCCATCCTCAAACTTGCGGGCCTTCTTGTAGTCTGTGTCCACCATGTGGGGAGCAAACCTGGCTAGCTCGGTGAACTTGGCCTCATACTCAGCTACAGACATTCTGCCTTGTTTGAGCTCCTGAAATTCTAAAACCTTTCGGTTCCGAAAGCATTGGGGAAAATACTTGTCATAGAAGATTACATTGAACTGAGTCCACATCATATTTTCGTGACTATTTCAGATCTGCAACCACCACCTTCGGGCTTTATCTTTCAAGGTATAGGTGGCTAGAAGAACTTTTTGGCTTTCTGAACACGGAAACACCTCATATAACTTCTCCATTTCAAGCAACCATGTTTCTGCCTTTAGCGGCTCAATCCTACTATAGAATGTCTGCGGTTTCATTTTCATAAATTTCTGTGTCATGTTAATGATGTCGCTATTATCTACTTCAACCAGTACTGGCGGAGGTGGAGGGGGCAAGGGTTGTGGTCTCTGCTGTTGCATTACCACTTCGGTTAAGGTTGCTAGCATTTGTTCCATTCTATTCATGCAGGCATCAGAGGACCCTGCTGTATCATCATTTCCTGCATTGTCCATTGCTATAGGTAAACAAGACTTCATGTATTCAAATTCATATATTTATGCTGGAATTATATTTTCACACAAGGCACATGACATGCAAATGGAATGCCCCTACTTCTTACTAGAACATCCTAAGCTCATAAGGACCTGTGTGTGCGGTATAACTCGTGCTCTGATACCACTCTGTCACGACCCAAACCCGCCCCTATAGGTTTGGCACCGTAACCGGCCAGTAATCCGAGGATTACCTACGGCCTCTGAACAAATTAACAAACAGTAAGGGGCTATGGAAGCAAATGTACAAAATAACAAGGTCCAATGAGCTGTGAGAACGTACATGGGACAGAAAATTTAAAACTTATTTATATACACAAGCATGCTAGTCAGATACACCAAATATGTACAAAGTATTTACAACTTGTATTCCCAAGATCTGATGTTACAAAACAGATACAACAGACTAGCATGGAACAAAACAGCCATGGCAAGGCTTCGACCGAAACCTCCTCGGGAGGCATAACAATTAGCTGACAAAAAGGAACAGAAGGCCCTTAACTCTGGCCCTGGTCATCTGCCGGCTCACCTATATATATATAGTAAACTGTGAGCGAAAGCCCAGTGAATAATAATAGGGTAAAGGAGTTTAATGAATGATGTCCATCATAGAGTTAGAAATCAGATTCATATAAAAACGGATTCATATACTTGTTCATCATCATTTCCATAATCAGGTTTGTAACATAATCATACGTGGTACATCCAATAGCATTCACAAATCTGATGACCCATAAAGGGACAGCCTTGAAGGCTTTCTGATGACTCATGTGCACAGAGACGTTCTGATGACCCATAAAGGGACCTGATGACCCATAAAGGGACCTGATGACCCATAAAGGGACGCATACCATGTAGTGCTAAGGATGCCACGGTTAACTTTCAGAATCTTGGACAATCATTCATTCATTTCCAACATATCATAGTTTTTCAAAGAATCAATCATTTCGTATTATAGTATACTGAAAATACATAACATTGAACATAACTTTACAAAGTTATTACTCACAGTGGGCCCTGAAACATAGACGGAGCCAAACGGTCAAACAGAATGCGGCACACGACCTACATAACACATCACGGATACACACTTGAAACACGTAACCCAATTGTACAAAACTCACCTCAATGATCCTAAGTGTGTACCTAACCTCTTACCCTTATTATGGAGCCTTAAACATGGCCTAGGGATGCCTGGAATGGAATGAGGGTGCAAAAATGCCTTAGAAAACATTTTTCAAAAGTTGCTGAAAACAAGGGTCTCACTCGAGTGAGCTTTCCTTCGCTCGAACGGGCTTGCCAAAACAATGGGTTCGCTCGAGCAGTCTGCAAAAATGAAAAAAGTACTGGTTGCTGATTTTTTCCGCACGATGCTCGCTCGACGCCCGCTCGAGCGTAAGACATAGTCCTCGCTCGAGCGTAAGTTCTCTCGCTCGAGCGTACATCTGCGTGCACCAAGATTCTGAGAGCTTGAAATTTACGCTCGAGCAACCATTCCTTTGCTCGAGCAGAGCTCAGAGTAAACGGTGGTCGCTCGAGCATAGAATCCTTCGCTCGAGCGAAGAAGCCAAATTCTGAAATTTCCAGATTTGCCTCTCAAGCTCAAACCAAGCATTCTATAGCTCAAAACTCGACCTCTTGGGCCCAATTTCTGGAAAAACACTTTAAACTCATAGTATACCAAGTTTCAAAGCTCAATTTGTAAAACCATTACCCAAGGGTGAGTCAATTTGAACACAAATTCAATAAATCACCAAAAACAAGGTTTAAACAAACATGCATGAGTCCAATTGAATTTCAAAGCTCCAAAACATGATCCAAAGAAAAATTAAACTTAGGATTTTGATGAATTCATGGACTTGAGCAAAAATATGGGCATATATGTGAAGATTTGACACAAAACAACTCAAATGGCAAGGTTGTAAACATACATGCATGAATTTCTACCCAAGCCATCATTTAAACCAAATTCTAAACCCCACCCTTAAATGGACCATGAACCATGTAAGAGTAATCTTGAATACAACAATGAGAGGTTGAATCCTTACCTAAGTCTTGAATTTAAGGTGTAGAAAGCTCCAATTTACAATTATCTTCCAATTCCCTCTAGTCTCCAAGCTAAATGCCTAGATGAAATCAATTCTCTCCTCCACTCTCTCTCTTGGCCGACTAAGGCAAGAAATGAGCTGATGGAAATGTTTGTGTTCAATGTAATAAGGCTCCTAATTGTGTTGGCTAAATGGGCCACTAAGTGGCACTAATGTAAATAAGTTCAACCCTTGACAATTAGCTTAATGTAATCTAGTTTAATCATTCCAAATCAAATTTTAATTGAACCTACCATAAATTCACATAAAATCTAACGAGTCCAAAACACTAATAAATTTTAGTATTGGGTGCCAATAAGGCTTTCAATTCATAGATTAAAGATTAAAACATGAATAGATATTTCGATATTGAACAGATAGAAGCACATAATTCACGCAATACACAAGCAACTTAATTCCAGATTTCCTCTTAATTACTATTAGGCATGATTAAGTCCCATTTAACGTTAATCAAGGTCTGGGTTATCACACCTGGGGAGTTAATTGATAGGGAAATTGAGTTCGCCTTTGATATGGTACCCGGGATACAACCAATTTCTAAAACCCCATACAGAATGTCCATCTCTGAATTGAAAGAATTGAAAACTCAACTTTAGGAACTGTTAGACAAAAAGTTCATCCGCCCGAGCATTTCACCTTGGGATGCCCCAGTGTTATTTGTTAAGAAGAAAGATGGGTCTTTACGACTATGTATAGATTACAGAGAATTAAACAAGGTAACCGTAAAGAATAAATATCCACTACCTCGAATAGGTGACTTGTTTGATCAACTTCAAGGAGCATAAATGTTCTCTAAAATAGATCTTAGATCCGGATATCACCAGCTAAAGGTGAAAGCAGAAGACATTGAGAAAATCACTTTTCGAACTAGATACGGACATTGTGAATTATTAGTCATGCCATTTGGGGTAAGTAATGCACCTGCAGCATTCATGCGCTTAATGAACAGAGTGTTCAAACAGTTTCTTGATGAGTTTATTATTGTGTTCATCAATGATATATTAATTTATTCTAAAAGCAAGGAGGAACATGAAAATCATCTGAGAATTGCTTTGTAGACCCTAAGGGAAAAGAAGTTATATGCAAAAAATTTCAAATGTGAATTTTGGCTTGATAGTGTGGCATTTCTGGGGCATGTAATCAACAAGAATGGTATCTCCATTGACCCACAAAAAAATTGAAGCTATTGTGGACTAGCCTAGGCCAACAAATGTATCAAAAGTTTGAAGTTTTCTAGGACTTACAAGCTGTTATCACAGATTTGTAAAAGATTTTTCCAAACTTGCTTTGTCACTCACTCAATTGACACAGAAAACTACACCATTTGATTGGATTGATCAAAGAGAAACTGCTTTCCAAGAGTTAAAGACCAGGTTAGTAACTGTACCAATTTTCACTTTGCCTAATGGTACTGATGGATTTCAGATTTACAGTGATGCCTCCTACAAAGGTTTGGGGTGTGTGTTGATGTAAAATGGAAAGGTAATTGCTTACGCCTCTCAACAACTTTGTCCTTATGAAAAGAATTACCTGACTCATGATCTTGAACTGGCAGCTGTGGTGTTTGCTTTGAAAATTTGGTGCCATTATCTATACGAAGTAACTTGTGAGGTGTATACTGACCATAAAAGCTTGGCATACTTCTTCACCCAAAAAGAATTGAACATGAGACAGAGGAGATGGTCAGAGTTAATCAAAGACTATAATTTGTAGATTTTGTATCATTCGGGGAAAGCTAATATTGTGGCAGATGCCTTGAGCCAAAAATCAATTGGAAATTTGTCATGTTTGCTAACCAGTCAGAAAAAATTACTATGTGACTTGGAAAAGAATGAAATTGAAGTTGTATTGCGAGAACAAGGTGAGATCTTAGCTGCCATTTCCGTTTAACCTGCAATCATTGAAAAAATCGAAGAGAAGCAATTTGAAGATAAGTTCTTGAAAAAGATTGTAGATGAAATTGACTCAAAACCAAGGCCCGGGTTTGCACTTCAAAACAATGTGTTGAAATTTCAAGGTCGCTTTTGCATGCTAGGTTATTGTGACTTGAGGAAATGCATAATGGCTGAGGTTCACAATTCAAAATTTGTTATGCATCCGGGGAATACAAAGATGTACCATGATTTGAAACAAAATTTCTGGTGGCCAGGAATGAAGAAAAGCATTATAGATTTTGTGGCTCGATGTCTACATTGCCAACAAGTTAAAGCTGAACATCAACGACCTACCGGATTGTTACAGCCACTTCCAATACCGGAATGGAAGTGGAAACATCTCAAGATGAACTTCATTATAAGATTACCTTGTTCTTCTCGAGGTATGGACTCTATTTGGGTAATTGTTGATCGTTTGACTAAATCCACACATTTCTTACCTGTTAAATCTTTGTATAATACGAATAAGTTGGCTAACTTGTATGTTAATGAGATTGTGAGATTACATGGTGTACCAGTATCTATTGTATCCGACAGAGATCCTAAGTTCACTTCAAGATTCTGGCAGAGTCTACAGCAAGCCCTGGGAACTGAATTAAGACTAAGTAGTGCTTATCACCCACAGATAGATAGTTAGTCTAAACGGACCATTCAAACGTTGGAAGACTTGTTACGGATGTGTGCCCTAGATTTCCAAGGTAGTTGGGAAACCCACTTACCATTGGCCGAATTCATGTATAAGAATAGCTACCATTCAAGTATCGGCATGGCCCCTTACGAAGCTCTGTATGGTAGAAAATGTCGATCTCCAATTTGTTGGGCTGAGGTAGATGACAGACCGTTGTTGGGACCAGAACTTGTACAAGAAATAACTGAGAAAGTGAAACTGATTCAACAACGTCTAAAAACTACACAGAGACACCGAAACAGTTATGTGGATGTCCAGAGAAGAGATAGGGAATATGAAGTCGGTGACCATGTATTTATAAAAGTAACTCCAATGAAGGGTCAGACGCGATTTGGGGTGAAAGGAAAGCTAGCACAAAGATACATTGGCCCGTATGAAGTTTTAGAGACAATCAACTCAGTAACATACCGAGTGGCTTTACCTCCGATGATGGAAAATATGCACAACGTTTTTCATGTTTCAATGCTTCAAGATTACTCACGAGATCCACTCCATGTCATTGAACCAACACATGTACTTTTGAAGGATGACTACACCTACGAGAAAGGCCAATTCAGATTGTAAATCGAAGAATCAAAAGACTGAGAAACAAGGAAATTTTGTTAGTAAAAATGGATTGACAAAACCACGGAGGGACGTATGCAACTTGGGAGACAAAAGAGGATATGATAAAGAGATATCCATATTTGTTTCCGCTAGACCCAACGTTCTTCCAAAATGAAAGTACTTCGAGTTTGGAGGACCAAACTCTTTAAGGGGGAAAGACTGTAACAACCCCGACCTATGATTAACGTTAATTCATGGTTAAATAAGTCTAATCAGTAAGTTAGGTGAAATTCTGAATTAATTGCATGTGTGTGTTGCATGATTATACTTATGTCTGTTTATCGTAGAAATATTTGTTTTCGTTTCTGTTTCGTTTTGCGAATTGAAGGTCTTATCGGCATCTGATTTCAAAATTGACTTGATTTATGTGTTATTCGGGATTTTTAGAATTTTATGATATGTTTAATTAAAATTCAATTTGGAACGATTCAATTAAAATAATTAGTGTCTGATTAATTAGCTTAATCAGTAACTTAATTAAGCCACTAATTAAGCCTATATAAGGCTCATGTAAACTCTTTAGTTCAATAGACACTCTCCTATCACCCCCACTTTAGAGAGAAAAATGTGAGAAAGGGTGAGAGAATGAAGGAATTTGGAATCAAAGCTAGGAAATGGGAGAGTTGCTAAGAATTGAAGGCATTGGACTTGGAAACTCAAGAATTAAGCCTCTAGCACACATCTTGGGAAGCCTAGGTAAGGATTCAACCCTTGAATTGCACAATTATGATGTGTAGGATATGAGCTCTAAAGAATTAAGTAGGTTGATACAAGAATTGAGTTAGAATTGAAGAGAAATGAACCATATCATGCATGCATGCTCATTTCATCATAATTTGAAGTTGTTTTCAAAGAATTCTCTCTTGCATGTCCTCATTTTGGCCTTGGTCTAAGAATTCAACATATTTTTGAGTTAGACACCTCATTGGATCATGTTTTGAAATCTTGGAACTTCCACCTTTACGTGCATGATATATAATGTTATGCTTTCAAAGATTTGGGTTTTGTCTTGAACAATTGGCAAGCTTCTAGGCCTTGATCCTGTGAAATGATTTTGAATTCACCATGGTTTCACCATTTTACAATTGTGTCCTACTGTTTCCTCAAGTTTTTGGCCCAAAAGACCTTGTTTTACAACTTTGAATTTGAATTTTGAGCTAAGAAGAGCAATCTGGAAATCCCAAAATTTTGCTCCCCACTCGAGCGTCAAAACCTACGCTCGAGCGACCACTCTATGATCTTACACTTCCGCTAGAGCGACCAGAAGTACGCTTGAGCGTGAAATGCAAGCTCCCAGAAGTTTCATGTTTTTGCAGACCGCTCGAGCGACAAGGGTTGCACTCGAGCAGAGACCTAAGTCTCACGCTCGAGCGACCATCGAGCGTGAAAATCACATAACCAATACTTTTTCAAAGTTTGCAAACCACTCAAGTGAGGGAATCTGGGCTCGAGCATCTCCTCACATGTTTGCGTGTCCGCTCGAGCAAAGGAAACTGTGCTCGAGGGTGACCCCTATTTCCAACAAGTTTTGTTAAGGGTTCCAAAGTGCATTTTAGCATCCACATTGCGTCCTAAGCATTCCTAGGCTATGATTAAGACTCAATAAGAGGTTAAGACTTATAAACACACTAAGAACAAAACAAAAAGAGTTAAGTGCCAGTCGAGTGTATGTTTCATTATGCCTTTCTGCTATATATACAGGTTAAGCGCCGCAAGTTATCTGATTTGTCTCTTCTGCAAGTGGAGCCATCTGTGAGTAATAACTCTGTAAAGTTATGTTTAACTTTAATTATTTTCTGGTGCTATGAAATGATCAGTTTTCTAAAATGCGATGTTTTGTATAAATGAATGATTGTCCAAATTTCTGAAATGTATTCGTGGCATCCTTAGCACAAGGCCTTTGTCCGCGGGTAATAATAATACCTTGTTCTATAAGTACAAGGCCCTTGCCCGGGGGTAATAATACCGTGGTCTCATGGCCCTTGCCCGGGGGTAATAATACCGTGGTTTTCAAGGCCCTTGCCCGGGGGTAATAATACCGTGGTTTTTAAGGCCCTTGCCCGGAGGTGATAATACCGTGGTTCAAGCAAGTTACAAGTTCCCGGTACTTGAGGTTTCTTAAAGGAACTAACAAGTATGTTAATGCTAATGGATGTACCATGTATGATTAAGCATGAACTCTGATTTCTGTATGTAGTTTGAACAAGAACATGATTATAAATCTATATCTGATATGAACTCTGATTTCTGAATCTGTCATGGACGTCATTCATTAAAACTCTTTACTATGTTATTATTCACTGGGCTCCCGTTCCCTATTTATTTTATATATGTAAGTAAGCAAGCACGTGACCAGGCCTAAGCTGCTGCCTGGAGTGTTGAGTCAGCCAACCACTGTGCCTCCCGATGAGGTTCCCTTTTTGAAGAAGTCAAGTTTTGTGAACCTGACAAAGATCTTTTGTTGTTTGTTTTTGCTTTTCTGTAATTAGAGATAAGTTTCCTTTTGATTACATCTATGCATATGGGTGAGGTAAGACTAATGTATCTACAACGTCACATATATTTATATAAGTTTGTTTTGGAAATTTTCGTCTCATATACGTTATCACAACTCTATAGACAATGTATATTTCTATAATTGCTTCCTCAACCCCTCATCATGTGTCTTTCTATTAAGAAGTCTTTGGTAATCCAACGATTACTGGCTGGTTACAACACTAAACCTAAAGGGGTAAGTTTGAGTCGTGACAACCGTAGTCCCAACTAATCCTACAAAGAAAGCTCAGCTGTGCTCGAACAAAATGCACCCAAGATTCCAAGAGACAAAATAAGTCAGTATAGAAGTATACTAGTATGAGTACAAGTTTTGACACCCACGTGTCCACCAAACACAAACAAAAGTACATTTAATTCTTGTTACGGGACAAGATAAGTAGTTCCACCCGCACCGAGACAAAGGGGTAGTTTCTAGAGATACGGTGGCATTTAGTTTCTTACCTGTACACAACTAGATATAATTGAGTATATAAAAAAAATAATGAAAATAAAAATAAATATTGTAGAGACCCTAATTTTTGTAATCACCATTAAATCCCTAACCTTGAATTTATTTCAATAAAGCCCTTGAATTTTCGCTTAATTGCTTTTTAAACCCTAGAATCGAGAAGCATCGCAGATTAACTCGAGTAAACCCTAATTAATCCCATAGATTAATAATCACCTTTAAAACCCTATTATTAATTATTAGACCCTATAATTATATATTAGTCACTTTGAAATCCTAATTCCCGGTAATGCCGTTTTCGCTTGGTTTCTCGCCTTTGTTTGCACTTAAATTTAACGGGACCCAAATTTATTATTTTAACTATTTTCTAATGTTAGTATATTGTATACTAAATATCAAGGTTTCATAAATTTAGACTTGGTCCCTATATACTTCTATTTTATTTCATTCCAAACCTTAATTGTAGTACTTTCTTAATTAATTTACTTATGCCTATTATTTTATGTTTATAAATACAAATATCTTATATATAGATAGATATATATATATATTTCTTGGAGTCCAATTAGTTGGCCATGTGATGGATGAAAGGGCCTTGATGGCAACTTTGACAAATTACACTTATAAAACTTGGCCCCTAAGAAACCTCACAATCCTTCTCTATATATATATATGCACACTTCTCCTCCCTCATTTTACACATTTTCAGCCATGCACTAGAGGAGTGAGAGAGAGTGATCTTGGGAAAAAAAAGAGAGAGGAAGAGAGAGAGAGAGAAAAAAAAAAGAAGAAGAAAAAGAAGAATTGTGTTGAGTCTTGTACAACAAAAGTAAACATACATCACCTCTTCTCTCAAGTTCTTTTACTACTTGTTTTTCCCCTCCTAATACATGCTCTTTGTATATATATATATATATATGTTGTAGTCTAGGCCTACACTCTTGTATAAATGTGTATTAATCAAGAAATGGTATGTTTATCTTTCTTTCTTAAATTTCCAGCAGCAAATCTTTTCCCTCTCTTGAATTTATTTTCCTATCAAAACTCCATAAACTCAAAATATGTTTCTCTGGTGTAATATTTGGTATGTCTACAGTATGTGATAATTTTGGTAGGACCTAAAGATGTATTTTTATAACCTAAAAAAGTTTTCTAAGTTTGTTACTCACAGAACCAGAAAAACAGTCAACTTTCTCTATTTTTATAAAATTTCAGAAAAATAATCTTGAGTCCACTTTTATGTCAAAATCTTAATTTTGGTGTTTTATTTCAGCTAAAATTTGTTTGAACTCAAGAGAGTGAAGGGTTTGAGAGGAAAATCAATTTGCGTAACGGTCAACAAATCTGGATACATCTTGGAAATTCTGAATTATCTTAAAATCTAAAATACCTATCCTACTTTCGTAAATTAAGTTTGAAACTAGACTTATTTATCTATAAACTCACTTGAGGCCAAGTACTTAGGGCCAATAAAAGTATTTTTTTTATAATTATTTTTAAACTGGTTCAAATCTGGAAATCTGGAAATTTGTGTTAATATGCTCTTATTTGGTTTGCAACTCTTATGTTCTATGTTTCTTGAATGTTTTAGTCTTGATATGTAGTCTATGATAAATTGTGAATTTGCTCTACCATGAATAAATTACTTGTTGTTTAGTTTGGATTTGTAATTATACTGACCATGATTTGCTATAATTGAGAACATAATGCACTTAATAAAGCGGATATCAAATGGGATGGTAATGGGTTGCGATCATTGTATTAAATTTTATGAGATAATGAACGATGGATTCAAGAGTATGATATAGTGGAATGTGTTCCATTTTTGTGAAGTCTTGCGCAAGTGTGTTTTCGAAACCTAACATGGCACGGGAGGTATTCTGGTTGCTTAACGGAAATGGGAGACATAAGGGTGGCAGTGAGGGTTTCACACAGGGAGAGTATCCCTGGAAGCCTGTTTCCTTGGGGCAGACCGTGATGTCACCACTCGGGTATGTAACCTAGGTGCGTGGGCATCATTGGTAATTGTGCGGTAAGCGACACACTGGTAGTTATGCGGTAAGCGACGCATTGGTATGGTATTAACCAAGGGGGAGTCAAAATTGCCCGTGGCTAGTGTTAGTGGTTGGGTAAGAACGACATTCCTCAGGGAGTTGCCTAGAACTAACTAAAATTAACTATTATTCATAAGAACTAAAATTTAATTATAAGCTCTGCTTAATTATTGCTTTCGTTGTATGTTATGATCGTGTTGTTATGTTACCTATGTATTTGGAATGGGAAAAGGGTTGGGGTGTATGTGTTTACTGGGCATTCCAAGCTCATGGTGTTTTATGCCAGGTGAAGGCGAGTTTTACACTAAGAACAAAATCCCTAAAAGCTTTGTGGAACCATGGCTACCTTAGAGATTAGATTGTATATTTCTTGTATTTGGGTTAATCTTTTTGTATCAAAGAACTGATCTGTATTTAAAAACTTGAAGAATTTTATCTATAACTATTATTAATATTTTCTTTTAGTATAATTATTTGTATTTTGTGCTTAAAAATGATGTGTATCTGCTAATTAAACCCTGGTGTATCGTTGTATCATATTATCAAAATTTGGGCGTCACAAATATGGTGGGTCAACCCTGCATAAAAAGTTAGTACGACCCACCATTCTGCAAAAAATAAAATTAGTATAATTTAATCATAAGTAAATTATTGAAAAAGTACAAAAATGCACCACTTCATACTTAAATCATTCGAATTGACCAAAACTCAAAGAACAAAAGTTATACATAATCAAATTTCCTACAAGGTAGTGTGAAAGGATTTAGTAGAAACTGAATAGGTTGAGAGAAAAACCTGATAGAAGAACCTAGACGGAATTCAACCGAAAAACCTAAAACTCAAAACGAAACGAAACTGCCCCAAGATTATTTTTTTTGGGAAAGTTCAAAACATGAAAAGTGTTCAGAATAATGTTTTACTTTTAGTAACATGAAATCAATGAAAATGAGTTGTTTCATGGGTTAAAACAGCATCTAAAGTCTGCATTACTAAAATGAATGAAAACTATTGTAACCAAGATCATCCGATTACGAGTTCTAATCGATCTTTTCAATAAAAAGTTAAAATACAAAAGTTGTCTAGAATTACGTATACATGTCTTTGTCCAAATTTCGTAATTTATCGAGGTGATTTACTATTTTTCGTTATGTACAAATCAAAACAATTCAAGTTATACCAATAATTTTATATTTAATTCTTTGTACCTTAACTCCACCACTTAGGCCTTTCACTTCTGACCTACACATACATCCCATGTGCCTTCTGTATACCTAACACCGCTTTGAAGCCAAACTTGCACGGGGATATCGTCTCGAGTTTGACCCACACTTCCCGGACAATTAGCATATATCTAAGCGCGTAAATCAAAACACTTGTCTACTCCTGAGAATGAGGCAATAATATATATATATACACAACCCCTCAGCTACTTATGAGAACAAACATAACAATGCCAAGTTTAAAGCATTCAAATAAATTTCATAATCCTCACTTTTTTTTTTATACACTTTTTCTCACCAGCACTCAAATAAAACAACAATCCATGGTGTCATGGTGGAATATACATAATTTATCTATGGGTTCCTAGTTTATTTTAATTTCATATATCCTTGAGTGTGATTACGTCCATAAAATAAGTATATATAAAAAGCCTAAACTTTGCATACACAACTAATCAAAATAATTGAAATCAACAAAATAAATATAAATCAAGGAAAATGGGTTTTGCATTCACAATTATTTTTTGAAGATCCAAAAAATACTTTGAGAATTAATGAAGCCACCAAAACAAAATCCTAACCTATTTTTTCTCGCATCTCATTTTTCTTCTGCCGTCTCTCTCTCTCTCTCTCTCTCTCGGCTTTCTCAGAGTGCACTCTCTATTTTTTTTTTGGGGGGGGGTCTTTTCTTCACCTCTTAAGATTATAACCTAATCATTATTACATAACTTAATTTCCTATTATCACCCTAACACCTTTGATATATATAGAATATATATACATATATAATTATTCGGATTAATTATATATAATTAAATATCACATTAAAATCTCATGTATCCATGCAATTAATAAAGCCAAAAATAAAATAAAGTAATAATAACAATAATAATAAGTAATGACTTAAGAAAATTAGGGTCGCTACATTCTGATAATAAATACTTTCTCAAAAGCCATCGAAGATAATAAATAGAGGACAACAATGGATAAGGAAATTCATGGCATTGAGAAGAATGATACATGGAAGCTCACCAATTTACTGGAAGTAGGGCTGGGTATAAGGTTATCCGAACCGCCCAACTTGTCCAACCTAGACCAATCCGCATACAAATGGGTGGTTTCAAATATGTTAGGTTTTTATTCTTGGCAACCCCGTTTGACAAAACTATTTTAAGTTGTATTTGTTTTCGCACTTTTTATCTCAGTGAGGCTATGAGTGTTTAGATGCGAATCCAACCTAAATTGTGCCTTGTAGAGAAGTTTTGGGATGTTAATTCTTTCAAGATTGCCACTTCGCTGATTATGACGGGATCGAGCTACCCAATCAGCTCGCGGGGGTTCAGGGGGTAGACAGATGAAAATAAGCTTGGTAAATTTCAACAAATAGACAAATTAAGTGATTTTAAGAGATAGACAGATAGGTTAATTTCAACAAATAATTATCCTTTTGAACAAATTGTATATTTTGCATGAAAAAGATTACAGTTTTGGCCTTGGCAAAAAAAATTAAGAAAATAACTTATGACCAGAATGTCCTATTTTTAAGGGAGATTGTCCAATAAGTCCCATCTTTTGGACTTGTAATTTATATAGTCTCATATTTTTTCTTGTCCATATTTTTTCTTGTGATCCATTTAGTCATTTTGAATGTGTAATGACTAATTTGGTCGCCACATTAAAATGTCACATTTAGAAAAAAGACATTAAATTTTTTTTTAGTATTGCATTATACCCATCACGTTAAAGTGTCACATTTGTAAAAAGTATATAAAAGAGTTTTTAATTTTTTTAGAGTGTCAAATCATACTCGCCACATTAGAGTGTCACATGTCACGTTTGGAAAATATACATTGAATTTTTTTTAGTTTTTTTAGAGTGTCACATCATACCCGTTACGTTGTCACGTTTGAGAAACGCATACTAAGAAATTTTTAATTTTTTTTAGTGTTACATCATACTCACCATGTTGTCACGTTTTAAAAAAGTACACTAAGGGGTTGTTTGGGATGATATAAATAAGTGCACTTTTTGACTTTTTATGAAATATGGATTGAGTTTGGGTTGAGTTTGAAATGATGTGTTAGAGAGGTGATGTGACTTAAATAAGATGATGTGACTTAGACCAAGTTTGGCATGCTTGAAAAAAGATAAAAAAGTCAAAAAGTCACTATTCTATTTAAGTCATATCATCTTATTTAAGTCACACCACCTCTCTAACACATCACTCCAAACCCAACCCATATTTCATAAAAAGTCAAAAAGTGCACTAATTTAGATCATCCCAAACAAAGTTTTAAATAGGATAGTGACTTTTTGACTTTTTATCTTTTTCAAGACATGCCAAACTTGGCCTAAAGAGTATTTATTTTTTTTGAAGTGTTGCATCATACCTGCCATATTGTCACATTTGAAAAAAAATACACTAATAAGTTTTTAATTTTTTTTAGTGTCATATCATACCCGTCATATTGTCACATTTGGAGAAAATACAATACGAATTTATTTTTTTTTGGAGTAAAAGTTTTGGAGTATCATCGTACCCGTCACGTTATCACATTTAAGAAAATTACACTAAAGAGTTTTTAATTTTTTTAAAGTGTCACATCGTTGGAGTGTTATAATAATACCTGCCACATTGGAATATCACATCATATTTGTCACATTAATAAAAAGGTATAGTTATCCACCAAACACTACCAAAATAAAAAATAAGACCACACGGAAAGAGACTCTCCACTAATAGAACTTAACATATCAATAAAAAAAAAATTTGGACTACTTCTAATACTTGTTTATAAGATGAGATTTATTGATAAATATCCCTATTTTAAAACCAAACTAAAAAAACAAAATTTTGATGTTAAATTCTAAGAAGTGGATGTACCATGGCCTTTTTCCTTGTTTTATTTCGTGAAGGAGCATACTATTCCTAGTCCGTCTTGGTGTACTGCTAGATAGTCCAAGTAGGTTCGTGGGCCATGGCTGTTTTTGATCCATTCATTAATTTTTGTAGGTCTTTTGCCTAAATTATTCATAAAAAAATAAAAATAAATAAATATATCAAATTAATCAATTAATCATAATTATATTATTTCATTGTATTTATTTTCAAACAAAATCGACAGTTTATTATCAAATTCATACTTATCATCTATTATTTTATTTTATTTTTATTTTTGAAAAAAACTATAATAACATAATGTATGAATTTGATACACAAAAATTACAAAATGAACAGATTCAATTATTTAAATAGGACTTGGTCTCAAGGGCCCAACTGGACGGATAGTTATTCAATAATTCTAAAGTATCATGTGACATTATCCACATGATACTCTTAACTAAAACTATAACAATTCACATTTGTTAGGTAGTTAAGACACAAAGACATTTTATTTAGTATGTTTTCTAATTTTTTATTTGTTAAAAATATAATGTAAACAATGTTACATGCTACTCTGAATTGTGCAACTGAGCAATTAAAAAAAAATGAGAAAATAATTATGAGGAGGCTTACCTCAAGGTTTTTGGATAATTCAAAGTAATGGGAATCAACTGGGACCCAAAAGGCATGTTGCCTTTCCTCAGGAGTTCCATCAATGGGGAAAACTGCCTCTGGTTGGTACCAAACATTGTTGAGGAAGTTGTCATGTAAGTTGCATTCTGTTACATTTGTTGCATAATTTGCAAACTTTATGTATCCAATTTTTCTTGTGTAGTCTCCATTCTCTTCCAGTGATAGTTCATCTTCAGGCCCATCTCCATACCTCTGCATCATTTCAAGTTTTGAGTATGGTAAAGACAACTATTATTTACACAGAAAATCAGTTCACAGAATGCAAAAGCTCTCACATAAAGGAGGGGTAAAACCTAAACAATGGCAGCAAATGAAATCAATCATTTTATTATTATCTTCTTGCAAGTTGCAAAATAGAAACAATCAATTCTAAATACAAATATACACACACACATATATATATATATATTACAGAATGATATAATAAGAGTGTTGTTAACAGCACCACGTGGGCCCATCCATTAGCTTGCCTACGATCTTGGCCCGTGGGAGGCAGCCCATCAGGCCAGCCCTTGATCCCATCAGAAATTATGAAAATATTATGTGAAAATTAGAAAATTAATGAAAATATAAGGCTTAAATCTTGCTTTGTTGGGCTAAGGCAGCGAACATGGCCTATTAACTAGTAAGAGGCGATCCATTGACCTGTTCTGTTCGGCTTGCGCCCGTAAAAAAAATTATGTTGGGCTTGGCCAACAGGCTTGATCTATATTTTTTCAACGTAGACCGGCTGGACACTACTTCATGCGCACATAAAAAAATACACAAAAAAATTAATGCATTTCATTTTGAATGTTATGACCATCGAATTTGGTCATACATACATACATACATATATATATATATATTTCTTTGGGGTTACAAAGAGGCCAAAGCCAAGATCAAGCGGGCACTCGCCTAGGGGTTCCCAATCTTAGGTGTGAGGGGTTCCCCAATCTTAGGAGTGATTATTTGTTAAAAACTCAACATAAAATATTGAGTCTTACTATTTTAACTAATAATTATCAATTTAGGACATCGGCTTAACTGCCAAAGGAGGATACTATAGAATGGTATCCCATACAAGATTAATTAGACACATTCAAGATCAAAACTGCTGGAGAGGATCTATATTCATATAATGTAGCCCCGCTCTCCAAACGTGACCAATGCTACATAAATTAACAGTAATGATAGAGATCCTCACAAAACACAACTCTCACAACTCTTAAAATGATCTAGGCCATTCATGTTACTGTCAGATATGGAAAAAAAAATTCAAACACATTAATAGTCAATACATCAATGGGGGTCGTGGGAATTCTCCTTTGTGGGATCCCAAACATTTTTCATAAATTATCTTCCCAATAGAGACTTTGATCTCCAAACTCACATTTTATTATTATTTGATTTCCTTTGCAGGATAACTTTTCAACTTAAAGCTAGCTAGGTGTTGTGTTGGTGTAGGAGGAGGGGTTTACCTGCCAATTCCAAAGAGCAGTATGGTAACATCCCCTATATTCAGACTTGGGTTTGCATTCCCTGCTATTCCATAATGCACTATTCCTTCCACTTCAAATAAACTCACCAATAGCTGTGTTGTTATCCCTCCATTTATGTTTAATATATATATACACACACATGCCAAATTATTTATAAAAAATAAAAATAAAAAAAGAACATAAATGTTAAGTGTACAGAACAGGAACACAGAAAAATGCATGGAAAGTGAATTTTATGACCTTGATTTAGGCGTGGCTCACGCAATAGGATGAATTTGAATCTTAGAGTGGACTTTGAACTTACTTTTTGTGCTCATTTTCTATTACGGATGTTATCTATAAATTGCAGCAGGTGAGAAATTGCCTCTAAGCACAAGGTGAAAAGGATTGGGATCTGAGGGAGCTGGAGTCTGAACTGCAGTCTTGCTGGTGTATGTTGCTCTTATGTTTGGCCTGCTAAGCAAGATTGAATCCAGTAATCAAAGGGGATCCTCATTCAGATGCAGAGTTATGCTAATGTCTGCTGCTATATGCTGATTTGTTGCTGCTGTTGAGTTGAATCATTGGGGCTACTGCAGTATGCTAATTTGGTGTGCCTGCTGCTGTAGGATGTCTTGGGGCTGCCTCCAGATGCAGTGTTATGCTAATTTGGCTGTGCCTGCTACTGTATGCTAATTTGGTGTTTTCTGTTTAGGAGTGCAGGATTGAGGCAGATGTTTAGGAGTGCAGGATTGAGGCTGGTGTTTGCTGGTTGGTTGCTGGTCTGCTGTATGGTATTGGAGGTCTGTTTGCTGTATGAGGTTGATTGGTGGCTGCAAATAGGTGTCTGAGAATGACTGCTGCTGTATGCTGTAGTTCAGAGGTCAGCTAGATGATGGTGGAAGCTGGACTGCTCTGTGTAGCTAGATGATGGTAAGTCTGCTACTGGTTAATATTGTTAGATGCTGCTCATAAAAGGCCTCAGAAAGCAAGTCTGCTACTGGTTAGGGACTGTTAAGGTTGCTAAGTGTGTTTGCTAATATTGTTGCTGGTTCTTTGTTGTTTCCTCTTTCTTTCTTTTTGGTTCCTCACCAATCATGGGTTAAGTGCTAGCAAAGGATTGTGCTACCTTATCGGTGCCAACCTAGTTGGGATTGGTAAGGTTAGTTATAATGCTTTTTGCACTTCACTTCTTTGTTGATGTAAGTTTATGTATGTATCTTGCTTTCTTCATTAATAAAGCTTTCTTTGCTGATCAAAAAATAAAAAAAAAAAAGAAGTAAAAAACTTCGTACCATGCCAAGTCTAGTCATGACCAATATGACATCTTTTTCATCAATTTTTCCGAATCAAAATCTCCTTCCCTTTTTTTTTAAAAAAAAAAAATGAAACATGAAATGCAAAGTAAGTGAGAAAAGGTAATTGAAGGTAGAGAAAAATGGAGTGATCTAGGAAATTTTTTTATTTTCAAGGGAACACTTACCTTGAAAATCTATGGTAAGGTTGGAAGATGTGAAGCTTGGAGATTGAAGAAGAGGGTTCATCTCAAATGGGTTTGGAGTAACCAACCCTGGATAAGGGCCATTCTTGTTAGCCTCACTTATCATTTTTTGAGTCTCTCCATTTAGAACTCCATTTGTTTCTTGCAGGGTGCTGAGTGTGATGATGAGGGCATAAACAAATACAAAAATAAATTTAGCAGCTGAGGTTTCCATCACTGAGAGAGAGAGAGAGAGAGAGAGAGAGAGAGAGAGAGTTTAGAGTTGAGAATTGAGGAGCTTAGGAAGCAACATTTATTAGTAGAAGAAGATATCATACAAGTAAGTAGCTATATGTTCATGTGAAATGCGTGCCTTATTCAGTAGTTAAGGGCTCGTTTGGGAACTGTCTGTTTTAGTTTAAAAGTTAAAAAGTTATTAAAAAAATTATAAAGTTTATAATCTATACAAAAAAGTTAAAGATTCATTTTTTTCTTTACTTTTTATACATCTTTTTGTAAAAAACTAAAAAATATTCCAAATATACTATTTTTTTTACCTCATATTTTAACCACCTAAAAAATTACTAAGGGTTAAATTACATTGACACCCTTTGAGATTTGGTCAAATTACTACCCACCCTTGATGTTTTGGAAATTACATTCCCACCCCTGTGGTTAATAATCTCATTTCACGAACCCCCCTGTTTATATAAAAGGTAACAACTCCTAGTAGAAAAATAGAGGAAATTACATTAAAAAAAAGAAGTAAAGGAAGGGGGAAAAAAAAGAGAAAGTAAAGCAAAGCAAAAAAAGAGAGAGGGCATGAGTTCAATACATTCATTCCATCTAAATAATTACAATGACAGGTGGTTAGTGTAATTTCCCAAACGTCAAGTGGTGATATGTATTAAATCCAAACCTCAGGGGGTGTAAGTGTAATTTACCCATTGCTAAAATAGCCCGTTTCCAAACGAGGCCTATGTTGGTGTTTGATAATTCATTTAGTGTTAAGTAGTTAATAAGTTGGTGTTGGATAATTCATTCAGGCTAGGTTTGGCATAGGCTACTTTGGCTATTTTAGTCACAAAAAAATAAAATAGGTTAAAAAGTTGATAAGACAAAATATCACATCTAAACCATAATCATTTCATTTTTTCTCTCACAAAAGTCAAAAAAATAAAAAATTCCATCACAAACAAGACTGTTTAGCCTTAGGCTAAAATAACCAAAAAGTTAAAAAGCCAACCTACATCCCAAACAAAAGCTCAGTATCTAAAACTATATTTATGAAGTGAAGATTAATTAAGTCATTAATCACAATGTATGACTTACAATTTTAAGTAACATTTAAAATATAGATTAAAAGTTAAAAAAAATTTAAGCAACATGATTCTTATTTAATTCTAATTGTTTATGTATAAGTATTGACTAGTACTGTTATAACCACATCACCATTGTTGTCACCCTGTTACCCTACCATTGTAGCTGCTATCACTGCCACTACCTCTTCAGTATTACTATCACGACTTCCACCACCATTGTCAATGCACGCTTGCTAAAACCGTCCAATCTACACCAATCCACCCGCTAATTGTTGGTTGGTTTGAGCTGCGGTTTGAAATTTATAATTTGCCTTAGAAACTGTCCCGTCCCTCCATATTTAATACATATATTTTTTTTAATACTTCTAATCAAATATTAAAGTTAAAATTAGTGTGAGAGCGATTTGAGATGTGAAATTTAGTACAAATTAATGTTATATATATATATATATATTATTATGTAAATTAGTGCTATATATTATGTAAATGTTTGATAATGATTTAAGATTATTCTTCTTTCAACAAATAGGTGTTTTTTTTTTTTTTTTTTTTGGTACTGGTCATTCAACTAATAGGTTGAAACTGTGTAAACCACGGTTTGGTTACGAATAGTAAATTTGTTAATCTGTCATCAATGGTTTAGTTTTAGTTTTATCCTCAAACCACACCAAACTGCATTGTGCACCCCCTTACGCACTATTGGTGGAAGTGGGGTGTAAATCACTTGTGGTGGTTTACAAGACAGGATTAAACACAAATCAAACACTATGATATTTATTCAAACACGTTTTTGAAATACAAAAGGAGAAACAATATTTCTCTCAAACTCACACTCTCTTATTTTTCTTTTAATCTCCTACACTTTTAATTATTCAGATAGTACACAACCTATTTATAGAAACTATAAACACAATCTCTTCAAGAAGAATACATCAACTTCTTATCTTGTACTCATTCTTTTATTTTCTTCAAACTTGGTCAAACCTTGCTTGTTGATGGAGGAAGAATTGTTCTTACTTGTTGATGGAGATGATCCTTGCTTCCTTATTTCAAATTACTTAAGATAAGGTTACTTTTCAACATCCCCCCTTAACCTTCTCTATCCATGATGCTTCATTCCAAGCATCATCTTCATTCTGGTGAACGTATCACCCTTCAGTGGTATCGTGAAAATATCTGCAAGTTGATCTTGAGACTTGCAAGGAAATAATTTCACTTCTTTCAACTTCACATGTTCTTTGACAAAATGATAACGAGTGTCAATATGCTTACTTCTTTCACAATAGACTGGATTCTTTACTAATGCGATTACTGATCGATTATCAACATAAATATCAATAGGATTTTCTTGTGGAAATCCTAAATGCTTCAATACATTTCTTAACCATATTGCATGACAAACCGTTAAGTTGGCTACAACATACTCAACTTCCCAAGTTGACAATGTCACAATAGCTTGTTTCTTAGATAACCATGTGAATGATGTATCTCCCATAAAGAAAATAAATCTGGCAGTACTTTTGTTCATCTAGATCATGTCCCTAGTCGTTATCTGAATAGCCGACAAGACTGAAATTATCATTCGATTTATAAAACAAACCATCATCGATTGTACCCATGATGTAGCGAAGAATCCTCTTTGCTGCATAAAGATGTGATTGATCTGGTGTTTCCATATATCTGCTAATCAGTCCTACTCCATAGAGTATATCTGGCCTGGTGTAAGTAAGATACCGAAGACTTCCAACTAAACTCTTGAAATAAGTTGGTTCAACATCATTAGCCTGCGTACCTTTTCTGAGTTCCACTCCACTCTCTACAGGAGTGTTCACTGGATTACAATTCTCCATTCCATATCTTTTAAGGATAGCCACTTTGGGAAATAAAGATCCCGTCTTTCCTTTGTATTACTTCAATACCAAGAAAGTAAGCCATCAATCCAATATCTGTCGTCTCAAATTCTTTGACAATGTTTCTCTTGAAATCTTTGAATATGGCTGGTTTGTTGCCAGTGAAGACATATCATCAACATAAAGGTAGGCAAGCAACATGTTTCCATCAGCTTCCTTCTTCAATTATAGCATGTGCTCATATAGACATTTTTCAAACCCATTATTATGGAAGTACTGGTCAATTCTAATATTCTATGCACGAGGAGCTTGATCAATACATAAAGTGCTTTCTTCAACTTGTACACTTTGTCTTCATGCTCTTCTTGAACATATTCCGAAGGTTGTTGTAGACACCCCATTTTGACTGGCTTTAAGATTTGGGCACTTTCTTTTGATTACCCGATGATGAAAATAAGAATGTGTGTTCTCACAACATCCTCAGAAGAAAGATGGAATTTGTGCTTCATTCCCAACCCTAAACCTGTTTTGGCCAAGTTTTTAAGTCCCAATCAAAACTCTCTTTTGAAACTTTCTTGTTCTGAGTATTTCTGTAATGTTTCGAGACTCATTTTAAACTTCAAAATGAAGCATTTTCTTAGAAAAATGAGCAATGAATAATGTAGAAATAGAAAGAAAAGATGATAATTCTATTGAAAAATCTTGTTTCATGCAAAATAGTCAGGCCAAGGCCAACTTTTTGGCTGCTGGCTGGCCGACTAATTTGCCCAGAAACAAGGTATTTTCGACAGAATTCTTGTTTAATGCGTATAGGACATGCCATTTCAGATATTGGTGATACATTCATGCACGAGATGCATATCTATCCTTCCTCAATTGTCAAAAGATGTTTGTCTTCTTCTGTAAAAGAAGTATCCAATGCAAGAAGTATTTGATCCTTGTCATCATATCATCCCTTGTTTTTCACCTTGTCTCATCACACCTGCTCCATTGAGTCGTTCATATTGTGTATCTACTCATCCTTCATTGTCAAGAGAGCTAGCCTCTCCAAGAAAGCCCTTCATCTTTGTCACCTTATGGCCCTTGTTTTCAACCTTGTCTCCCACCATCTTTTGGCACTAAGCACACTTGCATTGCCTGTATAGAGATGATCAGATTATTAGAGGAGAAGAGGACTGAAAAAGAATTGATTAGAGATAAGAGAAATAGAAAGAAGTTTTGAGGGTTAGCAAAAACACCCATTTTCTATATACACTGCTATATCTCATCTTTCATTACTAAAACCATCCAAAAATTCTGTTATGCCCAAATTCTTGTAGCTTTGATCAAAAGAGAGTGAATGTTGTTATTGTTGAAAAAAACAGAGAGTTGAGGAACTCTCCCCCCCCCCCTCCACACACTATTAAATAAACAAAAAACACCATTCTAATAAGAATTTCAATTTTTCGAACTAAGGGTTGATAATACACTTCCTAAACTTGAGGGTGATCAAAAGCAAGTTTAGAAATCAAATTCTTTCCTTGGAAGTTGAATTTTGTACACTTTATTTTCTTGCATTTTCTTTCTTATATTGTTTTTCTTGCTTCAATTTCATGTTATAAACCTGTTGTAAGCTAATTGGGAGTGGTTAGTTGAGCCACCTACATATTTTCCGTTTGTTTTTCTAGTGTTTGCAACAAAATAGAGTTTTTGGCCTAGCCTAATTGGCCAAATGCTCACTTTTTGGTGGCGCCAAAGAACTTCTTCGACGTAACCCAAGAGCCTCCCGACGTCGAGTAGAACAGTCTTTGATGGTCTTCGAGGCCCCCTTAAGCTTCTGTTTTTTCTGTTTTTCCTGTTTTTCTTTTAATTTAAGAGAAATTTGTGAGGATATACCTTGTTGTAATATTTTCCTTCTCTCCTCTCTTATTCGGATATGTAATTATTCAAATATTATAATAATTCCCCACCCCTATTCTTTCTATCCTGTTCGTTTACTCGCTTTCCTTATTTGCACATATGTATTATATTTTGTTTGTCATCATTTCCATACTTTGCATCCATATTTCATGTATCTTGATTCGGCTAAATTTCTAGTTGTGGATTTAATTGATTATTACGTGATTTTGTACGCAACTTCATGTTTTTGATATGAGTCACATAACATATTTTAGAAGCTGAATTACTAGTTGCATATCATGAATGAATTGCAATAGAATTTTGTATATAAGATCATGCATGTTTTGCTAATTTTATTTTGTAATTGTTTGCGGGACGCCGGTAAATATGTAAGTTTTTGTGCTTTAATATCTCGCATGTGTGTGTTTTCCTTACTATGTTTAGCATTCTACCATGAGGATATTAACTTATTTGATATAACTCTATGTATGCCAGTGGATGAAGGTTGTGTTGTTCGATTGGAAATTAAATTGATTTTCATGTTTGCAAAACTCAATTTTCTGTGTCTTGTACGCTATTCAAAACATTTTCAAAATATATGAAATCAAACTATTCCAAAATGAATGACATAATCTATACTTGTTTACTTCTTATAGTAATTTTAGCATTTATTCAATAATCGGAATATGAACATATAAAGCAAATAAAAATCATATAATGATTTAGTAGAGGTCGATCTTTGATCGAGTGAATGGGGGTGCTCAATTAATGACCTTCCCCCCTCATACCTAAGGTTCCAAGCCAAGCATCCTTGGTTACGATGAACAGTGGCCTTGGTATGAATCACGAGTTTCATAATTTTTCCAAAATATTACGTGGCGACTCTAAGATCTGATGACGCAGTCCATTTATGGCAAAAAATTTGTAATAAAATGGATTTTCCATAAAAGTTGCTAAATTTTAGTTCTTATCTATGTTTCACATTGCAATCGTGAGACTATATCAAAGAGACCAAGGGTCCGAACTGTTTACCAAGCTCGGTTACCCCCCAGACATGTTACAGTTGTTCAATATAGATTTCTTCTTCAAGAAAACCATTTAGAAATGCGAATTTCTCATCAAAATGAAAAATCTGCCACTTGTGTTGGGCAACCAAAGAAATCATTAGCCTGATAGTTTCCAACCGAGTAACTGGAGTAAATACTTCACCACAGTCAACTCCAACTCTCTGCTTGTAGCCTTTTGCCACTAATCTTGCCTTGTAGCATTGCATTTCACCTTTTGCATTTTTCTTTGTCTTGTATACCTATTTCACTCCAATGGGTTTGTGGCCTTCTACTTAGGGGTGGTCAATTTTGGACGATTTGCGGATCGGTTTGGACTAGACCGCACGTATGCAGTTTAGGAAAAATTCAACCCACAACCGCCCGCAGTGCGAGTTGCGATTTGTGAGGATAGGGTTTGCGAGTATGTAGGCGGTTGTAGATTTGACTTTTTTCTTTAAAAATTTATTTTGGAGCTTTTTTTTTTTTTCTCCCATTTTGTAAATATTTATTTTAGTCCCTTTTCCCCCCATTTTCTAAAATGCTCTAACATTAATAATTAATGAATTAAAACTTATAAAATTAAAAACATAACAAAATCAATTCCTAACGCAAACAAATCATTCAGAATCCTAAACTTTTAAATCAAATCATAAACTAATACACGGACATCTTTCAAAATCCTAAACTAGTTCATTAATATCATTCTCTATCTACTACACAACAATATAATTAAAATAAAATTATTCAAAATCCTAAGCTTACCTAAAAGCAATTCTTCATTAACTTTTACATTCATTCAGAATGCAATAATAAAATAACAATGGTCTAGGTTTAATAAAAAAAAGTCTAAGTGCAGGCGGGTTTTTGCGGGTGTGGGTTAAATCAGCAATCTACAATCATGTCATATTCCAAACCACATCCACCCGTATTGTGTCTATTGAAAAATATAGAAATCCCTTAGATGTTGATTTGTGATTATGTATCAATTTTAAGCAGTAAACAACAATTCCAATCAAACAATCAAGACAAATCGACACAACGATTTTACGTGGAAAAACCACAATTGTACACCTCTAATTGTGAAAAAAAAAACCCACAGGCAACAGCCACAAAACAATCCACTAAGAAGATATAAAGGAATTACACAGGTACACTCTCAATTACCTAGCGAATCCACGCCCGAATTAAACCAACCCCTATGTGCCTCTTCTAACCTTGTCTTCACCTCGGAATTGTCTTGACGATGAGCCACTCCAGAATCCACCAAAGCTTCAGGCTCAAGTTCTTCAGAATCTACCGAAGAACAACTCTTACTTTTGTATAAAATGAACAAACAAACCTTTGATGTATTCTTCTTAACCCATGAGTTGAATACTCAATTAAACATCAAAGAAAACTAGCAAAATATCCCCAAATATAAACCCTAGAACTCAAGAAGAAGATCCGGAGAAATAATCCTAGATTTGGACTGAAACACGTATTTATAAAAAACTATCCCGCGATCTCCGCTCGAGCGTCAGATTGGCCGCTCGAGCGTACCTACGCTCGAGCGGCGAAAGTTCCGCTCGAGCAGGAAAAAACAACATCTAGTGTTTTTGCAGGCGAACAAACTTCTGAAACCCAGCATTCTCCACTCGAGTGGGGGAATGTAAGCACAAACCACCTCTTGGCCTATTTGTTGAAATTTACCAAGCTTAATTTGTCTATTTGTTGAAATTCTCCCTCTTTTCTTAAATTTACCAAATAAGATTTTATCTTTGATCTAATACCTTACACCCTCTTTAAATTGGACTTTTCACCAATTTTTTCTTTTAAATATTGGTACAAAAATAAAAATACTATGTGTTTTAAAAGAATTTGTTGTTCTTATTTCTAAAAAACACTTTTCTCTAGGATTGGGGGGTCTAGGTTGTGAATAGACTCTGGGCCCAACTAATCAGTTATCTATGAATTATTTTTGTAGATTATCAAATTAATTGTATATTGGCAGTCATATAATTAGATCAAATTTATTTTTAAAATAGATAATCTATTCTATAATTTATACACAATGCCAAATTTAAATAAATAAATAAAACAAGAACAAAAACAAATGTGATCTAATTCCATGACTACTGACATCATATAAGATAAGGATGATAAATGGTTGAAATTATCAAAATGAACCCAAAGTGAGCACATAGCACATGAACTCCCTCTAGAACAATTCGTAGACTAGAGAAACTAATCCCAAAAATAAAAAATAGAGAAAATGCAAAGATAACTAAACTGGTTCTAATTGTGTGGATTGTGTAATGAATTTCCATTAACAATTTTTTGAAGTACACAAAATTCAATCACAAAATCAAACACAATAACCTTCTTACACAAGTCTGATTCTATAATCACATTCTGTGCACATAAAACCCCAACAGCTGACTTCATAAAACCATCTACCTTGGTTGATCATTTAGACTTTGGAACTAGAGAGCTGCCTAAACTCAACATGTTTGTCTGAGACACCAAAGGTGACAAGAGTCCTAAGAGGAACTAGTGCAAGCATATACCTAGACAATGCAGTTTATGTAAACTTCATATATGGAAAATTCAATATGAGCCCAGTTGACATGGAGAGTGCAGCTGTGGCACTCATTTGTCTTCAACAAAGAATACCTTTCGCGACCAAAGTATTTTACCGACAAAATGTATTAGTCGCAATAATGATATATTTAGCGACCAAAAATTTAGTCGGCAAATCCAACTTTTCCCGACCAACAAAAATTTTGGTCGGGAATTACTTTTGTCGACCCTCAATTGGCGACCAAAGTAGCGACCAAAAAAATTGGTCGCGGATAACTTTTGCCGACTAAAAATGGGCTTTTAGCGACCAATTTTTTGGTCGGCAAATGTGTTATTTCTTGTGGTGATCACCATCAGGGCTCTCTCCGATGGCGGTTCGCCTTGATCAATGAGGCTTCTACATTCATTTCTCTTCTTGTCGCTAACAACTCTCACAGCTTGTTGTGGAATACATCAAGAACTTGCCAGCCAATTACATAATTTCAAGTGCTTAGATGATCAATCGGAGAGTTTGATTCTAAGTAGATTGTCTTGCTGCTACTATGTTTGAATTAATAAGAGGCATACCATGGGACTCACTCATGCTTTACTACTGTTTTTTTTTTTTTTTTTTTTTTGTGTGTTTGTGTTGAATGTTGTATTTTCATAATTTGTTCACTTAACTAGTGGTGGATGAACAATAATTGGTTGTGTATAACTTCAGTGATTTTGGGCTTAAGGCCATTTTAGGTATTGTGTTCAAAATTTTTGTTTTTTTAATTAATAAAATTAATAAAAAGTTCAGAAACATTCATGGTTTTTATTTTGTGCAAAAGTGATTTTAAAAAATTCAAGAAACAATTTAAAATTATTTCTTAAAAAATGGTTTTTCTTTAAAAAAAAATTCCCCAAAACAGTTTGCTATATAAGTCTTTCTTTATATAATGTTTCGTATTATCTATTTTCAAGAATAAAAAATAAAAAAAATAAAAATGATACCAAAGACATCTGATTGATCCCTTTTTTAAAATTGAGGATCAACAAGTGGACTAAAAAGCCACACAAAGAGCCCCTTCCCCCGTGAAGCACCAAAAGAACTTGAAAAGCTTAGGCAATGAGTAAAAATCTCTACATATTTATAGTCACTGAGTTCCTCACAAAGTTAATCCAAGTTAAAATATGTTTCCTTGCAATTCAATCCAAAACTAGAAAGAAAACACTCAAAACAAAATTTTAAGAGTTCAAAATCAATTCTAAGTTTTCTCAAGAATCCAAACCCAACCATATAAACAATGGGAGTCTAGTTTCTCAGACAAACTAAAATACTAATTTTGATGCAGACAAAAAATATCGAAGGTAACGCCTAAGTACACTCTTGCTACCCTCGAGCCTCTGACTACACTCTGTTGGGTATACCTCCTTATTGGAGTGTGGGACCCAATTGGTTTTGGAAAAAGAGTTTTAATTTGGCTTGGTTTAGTATAATATATTTTTATATATTATATTTGTGGAGGCCCAATCCAATTTGGTTACAGTTAGGGTTTTGATAAAACAAACCCTAGAATTAACAATATAGAAATATATTGTTTATGTGAGCCGTTTTTGTTAAGGAGTAGCATATACTTGTCTTTGGTGAGATAGTGCTTCAGGTGGCTTTTGTGAAGCAGCATCAAAATTGATTTGAGTGCATCTTTGTTTGGGTGTTTTGGTGGAGTTGATTTGGTTCGTTATTTTGGGTCTTCTTCAACTCTGATTCTGAAGATTTTGGTTCATCTATTTGGTGAGGTCTTTCCTCTTGTTTATTTGTGATTATTTGGAATTCACCTAAGGGTGGTTTTGTGAGACCATTAGTGTCTCGTTTGTAATCGTTTGGAACTTATTTGGTTGATAGTGGAATCGGATTTCGATCCCGTGGACGTACTCACATTGAGGGAACCACGTAAAAATTCTTGTGTTGATTTTGATTTAATTTTTCCGCATTAGTTTTTATTCCCATTGATTGATTTACTTGTGGGGAATCACATCAATTTTCCCTAACAAATGGTATCAGAGCTTACGGTTTATTGGGGTTTATTTATTTGTGTAAATCAATGGAGGGGAATGTGGGTCGTATGTCTAGCTTCAATGGAAGCAATTGGGTAACTTGGAAAACTAAAATGGAGGACCTATTATTTTGTAAAGACTTGTATGGACCCATTGAGGGTGATAGTAGCAGACCTGCTGATATGAAAGATGATGAGTGGAAGAAGCTTAATCGAAAAGTCGTTGGTGTTATCCGTCAATGGATTGATGACAGTGTGTTTCATCATGTTGCTACTGAAACTTCAGCACATGATTTATGGAAAAAATTAGAGAGTCTTTATGATAGAAAATCAGCCACAAATAAAGCATTTACATTTACGTAAGTTGGTTAATTTAAAATATAAAGAGGGCAGCCCTATTCAGGAACATCTGAATGAAATAAAGAGTATTGTTAACCAACTTGCTTCTATGAAAATTATTTTTGATGATGAGTTGCAGGCTTTGATGCTACTTAGTTCTTTGCCCGAAAGTTGGGAGACTTTGGTTGTAACAGTTAGTAATTCGGCACCCGATGGAGTTGTCACAATGGGCCAAGTCACTAGTAGCTTGTTGAATGAAGAAACTAGAAGAAAATCAGCCGGTTCCTCTCATTCGGAAGCATTTGTTGTGAGAGGCCGAAGCAAAACAAGGGGGAGGAGTAAGACTCCTCATGGTCGTGATCAAAGCCGTGACAAGTCAAGAGATGGTTCTCTTTCAAAGAAAGACGTTGAGTGTTATTATTGCCATGAGAAAGGGCACATGAAGCGGGAATGCCAAAAGCTCAAGAACAAGGAGAAAAGGCATGACAAAAGTGTGGATAAGAAGCAAGAAGACACAACGGCAGTTACTACCGATGATCTTATGGTCGTTTGTGAAGATGATTGTATCAATTTTATGGGCCAAGAGAGCAGTTGGGTGATTGATTCTGGTGCTTCTTTTCATGTGACTTCTCGAGTTGATTTCTTCACTACCTACACCGAAGGAGATTATGGTTCTGTTCGAATGGGTAATGAAGGTTTGTCCAAGATTATCGGCATGGGTGATGTTTTCTTAGAAACAAATTTGGGCTGCAAATTGTTGCTTAAAGATGTGAGGCATGTTCCCGACATTCGCCTCAATTTAATCTCTACTGGGAAGCTAGATGATGAAGGCTTCAACAACAAATTTGGTGATGGAATATGGAAGCTCACAAAGGGTTCTTTGGTGGTGGCTAAGTGCAAGAAGACTCATACACTTTATTCGATGCAAGGAAAAATTTGTAAAGGTGTTGTCAATGCACTTGAAGATGATACTTCTACTGAATTGTGGCACAGGCGACTTGGGCACATGAGTGAAAAGGGGCTACAAGTTTTGTTCAAGAAAGAGCTTCTACCCGGTTTGAAAGGTACACATCTTAAAACTTGTGTTCATTGTTTGGCGGGTAAACAACATAGAGTTTCTTTTCATAAAAATGTTACTTCTAGAAAAGAAAATGTGTTGGAGTTAATTCATTCGGATGTTTGTGGTCCTTTAAAAGTTAGAACACATAGTGGTGCACTTTATTTTGTTACTTTCATTGATGATTATTCAAGGAAAGTCTGGGCTTATCTACTAAAAACTAAAGATCAAGTTCTAGAAGTATTTAAGCATTTTCAGGCCATGGTTGAAAGAGAAACAGGACAGAAATTGAAGTGCATCCGAACAGACAATGGTGGTGAATACATTGGGCCATTTGATGAGTATTGTCGCAGCCAAGGTATTCGGCACCAAAAGACAGTTAAGAAGACTCCTCAACAAAATGGCATTGCCGAGAGGATGAATCGCACCATTGTAGAAAGAACAAGATGTTTGCTTTCACAAGCTAAATTGCCAAGATCCTTTTGGGGTGAGGCAATGAGTACAGCGGTTGACCTGATCAATTTGTCTCCTTGCTATCCTTTGAATGGTGATGTTCCTGAAAAAGTTTGGACTGGCAAAGATGTGTCTTATGAGCACTTGAGAGTATTTGGTTGCTGAGCTTTTGTTCACATTCCAAAGGATGAGAGGTCCAAGCTTGATAGTAAGTCAAGACAATGTATTTTTCTTAGCTATGGGCGTGATGAATTTGGGTATAGATTGTGGGATCCGGTCGACAAGAAAGTCATTCGAAGTCGTGATGTTGTGTTTCTTGAAGACCAAACAATTGAAGACTTTGGCAAAGGTGATCAACCGGAGCCAAAAACTAGTGATCTCATTGATATGGATCCATCTCCTTCATCTTCAGTTGATGATGAAAATGGGGGAGATGTGCAGCCACATATTGAAGATGTGGAGGATGATGCTAATCCTAATGAAGTTGAGCCAGAAATTGAGGAAGAGCATCCAACTCAAGAACCGTCACCACAACTTGAGTTGAGGAAATCTACAAGGGACCGACAACCTTCAAGAAAGTATCCTCCCAATGAATTTGTGTTGATTTCTGATCAAGGGGAGTCGGAGAGCTACCAAGAAGCAATTGAGCATGCAAAGAAAGATGATTGGAAAAAGGCCATGGACGAGGAGATGAATTCCTTACTTGAAAACCAGACTTATGATTTAGTGAAGTTGCCTAAAGGGAGGAAAATTCTGAAAAATAAGTGGGTCTTCAAATTGAAGAATGATAGGAAGAATCTGAGGTACAAAGCGCGTCTTGTTGTGAAAGGCTTTGGGCAAAAGAAAGGCATTGACTTTGACGAGATTTTCTCGCCGGTTGTGAAGATGTCTTCTATTCGGGTTGTACTTGGCATGGCTGCAAGTATGAACCTTGAAGTTGAGCAACTTGATGTAAAGACCGCATTTCTTCACGGTGATCTTGAAGAAGAAATTTACATGGAACAACCGGAAGGTTTTGTGGAGAAAGGGAAAGAGAAATTTGTTTGCAAATTGAAGAAAAGTTTGTATGGTCTCAAGCAAGCTCCACGGCAATGGTACAAAAAATTTGACTCTTTCATGATGAATAATGGTTTTTCTAAAACCACTTCGGACCATTGTGTGTTTGTGAAAAATTTCCCGGATGGCAAATTTATTATTCTTTTGCTTTATGTTGATGACATGTTAATTGTGGGTCAAGATTCTACCATGATTAACAAGTTGAAGTTTGAGTTGAGCAAGTCTTTTGCTATGAAAGATTTGGGACCGGCAAAACAAATACTTGGTATGAAAATTGTTCGTGATCGCAAAGAGGGACTGATTTGGCTGTCTCAAGAGAGCTACATTGAGAAAGTTCTTGAGAGATTCAACATGGATAAAGTAAAGCCGGTTGGTTGTCCACTTGCAGGTCACTTCAAACTTAGTTCAAATCAATGTCCTACAAGTGAGAAAGACAAAGAAGAGATGTTGAAAGTTCCTTATGCTTCAGCAGTTGGTTCTTTGATGTACGCCATGGTTTGTACAAGGCTGGATATTGCTCACGCTGTTGGTGTGGTGAGTTGGTTTCTCTCTAATTCGGGTAAAGAACATTGGGCAGCGGTAAAATGGATTCTCAGGTATCTTCGAGGGACTTCGAAGGTGTGTTTGTGTTTTGGAGATGGTAAGCCGATGCTTGATGGGTTCACGGATTCTGACATGGCCGGTGATATTGATTCTAGGAAATCTACTTCGGGGTATTTTATGACTTTTGCAGGGGGAGCTGTGGTATGGCAATCTAAATTACAAAAATGTGTTGCTCTCTCAACTACCGAAGTTGAATTTATTGCTATTACAGAAGCTTGCAAAGAAGAGTTATGGTTGAAGAAATTTTTGCAAGAGTTGGGTTTGAAGCAAGAAAAGTATGTGCTTTATTGTGATAGTCAAAGTGCTATTCACTTGAGTAAAAATTCTACCTTTCATTCGAGATCGAAACACATTGATGTGAGATACCATTAGATTCGTGATGTGTTAGATTCGAAATTGTTGCAACTCGAAAAGGTTCACACAGATGATAATATTTCAGATATGTTGACAAAGACTTTGTCGAGGGACAAACATTTAAAGTGTCGAACTTTGGCGGGTATGGTTGATGTCTCCACCTAAGTCGGTAGGGGGAGAATTGTTGGGTATACCTCCTTATTGGAGTGTGGGACCCAATTGGTTTTGGAAAAAGAGTTTTAATTTGGCTTGGTTTAGTATAATATATTTTTATATATTATATTTGTGGAGGCCCAATCCAATTTGGTTACAGTTAGGGTTTTGATAAAACAAACCCTAGAATTAACAATATAGAAATATATTGTTTATGTGAGCCGTTTTTGTTAAGGAGTAGCATATACTTGTCTTTGGTGAGATAGTGCTTCAGGTGGCTTTTGTGAAGCAGCATCAAAATTGATTTGAGTGCATCTTTGTTTGGGTGTTTTGGTGGAGTTGATTTGGTTCGTTATTTGGGTCTTATTCAACTCTGATTCTGAAGATTTTGGTTCATCTATTTGGTGAGGTCTTTCCTCTTGTTTATTTGTGATTATTTGGAATTCACCTAAGGGTGGTTTTGTGAGACCATTAGTGTCTCGTTTGTAATCATTTGGAACTTATTTGGTTGATAGTGGAATCGGATTTCGATCCCGTGGACGTACCTCACATTGAGGGAACCACGTAAAAATTCTTGTGTTGCTTTTGATTTAATTTTCCGCATTAGTTTTTATTCCCATTGATTGATTTACTTGTGGGGAATCACATCAATTTTCCCTAACACACTCAATCCCACACAAACAATAGTGAAAAAATTCCTACAGCAGTTCTACGCTCAAGCACACAAAATTTCTACCCGAGCGCATCTGGACAACATAAACAAGCCAAAAAAAACACCACCAAATCAACAAGTTTTAAAGATACATAATGAATGACTTTTTTTGCGCATCAGTGACTTTTTTATTAGATCAATGACTTTTTTTGCACATCATTAGCATTTTTCATAAATAAATAGGATAATTTTGCCTTTAATCATTTGCTTCCCAATTTTTATTAGATTAATTAAAAAGATTAAATTCTCTTAAGAAATTCAATCTACTAAACAAGAAGCTTGCAGCTAAATAACATTAAGATAATACAAATCAATTAAAACTAGTTCAATTGATCAGAATTCTTACATCTTATAAGATGTTAAAAGATTAAATCTTATCACTCGCATAAAAAAAAAATTAAAATCCTGCAATCATGCAAGATAGGGTATTCAAAGCATAAAGGTCATATGTAACTAGTAATTGGTAAACAATGTGAGAAAAACAAGTGACCCTTAATATATATATATAGATCTCATAGAGATTTCCCTTTGTATAGAGCTTAATAAAGGAGCTTACATATGTACAAACCATCTTCCAAGTTTTTCTAAGCTCCCTATATAAAGCATTACTACATTACTTACTATGTATCACTGAAAACATATACATATATATATATATCAAAACTATAAGTTTTTTTTTTTTTTTTTTTTTTTTTTTTGATAACCAGGTGTTCTAATTAGCTTGCATACACCTCAGCTAATTCTTGAGCTTCATCGTCAAGTACTTCTCTCGCCTCTTATCTCATCACCCCTTTCATCTCAAACCTTATTCCCTTCTCCCACACAAGGACAATAAGCCCTATTACACACAAAAAAGTAGAAAATGTTAACCAAACTCAAACCAGCAAGAACCCAGTAGTAGTAATCAAAGTGAGCCTTGTTAATATTACTTGAAACCCAACTCTCATTGCCTCCCCTCCCCGTCACATCATTAATCGTATTCATTATAGCACTCGCTAACAAGTTTACAATCCACAACCAGATTAATTACAGCAAAAGTGTAGTTATTGGAGTTGGTGTAAAAGAGGTCATTATGGACCAGTATGCTGATATACTCAATTGTTCCAAAGGTGTGCTTCCTATTTCTTTTTTGGGCCTGCCTCTTGGTGTTAGTCCTAGACTCAAATGAACATGGGCTCCTGTCATTAGGAAATTTAAAGTTAAGCTTGCCAACTGGAAGAGAAGGCATCTGGCTTTTGGTGGAAGATTATCTTTGATCAAATCTGTGTTAAGCAATCTTCTCGTCTATTATTTATCTTTGTTCAAGATACTTGAAGGAGTTGCTAAAGAACTTGATAGAATACAGGCTTCCTTTTTATGGGGGGGTTTTGATCTTAAGAAAAAGGTTCATATGGTTAAGTAGCCTGAAGTTACTAAAGAATTGAGAGTTTGTGGTCTTGGTATTAGAAGGATTAGAGATATAAATCTGTGCCTTCTGGCTAAGTGGTGGTGGAGGTTTGGGTGTGTGGAGAAGGCTCTTTGAAAAGAAATTATCTACAGTAAATATAAATATGATCCAAAAATCTTGGTTGCCTTCAACTGATATGCAGATCAGTGGTTCTAGAGTATGGACTGACATACTATCAGTAGTTGTATCTAAGCCTATCTTCTTTGATTATCTGCACTCTCATATTAGAATTGATTTAGGAGATGGTAATAGATGCTCTTTTTGGAATGACTCATGGATTAGTGCTAGTTGTTTAAAGTTGGCTTTCCCTAGACTATTTATGCTCTCACAAGATAAAGCGGCCTCTGTCTTTGATATTTTGAGTAAAGGACTTTTTCTAATGGGTAGGTGTTTAACTTCAAAAGAAAACTCTATTCCTGGGAATCTGTAGATCTCTCTAATCTTATTCAATTACTTAATTTTGTCCTAGAGTTAAGATCTGGTGTTGAGGATAAATTGGTGTGGACTTTTGGTGCCTCAGGGGTTTATTCAGTGAAATTAGCTTATGAATGGCTTTTCTACACTAACAGATCAAGTTTACTGGTGCCTAGTTTGCTATGGCAGGGCATCTTTCCTCCTAAAATGCAATTCATCTGTTGGTTGGCATGGAGAGGTAGACTTAAAACATCTGTGTTTCTTCAGAATATTGGAGCTCTAGATCCCAGTAGTCCATTTCTATGTTGCTTTGGTAATTTCTGTAATGAAGATGTGAGTCATGTTTTACTTCATTGTCATTTTGCTTAGTGTATCTGGTTTGACTTAGTAAAGTGGTGGAGTTTGGTATGGGTTGTGCCTGAAAATATAACTCAGCTTTTGGATTGGTAGAGTGGTTTTAAATTTAAGAAAATGCTCCAGAGTATGTGGGATGCCTTGCCATCTGTGGTTATGTGGTTTGTGTGAAAGTCTAGGAATGAAATTAGATGTGCTGGTTCAGGGGCTAACTGGTGTGAAGTTTGTGAGTCCATCAAGTTGCACATTGCTTTTTTGGTGAAGTATCATACTAAAAGGGTGGTTTGTTCAATCAATGATCTGTTGTATAATTTGGAATCCATCAGGGGGCTTTGAATTGTAGCTACTGTTGTATATCTCTTTGCTTCGGGCATAGTGGCTTTGTTATGTCTGATGTTGATGTATTGCTCTACTGGTGGGTACTGGGGTTGATATATATCTCTTTGCTTTGGGTATAGTGGTTTTGTTGTGTCTGCTGCTGATGTGTTGCTGCTGCTGTATTGATATGCTGAGGTGTGCTGGTGTAATCATTTGTCTGTCCATTAGTTGCATATTGCCTATTTGGTGAAGCTCCATTATCAGGGGTGGATTTTTCAATCAATGTACTACCTGTTGTTGGGTTGTTACTGCTGAAGAGCTGCTCTGTATTGCTCAGCTGTTGTTGTTGTGTTGTTTTGCTGATGTGTGCTTCTGTGATTCTTTGTCTTGGTTCCTCTTTTTGTTGGTTGAGCTCTTATCAACTAGCTTTTGGCATGTGTTAGTACATGATTTGGTGGCTTTCTTGTGCCAACCTAGTTAGGATGAATAAGGTTCACTATGATGCTATTAGCACTACTTTCTTTTATCTTTATTGATATAAGACGTATGGATTTCTCCTTGGTTCTGATTCAATGAAGTTTATTTTTGCTGATAAAAAATAAAAAATAAAAAAGTTTGCAATCGACATTCCTACCCTATTGAGAGTGGTAGCAATATGCTTAACATACATCATGGGAGCTCCGAAAAATAGAACTCATTTTGTCCTATGCCATTGAATGCCTCAGCTAACCCATTCAAGAAGTACTAAGCCACTAACCAGAGTGCTGACATGTTATCCACGGCATGTGAATTATCAGAATACCCTTCCTTGATTGCTTTAGCCCTCCTGATGCACTCCATAATGGCAGTGACTACCATGGATAAAAAGGAGTAACAAAGCCCAATACCCATTCTTTGTTTGTGGCTTAGGTACGCGGGCTTTCCCATGACTTTGGAGGCTAGGGGGAGGATTACACGGTCATAAAGAGCGATCCATAGGGTTAGGGAAATGACGAGGAACATGCCCAATGAGCCTGCTGGGATTTCAAAGTTCGAAGTGATGTGACGATCCATGGACAATGCTTGGAGGACCGGAAAAGAGTTTTGACTGATAGTTATGGCGATCATGATTCCGGTTGACCACAATGGGATGAGCTTGACTAGGCATTTTAGTTCTTGTACTTGATCTACTGTGCAAATCCAACGGTCTGAAGTCCTTCCATCAGGGAATGAGTCTTGCTAAGGATCTCTTATTATGCAAGCTTTGTTTAGGAACGTAGAGAAAAATTTATTAAATAGAAAATAGAGATAATCCATGAGAACAATATTAATTTCATGGTTTAATGTTAGACAATTATTCATGAATATGATTTTGGGTCAATTGCAAGAGGATCAATATCATAAGTTCTCCAAATGAGTCCCACAAATCACATCTACTTCAAAACTTGGGCAATTTAGGAAGCAAAGGTCTCATTGGTATTGTTTTCATTTTTCGTGTTTTCAAAAATAAGAACAATGAAAAGTTTGAAAATATTCAGGCTCTATTTGGAATGATTTTGGAAATATAATTCTACCTACATATTCTAACTTCATGTTTGGTTCCTACTCTCAAATTGTATTTCCACAATCAAGAGAAAACTCTGCAAAAAACTCCTATCTCAAGCGCGATTTTCAATTTTTTTTTTTTTTTCAAATTTGGCCTAACCGGTTGTCCTGCCGGTTGACCGGAACAATGCAAATTTATTTATTTATTATTTTTATTTTTTTTGCAATTGGCATATGTTAATTTTTATATATTCGAAAAAAATGTTTTCCGAATTTTTAAAATTCTTTTATGTGCTTTAATAGAATTTTGAATTGTATGTTTAGTTATGAGTTGTAAGTTTTTGTATTAAATATCATATGTCACATCAAAAATTTCCCACTCAATTCAAAACTTTTTTCAAAACTCTTTCACCAAACAAATTTTTCACACTCAAATTATAATTCCAAACCTCACAAACTCAAAATACAACTCATACTCTCAAATCATATTTACAAAACTCTACCAAACGCAACCTCATTGTTTTCAGATTATTTTCATTTTTTTTATTTGGTGACAAAACACTTTTCCAAAATATTTGAAAACTAGTTCAATATATATATATTTGAAAACCTTTTTGATGTTTTCTTTAAAAACTATTTTTTTACCAAATAAAATTCATAAACATACATGTTTTGTTTTGAAATAAAACATTAAGTCAAATCATATATAAAAAAAATCAATTCTGATTCGTAGCTCGAATCTTATGGCTCGAGAGTGGCTCGAATTTGGTTTTCTATCCTTTGCGGGCATGTGCTTCAATTGAATGAAGTATCAGAGCCAAGCATCATATTTCGCAGCAAAACACTAAAAAAAGAACGAAAAAGAAGAGGAGTCTTGACTGGTATCATTCGTGAGAGGAGCGATGTATCATTCGTAACCTAGCGGCACTGTACATTTTCGATCTAGGTTGCTGTTTCTGCCGTAGGTGCCGGAATCTACTGTCGTTGTGTCGTCCATAGTTGAAGAAGAGGAGTCTTGACTGGTATTTTTGTTTCCCTTTTCAGTTCTTTGCTCATCATTTGAATCTCCTTGTACTGTATTTTTGTTCCCTTTTTGTGCAAATCCACTCCATTTCTCTGCAAATCCACTCTGTTTCTCTGCTCATCATTTTCGTTTATATATATGATTCGGTTCAAGTCACTCAAATATATACCATGCCCATAGACTTGAATCTGTTTGGTGAGTTGGTTCAAGTTCTAAGTGGCTCGGATATATATCATGCTCATTTTCTCTGTTTCTCTGTGCTCATTGATTAAATATTGATTATTTAAGAGTGAGTTGGTTCAAGTTCTAACTTCTGTTTGGTTCAATAATTATTTGAAAATTCAAGTTACAAGGTTGGAAGCCATCTATAGAAATGGGTAGTGGCTCGGAGATTTTTGAGGCCTCAAGCCAAACAGGAAAATGGGCAACCCCTACTCATCCTCCACTCCCACAGGTTGCTTACTTGATGGAGAATCCTCATGAAACTAGTGGCATTTATGTGAGGATTGGTTTCATCCCAACAATGCAAACTGTTTTCTCAAATTACTTTCTCAGGAATATTGTGCAATAGACTCGAATAATGTCATTTGAATGTCTCTCTTTTTAACACTGTTATTATGGGTTTTATGTTATATGGGAATGTGGTTAATTAGATAATGATTTTCAATTATTAATATTATAATGAGATTTGTCAGTTAGTTTTCCCCTTTTGTTTTTAAATGCCATTATAGGAAAAAAAAATAGGAAATGTTGGGGAAGAATGAGTAGTTTAAGAGGGGGGTACAAATCCTTTGTCCCAAATCCCCTCCCTCGGTCCAAATGCATTCCTAAGGATAGAATTTTATTTCAAAATTTTTATGTCTCGAGAATTTTATACGATTCAATGATTCAGAATGTATTGAAACAGAAGAATAGATAATCATTAATCAATAATAATTAAGTGAATGGCACTCATCATCCATCAAAACATCTCTCCATTTTTTATGGAGGGAACCTTCCATTCACTAGACAGCCTGAATCAGATTCACTTCCAATGTGGAGCACACTACTCCCTATCATATGATAAATACAAGAATAGTTTTAATACTTTGCATGTCTCCTTATTTGAATAATTTTCTTGAGTTAGCTTCACATGTCTCCTTATCTGATTCCATAGCATTAGATATAGATAATTGTTTGTAAGATAATTGTTTGTACTCTAAAATTTTGTATTCTATTTAACTTTGAAGGTACAATGGATATTGATTCAAACAATAATTTTTTCAATGGGAGTGACGAAGTTGAAGAAGAAGATAACAGTCTTTCATTTAATGAGTGTGAAGATGACGAAGTTGAAGAAGAAGAAGTTGAAGAACCTAAGAAGGGAATGTCTTTTAGCTCAAAGGAAGAGGTGTACGCATTTTATGCAGAATATGCCAAACACTCGGGATTTGCTATAGCTTATAGATCACAAAATTTAACATGTGATGGGGAAGTTAAGTACTTTGGAATTGAATGTACTAGGGTGCGGAACAGAACAAAAAGATCAGAAATAAATCCCTTGGAACCATCTTTGTCATCAAAAAATGAGTGTAAAGCAAGGGTAAAAGCCAGTCTACAAAAGGATGGAACATATAAGTTAACCACAGTTGTGCTTGAGCACACTCATGATTTGGTTGCGACTGACTCACGGCATTTTGCAATGAATAAGAGGATTGTTACGCCGGTGAAGAGGAGATCAGAAGTTAACGATGCAGCAGGAATTGGTGTGGCTAAGAATTTTCATTCCATAGTTGTTGAAGTGGGGGGATATGAGGCATTAACGTTTGATGAACGAGATGCAAGGAATTATATCAACAATGCTAGAATGTTGAGACTTGGGGTAGGAGATACCGAATCAGTTACACATTATTTTCATAAAATGCAACAACAAAATTCAAACTTTTATTCGGCAATTGACCTTGATGAAGATGGTTGCATGCACAACTTGTTTTGAGCGGATACAAGGAGTAGGGCGGCTTACAAAGCATTTGGGGATGTTGTCTCTTTTGACACAACCTAGTTGACAAATAAATATGACATGCCATTTGCTCCGTTTGTAGGAGTTAATCACCATGGACAGTCAATTTTGTTCGGTTGTGGGTTGTTAAGTAATGAGAACACGGAGACTTTTGTTTGGCTATTCAAAGAATGGTTAAGTTGCATGTCAGATGCTCCCCCAAAAGCGATAATAACTGACCAGTGCAGATTTATGCAAAATGCCATAGAAATTGTCTTCCCAGAGGCTCGGCATCGTTGGTGTTTATGGCATATTATGAAGAAAATTCCCGAGAAATTGAGAGGATATTCACAATATGAGTCCATTAAGGTTGCTTTTAGTAATGCAGTTTATGACTCATTGACAATAGATGAATTTGAGGAATACTGGGAAGCAATGATTGAAAATTTCAATTTGAATGATAATGACTGGTTGGGGGTATTATACCGTGAATGACATAGGTGGATTCCTGTCTATGTTAAAGACATATTTTGGGCTGGCATGTCAACTACACAACGAAGTGAGAGTATGAATGCATTCTTTGATGGATATGTGAACTCCAAGACAACGTTGAAGCAATTTGTTGAGCAGTATGACAATCCGTTGAGAAGTAAGGTAGAGAAGGAGACAAAAGCAGATTTTAAGTCTCGTAACAAATTGTATGATTGCTTAACGGTGTATCGTTTTGAGAAGCAATTTCGTACAGCTTACACTAATTCCAAATTTAAAGAAGTTCAAGTAGAACTGAAGCGTCTAGTGTATTGTCGTGCAAATCTTATCAAACAAGAGGGAGCAATTTGTACCTATCATGTGAGGGAGGCTATTGTTGTGGGTGAGGGGATGAAGAAAGTGAAATTTGTTGTGTACTTTAATTCAACTGAATGTCAGCTCCAATATATGTGTCGGTTGTTTAAGTTTAGAGGTATTATGTGTGCACATTCACTTTCTGTGCTCATTGAGAGATCCATATATGAAGTGCCAACTAAATACATTGTTTCGAGATGGAGAAAAAACTTGGAAAGAGGCTACACATGCATTCCAACCACATATACTAACTTTGGCTCTTCTCTACATCCAAAGTTGCATGATAACTATCACGACACGTTGGATGAGATCCTAGATCTTGCGACCAATGATGATGCTAAACACAAAGTGATTCAACTTGGGTTGATGAAAATCAAGGATGATATGAGAACAGTTCAATCAAGTAGTGCGAGTAATGTGCCATGTAGTAGTACTTTACCACCTTCAAGTAGTACTTTACCACATTTCCATACTTCACCAAAAAGTCCGCCTCGTATCAATACTACAAAAGAGAGCATGACTCGCAACGTACGAAGTCCTTTGGTCGCTCGCCGAAGAGGCCGTCCATGTACAAAATGGAAGGTTAGCAAGGTTGATGCAATAGTTAATCGGTTGAAGGGAAAGAATAAGAAGGTGCGTCAAGGTGAACCTCGTAAGTTAAGCTTTCCTTGTATGGGAGTCGTGCAACACACTATGTATGAACCGGTACGTGTTAAATATGAAGGTTGTTTGGGGTTTTTTATTTTGGCTTCTAATTTTACTGCTTGAAATTAGTAATTTACTTTTGTTACTATTTCATCATTAGGTGCCGCCAAGTCAACATTACTATCGTCCTTCTATGGATGCCATAGCAGACCCTTTCCTTGTCCCGGTATGTGTTCAACGGACTCAATATATTCCACTTTCTTTGTGGAATTTTGTTTTTATTATTTACTTTATTTTTACAGACACCAGTTACCACAAGTGGGGACAACATTGGGAGCACATCTCACCAAGAAGCTGGAATGGTCAACAATATTAGCAGTGAAAGATCGATAGTACCGTCATATTTTGTTGACTTGAACATCGACGAGGATTCGAATCTCCCATTTTTTTTTTAGTTTCGAAGTGGTAATTGTACGTGAATTTCGTTTGTAAACTTCATATTGTTCACTTGAATGTCCCATATGTTTGAGTTCAATGAAGTGAATGTCCCAGACATAAGCTAAATTTTTTGTAGTGCTTGAATGAATGAATATGTTGTTAGAAATGGTTCTGTAGTGCTTGAATGAGAATGTTGTTAGACATTTTTTGTTATTCCAACCATATGTTATTCTTAGAATTTTTTTGTTATTTTTTGAGTTGGATGAATATGTTGCTGATGAAGTCAACTCTGCAAATCTGATCTGATTGAATGAAATCTGTTACCAATGGTCCCTGCAAATCTGGTTTATGTCTGGCTGCCCAAATCTATCCTGTTTTGTTGGAGGTGAATCTGTTCTGATCTGGTCTACTCTTAGAGGTGAATCTGCTACGATCTGCTCGCATTACGATGATCCGATCCGATCCGTCCGGTTTACTCTTGGAGGTAATTGCTGGTTTATTTGCTGATTTGTTCTGCATTGGCTAATCTAATCTTATCTGCTGATCTGATTTCAGTTTATTTGCTGATCTGATCTAAGTTGCTCAAATAGGAATTGGCTGATCTGATCTGCATTGGCCCCTGCCATTTATACATGGGTTGTTATGGTTGTTGAATCATGGTTGCCTTTGGGAATACAATGAAGTAGGCATGATCGTTCAAATAGGTAATGGTAATTTCTTGGTACCAGAAAGGCTGTGGATGGACCTTCTTGTTGCTTTTGGGGTTTTAAGGGCTTTTCACTAAGAAAATGTATGTAGTGCCCACCCTTGAATGTTATCTGGTTCTGTATCTAACCTGGGTCTTGTTTTATTTTCCAGTCCCAAGTTGACTTCCATATGGATCAGCAATCTAAGCTGAGTTCTTTTGCAAGTTTGGATCTTATAATTGAGTTGTTGAGAAGATCAACAAGCTTGATCTATCCTTCAACTATTGAAATTCCCATGGCAGTATAACAGAATGCTAGTCCTTGTTGCAATCCCACTTTATTTATTTTGCAGATGATTGTTCATTTGTTTTAGGATTTTCTTGAATCCTTGAACCTGATTATCTATCATAAATCCAATTTGATAAACCATCACTAATAAGGCAATAAAAGAATTAAGGCAAATAAACTCAAATGGGAATTGGTTGATCTGATCTAAAAGAATTAAGAATTGAGGAAAAATAATTGAGAAAAATAATCTGATCTAAAAGAAGCTGATCTGATCTGAATCCTTTCAACCTGATTATCTAACTGATAGTGCCACATGAAGATATAAAAGAATTGAGGAAAATAATTGAACAGGTTGGTTCCAAGTGCCACAGGTTGGTTCCAAGTTCCAAGTTCAACCTGTTAAGAAATGCATGCACGTCAACCTTTTCTGAGAAATAATATCAACCTGTTCAACCTGTTAAGAAATGCATGCATGTCAACATTTTCTCAGAAATAATGTCAACCTATTCAACCTATTTTCTTATATGCATAGCAATCTTTTCTAAGCACAATTCTCGTCATATACACTGTTAAGAAATGCCCCTGTTCATTCAACAAATTTCACACTTTGTCAAGTTCAACCTATTCAACTTGTTATACACATTCAACTTGTTAATCATTCAAGAAATGCCCCTGTTCATTCAACAAATTTCACACACTGTCAAGTTCAACCTGTTCAACCTATTATACACATTCAACCTGTTAATCATTCAAGACCCTGTTATTCATTCAATAGATTTTTGCAACATTGTCCCATTCATTCAACAGATTTTTCCAAGACCCTCTTAATCATTCAAGAACCTGTTAATCAACAGATTTCATGCCAAGTTCATAGCATCATATTTCACTTGTTTTTTCAAACCATCAGATTTTTAAGCACCAAAAAAAAAAATTACAAAACAAGTACAAAAGTAGATTACAGTCATAGCATGTTCCAAAACCTAACAACTAAGTCATTTACATGATAAAGTATAAAAATACAAAAAATACAATTACATAAGTCATTCGCTTGAAAATTTTCTCCATCCTTTGAAGCCTTCTATCATGCTCACCAACCCTTCTCCTTAGATCATTAATTTTTTCTGTTGTTGAATCTGTCTAAGGTCCAGTAGTGGCACGGATTGTGGAGGTAATGTCGTCGTCGTCGTCATCATCTTCGAACCACCTGAAGTAATTGCAGTGTTTGTTCCTAGTCTACAATGGACAAGAATCAGTTAATCAATAAAGGACAATTCAAATTTGTAAAAAGTAACAGATTCATTTATATGACAGCTACTTACATATTTTCTTGGGCAAACAAAATAGGCACGTCCTCGATTTCCATTGTCATTGCTTTGTACAACACGCATGGAAGCTACTCTTCCATAATTACAATACCTTGGCTCTAATCTCATGTCTGTATTATTAGTAGAAGTTGAAGCTATTTTTTTATCTGCATAACAAATACCAACAGATTCAACTAACGATGTTGTTCCTATTTTTTTTTTTATCAACAATGCTAGAAGGTTAAGACTTGGGCTTTGGAAATTCAAAAAGATTAAGCTCTGTTGTAAAGACAAAAGAACTCAAAGAACAACTAAAGTTTATATGGTCACATTGTGTGTGTATTGGAAGGTAGCTTATATATATATATATATGAGTGATAGTAATGCTTATATGGTCACATTGCTCACAAAGGTTTTGGCAAGGAAACAATAGATGACTTACATGATTATAAGCCTACAATGGTTATGTTTGGGCTGCAGGTGATCTATTGTTTGGTACAAACTGCTCCATTCAAATTCATCATCCAAAGTGTAATGGATGACTTACATGATTATAAGCCTGTAATGGATGATTACACTAATACATGGTTATGTTTCTGCACATTTTTTTAATGGATGATTACACTAATACATGATTATAAGCCTGTAACGAATGACTTACATGATTACATGCTTATAATCATCTATTGTTTAATCACACTAATGGAGTATTCAAAGTCATCCATGATTTTAAGTCTCAAATTCATCATCTATTACATGCTTATAATCTTTTTTCTCACCCTATGCTCCATTCAAATTCATCATCCAAATGGAGTATTAGTTTGGGCTGCAGGTGATCTATATGAGTGATAGTATGCTTATATGGTCACATTGCTCACAAAGGTTTTTTCTTCTTTTTTCTCAATTTCCCTTACCTTTTTGCAAGTCCCAATTCAAATTCATCATCCAAAGTGTAATTCTAAATATACAAAAAAACAAAACAGAGAAAAACATGGATGTATGAACAAGATTTTTCAAGATTGGGAAAAATTTGTCACAAATTAAAGGCTATTAAATCAGAATGTGAACATTTGATAATAGATCAATCTAATAAGGGCAAATCCGAAACCCAAATCAGAATTTGTCTAAAATTTTGTCACAAATCAGAATGTGAACACAGAGTATAAGAGCAAATCCCAAACCCTAACTTTGAAAGAAAATCACAGATTTCATTCTTGAACACAGAGTTCACTAATTTCTACAAAAATTGACGCTAAAAAGTAAACCCTAACTTTGCGCTTTCAGGTTTACCTCAGATTCGCTGTCGCAGGCTCCCGTTCGTCGTGGTTCGTCGTGGTTCGTCGTTTTCTATCCTCTGTCGTGGTTCGAACTCCTTCAAGACTCAAGTGAGAGAGGCGAGAGTGAAGAGGTAGAGAGGAGAGAAGGATGAGGCGAAAAGGCAAGAGAGGTTTGTTGAGAGTGAGAGAGGTGAGAGAGATGAGAGGGAACTGCTAAGGAGAGTGAGAGAGGTAAGAGAGGCGAGAGTGAACTGCTAAGAGGGGAAGAGATTGAGAGGAGGGAGAAATTTCAATTTCGAGCCATTCGAGCCTGAAACATTCGAGCTACGAGTCATTTCGGAAAAAAAATTTGCGTGTACATCATTATTACTTCACTTAGATTCACGACAGCAAAAAGGTTTTGTACAAGATGGAAACGACTCATGATGTGGACAATTGAGTGCATGATACTTAGGCTCCGTTTGGTAAGCAGTTGAAATTATAATTCTACCCATTGATTTGAGTGTATTATTTGTTTTGAGCTTTCGAAACATAATTATTACTTTTCAAAATTCATAACCAAACACATAATTCAAAACTCAATTCAAATCAATATTTTAATTTTTTTAAATATTTAAATATTTTAAAAATATTTTAATTTTGTTAAGATTTTAAATATTTTAATATTTAAATATGTTACAATTTTTTTAATTTTTTGAATATTTTTAAATATTTTAATTTCAAAATATTACGATTTTAATTTTTTAAATTTTAAAATATTTTATAAAAATAAATTCAAACTCTATTTTATAAAAATATTTTTAAATATATATTTTTTTTAATGTATTTGGTTACGATTTGAGTGTAGAGTTGTTTTTAAATTTAAAATATTAACATTTTAAATTATTTAAATTTTTACGATTTAAATTTTTTGAATATATTTTAATTTTTTACTTATTAAATTTTTTAGATTATTTAAATTATTTAAATATTTATTATTTAAATTTTTTGAATATTTATTTTGAAAAAAAATTATTTCCTTTGCAGTATTTTCAATTAAAAATTTGATTAATGTTATTTTCTGTTAATAATAAATTTTTTTAATTGAATTTTAAAAAGAGTTTGGTTATGAGTGTTGATCAGAATTTTCAATAGTGTGAAAGTAGTGTGTTTTGTTATGAGTTATAACAATTTGAATTAAGTTTTGAAAACTTTTTCCAAAACTCATAACCAAACAAATTTTCTTACTTCACATGTCAAATTAAACTTTTAAAACCCAATTCCACACGCAATTCAAAACTCAATCCAACACTTTAAACCATAACCAAACAAATTTTCTGCACTCAAATCATAATTTCATAACTCACAAACTCAAAATACAATTCATACTCTCAAATCATATTTACAAAACTCTACCAAACACAACCGTAGATTCTCGCTCGGAATAACCAGCATTGATCCCTTTTTGTGGTAGTACGGCACATTCGAGCTTTGCGACGATAATTCAAAATACCTGTTCTTGTAAGAGGCAACAATTACTTGAAAAAACCCAACAATCAAGCTCGATTTCACCTTTACCTTGACATAGAAAGGAGAAGCCAAAAAGAACGAAACAAACGACAAGAACATGAGCATTGCAGGAACTCCAAAACCCACTTTGTCACCCTACATTATCTTGAATATACACAATACAACTCATTGCAATAAAAATTGTTTTACTTTTGTCATCCGTCTTGTGTAAACTAATCTAAAAATAAAACAAAATTGAAAATTTTCAAAAAGAAATTAAAAGTCAAAACAAGCTTAAAAATTTGAGAAAATTTTATTTTACCTCTTAAATTATACCTCGTTGATCAATTTAATCCATGTACTTTTTATAATTTTAATTTTATACCTAAATTATTTGATTTTTGATCAATTTTATCCCCAGCTGTTAGTTACCGTTTATAATCAAACAGACATTACTGATGTGGTATCGAAATTTTGTTTGAAATTTTATTTTGCCCCCCCAAATTATCTAAAAAATATCAATTAGACCTCAGATTTATATTGTTTATGGATCTAATTCATATTTTGGAAATAATTTATGGAGTAAAATGAAATCTCAAATAAAGACAGCAACAAGTGTCATCTAATTATAGACGGGAGATGACAACAAAGGTGAAATTGATCTAAAATTGAATAGTTTCAAGTGTAAAATTGAAATTATAACAAGTATAAGAGTTAAATTGATCATCGAAATATAGTTTGGGAAGTAAAATAAAAAAATTTCTAAAAAGTCTACTATTTTTTATTTTTTTTAAATCTTTTGAGGACTTTTTTTTTTTTTTGGACTTTTTAAATTTTTTAGTTCATCTCGTTGGCTTGAATGTAGAAACATAAAACTTTTAAATTTTTTTATTTTAAAAATCACTAAAAATGAAAAAAAAAAAAAAAAACATGACATAAGTCAATTCCAAACACTGATTATCTCATTCTGCGGTTTATAATCAAACGGACATTACTGATGTGGTATCAAAATGTTTTTTGAAATTTTATTTTGTCCTCCAAATTATCTAAAAAATATCAATTAGACCTCAAATTTATATTGTTCAGGGATCTAATTGATATTTTGGAAAATAATTAATGGGGTAAAATGAAATTTCAAATAAAAATAGCAACAAGTGTCGTCTAATTATAGACGGCAGACGACAACGGAAGTAAAATTGATACAAAATTGAATAGTTTTAAGCATAAAATTGAAATTATAAGAAGTATAAAAGTTAAATTGATCATCGAAATATAATTTAGAAAACAAAATGAAATTTCTTCTAAAAAGTCTACTATTTTTTATTTTTTAAAATCTTTTGAGGACTTTTTTTTTGGACTTTTTAAATTTTTTAGTTCATTCGTTGGCTTGAATGTAGAAACATAAAATTTTTAAATTTGTTATTTTAAAAATCACTAAAAATGAAAAAATAAATAAATAAATAAAACCATGACGTAAGTCAGTTCACTGATTATCTCATTCTGTCTTGATAACTGAACAAAGAATCGCATTTTCATCATTGAAAGAGATTCTGATTCCATCTTTTCATTCCTCCTATGCCTAAGCCTTCTATCATGAAATCTAAAATTGGTTATTTGTTTGGATTAAATTATTTAGAGACGTAATAAAAATAAAATCAAATCTATTGGTCTTAATCTCCTATTTGGATCATTGAGGAGAAAAATGAAGAAAAAAAAAATGGAGAAAAATTAATTTCACTTATATCCACTATTTGAATATCTGTAAAACAGAGAGAATGAATGAAATGCTTATTGATATTTGTATAGTATCAAAATTGTCCATTTAAGTACTAAAGAATTAGAAACATGAAAGACTATTTTACTCCTATAATTTTGTAATAGTTTTGTTAAATTTTTTATGAAATATATTCAAATAAGATAAGTGAATTTTTTTTTCTTCTTCTTCTTTTCTCTTCAACTTAACAATCAAAAGAGAAAACAATTTATGTATTTTTTTTTTTTGGTAAGGCTAAATAGAAAGCTAAAAAGACTATAAGATGATCATTTTATTAAAACTACTTTTATTTCAATGAACCAAAGATCACCTCAGCCTTCTTGATTGAAATCTATCTTAGTCATATGCATATCCACATTACTTATGTCTTTAACATAAGAGAGGGGAAATTACAAAAAAAAAATAAAAAATAAAATTCAAGATTTGAGTCTTATAACAAAATAAATCTTGAATTTTTAATTTTATTGATAATTTAAATCTTAATATTTTGATTTGTTTTCAATTTAAACCATTTATTTATTTCCGTTCAGTAAAATTGGTGAAAATTTTGTATTTTAGTCATTATATTCAGTGGCTCTAAATGCACCCTAATAACTTGGTTGAACACCCCATTCCTTTGTACACTCCAATTAAAATTTTAAACTTTTTTCTTTTATGTTGAACACCATCCCAACTTTACCCAACTCACTTGTCTACTACCAGGACCACCTTTGTCGCTAGAGCACCTCCATTGCCGCTCTCCACCTCCATCGCTTCTTTGCTGGCGTTACGTCTACTTTGTCTCTTTGCCAGAGCCACCTCTGTCGCCACCTCTGCAACTTCGTTTCTCCTCTGTCACCCACTCCTTTCCAACCTATTAGATACCCTGTTGCCACTACATCTTCTTATTCTCTTTCTTCTTCTCCACCTTTTTTTTTTTTCTTTTTCTTCTTCACTCACCTTCTCCATAAACCCTATATCTAGGGTTTTAGAAGGGTTTAAAGAGGAGGAGGGGACTGGCCTGGGGATTCATGGTGGGAGAGGAGGTGCGATGGCAGAGGAGAATGGCGTGGTAGTGATGATGGGAAAAGGGTATTGCGATGGTAGAGGAACACCCGGTTCGGCCCGCCCCATGTCAAGCCTTACGAGCTCCCGCCAAAATTCGAGCCGAGTAGGGCCAGCCCACAGGCTAAAAAATTAGGCCTAGGCTCAGGTTCAGGGGTATTTGGGCTTTGGGTGGGCTGGGCTGGGCTTGGGCTTGGACTTGGGTGGGTCAGAGCATTTTTTTTGTTTTTTTAAATTTTTTTTACTAAAATTTTATTATTTTCTACTAAAAAATATATCGGGTCTCAAGCCAGACATTGAATAGGCCTTAAGCAGGCCAATGGATTGGGCCACGGGTCAAGCCCATGGGACAGGCCGCGCTTCAAAATAATGGCCCTGGCCCAGGCCCAAGGTCTTGGGTTAGGTTTGAGCTCGGGCCCACCCCAAGCTACGAGCGGGTTTCGGGCCACCTTTGAGTCGCGGACCATTTTTACACTCCTAAACGAAGGGGTAGTGAAGGACCACATCAACTATATGTAAATCAATTGCTCAAAAAAATAAACTATATGTAAATCAAATGATAGAGACCACTGAAAATTACATTAGAACACCAAGATCTAGTAAAAAATGATAAAGATCTCAATATGCATGAATCTGAATAAATAATTTTACAACTAAAAATATATTACTCTCTCCGTCTCAAAATATTAATTTTTTTTGAAAATTTTAATTTTTTTTAGTAGTACAATTATTACACTTCAAAAATATTAATGGTAATAAATTTTTAAAAAAGACAAAATAAAAATTTATGTTGTTTTAATTATTAATTTTTAAAAAGCGACTAATATTTTTAAATAATAAAAAATAAAATAAAAATAATATTTTAAGATGAGTTAAATAAAATATTTTTAAATATAAATTTTAATGAGATCACGTACCACACGAGCTACACATGCTTCGACCCACATGCTAGCTGGTAAGGTGAGTCTAGATTATGTAGAACTTTGAACAAAAGATGGACCAACAATGATTTAGACCACTCAAAATATGTCATTAATAGTATTAATATTTTGGAAATGGCCAAAAAAAAAAACAAAGCATAGAAAGTGGACGGGATCCACTGTCATATTATTAGTGCTTCTCTAGTGCTTCATTTTTAGTGCTCCCCAAACATTTTTCAAAGATGGACAACTCATTATGCAGAGATTTAAGTTGTGTTTGGTACATAAATTTAGATAAAATTTTAAATTTTGGATAAAATTTTAAATAAAAAAATAAAATATAAATAAAATAAAATTATATTTTACTTACATTTTAAATAATTTTTTATCTTTTAAATTCATATCTAAATTCATATTTTAATCACAATCTTAATGGTTAAAAATGAGTCATGAAGGATTGTTGAGGGTGTCGTTTTCTAGAGGCTACTAAAACTTCCTTTGGAATCTTTTATTTTAGTTTAAAAATTAAAAAATTATTAGAAAAAGTCAAAAATTTTAGAAATGGTTTCTGTCCAGTCCTTAATTGGACTGGACCATGCTGTTGGACCCGTGGGGGCCCACCACAGGTCTAGTTTTGATAATCTGAACCGTTTAATGTGTAGAACTCGTCGAGTACTATATGTTTGTAAAAAATCACGTTGATCGGATATCGATAGCTATGTGATCAAAATAGATTTTTGTCAATCGTTAATTTATTCACCGTCCATTTTTTTTTATACAAAACTGATTTGATCGCATAGCTATCAATATCCAATTAACGTGATTTTTTATAAGTATATAGTACTCGACGAATTCTACACATTAACGATTCAGATGATCAAAACGGGACCCGTGGTGGACCCCCACAGGCCCAACAGCACGGTCCAGTTCGATTAAGGACTAGACAGAAGCCATGCCCTTACAATTTTATCCTACACAGCTACCCCATGTTGCAATAATGTGATCTGTGGCCTTAGCAGATGTGAAATTACCTTTTTACCCCTCATTTTCATTTTTTTTATAATTGTATTTCTGTTCGAACCAAGCCTGTATGTCAAAAGCTGCATATAAGTGGACTGGTATGACAGTGTGTAGTTGAAGAGTGGTTCCATCAATGAAGATGAATAAAGAGTGGTTTCATTAACGAAGATGAATAAAAATATGTATATACTAGTGTATGCCCGTGCCTAAAGGCACGGTGTAAATAATATTGAGATTAAAATGTAGTTGTAATTTGTACGTATCATATTAAAATTTGTAAAGTCTGTAACACCTGATAAAAGTTCAAGTCAGCACTCCTACCATTAGTTTGTGGCTAACACCTAATACATTGGTGAGTGTCATAGTACCCCGAACCACAAATATCTGATTGAAATAATATAATACACAGAACATAAATACCATAACCTCGCAAATAGTAGTCTTTAGAAATTGTTTACAAATTAAGATACAGAAACCAAATATTTTGAAATAATTTTCCAATCAAGATACGGAAAGCATTGAAAAACTAAATGCATCATATCATGAAGAAGAAATTAACTCTATGCCATAGCATCCCAACAATAAATGGTAAAAAAAAAATAATTCCTGCAACTCATTTGGTTTGTCAAATTAATGTGAAAATCATTAATTACATCAACTATAGAATACAAATTGTTACTTTACAAAATAGTCAAATTAAAAAGATTTTAAAGTCATCTAATAGCCATCAAGTATTGATAGTATCAATACTTGAAAGAAAATGTATAGTAAGAAGAATAAATTAAATGAGAAAAATTATAAATAGGTGATAACTTCACAAAATATTTAAAAACTCATTGATTTGTAATTTTCTCAATGAAATAAGAAGATGAGTAAAGAGAGCCCATATAACAGTTTGGTGCAAATCTCCATCATCCTATGAAAATAGAAGAGAACATAATTTTATACAAAAAGGGGGGAAAAAAAGTGTATACAAAGTAGTGACAAATGACATGTCCAAAGTAGTGACAACTTACATGTCCAAAGTAATAAATCAACTTACATGTCCAAAGTAATTACTCAATTGTAAAAGATCAAGTCAACACTCTTAAATCAAACTTAGCTATACTGGAAATGCAAAAATATAGGGGAATAAGAGGCTTCACAAAAATATTTGAAATGCAACAAAGTCCACATATGTGGAAAGCTTTACAAAAAGTGAGTCATGGCTATCGTCTGCTTTACAAAATGTATATACTTTACAAAAATATGTGTTTGATAATGTCTTCAAATTTGTTCTTTCCCACAATTCTGATGAACGCCTCATCAATTTCTAAAAGGTCTTCATAACAAAACTTCAGGGTAAACAATATTTGTAGTGGAATCTGACTCATCATTAGGGAGGAGGATACTTATACGATCGAAAGATATGCATCTGGATAATGCCACGTATAGTTGCCCATGACTAAAAACAGGTGTACGCAAATCAACCCCAACAAATTTCATAGATTGTCCTTGAGATTTGTTAATGGTCAAAGCGTATCCAATCGAACTGGAAATTGACGTCTTGTCATTCAGAAAGGCATTTCTGCAGAAGACGGAGTCAATAATATCCTTGGTATAAATGCCAAATTGCTAAACTTCTCTCCAGTTAAGATTCGAGCTTCAATTATGCGAGTGTCGTACCTTGATACCATCAATCTTGTGCCATTACACAGTCCATCTTTCGGTGCAATGTTTCTTAATAACATTATAGGACAACCCACTTTCAACTCTACCTTAAAAGCTGGGTAGCCCAGGAGGATCCAATGAATTTAAAAACTCATTACGATATCTATTTGTAATGGAAGGATCAATTTCATCATCTTTAGCCATCTTATCTGCAGCAAGATACGTATATGTATTCCCTGGAAAAATATTCAATGCAGCAATATTGATAGCACTGACATCATCATTTCGTGCAGAAAGAATTGTACGTTCCGTTAAGAATGATGGGGTTAATGTATCTGCCACATCCAATTGTGGATAAACTACTGAGAGTAATTCCTTTAGATCCTGGCATTTGTGTATTGTTGATAGAATTTTAATGATTTCTTGCGGATTGGTTCCAACCTAATAAATAAAATAAAATAAATTTAAAAAAATGGTGTAATCAAAGTATCCTCAAATGGTATAATCAAAGTTCGAATGAGTATTACCTCCGTCAAGAATTTTGCAAAAATAGCATCTCCAAGGTTTGCATGATTCAAGCGCATATTCAAATCTAAAGATAAAACATATAGATCCTTCCACAAAACAGAGTGTCTCAATGATGCATTCACAATTTGCTCACGAACTCCTTTGGTTATAACTGGTAAGATTTGTCGAAAGTCTCCACCAAGAACAACAGTGATACCCCCAAATGGCTTTTCACAATCACAAATATCTCGAAGTGTGCGATCAACCGCCTCAACACAATGTCTATGTTGCATAGGAACTTCATCCCAAATTATGAGTTTTGTTTCTCTAAACAATTCAGCCTATAATGATTGCTTGCTAAACCCACAAACTGAATTTTCCAAGACATCCAATGGAATGGAAAATGTTGAATGTGCAATGCGACCTCCAACTAATAGCAATGATGCAATTCCAGATGAAGCCACGGTAACAACAATATGGCCAAGGTTGCGACATTTTAATGCAATCGTATTGTACAAAAATGTTTTCCCCGTTCCGACACTGCCATTCAAAAAGAAAATAGTCCCTTTACTTTCAAAGACTGAAGAAGTGATTGCGTTATAAGCAGTTCGCTGTCCATTATTGAGGCGATCAATAGTAATTTGCACATCTGTCTGTTGTGCCTCATTATGTAGTTGTTGATGTTCGAATATCAATCGATTACCAACTGTTGCACTCCAATTTGTTGTAGGTTGTGGCATGGACGGGAAGTCAATTAAACTCTTTCCTGATTCTTGAAGCATTTGATTCAAAAGATACAAACCATAATCTTCAATTTGAGCCTCAGTTGGGTTAGAAATGGCAAACAATGTACGAAGCTTATGTGCAAGATCATCACAGATATGCATTGAAAATTGATTCCATAACGCATGTGGTTGTAGTGGAAAACATTGGGTCAGAATAATACAAAACAATCTCCTCAATTGATATCCGGTTTTCATAACTGCAGCCTTTTTCAGGCACTGTATCCATTCTTCATCATCTTCTAAGAGTCCTCTTGCAACACATGCTGATTTAAATATCTCATGCAAAACATTGTTAACTGTACGTAAACATTGAAACGATCTTGGCCCTTTGACAACAGTTAACAACAAACGCAGATAAAATCTTTCACCACAGTTAGGGCTAGCAAAGTACATTCTACCAATTGCATATCCATGTTCTCTTGGTTTCCATCTATGTTCTAACTTGAGCCAAACAAAATGTTGCGAAAATTCTTGGTAAGTGAATTAGCATTCATTTTCATTGGAAGCACAATAATCAAAAAAACCGGTAAGAGTCGATTTTTGTTGCGCAACTCTAGAAAGAATCATTTCCAATGAGTCATTAGGATTGAAAAGAACACGATGCATTCCAGGTAGATGAAGTGCCAAGCGAACAACTGTTGGCATCTCTGCATGCAAATGATGACCGAATATTCGCCAAGCAACTTTTGGTGGTCCAATATACCTCGCATTAAGATATTGTTGGATCTCATTAATCAATCCCAAAACCATTGTTGTGCGATCATAACCCTTGTAAATATACTTATGTATATACTTAACACATCTCACTCCAGCACAAACTTCTACATTTATATGACAGTTGAACCGTTTAGAAAGATATGCATTGTATGGAACCACATCCCTATTATCAACTTCCTGTCCTCTCACAGTATATACTTGACCACTATTGCAACGATGATAGATTGGATATCCATCTTGGTCCATAGTTGTTGATTCTTCAAAGGCTCAAGGGTATTTCTTAGTACATCTACCATTTTCCATACATGGTGCTTGGGGATTTCGAGCACCACATGGTCCATGTACCATGCAACACTTGACAGTTTCAAAAAGTGTCGGATCATCTTTTGGATCTAGAAATTCTGCACAAACTAATTTGTCTACTTGAGCACATGTTCGAATTTTGTCTGGACCTTTAAGAAAGAGAAGCGCATGCATATGTAGTAGGCCTCGTTTTTGGAATTCAATTGTAAAAACATGTGCAATTTTATTACCGAACACTTTGTTTGTCTCTATCTCCTTCATCAAACACTTTCTTTTTAGCTCAAAAACACGGGCAATCAAATCCGGACGATCAATAGCTTTTTGGTGTGGTAATAATGCTGAAGTAATTTCTGGCCAATTGGGATTTGCAGTCATGGTGAGAAAAATATCTAGGTGCTGGTTGTATCGCGTGATAGCCATTGAATCTTGAAAATTTTCAAACATATGTCTAGGACTACCAGTAAATGAAGATGGCAAAATAAACCTTTGACCAATTTGATTAGGTCGCAAGTTATCTGGATCAATATCGCTTAAATCTTGGTAAAGTTCAGCCCAAATTTTTTTTTGATTAAGCTTGTAGTACGTCAACCGATTTTGCTCAGTTGCAGCCCAAGCATAAACTCTTGGAATAGTGTTCCACCTCTCACAATTGTTGAATACTCTGTAGGTCGCTCAAACAAATGATAACTATAAAAATCCATTTGAGTAAGTCGATCAGTTGAAGGCCGATCATGTTTAACATCCCATAATTTCAACTCAGGTTCCCATCCGAGCTCACCATACGGGAATAATAAAACATAATGCAATGGCAAATACGCTGGGTGACATTCATTAATTTGCATCAGTTCATTATTTCCCTGTAGATGTAAAACAACATCTCTCATTCTAGTAACCTCGGTTCCATTACCTGGTATTACAATTGCAATCTCATCAGCAGTTGGTAGGTTATACCGTCGTCGGTCAGTTGCTGAACTGTAGTGAAAATGAGCAGGTAGATTTTGTCCAGTGAAGGCTAATTGATTCAAAATTGCATGAGCCTGGCGAAATTTGTCTACAAATGAATTAACTTGCAACAAACTATCTTGAATAGTTTTGAGAACATCCCTTCGTAAGTGAGGATTTCTACAATTTCGAACTTCTAAAGCTGAATCAGAATCATAAATGTACAACTGAGCATAAGTCGCATCCTGACCTGGCTGTGGTAGAAGTGATCCTGTTCGATGTCGCAATTCCCCATGGATAATAAATGGTTTAGGGCCGCTTCCCCTTAGTACTCTTGGATCCAATGTAGCACCAAGACTTGTAAAAGCATTGGCTGCATTGTATACTCGAGTATAACATCGAAACGATCTTGCTTGATCATCATCCCCATCATATAATGCTTGAAGCAGTGGAGGGGGTGTCATAAGCAGAGGTAGCCTAGTCTTTCCTTTTGAACAGCAAGTTCCAAATAGGGGACACTTTCGAGATGATTGTGCTAATTTTTCGTCCATCCAATATAAGGCTAAACAGTAAGGACATAACACATCCATCTTGCCGAGAGAATGACGACATGAATTCATGTGTGATTCAAGATAATCGCAAAGATTTCATCCATATCTTCTAATTCATCATCTGTACATAGATCCTCTTGAAGAAATGTGACTGTAGAATTAGACCTACAAATATTTGTTGTGCATAAATTAAAATTTATACACATGTAAAAGTAAGAGTATTATTTAAAGAATTAAACATGTTTTACCAATTCCGAGCTAAAGATGTACTTTCCATAGAGAACGAACATGTGGATGCATGTGTAACCATTGTTCGTTTTTGTGCCAACGAAGTATCCGCAAGTGTCTTTGTACCCTGTTCTAGGCAAGCACGACTACGACGACTCGGTGTTAATGAAGGAAAGTCTTTAACATATGCTCCTAATCTCTCTTGTTCTTGTCGCAAGCGTTGTCCCGATTGATATGCAGAGCATGTATTTTCATTTCTTTCACGTTCTCATCGTGCACGTTGAGCTAATACAGCTCTTGATATAACATAACCATTGGGTCCCTAAAATATGAATATTAAATCATTGGATGCTTAAAATGCAAATATTATCAAGTACCATTTTCCACTGTCCAAAGAAAATACCAAGAATTTAGAGAAAATGTATTATACTCTTGCACATGACTACCCATAGTTTAATAATAATAATAATAATAATAATAATAATAATAATAATAATAATAATAAATTGTGTGGTTTTGTTACACTAATGAACAAATGTTCGACCAACTTATGAGAATAATAAACGTTCGACCAGCAGATGAGCTTCATAAAGTATCCCCATTTTCTTGTAGGGCCCATGCACTTACAGGAGACACTATATATTCCTTTCTCACTATATATTCCTTCATAAAGTATTCCCTATATATTTCTTTTTTCCTAAGAGTATACAGGAGACACTAAAAAATGTGCATAGTTTCAAAAATAAAATACAATTATAACTAAATAAAATACAATATATGAAGCTATAAAAATAAAAACTAAAAAAATTCTACAAAAATCAATAACAACCATACTGCTAAACATGCATTTTCCTTTCGCTTGCCCTTGCAATCAGTCACCTTTGTCATTTATAAACTATATAATAAATTGTGTGGTTTTATTATACAAACAAACAAATGTTCAGCCAACTTATAAACTTCATAAAGTATCCCCATTCACATAGCTGGAAAAAAAAAAAAACAAACAAAATTGTTGCCCATTTTCTCCCTCCTCTCTTTATCTCTTTATCTCAAAATTTCCGCCCACTTACATTGAAAAGTGGTGCAGATATACAAGAGACACTTAAAAAAATGCACAGTTTAAAAGATAAAAATACAATTATGGTTTAAAATCCATAATTGGACATGCATTTTCAAAAACACTCTACAATTATGGCTTAAAATACAAACATACGAAAACTAACAATTTAAAAAAATAAAAAATAATAACACTTTACAAAAACCATTAAGAACTATACCGCTGGACATGCATTTTCCTTTCCTTTGCCCTTGGAAGCATAAGACACCTTTTCTTTTCCTTTCGACATTGCCTTTGCATTTTCCTTTTCCATTGCCTTTAAAAAATAACCAAAGTCTAAGAAATAACCAAAGTATAAGAAATAAAAAACAATAAAAAAAATTGATAAGAAGGTGATTTTTGGGCTGACATTAGAAATACGAACGACATTGAAATCATGCTCATCACGAATCACTACACCGACATTTCTTTGTTGAAGAAACTGAACCTATACATACAAAAACAAATAAGTAGCTGATATGTACACAAAATGAAATTTTATAAGACGATGAGTAAAGGGAACGAATATTACAGTTCGTTGTAAGTCTCCATCTAGCTGTAAAAAATGAGGAAATTTTTTTTTTTTATAATCAGAACCTATAGTACAAAAGTTTTTTTAAAATCTATGTACCAGTTTTTAAAAAAAGACAACTTACATTATCCATAATATTAGAGGTCATTCCAGCTTAGTATTGCCAAACCCTGTTATACAAAAATTGACTTCAGTAAATACATATTAATCCAATAATACATAATATAAAAGTTAACCTGTAAAGATTTTGGAATACATAACTTATGTAAATACAAAAGTTATTTTAATTCACCAAGTGAAACCAAACGAAGCAATCAATAGATACTTAAATGGAATCAAACCTATCGATGGCTTAAGCTTTGTTGAATTTCATTGAACTAAAAGAGGTTTAAATGGAACTGCAAAATTTATAAAGTTAATTCATATGACAAACTAATAAAAAATCATCAATCATTTTGAAATCCACAGTTAATTCATATGATAAAATATCTCATTCAAGGAATTAATAAAAAATCATACTGGAAAAAAAAATCACACATATGACAAACTAATAACCCAACAATCATTTTACGCCACCAAAATGAGTTGTGTTTCCAAGAATGTATTTATTGAAATTAACAAATAACAAAATATTTGCAATAAATCCACAGTTTGAAAATAATAATTTAACTCCAAACAGTTTCAGGAATTAGTAACACAATCTGAATCCAAACAACATCAAAAGAAAGTAGTAATGAATCTTACTATTTTTCTTACAAATTAATAAATATTAAAATTGTCCAAGATGCCACATCATCCCAACTTGGCAAAGGGTGCAAATGAGTAGAAACATGTGTAGTAGTAAAGTCAACAAATATATATTGCTGAAATTATCCTCTGTAATTTAATAAAGTCAAACTCAACCACCCCAATCTCACAATTTCAGAAGCCATGAAATTATCCTCTATTTTTTTCAATAATCAAACACCGAGAAAATCCAAACACCAGCAAAATAAAGACCAAAAAAAGTCAAAAAAACCGGCATATTTGACTATCAAAGCCTATTGAAAGTTTATTTAGCAAAGTTGAGAGCTCCATCCAGTCAACAGCAAGTTATAGACAGTAGAGGATAACTCTGAACTTAAAATTATATTTGAAACACATTATCATAAAATTAAATCCCACTATATCTCAACACATTTAGACTGTAAATCTATATAAATATAACAAATGGCTGGAAATTTTAGAGGTTGATGCGGCTTAGTATTGTCAAAACCTGTAATACAAAAGTGAACTTAACTAAATAAATATTAAATACATAGCATATTTTAATTCACCAAGTCAAACCGAACGAAGCAATCAATAGATACTTAACATATCAATGGCTCCTACATTATTGTTAGGAATCAAACATATCGATGGCTTAAGCTCTACTGAATTGTATTGAGCTCATTCAAGAAATTAATAAAAAATTACATAGATATACAGATGCCAAACTAATAACCTACCAATCATTTTCCGCCACCAAATTTTACTAAAATGAAACAATTTATCAAAATGAGTTGTGCTTCCAACGGAAACTATCAATAAAACACATCAATCACTTAGTACTTTGCTTCCAAGAATCTATTTATTAAAATTAACAAATAACAAAAGCTTTGCACATCTACATAGTTTTAAAATAATAATTTCACTCCAAACATTAAACAAATAAAAAATAAATCTGTTTGTATGAGGACATTTCAGGGATTGGTAACACAATTTGACTCCAAACAACAGCAAAAGAAAATATTAATAAATGTTACCATTTTCCTTAGCAAATGGTGCAAACGAGTAGACATATATTTATTAGCAAAGGGTGAAAATATATACTTCTTCACCTAAAGTGGACAAAATGAACCACTAAAGTCAACTGCTAAAGTCAAAAAGCCAACAAATAATTTCATAAAAAATAATTCATCCACCAGGTGGTCAACCACTAAAATGTCTCGAAGATATAACTAAACTAACTTTTTTTTCACAAAAGATAGATATGATAAAGAAATATTTCAATGTACATAAGAAAATAACCTTAAAAGATATAAGAATTGACTTTCTAAAATTGTTTCATTTTTGTGAGAAAAAACAAAAAAGAAATGGAAAAGATAAAAAATAAATTGATTTACTTTCTTTTTTTTTCTTCCATAACCTTAATTTATTTTTTGCTTCCTTAATTTAAGAAAAGTTATGATACACTGCTTTAGGCATTGAAACCATATAAATCCCCAAACATATCTTATGTTTAGCATAGTTAAACGTCTTAACCATGAACAACAATAAATAAAGCCAATCCCAAAAGATATGTTATATTTACCATAAGTTTTAATGGCACTTCCAAACACGATCAGACTCAAATCAAAATTGGGTGAATTCCTGTAACGAAACTAACTAATTTTAGAACTTGAGATCCAACTGATGCTAAGACATGAAACCAATACACTGTATACAAACCAAACTGTTTAAAAAAAAATAAAAATGCAATGATACTGTATGATTTCCTGAGCTGATAAATAAAATAAAATAAAAGATTCCCTAGGTTTATCACCAAATAGGATAGAATATTTTCCAAATCCTTAGAAAACACAAACACAAACACATATGGAGGCCATTATTGGCCAAAAACAACCCTTTATTGGCCAAAAACTATCCGATTTATTGATTAATCCCCAAAAACTGTTCGACACAAAAATTTTAGATTTATTAAAGCTTGAACAGTATATAATACCACAAATTCAAACCAAATTATGAATTTAAGAAATCAAACAGTACGATACCACAGTATGAATTTAAAAAATTAACTCATAAATTCTATAAGGGCCTTTTCGTTGAAATAGAAAAATATGAAATGTGGTTTAGATTTACATACTTACCATATCTGTAAAATTAATTTAACTCCTACTAAAATTCAAACTAATAATAGATTAATTTAAGTCCAAATAGATTAATTTATCTGTCTGATTTATTGCATAAAACATTAATCGGACAGATTAATCGAAAATTCCAATAAATTAACTGCTCAAATCTGCTGCAGTTACACAGATTGAGTTTGCACAGTGCACTGTTTGGATAGATCATACAGTCCAAACAGTTCTTATATCTGTTTGAACCCGGACAGATTCATTTTCTGTTCAGAACAGATTTAAATCTTCCTAGGCAGTTTTGAACAGATTTAAACTGAGGTTTAACAGGTTTTTAACTGTTGAAAACTGCCAGCAGTTACAGATTGAAACTGTCATTGAATCTATTTGAATTCAAAACTGAATCTGTCTAGTTTTTGCACCTGTTCTTGTTCAAAAATGAAACCTGTTCGGAGAGCATTTTTGTGCCAATATCATAAACTGTTCTGAAATATGTGTATATGTATATATGTATGTGTATGTGTATATTTTAAATTTTTACATATATATACACATGTATATACACATATACATATATATACCATAAACTGTTAACATTTCAAACTGTTCTTGAGAAACATTCTTGAGAAACATTTCAAGTTGATTGGTTGTAAAATGTTTAAAATACAAAGCAAAGAAAAGAAATTGCACTCATATCCCATCATAGTGAGAAAACAATATTATTATTTTTGGGAATAACTATCACAAGTCCAATTCCAATCAGACCCAACAAACAAACGAAAATTTCTATAAAATAACAAACGGAAAAATACAACTAAAGTTTTCCATTTTTCCAATAATTTTACCCAAACCAAGCAAATTCCAGAAGAATTAAATCCAAAATACATTTTTTTCCCGGGAAAATCAAAGAGAAAATAAATTGGGGGTTTAAGCAAGGGAAAATAAATTGGCTTCTCAAGAAATATATATAGATATATACATATATATAGATATATTTTTATACATACTGAAATCATACATAAATAGGGGGTTTTGTTTTATATATCTAGATATATACATCCATATATATATATATACATACATATTGGAATCATTCGGTCTCATATATAAAATTATGTATATAATCACATTCACATTCATTCGGGTCATCCACACACATTTATCATATATAATAGTTTAATTTATATACATGATTTGCATTTGAAGCAACCACACACATTTGAGGCACACAATATTGAAGTTTATAAACCCCTAATGCATCACAGAACCAATACAAAGAGCTCCACTTTTGATTGAATCCAGAAACCAAAATTTATTCACAGAAAATGCTAATGAAACAAATATATGGAATTGAGATAAGATATGCATATATGTAACTGAATGAAATCGAAAGGGCTTGAGAAGACAAACCATTGTTCTATTAGTGAGATCAAAGACAAACCATTGAATGAAATCCTTTTTAATTCCCTATACAATAATACATATCCCATCATAGTGAGAAAACAATATTATTATTTTTGTGTAAAACTATCACAATTCCAATTCCAACAACTTGGGAATCAAATTTCACTTTCTAATTCCCTATACCAATTAGACCCAACAAACAAACGAAAATTCCTATAAAATAACAAACGAAAAAATACAACTAAAGTTTTCTACTTTTCCAATAATTTTAACCAAACCAAGCAAATTCCAGAAAAATTAAATCCAGAATACATTTTTTTCCCGGGAAAATCAAAGAGAAAATTGGGGGTTTAAGCAAAGGAAAGTAAATATACCTGCTGGGTGAGGTGTAGCGAATCTGAATAATTGCACCAGTCAACAATACCTTGTTCCTGAATAGAAGAACAGGCAACAATACATATTTTAAACTGTTTTGGTATGCACATATATATACATACATAGTGTTGGATATATACATACCAGATGGGACATATGTATACATATATATACATACACATATACACAAATTAACCATAGCAAGAAGAGTTATTTTAAATTTTTACATACATATATACACATATATATATATATACATCCAAAATGCAAATTATATATATTATACACACAAATACATACAAACTTCCGTCCGGGGACAGTGACGCTCTGGCCGGGGACAGACTTCGGTTCGGTTCTGGCAGTTAAAAAAAAAAGAATAATTTAACTCCTATCTATATTGGTTAAATTTGAAACATTAGATAAAAAGTCAAAAACTAATACAAAAAATAAACTCATTCAACACAAAAAACATGCCCTAAGAGGCAGAAGAAGGTATGTTTATTTTCTTCTTCCAATTTTTCATTTTTTTATATAAAAAAAAAAAATGCCCTTTTGTTTGGTTGCCTAGAAAGCAGAAACTCACTTCAATTTGTTAATTAATTGGCACAGGTTTTGTTAGACATGGCTTCATAGACATATTTATACATCCATATATATACTGTTAAATCATATATATAGATATATAGACAAATCTCAGGTCAGGAGTTGTATGCCAGAGTCATACTCATACATACAAATGGAACATTTTCTTTTATCCTCTCCTAAGAAAAGCAAGTTTGAAGTTGTTAGACAGACTTGATACATCAATCACTGTTAAAACTATATCAATTGTCAACCTAACAACATTCAATTATTTTCGGTGAAAAAAATAATGTTTTTAACAAAAAAATAGAAAAAAATGAAAAAACAAAAAAGAAAGGAAAGAAAGAAGAGAAAAGAAAATAGTAGCAAAAAACAAAAAACAAAATTATTCAGTAATCAATCCAAATACCCAAATCATTCAACATTCTGAAAGGGTTAAAAGATAAATGTCCCAGGTGTTCCAGTTGTTTGTAAACATGAAGATGCATCCCTAATAGTTGAGAAAAACATACTCTAAAACATGCTATCATAGATTTTCAGTACACAACAATACATAATCCTTTTAATCATTACTACATGGTGTTAGATCAAGATTTTTGCAATTTTAAGGAGATTAACAGTTAACCAAGTTTTTCTAATGAAATCAATCAAAAGAGTCACTAATGAAATCAATCTAATGAAATCAATCAAATTTGAAGAAAGCCACTTGGTTCTGACATCAACCCTTGATAGTTTTAATTTCAACTTATAATTCATCGAAAGAGTCTTTTAATTCATCAAAATACCAACACACGCACAAAAAAATGCGAGATTCAAACATATTCTAACAGACATCACAAATACGACATGGTTTTCAAAATATGCAAGTAGCAATCAACATGTCCAGAAGGAATGAACTAATGTTTGGTATTTCCAAATCACGTCACATAGTAAGCAATGAACTTTCTAACTGCTAAAAACTATGTTAATTCTTGTGGTACATGCTCCCATGTTCTTGACCTATTTTCCTCATCTACTTTCTCCTCTAAAGCACTTGACAAAAAATGAGCACACATGAATCATATTTTTTTAAAAATGAGCTCACATGTAGGAAGAATAATGGGACAACAAATGCGATAGAGACGGAGAAGGGAAAAAAATGTTTGCAATTTATAGTTTCTATGTAAATAAAATGTATATAAACCAAAAACCCAAATAAAATCACAATTAGACATAAATATCAATTTTGACAATATGAATTTCAAAACTTAGCACAACGTTATTCCTAAAGTAACTCAAAATTTACAAAGATATATATTATCTTAAGACATGCAATTTTTTTTGTTAATAAGATTGGTGTGTCTGTTTTCTGTTTTATTTTTTTCATTATGCACATTTTCCTCTTAGTTGATATGGAATTGAAGTCATCCCAATAGTCAAGCCAACACCTTTTTATGGGTGGGAAACTATGCTAGGGAGTTCACAGCCCAGAGCCGTAACAAATAACAAAATATAGAAACCAAGCCATCATGCAAAAGTCATTCTAATGAACTGTTATAATAGGCTTCTCATATCATGCAAAAGTCATTCTATTTCATTATACATCTACTGAAACCACTCACAGGAATGGTACAAAGACTTCCACAATAGCACCATTAAAAAGAAAGAAAGATTAAGGAGACAAGAGGAGGAGAGGGGTGAGAAAAAAGGGAGAGAAAAAAAAAAGAGCACAAAATATCAAAAGATCCAACAAAAGACCCAATAAGTAATAGACCAAAAAAAAAATTTCTAAAATTTTAAGAGTAATGAAACAGATATAATAAAAGACAAAATTGTTTAGGAAAACTAATTATTAAAGGGAGAAAGGCACTCCCATATTTATCAAAACTTTAAATAGAAAATCTTAACAAAGAAATCGAAATTGGATCCAACAAAATGACCAAAGTAAAAGGTTTCCAAACCCATCCAATAGATAATTTACTTGTGACTAAAGCCATTCCTAAATATATTTAAATCCCAACTTAAACCAATGCCTTATAGATAGAGTGTAACTTTATGGTGATAATTTCCATCTAAGCAAGCGGAAACTATTTCTTTCAATCCAAAATAGATGTATCCACCATGTTCCCATCTTCATCTCCACATCTCCGAACTCCAAATAATGTGTCCAAGGATTTGGCAACCAAAACTTAGAAATGACAATATAATGGATTACTAATAGAATGGAAGCACTACAAAATTTTATAGAAAGAATGAAGTTTTTCAATTTATGTCAACAATAAGAAATTTTAAAACCTATGTCACACTCGATTAAATTTTGTAGAGTACACCAAACAAAGCACACCTGTCAATGCCTACTGCTGCCAATCACAAATGAGATTCAGAGGTCCTGAAAAAAAAAAAAAAAAAAAAAAAAAAAAAAAAAAAAGAGAGAGAGAGAGAATAAGAAATGGACCATAGCAATTACAAAAATACACTTTCAGTTTATAAGAAAAAGTAGGTTATGCATGCTCCAAAATAATATTGGGATTGCTTTACTTGCTAAATATTCCAAAAACAAACTCAATAGTTAGACACCTTAGCATTTTCTTGTTAAGACACCTTAGCATTTTTTTTTTTTTGTTAAGACACCTAAGCATTTTCTTAATCCTTTTGAAAAAGAGATAAAATTTATTAATAGAATAAAAAGAAAACTAATAGTTAGCAAGCAAAACATTTTGTTGTCCCAAAATAGAACACCAAATGGTTTGCAAGATGAAATAAAAACTAACAGTTTGAATGTCAGGACCAAGGTTGGGATCGGTGAGAGAGTCTGGTGGATCGGATCGTAGGATCGGATCGAAATCGTAAGATCCTACTTTCTATTAAAAAAAAGATAAAAAAACAAATTAAAATAATTCATTTTAAAAATAAGGTGAAAAATCATAAAATCTACGATCCTACCTACGATCCTACATGATCTCATACGATCCTACACGATCCTACTTGCGATCCTATTATAACATCGATCCTACAACGATCTGGATCGTTTTAGCAAAGTACGATCCTACGATCCGAATCGCGATTTTAATAACCATGGTCACGACTTACAATGTAATGTAGTTAGCAAACACATGAAACTAAACACAACCTAAAACCCATTCCAAAACCAAAATATAAAGCTACAGAGATTAGAAACCCATTTAAAAATCATAGAAACCCATTTAAAAATCAAAATTAAAACCGAAACCATGTCGATGTAGGGATGCAAGAAACCATTTAAAACCGAAATACAGAGATTTGAAATCCATATCAAAATAAAAATCGCAATCATAGAAACCCATTTGAAAATCAAATCATAACTGAAACCATATGTCATAGAGAAGGGGCGTCATAAAACCGAAACCATAGACACCCATTTCATAATCAAAATAAAAACCGAGAGCATGTCAGTGTAGAGATGCTGAAATAGGTGAGCTTTGAAACGGAGAGAAGTGGCACGTTGAAGAGAGAGCAAGAGAGAAACGGGAAGAGATGATGTTGCAGAGATGCTGAAACGAATTCTTACCACAATATTTGGAAGTCCTCAAGCTGTCTAATGATCAATCACTGTTCTTAGGAAGTCATCATGCTGTCTGATGTGAGCCTACTAAGCAAACACGATGCATTTTAGTGGATTTCAGAACTGAACTGAAGCCTGAAGCAACAAAAATAGATTAATTCAGAACTGAACTGAAAGCAAAAACAATAAAAACAGAAAACACAGACTAATTTTTTGGATGTCATTAAAATAAGAAAGCCTAGAGCAACAAAAACAGAACTGAACTAAAACAAAAACTGTAACGCCCCCAAAATAATAACAGAAAACCCATCCAATTACACATACATTGATAGAAAGGATAAACATCTTTATAGGTTAATCAACAGAATTAAACGCCCCATGGGCTTACATCTTTCCAAGCTAGCACTTGGTTACTAACAGAAGAGTACTAACTCAAATACATGAAAAGCCCTTGGCTTGAAATTACATGTAATTAAAACAAAATACGGTCAAAATCCCAGTCATCTGCCTGCCTCTAGCCTCTCAAGCGATATCCTTGGAGGTGGCATGCTCCCTGCACCTGAAAATGATGTTCCCATATAGGGTGAACCACAGCCCAGTAGAAATACACTAAACCAACTATGAACAATGCCTAAAACATTAGCAATCAACAGATGGCCTACACTTATACATTCTGAGACAACACTTACATTCTTTTACCATTTTAAGACAACCCAGCTTATGTACCAATTCACTTTCCATTTCTTTTTCAACAAGAGTTTGAAAACACAGCTCGATATCTGGCCAAAACCTTTTCGCGTTATATCACTAACACATAAACCACTTTCATTCTTTACTTATGACACACATGTTGGTGTTGTATCAACTTAACATAGAAACATTTTCTATACTTCACAATTGATAACGATATACATTTTAGTGCTATATCAAATCAATCCATACACTTCCGTACTTCCCAAAACAATAATGATATACATTTTAGTGCTATATCATATCAACAAACAACACTTCAACACATCTCCATGGAAAAGCATATGAGCTATTTCCAATATTTCTCCATGGACAAGCATATAAGCTACATCCAATATTTTCCATGGACAAGCATATGAGCTACATCCAATATTTTCCATGGACAAGCATATGGGCTATATCCAATATTCTTCAATGGCCTAGAGGTACATCCCCCATCTTCCCCTAGCCATCAGATTAACCGGTTTAGAGGTATATCCCCCATCTTCCCCTAAACCGTGGAGTACATCCCCTATCTCCTCCCATACACAAACACAAACAATGCATATAAACACATAACCACATACGCATTCAATCAATACATAAAATCAATGTATTCGATCCCTCGTCATACTCTATGACATTTCCACTCGATTAGGTTTAGTTTGCCTAATCAGCATGCATTGTCTACAACAATCAACACTACCCTCCACCGGTAGCCAGCGATTATTTCTAAACAGAAATAAATGCACAAATGGATAATATAACCATATTTCAATCGGTGAGTAATACGATTCAACTACACCCTTTAACCCGTACATTCACAATTTCCACATATTCAATCCAATTCCTCGTTCTCTTTAATTAATTATATACATTAATTAATTAAACCTATTACGGCAAATTACCATAATTCACAAAACAACCCTAAGGCTCCATTTTCATTTACAATCCGTCATTTACTCCCTTTCCTATGCCAAACATGCATACAGGCTCATTTCTAAACAAAACCCCAACTTTTGTAAAATTGCACAAAAGGCCCCAAAGTTTCTCAAAAATTACGCAACAACCCCCAACATATCCAAATGCTAAAATTTAAAGACAAAGACCATAAGAAGGAGTAGGATATCCCTACCTCGAAATTCGAGCCCAAACGGAGATGAAGACCAAAACCCAAAGTGCTCCAAATCCCAACTTTTTCAGATTAAAACGAAGATCTCACCACCCTCTATCTTATTAACAAAGGACTTAGGTTAGATCCACACTAGAGAGAGATGAAATCCTAGAGAGAATATATGTTTAGAGAGAGAGGGAGTCGGCTGCTAAGGTTCCAAAATGAAAGAAGAAGAAAAAGTGAAGTTCTCCCCGCTGCTGCCTACTGATATACACCAGGCTCGCTCGAGCGAAGACCCGGTCGCTCGAGCGACCAGACACAGAAAACACTCATCACCGCCTCAAAAGCTCCCCTCGCTCGAGCCAATAAGTCTTCGCTCGAGCCAACCACCGACCCAGAAGCTCGCTCGAGCGAAGAAAAGCTCGCTCGAGCCAGCAATGCAAGCCTTCAGGTTGCAACTGCAACTAGACGCACGCTCGAGCGACGGACAGCTCGCTCGAGCGAAGAAACAAAGCTCTCAGGTCTGATTTAGACGCAGTCGCTCGCTCGAGCGACGCCACCCTGGCTCGACCCACCAGACACAAGAAACCACGCTCGCTCGAGCGACCAACTCCTCGCTCGAGCGAAGGAGCAAAATTCTGGGTACCAACACTTAGCTCCAAACACAACCAAGCCAAAACGAACCCGCCCAACACGTCCTATAACCCAAATACAAAGTCTAAAAGGACGCAACCAAGGTTCAAACAACCTCTAACACCCACGGACATAAGTCCGAATCACTGTACACCAAGGGGTAAACCCGGGATCGCTATAAAAACAAAGCTACAAAACACAAAATTGTAGTGGATTTCAGCCCTTCCAGGGAGTGAAGAAAAGAAACTGGTTGTTTGTGGTTAAAGGGAAAAAAAAAAGGCTATATCAATCACAAGCAAGATTACACACATGATATATTCTTGCAAATTTCAACTCGATGAAAAAGATGATATTAGAATCCATATTCAATTTCCCAACAGTTTGTGAGATACTCTCCATATTCAATTTTTGTATGTCTTTTATTCCCAATAATTTTGTGGGATACAATAAGTTCCCAGATGGGACATCTATCCTAAGTGTCCATGAGATTGAATGGTTGAGATTAATTTGAGATTTTGTCTCTTTTATCTTTACCGTTGGAACCATTTCAAAGTTGAAACCATTTCAAACCCATTTCAGTGTTACTCCCCCTTTCACCGCCCAAAAATAAGTTTGTGGGATACAATAAGTTATCACAAACTGTTTGGTAGACATAAAATTAGGTAACAGTAAAAAAAATAAAATCAGGAAACATGTTTGGTAGGCACAAAATTTTCAGCAACAAAAGAAAACAAAACAAAAAAAGAAGTTTGATAACTATAAAATTGATAACTTAAAACACAAAATTTACATTTACATGATAGCAAAACAAAAGACATCAAAAAAAATTAACATGGAAATCAACACAAAATTTAAAAATTAACATGGAAATTATTGAAAATAAATAATTATTGAAAGTTGTTTATACAAAGGTAGAGAGAGAATGAGAGCAAGAGAGATAGGGTTTGTGATGAGGGATACCCACTGGAAGGTGTTCTCGAATGTGTTCTCTGCTCGAAGGTGGAATCTGATGAGAGATAGGGTTCTCGACCTCGAAGTCTCAATCGCCAAAGAGGGTTTGTGAGGAAGGTGGTCTCTGCTCACAAACTGATGGTAGAGATGTGAAGAGAGGAAGGTGGGTGTTGAAGGTGGAGGATTGAAATGGGTTTGAAATGAAAGAGAAAGAGAGAGAAACAGTGAAATGGGTTTGAAATTTTGGGCGGTGAAAGGGGGAGTAACACTGAAATGGTTTCAACTTTGAATCTATATCCAACAGTAAAGATAAAAGAGACAAAATCTCAAATTAATCTCAACCATTCAATCTGATGGACACTTAGGATAGATATCCCATCTGGGAAAAAAAACAGAGCTCCCTTATTATATAGATTTGACATTGATGCAGGGGTGGAGGCTGCATAGGATGAGGGAGAGTCACGTGTCTCTCCTCAATTTTGAATTTTTTTTTATATGTATAAAAAAAAAAAAAATTTCTTAATATATTTTTTGGCTAAGAATTTATTATATTGTTTATAACAAGTAATTATTTGATACTTTGGGAATACTATGTAGTATTATTTATATCGTAGTTTAAATCAATAGTGTAGCAAAAAATATTATAGATTGAATATAATAAACTCATTATTTTCAAATAGTTAACATACCACTTAGTGTGATTTGTGATTTTCTATGCTTTGAGCATCACGTAGGTAACGCCATATGGTTCTCTAAGACTGTTTAATAATTTTCATTCAAAATACATCATTTATAAGTAATGGCATCTCTTTAATATTTTTCTTTCAAATAAAAATTAAATAGATTTTATAATAATTTGTGTTATAAATGATGTGTTTTTATTTTTTAAAATTAAGAATTTTGATCCATAATTTTTTGTGTTAAAATTGCAAACTTACATCATCATCCCACATCGAGCTATTCCACATTATTATAGAATTTTGATTTGTTCTTATTAATAATGAATATGTAATTTTTTTATGTTTAAATTTATCTCATAAAATTATTGTTATCTTAATGTTACTCATGATTTTTTTAAAATAAAAAATCATAATTAATAAGTGCTCCCTCTAACCTAATTTCCTAACCCCACTACTACATTAATGTGTTCATCAGTTTGTAATGAAGATTTCAAAAGAGTTTTGACATATGTACAAAGATGTCAAAAAATTAATAAATTTATTACTTTTCACAAATTATATCAAAATATTTTCGTCAATCAAATTCCAACAATTTTTTTTTCTATCTATTTTTCCGAATTACTTGGTGGAGTCCAAATTATACTCTTTTTTTTTTTTTTACAAATATTTTTAGATATACACATCCGTGAAGTCGTTTGGGTTGTTTTGGAAAGATGGTAAAAAGTGACTTTTTGGCTTTTAATCAAGCTTTTGGCTTTTTTAGACAAATGATTTGGGAAGTTGGTAAAAAGTGACTTTTTGACTTTTTTAGTTAATAATTTTTTATGTTGTCATATGATCATGGCATAGTGTAAAATGACCAAAATACCCCCTTCTCATTTGCAAATTACATAATTTCACATGCTCTAGCTCCTTAAGTGAATAAAATGGCTTGTGCATTTGGGAAACTTGTACACTGTGACATACTCATCTCATGGATATGCAACATTTTTTTTAAAAAAAAAATAAAATAAAATAAAAAATTCAAAATATTTCATTTTTACCTCCAAATGTCTTCCTAAAAAATAAAAATACAAATTGTATAAAAATTCACCAGGGATAAAAAATTTTAAAAAAAAAAAAAAAAAAAAAAAACTATTGTCTTATGATATTCAGCTTCCAGCTTCCCAAATGGGTTTCAAAACAAAAGTAACTCCTCATATGTAAATTAAAAATAAATAAATAAATAATTTAAAAAAATAAAAATTGTATATATAAATCATCATAAAAATAATAAGAAAAATAAAAATAAAGCTTCACTAGGCCAAAATAACTCCTCATATGTAACCATATATATTATTCGTAAAGATTGATTACAGCCGTAGCTCACGGCAATTTTGCACCAACACATTTCTAATAGATTTTCTAAATCCGTTCATTTCTATATCATCATCACCCACTAGGTCAAGCTCATCATCATCACCAACACCCGTTGCGTTGGGCATGTCGCTAAAAATAAAATGTTCCGCATTAGCAACCCTGTTGAATGCTTCATCTTCGTTTGAGTTGCGGCGTATGAAATTATGTAGTGCCATTGAAGCCCCAACCAATGGCACTTGCACTTTCCCGAAATCATACCGAGGCATGTTATGTAGAAAACCCCAGCGCGCTTTCCACACTCCGAATGTACGTTCAATTGCACTCCTTAATGAGGAGTGCACTGTGTTAAAAACTTCGTTCGCGTTGCGTGCTCGTCCAGTCACACGGAACTGTTCTTGGTGATACCGACATCCCTTAAACGGTGCAAGAAAGCCTTTCTGATTCTTGTACCCTGCATCAACAAGGTAATACTTTCCTGTGTGTGTCCAAATAATTTTAATTAGTAACCTTAGTCAATAAAAAGACAATAAATCAGTCATGATATTGAACAGTGCCACTTCATTTTACCTTCTACTGGGTGTGGGAATTTTTTCGCCGGATCTTGGGTAACTTCGTTAAATACTCTACTGTCATGCATACTACCCTCCCAGCCGCAGGAGATAAACGTAAAACACAAGTCAAAATTGCAAATTGCAAGGATATTTTGCGTGTGTTGTCCTTTACGACCAAAATATGGCAGTGCCTCACGCGGATTCAAATTTGCCTCCACGTGCGTCCCATCCAATGCCCCAATACAGTCCTGCATGCTCATATAATGCAAACATGGCATAAGTGACTAGTAAAATTACATTTTGGACATACACAACTATTTTGACACATGGCAAATTAACGAACGTTTTACACCTCACCCTAAATGGAAAATGTTTTGTTTGTGACTCCAAGTATGGATGTCTACTATTTTGAGGCCTTGTCGGTCGACAGTGGGCTCGTGTAAATTCCTTCATTCCTCTAAGAACACGCTTAAAATGACGCCACACTGTCTCCCCTGAGTGTTGGAAGCGGTCTTCAATATCCCAACTTGGGAAGCCTCGCAACACGTATATAAACATCCCCACACTCTCAACTACATCAATACCATGCGGACGCTGCGGGAGTTGGAGACCAAAATCGGCTACTAATGTGTTACACAATTTTATGAACACATCCCTTGGCATCCTAAAATTACGCTGAAACGCTTCTTCTCGGCCTGTAAGCATCTCCTGCATCCATAATCTCCCGGTCAACGCAGATGTGTGAAACAGAGTCCTGTCAACATATGAGTACTCATTGGCCACGTGTGCAATTTCTAGCCATATCATTGATGTTGTCATTTCCATCTCTCCGATTGTCTCGCGTATCCACGTATTAATTTGGCCATTGCATACAACACCTGCACTACTACCCTCTTGCGGATCCATTGATGCTGTATAACAAATTCAACCAAGACCACAAAAAAAAACAAAAAAACAAAAAAGAAAACCAAAGAAAAAAAAAAGAGGTGATTCATATGCATAACGTATGTTATTCTTGCAACCATGTAAGCCTATTGGAATCAAATTTGAATAACAAGAACACACCTTTACTAGGGGAACGTCAGCTGAAGTGTGAATATCTTAACTGCTATTGAAATTGCTTACCCTTGTGATGCGTATGTATTGGACACCCTTGTGTACAAATAAATAGGTAGGCTTCCCCAACTACAAATTCATTCCTGTGGGCACGTGAATACCTTGGCCAAGTATTTGTACACCATCACATGGGCAAGTGTATCCCCCTTTAGCAAAAATAAAAATTGTACATAACTTTTACAAAAGGTATAAGATTCCAATTGCAGTGAGCATGTACAAATAGGTTTCACTTTTTGGATTTATATTAGTTGTTTAATTGAGAACATGTCTTTTTTTTTACTAGTGAGCATGTACAAATGGCTCTACTTTTACTAGTCTATAGAGTTATTACAGGAAGGGTTCATAGGCCACTGAGGAACATACAAAAAATGGTACAAGATTATGCAGGTACATGTACGAAGGTATAAGATTCCACCTACAGTCAATATGAATGTCTACCATAACAGTTGGGTTTCACACTACTATCCAAAAAAAAAATTAATTAATTACACAAAAAAAAATCATATACACAAAACCAGGAAAAAAAAAATAGTAACTAAAAGTGAATAATCATACTATACTGTCATGCATAATCCCCTATTATTTGGAATAGTCACACAACTACCATTCAAACTTGTTTAACATTTAAGACACCATAGCAACTGGGTTTCACACAACATAATAGGAAACAAAAAAAAAAGAAAAAAATCATATAAATAAAAACATCCCAAGTTCAGAAACATAAGTAAATAAGCCAAAAAAAAAAATTTAAAAAATAAAAAATTTGTAACTAAAAAAAAAGGATCATACTCCACTGTCATGCATAAGCTCCTAATATTTGGAATGGTCACACACCTACCATTCAAACGTGTTTAACGTTCAACACTGCATAACAGCTAGGTTTTACACAACATAATAAGAAACACAAAAATAAATAAAATAAATAAACATATCCCAAGTTCACAAACAGAAGTAAATAAGAACAGCGAAAAAAAAAAAAAAAAGCACGAAGTAGTTAACATTGCACTTGTTCCTTCCAAGCTTTAATTAAGGTCAAGCACCCATCCCGCCCAAATAGAGATACACCGCAGGTTCCATTGACAACAGTTGGATGACATATGCCACGCTTCTCTTTTAACCACGCAACAATGCAATCAAGGGGGAGGCCCATCATGAGGTCGCGGCATTAGTGAGCATGCAAACGAAAATAACGGACCACCCAGCTCCAATCCTAGCGTGTTCATAAGCCTCGCAAGACAATCCCCAGCAGTGTTCTCGCCCCTTCCTGTGACAACATATTGGGTGATTTTCAGCTCCCTGCTTTGTTTGCTAACAGCCTCCACAAGGTTGTCCATGCTACTGGCCACTGTACCAAGGGCTGCCCTCTTTCGACGCTTTGCGTTGGCTGATCCATCTGCAGTGGACTATGGGGGCGCGTCATCAAATAGCGAAGAATCAACCACGTTTTCGCCGCCTCTATCAGGCACAGTAGTAGGTGGTGTGCCATCACTAAGAGGTGCCATGCCACTGTCAGCGTCTACATCATTGGCGACCACATCATCATCACGGATTTCAGTTAGGGTGCATGCATGTTTTCCTGTTGCAAAAGCGCCCGAGTACACCATTTCCATAAGCTCCAAGTGCTCCAAGGGCTTTGTCTTGAACTTTGCACATCGCTGGTTCATCTGACAGAGTAAAAAAAAAATGTCAAGTAACCCACTAACAATTACTTTGTAAACATTAAAATGAAGAAGGCAGCTGTTATTTGGAAAAGTAAAGTACATCATACCGCTTGCATTTTCGCCCATCAATGCTCAGGTGCTGTGAACAAACCCGTGGCCTGGTCATATCCTATTCCTGTGAAGCCTTAACTAGCATCTTGCAACTTTTTCCAGGCAACCCAATCTTTCTTCATATTGTCATATTTGTTTTTTATTTGTTTGGCCGAATGTCGCATTTCGATTTTCTCATAGAACTTTTTGGCAATATTCTTACACCAGTGCTAGATAAGGCACATAGTTTTCGGTTACCTTCCTTCATTTCACCAAGGACAAGTTGTAGGTACAGCTTAGTGTTGTCACTATCCCAAGTGCATTTGTGGACAGGTGAGTTTTGGCTTGATGTCACACCCTTGCCATGTGTTTTTGAAGGGGTACGGGGTGAAGTACGAGTGGTTGCCATCACACTACGAGTGGGTCATAAGTGTAGTTCACAAGAAAATGAGCATATAGTGCAAAACAATTAATTGCATGTATAGAAGTAACAATACAACAACGCATGCAATGCAATTAGTTAATTTGTTTACAGTACAACAACGTAGCAGTGGTTGTAGACAACAAAAAATAAGCTTTCTTGAATATGAAAATACATACATTCATACAAAAGTTCATAATGCATTACATCGACATGTCTAATACAGTGAAAGAGGCATAACATGCAAGTTACACATATAACTACGTCCAGCGTCAGGGTGTCCGGTCTTGAAAATAATAGAAAAACCCACAAAATGAGCATGAATCACATACGAAACAACAAGGCAATCACTATGACGCTCAACACACCGACGAATGTCCAAAGCAAACGTAGGCTCTGATCTATGCGATCAACGTCACTACGTAACCCCAGATCGACGTCATTCGGAGGGAGGTCATTAGCAACCCTTTCTCCGCGAAACTCATCACACCAGCCTACCCACGAAACACATTGCTGGCATACACAAGTTCAGTAGTTAGAGTCATTTATTTATGACATAACCGTAAATGACAAGTACAGGAGTACATGCATTGAATAGCGGTAATACGCACCGTTGGACTAGGGCAAACATAGTATGCACGACCTGGGTTTTTGTTAGATCTAGAAATCTTTACAAAGCTGTGTCCAAAGCCACATGCACACATCCTTCATGGCCATGAAGAAGTGGCAGTTGACATCGAGGAAGACATTTCTGTGGTGTGTAGTGGAATAAGAAATGTTAACATGTCTACTTATGGTGGTGTGGAACAAGAAATGTCAATGGATGTGTTTCTTAAACCCCAGATGCATGTGTCATCATATGGGTGTCGGAAAAATGTAACCCATGGACAACTTGTGACTTATTACATGTAGAGAACACCTAATTTACATAGATAATCTTAAAATGAAATTTGTGGCTTTTTTGGCTGTTAAACCATTTCCTCAATTCATGTGAAAAATGGAAACATCCAAGCCATCTTTGCACTTCCCAACAGTACTACCACATCCAGCATAGGACAAAAAAAATTGAAAGAACTAGTTGGGAGCATAAGGACCAATTTCAACATCAGCTTTTCCCGAAAAAATAAAAAGGGAATGGAGGATAAGATTTTTAAACTATGTTGAAGCAATTGTTTTCTAATCAATGTGAATAACTATCATAACATTCTATTAATCCAAGTTGCAATTGTACAGAGACACAAAAGAAGCAAGTCATTAGTTCAGTGGTTAAAAATCAGTCCATCAATATTGAGATCATGTTTTCGAATCTGAGTGTAATTATACTGAGTGTAATTATACTTTGTTTAAATAAGGTAATTCAATTTGCACACCACCATTTCTCTTAAGTTCACAAAAGTAACTCCTAATTTTTTTTAATTATCATTGTGTACCTCCACTAAATTACCTTTTTGGACAAATCTCTAAAATCCAATCTCTGTTTGTGTTTAAGAATGGAGAAGATGAGAGTATTTTGTGTTTTTTTTTTTTTTAAATAGATGGTGTATTGAGAAAAAATCAAAAAAATTCAAATTGAATGTGAACTGAGAGAATGATATGTATTGGGATAATAATGACAAAGGTTAAGTCTGTATGCAATCTATCCTTCCAGACCCATCAAATTTGGACTAAATTGGACCTACTATTAAATAATAAAAAAACAAAAAAAGAAGCAAGATCAAACATCCAGAGCAAGATTTCCCATAATATATCTACTGGAATACTTTAAAAAGATGTCGATAAAAGGGGATTCTTCAATATCAATGTGTGCCTAAATCATTTTTTTTAAATTAGGGTTTTAAACTTTCTCACAGAATGGCATTAAAGTAACATTACAGAAACTAATTAAACACCATAACTGAGTTCTTGAATGAAACAAGATCAGATTTCAATCATCATACAAAGAAAATAACACAGACAGATTTGTGAATCTAATCAATGTGAAATTAATAAAGAAGAATATAAAATTTGTTTTGCACAATCTATAAAAATAATATAAAAATAATTTTTTAAAAAAATCTTTATTCATCAACTCTGTTTTTCCTGTGGTTGGAGATGCAGTTCAGTGGCTATAAATACCAATAGGCCATTTTTTCTTTTTTCTTTTTTTTTTTTTTTTGGTGTAGTCGATAGATGCAACCATGTACACAAGCAGAATGAGTCATTGGTTTTTTACAGAACCAGGTACATAAGCAGAATGAGTCATTGTAAGCTTCCCCAACTCAGTGTTTTTGTTGTTCAAAAGCAAAATAAGTGATGAAGACGACTTGTAATGTCATCAGACAAGTGGTTACCCAAAAAATCCCAAAAAAACAAAAAGAGTAGCAGATGGTAGTCAGAAAGCCAAATAACACTTGTAATGTCATCAACGGAACTGAAAATTAACAGATCTATTTGTAATTTAATAGTTTCTACACAATTGGTTGCAAATCACGGGTAGCAGATTTCCAGCAGAGGGAAGAGGCTTACATGATTGTGTAGATCAACCGAGGAAGACGACTTGGTAGAGGGAATTCGGTGGCGATGTCGATGGCCGACGCCAGGAACAAGTCTTACGCGGCGTCCATAGCAGCGGTGCAGCGGAGCGAAGACGATCTGAGAAGGGGAGAAGAACAAGAGGCGTGAGATGCAAAATGGTGAAATGTTTTGAGGAAACAAACCCTAAAGTGTATGGAGGGTATATTCGTAAATACCCCCTCCTGCGTTTATCTAGCTTCCCAAATGAGTTTTCGAACAAAAAAGCCACGTTCAGCGTTTTCATCGAACGCCCAAACGCGGCTTTTAACCACGTTGCCAAAACAAGCCTTTATATGCATACCAACAGTATGTGCCAACAGTTTTAGAGTCCGGATCCTCTACCGTGTTAACCTTGCAGTGATTCATGTGACACTTTCAAAACGACGTCGTTTTGATTTTTTTTTTTTTTTTCCCTTTCAGTCTTCTCTTATCTCTGTCATCTCTCAAATGTAAGAGACCACGAACCCTTACAAACAAAGAGACGAAGAGCAGCGGCGATGCGACGACGGCGAGCTTGAGCTAGATAAGATGTTAAATATACCTCTTCAATGACCAAACCAACCCCTAAAACCAATCACCAGTGAAATTTTTTTTTAAATTTCCCAGGCCCATTTTCTTGTATGTAACTTGTAAGGCACCAAGTTGATGTCCTCTTCTGGAGGACATGGCTGGCCTTTTATCACAGCAAGGTGGTCTCTCTCTCTCTCTATAGCGGTCCCGGGTTTACCCCTTGTCGTATAGTGGTCCGGACATGTGTCCGTGGATGTCGGTAATTGAGTATTGTCTTGTTTACGTCCTTTCTTGCTTTATTTTTGAGTTCTGAGATGTGTTGGGCGAGTTTGTCACGAGTTGGTTAAGCTTTAGAACCAAGTCTAGTTGCCCGAGTTTTATTGGTCGCTCGGCGGACATGTTTGCGCTTCAGCGGATGGGTTGTTGTTGCTTACGCCGGCGGAGGTTTTGGCGCCGAGCGGAGAATGCACCCTTCGATTTCGCGCTGCAAAACTTCGCAAGTGTGATTTAGGCGCTTCGGGTCTTTGTCTTTAGCGCCGGCGCCTGATGTTTTTGAGAGAGTTCTGGGAGAGACCCGCGCCGAGCGGGTTGGGATCTACGCCGAGCGGACAAACTTTGTGTTCAGTGTCTTGGAGCTCGGCGGATAATGTTGCTTCAGCGGAACTGTTTTATGTGTCTTTACGCCGGCGGAGAGTCTTACGCCGAGCGGACTGTCAGATAACCGAGTGGGGACTGGCATTTTTAAATCACTTTTGACTTATCTTCTTCTTTCTTACTTTACCAAAACACCATTTTCAGAGCTTCTCACCAAAAACCATAACTTCTCTCTAAGTATTGATCTAGTTAGAGTGTGTTGTTCACCTTTTGTCTTCACAAAAGGGTGTTGATCGTCGAGGCGTCATTTTGATCCGAATAGTTTGGTGTTTGGAGCATTTTGGTTTTGGGTCCTTCTTCTTTGGAGCTCATCTTTTGAGGTAGGGATATCCTACTCCTTTTTATAGATTTTGTCTTTGAATTTTAGCATTTTGATATGTTGGTAGTTGTTGTGCAATTTTGGGAAACTTTGGGCCCTCGTGTAATTGTACAAAAGGTGTGGTTTCGTCTATAATACACCTAGAAGCATGTTTGGTATAGAAACATGGAATTAATGTTGAAACATTAGTGAAATTGGAACCTAAGGGTTGTAATGTTAATTATGGAAATGTCCTAATTACATTGATTTATTAATTTGAATAATTAATTGTGGAAAATGAGGAATTGAGATAGAATTGGGTCATGGGTTATGACGATGGAAAGAATACATTGATTTTATGTATTGATATGTGATGTGTATAATTGTTATATATATGCATTGTGTTGTGTTGGAGGAGATAGGGGATGGACTCCGCGGTTTAGGTGAAGATAGGGGATGGACCTCTAAACCGGATGTTACTGGGAGGAGATAGGGGATGAACTCCGTAGATAGAGCATGTATGCTTATCTAGAAAATATTGGCAGAGCATGTATGCTTGTCATGGAAAGTGTGAATATATCTGTTTTGTTTATATTTGTTGAAGTGATGAAAGAATGTAAAAGAGTTGGCCATCTATCAATTGTTAGTCTTTTAATCATTATTTATAACTGGTTTAGTATATTTCTACTGGGCTGTGGCTCACCCTATATGGGAACATCATTTTCAGGTACTGGTAGCATGCCACCTCCAAGGACTTAGCTTGGAAGGCTAGTGGCGGATGGACTTTTGATTGTCTTTCCTTTTGCAGTGTTACATGTAAATTCAAGCCTAGGGCTTAATGTGTAAATGAGCTAGCACTCTATTTTCTTGTAACCAAGTGTTAACTTGGGAAGTCAGAAGCCCTTGGGGCATTTGCTTTTGTTGTTAACATGTAATACGTTTTGTAATAGAACCCTGTTGAATGAAAGAACGTGGATCTTTTATATATCATAGCATGTCAATATTGTTAGGTTAAATGTCATTATTTCCAGGGCGTTACACTCTCTCTCTCTCTCTCTCTCTCTCTCTCTCTCTCTCTCTCTCTCTTCAACTATTTCACACTCAAGTCTTGTGGTCTATCAACAAAGCTCCTCTCTTTTTCTCTTTTTTCTTTTCAAGATTTTCTTATATTCTTGTCCATTTTCATTTAATTTGAAAACAAAAACAGTAAATTACTCAATAATAAGCAAGGTTTGTTCCTGGTTTTCATGGCAACCAACAGGTTCTGGGTTTTCTCTTTCGCTTTGAGAGTTGATCTTGGGAATGACCTCATCGCCTCCTCCCCTCACCTCGCCGCCGGAGTCACCGTCGACCACCCTCCTCTGCGTTTCGTCTTCAACTTTGCCCTTCTCTGTTCGTCGCTCTCAAAGATGGGTTAGGTTCTGGAACAAATGAGAGAGAAACGAAAATGGAGGGAGGGAAAAAAAAAATTTATCAAAACGACATCGTTTTAAATAAAATAACATCGTTTTAAAATCACCGCAAGAAGCGCGGCAAGAAACCACGGCAGACGATCTGAACTCAACAGGAACAGTTTCATGTTTCCCAGTCATATAGGTGACTTGCTACTTGTACTGTTGTTGCATCGCTCCACCTGATAGCATGTCAAGTGAAGTCACTTGCTCACAATTTGCACAACAAATTTTGTAAGGGCAAAATTGTCATTTTATTCATGTTCACTTTACTTATATTATTTCTTTTAATATTTTTTCGTAAAGAGTCCAAAAATTATTTCCAAACATACTAGTTTTTTTATATCATATTTTAACTAAAAAGTCAAAAAATTACTAAAAAAATCTATTCTCAATAGGTTATTTGAATTTTTAGTTATTTTAATCTGATTAAAATAATTGTGTATAAGAAGATAAGTGGGTTTTTTTTATAGTTGATTTGAAAATTGTGAGAAAAAAAATAAAATAATTATAGGTTAAATATAACATTTTGGCATCGTTTGGGAAGGAGAAGCCAGGCTGAAATAGCCATATGCGGACAAAAGTGGCTTTTCTAGCCACATGCGGACAAAAACAAATGATGGTATTGGCAACAACAAATGCCAAAGGAGATTTACGAGACTACCCTCATGAAAGAGCCCAGAAAAGTAAAAAAAAAAAAAAAAAAAACATTTTCCGATTAAAAGAGGGGCATGCGTCAGCACCCACAAAATTTTTTTTTTTTTGTTTTTTGTTCAAATATTTTGTAAAAATAAATTCAAACTCTATTTCATAAAAATAGTTTTAAATATTGTTATATATTTGGTTATGATTTCAGTGTAGACTTCTGAAAGTAGTATGGAATTTCAAGTTATGTGTTTGGTTATGAGTTTTAAAAATAATTTATTAATTGAGTTTTATTTTATGTGTTTAGTTACGCTTTGAGTGTAGAGTTGTTTTTAAATTTAAAATATTAACATAAAAAATTATTAAATTTTTTTGAATATTTAAATTATTTAAATTTTTTGTTAAAATAATTTTTTGAATATTTAAATTATTTAAATTTTTAAGCTTTAAATTTTTTGAATATTTATTTTAAATTTTTACTTATTAATTTTTTTAGATTATTTACATTATTTAAACATTTAAAATAAAATTAAAAGTAAAATTAAAATTAAAATTAAAATTAAATTATTTAAAGTACACATGACAATAAAATAAAACCTCACTTTTTATCATTTCACAGAAAATGGAAAAAAAATTAATTTTAAAAATCAAAATAAAAAAACACATGAAAAAACAGACATCATTTTTTATCATGTGCCACCGCAATATATAATTTTTGACATCATTTCAAATAAATGACATGAAAAAACGTTTTTCCAAAAAACCAAACAAAATAAAAATAAAGAATGAAAAATTAAAAACATAAAATAGCAGTTGCCACATAATTTAAAAATAATGAAAACACATGAAAAAATATTTTTGAAAACAAAAAATAAATTAATGTATACAAATAAAACAAAATTTTGTAAAGCGTAAATGAAAAAAAAAGAACCACAAAAATAAGTCTCATCACACAAAAAAAAACAAGTAATTTACAAATTAATTAATTAATTAATTAATGTGTACAAGCCAAAAACATTGACAAAAACGTAAATTAAAAAAAAAAAAAAAAAAACTCATCCAAAAATACGTCACATTCAAAAACATTTCAAAAAAAAAAAATACAAAAACTTAAATTACCATTCGCCACGTAATTTACAAATAAATAAAACACATGAAAACTCATTTTTGAAAAATAAAAGAAGTTATTGTATACCAATAAAAATAAATGAGGGAAAAAAACGTAAATTAAATAACAAGAACTAATTAATGTGTAAAAAAATAAAAATGACAAAAACATAAATTTCTTTTAAAAAAAACCATCAAAATTATTTAATTTATTTTAAATAATTTATTTTAAAAATGACCATCAAAATTATTTAAATAATTTATTTAAATAAAAATGACAAAAACATAATTTATTTTAATTTATTTTAAACCACAAAAATTTTGGTTATGATTTGAGTGTAGAGTTGATTTCAAATTGAAAATATTAACAATTTAAATTATTTAATTTTTTTGAGTATTTAAATTATTTAAATTTTTTTGTTAAAATTATTTTTTGAATATTTAAATTATTTAATTTTTTACGATTTAGAGTTGTTTTTGAATATTTATTTTAAATTTTTGCCAACGTAAATTTTTTAGATTGTTTACATTATTTAAATATTTAAAATAAATTAAAATTAAAATTAAAAATTAATTAAGTTTTGTTTTATGTGTTTGGTTACAATTTGAGTGTAGAGTTGTTTTTAAATTAAAAATATTAATATTCTAAATTATTTAAATTGAACTTTATTTTTTAAAATTATCCAATATTAACATTATTTAAATTATTTAAAATTTTAAAAAAAAAGAAAAAAAATTATCCAAATTCAGTCCTCCACGGAGGCTGACGTGGAGGACCACTTTCATTGCCTCACAGGTACAACTTGAACATAAAGGGTAGTTTGGTAATTTAACAATAAGACACATCACCAAAAAGTCAAAAAGTCAAAAAAGCCAAAAAGTCCTTCCCAAATCAAGCTTTTTAGCCCTAGGCTAAAATAGCCAAAAAAACCAAAAAGCCAAAAAGCCAACCCACTTCCCAAATGGGGGCTTTATCTTATTAACTATTTTAATCTATTTTATCTTTTAGTAAGTTATTTTGGACTAATTATCTTTTCAAAACACATCCTAAACTCTTAACTCACGTTATTTTATCTTTTAGTAAGTTATTTTAGACTAATTATCTTCCCAAAACACATCCTAAACTCTTAACTCACGTTTTTATTTCTTTTTATTTAACACTATACAATAAACAAGGGGTGGTGATAATTTGGTAAGTTCTTGAGATAGAAACTTTAAGATCCCATGTTTTACTTTTTTCGAAGCTAGCCACTCGAGCGAGAGTATATATGATTTGTTGGAAAAATGGTTTTATATAGGTATATTTTTTAGCTCATTTTGGGTGGACCACAAACGTCTTTTGGGGTGGGTCCGAAGAGGTGAAGTGTTCCTTGCCGCGTGGCAAGTCACACAGTGAAGACGGAACGTCAAAACCATTTATGAGTGAATGGGAAGATGACGTCGTTTTCGGGTCTAACATTAATGTGGAACTTTAATATAAATGTAAATTTATTTTTTGGTTTCCTAAAGTAATTTTCTAAAAAAAAAAATGATTAAACTATTCAAATAGTTTAAATATTAATATTCCACATGTTTAGATCTTTTCCACCTTTTAACATTTTTGAATATATTATTCAAATTGTTTAAATCCCATCAGTGCCTTTGACATTGGTCTCCAACGGTACTATTCTGAAATAGTGTTATATCAACACTTTTATATTTAGAACCTACGGTTACTTTTTCAAAATTTGAACAATAGTGTTGTTTGGCAAGCGGTTTAACAGGTTGCACCTGTTGGACATTTGTCTATATATATAAAGCCATATTTCAGCAGTCGGGGAGGCCCCGATTTTTCAGAATCTTTGTGATCCGAATTTTCCATCCGAGATAGGAAAAAATCAGTCTGCAATTTTGTTTCTTTGCTGTCCATTTTCTTTTAGTGAATTATTCTTCATATATAATTTTAGGAATAAATATTCAGAGAGTTAGAACACAGGTTTGGTTCGCCGAACAAATTTATTTGAAGTGCTTCTATAAATTTGTGAAGATCATTGTATCCTGGGAGATAGACGCCATTCTACCGTAAGCACCATAGCGGCTAAATGAATCTAAGTGTCACACACTCGACTTGGTCTTGAATTATTTTTTCCGGTTCAATAAATAAATCTGGTATGTAATTTATTTATTTTGTTTGGTTTAATTCAGTTTATTTTAATTACACAGAAGATTGTTCCAACAATCTTAAGACAGATTCGAATTATTCTGTTTACAGAATTTTTCGTTTGTTTCCTTTTTCCATTCTTCGTAGATAATTTCGAAAGAAAATTATTTTCTGTGAATTTACAAAATAATATTCTGGTTGGAAAAACAAATAGTGATTATATACTATTTGACAGATAGTAGTAATATCCTGTCTCTTTTCTTTGACAACAACTAGTAGTACGATACTGGTGTCATTAACAATTCAGAATATATTTTTGTAGAATTTTTTCAGAAATTAATTTTGGGTTTTAGAAATTATTTTCTGAGTTTTTCATTAGTTAAAATTCTGTTTTCAGTATTTTAATTTTTGGAGTGTAACAAGAGATTTAAATTTTTGTGTAAAATTAATTTGGTTAAATAAAATTTTATTTTATTTCCAAATTAATAGAAAAATAAAAGTTATATTTTTATTTCTTTTATTTTACAGAATTTAATTTCTTGTGTGGAATTAATTTGGTTAAATAAAATTTTATTTTATTTCCAAATTAATTGAAAAAATAAAAGTTATATTCTTATTTCTTTTATTTTACAGAATTTTATTTTCTGTGTGGAATTATTTTGGTTAAATAAAATTTTATTTTATTTCCAAATTAATTGAAAAATAAAAGTTATAGTTTTTATTTCTTTTATTTTTTGTGTAGAATTAATTTGTTTAAATAAAATTTTATTTTATTTTCAAATTAATTGGAAAATAAAAGTTACATTCTTGTTTCTTTTATTTTTCTGAAATTTAATTACATGCATTTGGTTTAATTTTTCGTAGTGTAAATTCTAATTCTAATTTTGTTTTATAAATTAGAATTGATGGCTACTGAAACAAATGCCCAAACAAGTACTACTGTGATGGCTGCAATTGCACCAACCCCCTCTCCTGTGATGACAGTACCGGTAAATCACGGTGAAAAGCCAGAGAAGTTCTCAGGAACTGACTTTAAAAGATGGCAACAGAAAATGTTGTTTTACCTTACAACTCTGAACCTGGCTCGTTTTCTCCGTGAAGATGCTCCTATCCTGAAAGAGGATGAAACCGACCGGCAAGTGGTTGCTGCGGTTGATGCTTGGAAACATGCCGATTTCCTTTGCCGGAATTACGTCTTGAATGGACTTGACAACACATTGTACAACGTCTACAGTCCTATCAAGACAGCAAAGGAACTTTGGGAATCATTGGAGAAAAAGTACAAAACGGAAGATGCCGGCTCAAAGAAATTTGTGGTTGGCAGATTTTTAGATTTTGTAATGATTGATTCAAAATCTGTGATCAGCCAAGCTCAAGATTTCCAACTCATTCTGCATGACATTCACGCAGAAGGTATGTCTCTCAGTGAATCCTTCCAAGTTGCAGCCTTAATTGAAAAATTACCCAAAGGCTGGAAGGAATTCAAGAACTACCTTAAACACAAGCGCAAAGAAATTTCTATGGATAAGTTAATTGTGCGTTTAAGGATTGAGGAGGACAACCGCAATTCTGAAAAGCGGGCTGGTAAGAATCCTATGGAGTCTAAGGCAAATGTGGTAGAACATGCTTCAAAAACCAAGAAACGTAAGTCTTCTGGAGAAAGTTCATCACAAGGCTCTAAAGGGGGGGATAATAAAAAGTACAAGTTTAATGGCAAATGTTACATCTGTGACAAAGAGGGACATCGGGCCAAAGATTGCCGTAGCAAAGGCAAAAGTAAGAAAAGAACAAGCAAGAAGCCTGCTCAAGCCCATATGACCGAAGTGGACAATATTTCCAATGGTGTCGAAGACATCAATCTTTCTGCAGTTGTTTCTGAGGCAAATCTTGTCGGAAATCCTAAAGAATGGTGGGTGGACACTGGTGCTACTCGCCATATTTGTGCCGACGAAAAGATGTTCACATCTTATTCTACAGTGTACAATGGTGAACAACTGTTTATGGGCAACTCCTCAATTTCCAAAGTTGAAGGACAAGGAAAGATTGTACTCAAGATGACATCAGGAAAGGAACTCATTCTCAACAATGTGCTGCATGTACCGGACATTCGCAAGAATCTTGTTTCCGGATCTTTGTTGAGTAAGAATGGGTTTAAGCTTGTATTTGAGAGTGATAAATTTGTACTTACTAAGAATGGGATGTATGTAGGAAAAGGTTACATGTCTGATGGCCTTTTCAAGTTAAATGTAATGACTGTTGTACCCTCTGTTATTAATAATACTACATCTTCTTCTTACTTGCTTGAGTCTTCAAATTTATGGCATGGTAGACTAGGACATGTTAATTATGGATCTTTGCGTAGATTAATTAATATGGAATGTTTACCTAAATTTGACATTGATTCAAATCATAAATGTGAAATTTGTGTTGAGGCAAAATTATCTAAAACTCCTTTTCATTCAATTGAAAGAAGTACGGAACCACTTGAATTAATTCATAGTGACATTTGTGATTTTAAATCAATTCAAACCAGAGGTGGAAAAAAGTATGTAATCACTTTTATAGATGACTATACTAGATATAGTTATATTAATTTAATTCGAACCAAGGATGAAGCTTTGGAAACTTTCATTCAATATAAGAATGAAGTTGAAAATCAACTTGGTAAGAAAATCAAGAAACTTAGAAGTGATAGAGGTGGTGAATATGAATCACCTTTTGGTGAATTTTGTAAAGAACATGGAATAATTCATCAAACCACCGCTCCTTACTCACCTCAGAAAAATGGAATTCTTTGAAAGGAAAAATAGGACTTTAAAAGAAATGATGAATGCCATGTTGATGGATTCGATTACCTCGAGAACTTGTGGAGGTAAGCAATACTTTCTGCTAATTATATTTTAAATAAAATACCCCGAAAGAAAGTGAATCAAACACCTTATGAAATGTGGCATGGTCGAGTACCATCTTACAAATACTTAAAAGTGTGGGGGTGTTTGGCTAAAGTGGCTATTCCTAGTCCTAAAAAGACTAAGATAGGTCCTAAGACCGTTGATTGCATTTTCATTGGTTATGCTAAGAATAGTAGTGCGTATCGGTTTTTGATTCATAAATCAGAACATACCGAAATGCATGTAAATACTATTATTGAGTCAAGGAATGCATCATTCTTTGAACATGTATTTCCAAAGAAGACTGGACAAGAGACTAGTAACAATAAAAGATCTCATGATGCCATTACTAGTCAGGATCAAGAACATGATCAAGAACAAGAGTTAGATCAAAATGAGGAAGAGGAACCTAGGCGTAGTAAACGTGCTAGAACCTCAAAATCATTTGGTCCAGATTTTCTAACATATTTGTTAGAAAATGAGCCTTTAACCTTTAAAGAGGCTATGTCGATCTCAAGCTCCTTTATGGAAAGAAGTCATCAACAAAGTGAAGTTGAATCCATCTTGCAAAATCACACTTGGGAATTAGTGGACTTGCCACCGTGTTGTAAACCTCTTGGGTACAAGTGGATTTTCAAAAGAAAATTGAAAGCAGATGGATCAATCGACAAATACAACGCAAGACTTGTAGTCTAAGGTTTTAGACAGAAAGTAGATTTAGATTACTTTGACACATACTCACGGTTACTAGAATAACATCCATTAGAATGCTAATTGCCATTGCATCTCTATACAATCTAGAAATTCATCAAATGGATGTTAAAGCTTTCTTAAATGGTGAGTTAAATGAAGAAATTTACATGGAACAACTGTATGGGTTTTCTGTTGCAGGGAAAGAAAAGAAAGTGTGTAAATTGGTTAAATCATTATATGCTTTAAAACAAGCCCCAAAGCAATGGCATGAGAAATTTGACAAGGCAATGATGTCGAATGGTGTTAAAATTAATGAGTGTGACAAATGTGTTTATATTAAAAACAGACAAAGGTTATGTCATTGTATGTCTTTATGTAGATGATATGCTCATCATAGGTAGTAATAATGACATGATTAAAACTACCAAGAAAATGTTGAATAAACATTTTGACATGAAGGACATGGGCATTCTTGTAATTTTTGGTATGAAAATTACCAAAACATCGAAGGTTATACATTGTCACAATCTCATTACATTGAGAAAATACTTGACAAATTCAAAGATGATGATCATCTTGCTAGAACTCCTTAGATGTTAATTTGTATCTTGCTAAGAATGTACAGAAAGTATTTCTCAATTAGAGTATGCCCAAATTATTGGAAGCTTAATGTACTTGATGAAGCACTTTTCGCCCGAGATATAGCTTATGCGAGAAGTAAATTAAGTAGATATACGAGTAATCCGAGTAGAACACCGGAAAGCAATTATAAGGGTTCTAAGATATCTCCGATTCACTCGTAATATTGGGCTGAATTATACTAGATATCCAAAGAAGATTTGAAGGATCTTGTGATGCAAATTGGATATCGGATACTAAAGACTCAAGTCCACCAAAGGGGTATGTCTTTACTCTTGGTGGGGCGACAGATCTTGGAAATCTTCTAAACAAACTTGTATTGCTAGGTCTACTATGGAATCAATTCATAGCTTTAGACAAAGCAGGAAGAGGCGAGAATGGCCACTTCCTTGAAGATATTCCAATTTGGCCAAAACCGTGCTCGCTATATGCATACATTGCGATAGTCAATCACTATAGGTAGAGCATGAGTCATATGTATAACGGTAAGTCACGACACATTAAATGTCGACATAACATCAGAAGACAACTACTCTCTAATGGAATTATTTCCATAGAATATGTTAAGTCTAAAGACAACATAGCGGATCCACTAACCAAAGGGTTAGCAAGAGAGTTAGTTGAGAATTCATCGAGGGAATGGGACTTAAGCCTATTAAATAAGAGTTACCACAACGCAACCCAACCTAGTTGGTGGAGATCCCAAGATCTAGGTTCAAAGGACAACCGAGTTGTGAATGACTCGAGAAGGATCCTTTGGGAGTCTAACTCCTACCCATTTCTATGATGAAATAGTGATGTCTGCGGCTTTTAGGTTAATTAAAACTTCTAATGATTTTTATATCTAGGTAAACCTAGTGGAGTATGGCAGATACTCTTCATAAAAATCACCTATGTGAGTGTGAATCGGGCGGTTACGTGAGATTTGTGAAGGGCTACAATTCTCTAGAGCACTCATGAAGACCAAAGTTGTTCAGGGCCAAAATGAACACAATAGTGAGAACTAAAGCGTGTGCAGGAATATCTTGTGTGAGTTCTATTGTCTTGGTTTACACAAAACGAATAGCTTCAAGACATCATGTTCACTGATTAGCTAGTAAATCCGATAGTGTCTCACAAGGGAAGGTTCAAAGCCAAAAGCTACCTATCCTTTGCAGAATATTTTCAATTTCTAAACTCTCTGATTAGATCATGTTGTTGCATTTTCTCTCCGTCAAATTCCATTCATGTGGGGGATTGTTGGAAAAATTGTTTTATATAGGCATATTTTTTAGCCCATTTTGGGTGGACCCCAAACGTCTTTTGGGGTGGGTCCGAAGAGGTGAAGTGTTCCTTGCCGCGTGGCAAGTCACACAGTGAAGACGGAACGTCAAAACCATTTATGAGTGAATGGGAAGATGACGTCGTTTTCGGGTCTAACATTAATGTGGAACTTTAATATAAATGTAAATTTATTTTTTGGTTTCCTAAAGTAATTTTCTTAAAAAAAAAATGATTAAACTATTCAAATAGTTTAAATATTAATATTCCACATGTTTAGATCTTTTCCACCTTTTAACATTTTTGAATATATTATTGAAATTGTTTAAATCCCATCAGTGCCTTTGACATTGGTCTCCAACGGTACTATTCTGAAATAGTGTTATATCAACACTTTTATATTTAGAACCTACGGTTACTTTTTTCAAAATTTGAACAATAGTGTTGTTTGGCAGCGGTTTAACAGGTTGCACTGTTGGACATTTGTCTATATATATAAAGCCATATTTCAAAGATCGGGAGGCCCCGATTTTTCAAAATCTTTGTGATCCGAATTTTCCATCCGAGATAGGAAAAAATCAGTCTGCAATTTTGTTTCTTTGCTGTCCATTTTCTTTTAGTGAATTATTCTTCATATATAATTTTAGGAATAAATATTCAGAGAGTTAGAACACAGGTTTGGTTCGCCGAACAAATTTATTTGAAGTGCTTCTATAAATTTGTGAAGATCATTGTATCCTGGGAGATAGACGCCATTCTACCGTAAGCACCATAGCGGGGCGAATCTGTCTTAAGGACAGAGTGTCACACACTCGACTTGGTCTTGAATTATTTTTTCCGGTTCAATAAATAAATCTGGTATGTAATTTATTTATTTTGTTTGGTTTAATTCAGTTTATTTTAATTACACAGAAGATTGTTCCAACATGATTAGTAAGACGAATTTTCTAGGCCTGAATAAACGGTATCGAGTGGTAGGAGTATGAGTTCGAATTTCTGCGTGTGTATGAGTCCACGACTTCTGCTACATGGTTGAGTAGCTCTGTTGGGTGAACCTCAAAGGTCACGTCTTTGTGGTTAGGCTTGTAATGCTATATAAACAAAAAAATTCATACATAATGATGTAGTTCATTGTGAGCTTTTCATTTCAAAATAAAACACCATCGAATATGAATTTATTTAGGGTAATGCTATGTGAGACATTTAGTTATTTGTTTGATAGAAAATTTAAAACTTATAACATTTTTCATTTATTTATAATAATATAATGTCACATCATTCTTGTTAAATTTTTCGTATGAATTTTATATATTTAAAATTTTCCTTTTATTTATTTAAATTTCACACAACTAGCTAGTCGATCATTTATTTTTATTGCAAGACAATCAAAAAAGCATAAATTAATGAAAAAAAATTATCAATAAATAATTTATATCATTATTTTTTGGTCTTTCGTTAAAATAATTTATATTTGGACAAATTAGGCTAGTTGATTTTGTACTTTGTCAGTTGTGCCAATTTTAATTTCTATAATTTTAATTGGTTTGATTTAATCCTAAATTTTGAATTTTGTCTTAATTTAGTCGAATTTTAATAATCTTAATTGAATTTTTGACCAAATATGGCATTAACTTTTTGGGCTAAATTAGTAACAAAAAGAAAAAATAGACTAAAAAATTATAATCATTTTATTTTTTCTCTCACAAAAGTCTAAAAAAAAAAAATCAAACAAATTTTTTAATTTAAGCAAAAATAGCCAAAAAAAATCACATGCCAAACGACAGTGAGTCTCAAGTAGGCTTATTTTGATGTGTAAATGATAAATTCACCACAACTCTCCTCCTCCTCCTCCTCCTCCTCCTCCAAGCGATGGTCCTCGTACTATTTAATTTCATGCAGCATAGGTACACATATAGCTCTCAAGGTGGAGCAATGTGAAATTATGACTTTGCGACAAACACACTTATTTTGATGTGCACAATACCTAATTAATGCACCACAACCATCAGCCTCTTTCTCCTTCTCTTGTAACCAGTGATTTTTGTACCATTTCATTTCATGTAGCACAAGTACAAAAATAGCCCTCAAGCTCAAGCTGGAACAATGTATGACTTTGTTAATAGTTGATGCAAAAGAGATTTTCGTTTAGGATATGAGTTGACTTTTTAACTTTTTAACTTTTTATAGCCTCGGATTGAAAAGTCTTATTTGGGATAGGCTAATTAACTTTTTTGACTTTTGTAAGAGAAAAAATAAAATAATTATGGTTTGGATTTGATATTTTGTCTTATTAACTTTTTAACATATTTTATCTTTTTGTGATTAAAATAGTTAAAAAAATCAAAAAGTTTGACATGCCAAACGAAAGCTTAATTGGTTTTTTTTGTGACCTTGGACTTTCACCTTGAGCGGTGTTCGGTACCAAGCAAAGAAGAGTTTTCTCTTGAAGATGAGAATCCTATGAAAAGGCAACAAATATGAATTATTAAAATAAAACTTGTAACGGATTCATAGATTCAAATTGAATCGATTCAGTCCAGTTTAAGCTCCACATGTAATACCCATTACTTTGGAGTCTCCAAAAAAATGCTAGGTGAGAAATTAACCCTTCATTTGTGTTTCTCTCTCTCTCACACACACGCACACACAAACATATATTTTAAAGAATGAATGTGTTGTCTCTATAACACCAAATTAAATGAAGTAAAACATGGTCCAAACACCACAACTACAGACATAGGATCCATTCACTCAATCAATTTTTGTTATGTTGTTCTTCACGATGATGATGGTTGTCATTTCCTTTCCCATGTTAATTGCTGGCCATCAATCACAAAGGTAATTTTTTTTTTTTGCAACAACACTAAAGACTCATATTTTGCACCCACAAATGCATCTACAATGATGTAGTAAAAGTAGTAAGTCCCATATAATTGAATGTATAACCAATTAAAAACTAACACTTTATCAAATCATATCATTGTGGGTTAAATTATGAAAAAAAATTTAAGTTCTCAAAAATTTTCTTTTTTTTTGGAAAAATAACCATTGCCATGTTAGTTGTAGGCCATCAATCACAAAGGTTTTTTTTTTATTTTTTTATTTTTTATTTTTGAGAAAATCACAATTCAGTGAAATTTTTAAAAATTTATTATTGTATACTTTAATATTTGTAAAATTTATCATTAATTTATAAATATTTTTTAAAATATACACTAACATTTAATCTTCTCTAATTTTTCACCAAAGAACAAATCTAACCTGTGAAACATCCTTGTCTTCATGAGTCCGTTTTAGTGTAGTTTTTGGTTACCATTGATAATTTCTTAAAATTTTCAAAATTTTCTTTTTGGTAATTAGTGAGATCACACATTATTGGGCTCAAAACTCTCGTTGCCAACTTAAATAGGAGTGCCACCTTTGATTTGAAATATATTGGCTGTTTAGTATAATTTTTTATAAATTAAGAATAAGTTATTTTAATAATTTTTTTATTTTTATGAAAATATATGCAGAAAAATAGAGAGAGTGATGTGATAATTTATAGTGACTTTTTTACTTTTTGACTAAAGTTGAAAGTTGCCAAACAAGGCCTAAATATTGGTAATAAAAAATAGAAATTAAATGTATTTCTTTGTGGGGAAAGCACCAATAAATCCCAAATTTAGGAATGTTAATCCATTTAGTCCCGAAAATTTTTTGTTGAACTAATAGGTCCTATTTCCCAAGAAGTTTACTATATATCTTTTTATGATTTCCCTTCAAACATCAAACATTTCAAACATCAAACATTATTCATCAAACATTAGCAACATCAGAATTACTTATCAAACATCAAAAATTAGCAACGTCAGGATTATTAGTATGATGTTGGTGAAAACATTAGCAACGTTAGAATTACATTATCGAAATAATATCAAACATCATCATCAAAACAACGTCAAGCATCGCAACATCATCATCAAAACAACATCAAAATAACGATTAAACAATTTTTTAAATAACGATTAAAATAACATCAGACATCAAAATAACAATTAAATAATTTATCTGATTAAACATCATCATAATAATTTTTTTGATCAAACATCATCATAATTTATTAGCCCTAAACACAAAAATTCAGATCTGAAAAAATGAAGATGGAGAGAAAGAGAGTGAAAAAGAGAGAAGGTAATCGCCATCCATTCAGTGCTGTGGGAAAGGATTCATCGCAGTTGGGGATGGTGGATCGCGACAGTGGAAAGAAGCAATGAATCGATCATGAGCGCCTCATCTATGTCCGACAGTGATGTGCAAACATTAGATTCATTGATGTTTGTGGGTGTTATGTAAATCCCCCACAGATTCAAACATCAGATTCATCAGATTCAAACATCAGATTTATTAATCTATATATATATATATATATATATGTTGATTCCAAACTTTCTGTATCTATCTCTATATTTGTATCTATATATGTATTTGTGTGTATATATATATAGAGAGAGAGAGTATCGTCATTCTCTTCTGTTTCACCATCTTCGCATTCGTGGTCACAAACAAGGGGGTTGGAGAGGTGGTGTCTTGGAAGGGGTACAAGGAATATAGGCTCGGAGATTACTCAAATTGGTTGCAGAAGAGGGTTAATAGTACCAAGAAGTGGAACAAGATCAAGAGTTGCTTGCAGGACAGTAAGGTTTGCAAGAGCTTGATTGATGATGGGTCTAACACCACTGCCGATCAATTCTATCTCGAGCACTTCCCCAAACAAAATTAAGAATATTATATTTAAATTAATGTTGAAGACAAAGAAAAATAGGGAGGCTGGATGTTGTTTTGATGATGATGTTTGATGTTGTTTGATGATGATATTGTGATGTAAAAAAAAGATTAAATGATTTACAAAAAAATACTCAGGACTAGATAGAGTAACTTTTTTTAATATGAAACTTATGAGTAATTTTTTCTTTCTTTGTCTGCTTCTCAATAATTAGTTTATTTAATTATTTTTATCTTGTAAGCTGTAAGCATACAGTTTTCAAATATAAAAGATATAGGATACCAAACAGTCACATAGTTGGCCATTCATAATGGCATAGGTAGTTTTTGATAAAATTAGAAATTAAAAAATATGAATTAAATACTATAAAAATTGAATATTAAACTTTTTTAAGTTGACAAATTATTTGATAAAAATTTCAGTGTTAAACTATTACAAGTTTAATATATATATATATAAAAGATAAGATTTGAAATTTGAAATTTATTATTTTTTAATTTTTAATTTTTTCTTTCAAATTTTATATTATGTTAGTGCGGTGATGGTGGCAGTGCCATTGGCGATGGTATAGTGATTGTAATGTTAGGATAACGGTGGTGGCTATGGCAATAGTAGTGATAGTGGTGACGGTAGTGAGTTGCGGTAGTGGCGGCGGCAACGTATGGTGGTGGGGTGTGATGATGATAGTGAAATGATGGCAGTGTGTAAGGGAGTGCACAGTGCAATTCAGTGTGGTTTAAGGATAAAACTAAAACTAAATCATGGATGACGGATTGACAAATTTATTATCTGTAGCCAAACTGTGGTTTACGCAGTTTCAACCTATTAGTTGAATGACTAGTTTCCAAAAAAAAAAAAAAAAACCTATTATTTAAATGAAGAATAATCTTAAATAATTTTCAAATATTTACATAAAATATCATACTAATTTACATAATATTTTTTATATATATATAGCATTGATTTGTACTAAATTTCACATCTCAAATCGCTCTCACACTAATTTTTACTTTGATATTTGATTAGAAGTATTAAAAAAAATATATGTATTAACTATGAAGGGACAATGCGGTTTTCAAAGCAGATTATAAATTTCAAACCTTAGATCAAACCAACTAACAGTTAGCGGGTGGATTGGTGTGGATTAGACGGTTTTAGTGGACTGGGCGTGTGTTGACAATGGTGGCGGAAGTGGTGATAGTAGTAGTAGAGAGATAGTGGCAGTGGTAGCAGTTACAATGGTAGGGTAACGGGATGACAACAATGGTGACGTGATTATGTATAACAGTACTAGTCAATACTTATACATAAACAGTTAGAATTAAATAAGAATCCTGCTGCTTAAATTTTTTTTAACTTTTAATCTATATTTTAAATGTTACTTAAATTTGTAAGTCATACATTGTGATTATCAAATGACTTTATTAATCTTCACTTCATAAATTTAGTTTCGGATACTGAATGAATTATCAAACACCAACTTATTAACTACTGAATAATGAGGTCTAGTTTGTTTTCAGAGGTAGAATGAAGGAGATTCATAGTGAGGGAATTGATAATGAGGGGATTAAGTAAAATTGTGTTTGCTTTGATGATAATTGTTAGTGTAGGAATTGTTAAATTATTTTTATATAAAATAATAAAACAAATAAAAAATACAAAAAATTAAACATTAATGTTCAAAAAAAATGCCCAATATGTAAAAAATAAAAAATAAAAATTCTAATCCCCTCACTATTTTTTTAATACCATCTCCACCTCCTCCATCCCAATTCCCCTTCCAACCTCCGCCTTAATCCCCTCTTCCATCCTAATCCCTTCCCCAACTCTACAAACAAACACAATACTAATAAGCTTCACCTCCATTCTAATTCTATCCCACCCTCTACACCCAAAACAAACGGGCCTGAATTATCAAACTCCAACTTATTAACTCCTGAATAAGGCACGCATTTTACATGGACATATAAATATTTATTTGTATGATCTCTTCTTCTACTATATAAATGTTGCTTCCTAAGCTCCTCAATTCTCAACTCTAACTCTCTCTCTCTCTCTCTCTCTCTCTCTCTCAAATGGAAACCTCAGCTGCTAAATTTATTTTTGTATTTGTTTATGCCCTCATCATCACACTCAGCACCCTGCAAGAAACAAATGGAGTTTTAAATGGAGAGACTCAAAAAATGATAAGTGAGGCTAACAAGAATGGCCCTTATCTAGGGTTGGTTATTCCAAACCTATTTGAGATGAACCCTCTTCTTCAATCTCCAAGCTTCACATCTTCCAACCTTACCATAGATTTTCAAGGCAAGTGTTCCCTTGAAAATAAAAAAAAATTCCTAGATCACTCCATTTTTCTCTAGCTTCAATTACCTTTTCTTACTTACTTTGCATTTCATGTTTCATTTTATTTTATTTTTTTCTGAAGGAAGGAGATTTCGATTCAGAAAAATTGATGAAAAGGATGTCATATTGGTCATGACTGGACTTGGCATGGTACGTAGTTTTTTAATTCTCTTTGGAGAGTTCTTTATACACAAATTACAGCACAAAAAGTAAGTTCAAAGTCCACTTTATGAGTCTAAGGCAAAGTTTGGGAAGCTGATCTGGGGCTAAATTAGCCAGTAAAGGACAAATTAGGCTTATTTAGCCACGTCCGGACAAAACTGCTTCACGAGTTGGTTTGAAATGTTGACTGGGGTAAATTTACCAAAATACCATGAAGAGTTGCCTCTGCTTCTGAGGCGTATGGCACTACAAGAAATGTCACGTTTAGCTACCAAAATATTGGTCGCCAAAAGTCACATTTTTTGTCGCCGAAACCATTTAGCGACCATAACATTTTGTCGCCAAGCTTGTCGTCTTTAACCTGTCGGCGATAGTATTGGCGACTAAAAGTCTTTTGGTCGCCGAAAGTCACTACATTTGGCTACTAATATATATGTAGTCGGCAAAAGGCATCTAATCAGCGACTAATATATTAGTCGCCGAATGTGGCTGTTCGGCTACCAACCTGTTTTGGTCGGGGAAGGCAGCACTTTTAGCCACTATGTGATTCGTCGCTGAAAGTAGACATTTGGCTACTATATGTCTGTAGTCGGCAAAAAGGCACTTTCCGCGACTAATATATTAGTCGCCGAATGTGGCTGTTCGGCTACCAACCCTGCACTGGTCGGGGAAGGCAGCACTTTTAGCCACTATGTGATTCGTCGCTAAAAGTAGACATCTGGCTACTATATGTTTGTAGTCGGCAAAGTCATCTTTCCGCGACTAATATATTAGTCGCTGAATGTGGATGTTTGGCTACCAACCTGTTCTGGTCGGGGAAGGAAGAACTTTTAGCTACTAAATAATTCGTCACTGAAAGTACACATTTGGCTACTAATTTGTCTGTAGTCGGCAAAAGGCAACTTTAGGCTACAAAAATATTTAGTAGCCAAATATTTTAACATCTTTTTTTTTTTTTTTTAAATAAAATTTTCTAAACCACCTATATCCATTATTAATACAACCTGTACCCTGTATAAACAATATAATCCATCAACGATAAATATGTTATCAAGCATTCAACGTGCACACATTTCATTTCCAACCATCCAAAAAATTAATACTAAACGTCCACTTATATATATATTACAAATTTCATACAAACCATGTCTAATCCCACGTCAATAATTTAATTCCATACATAATACTGGAATAACCAAATTTACCTGTACACCTAGAACTTCTGTACCACAACAAAAATTATATTTTGTACTGCCACAAATTAGCTGATATTTACTCTACATCCAAAAATATTTTGTACAAACCACTATATATACGGATAGAGATATAAATACAATGTCCTCCCGTACTTATCAACAAAAACATATCCACATTTGTATGTCCAAAAACATCTGCAAAAAAGGGGAAAAACATCATTAGACAAAGAGGGAAATAAAATTGATGTAAATAAAACAAAAATAAACCATAAATATTTCACTCCACTTCAATCACACTCTTGTTTAGCTATTTTGACCTTGACGAAACTAAATTACAATGCTCGCACCAAGAAAGGAAACTTATCATCATTTGCACTTTACTAGAACCAATAATAGGTTTCAGAAATATATACATGATGATTATTGAGACTTAGTCATTGAACCCACCTATTTCATGTTTCACTCTTTACTATCGCAATTGGTGAGATCTCCATGTCATTTCAAACCTTTCACAAACAATTTATTTCTTTCTGCAAAACTTGAACATAAAAAATAAAATAAAATAAATAGAAAAAAAAATATTACATTTCAGCTAACCCACCTAAACTTTAACCAAGCTTTTAGACCAGATTCTTTCACCTCTACTCCTCAATTGGAGTTCAATAGAAGGCAGTTACATTTCAGTAGTGTTCAATGAATGGGTTAAAGCCACTAAAACATTTTCATACATTTAGTATAAATGCAGATCCTAATATTGCTACCAAAAGCTATGTTCAAGCTACATACAAAATCAATGAAGAGGCTGTGTCGGATATTTTCAGATTTACACACCATAATTTTGAAAGTAATTAAATAAGATATAGCTGAAGATGTTTCTCAACCTAATTTAAATTATCAAGCAAAATAAACAACCCAGCAAAACGAAATAATTTTCATATAAGTTCCCATCCAAGAGCTCAAGTCAATATATAAATCTTTGAATGAGAATATAATGTAAGTATAAGCTCTTTCACATTGCATAAGAAGCAATATTTCTCTTATGCAATAAATGGTTAAGTTAAACACAAAATTTCCCTGGTTAAAAGGCATATGGGCCCAGTTATATTATAATTGACAGGGATAGGCCCACAAGGACCACGGCCCACCATGAGTAAACCCAAGCCCACCATTTAGACCCCATTACACAACCCGGTCAGTAAAACCCGGTACAGCTGGAAGCCAACTGAGCAGGAAAGGCCAATGATGCTCGGACACATGGCAGGTGCAGAACAGCCCATGTCAGCAGACAAAGATCTGCAAAGTTATTGCCACAGCACATCACCATTAATGCAACCCATCACCGCATTTATTGCGACAACACCCCTCAGCCGGAATGGCACCCCCTCACCCTGAACGAGACGAACCACGGTGCAAGCTTTCGGCAAAAAGGTCAGAACGACTAAGACAGCGAAATGATTACCAGAGGATATAAGCAAAGCTCGAAGACAAGAAGAAGGTTAAGTTTTCCATCTCCTATCTCTCTCTCTCTCTCTCTACATTTCTGTCCATCACCTTCTCTAATTCACACACCGGAGGGTTCGCCGGGGGACTACCCCGTTCCCCGATTGAACTTGTTTGCAGGTTATCCAGTGGGCTTGAGGAGCTTGGATCGGTCCAACCCATCCACGAGGACTCACTGTATCATCAATAATGCCTACAAAATCAAAGACCAAACATGGCATATGCAATCAAAGTCATGATCAAACAAACAAGTCATAATATATATATCCTCATTCTCTATCGAGAAGTCACCATATTTTGAGATATCAAGCTGAAAACCACCCTCACAAATCCGTAGGTAATAGATTTCTTTATCAAGTACAATTTCAATATCAGCTAATAACTGAGTTGTATGTAACCATTCACATGAAACCATTACGCCCTCAATTAAGTAAAAAATTTCCAAAATATATATATATATATATGTTCTACAGATGCTCACACCACAACAACATATATTAATACATCAGACAAGATTAATAAAGCACACTGCTAAGTAAGTTCAATCTAATTAAGTAAACACCGAGTTTGTTATTAATAATAACATCAATAACTCCCAAGGTTAGTAGCTGACTCTAAAGCAGTACTTTCAAAGCCATCTGAAGCATTGATTGAAGGCATGTCCCAACCACCAAGGAAAACCACAGTGCATGGGTGAAGGGAACTACATAGGGCTTGGTTTCTTTTTCTGTGTTTTTTTATTTTTATTTACTTTTAGTTTTTAACCTATGGAGAAAGGAATGGAGAATCAAATTCCACACCGAACTCATCATTGAGGCTAGAACTTCACAAATCACAACTTTTACACGACTAAAGAACTGTGCCTTCTACCAGGTGTAGTATGAAAACAAAGAAATACCCTCTAGTACAAGATTTGGTAACTATGGTTCAGGGCAGTGGTTAAAAGGCCATCTTAAGGGTGATTGTAATAAGTTTATGTTGTTACGTTGGGTGGTGAAAATACATGAAGCTGTAGGATTTGCTTTGGTGTATAAACCAGGTAAAGCTTTAGAGCTTAGTAGCACAAGGCCATGAGTTTGGGGTTGTTCTTCATCAACATAGCAGTCGTACGACAAATGGATAGATTGACTAGTCTTGTTCAATTTTTATTGTGGGAAATTAAGGACATTAAGAAGCTTAAAGAAGTGCAGAAAATAAAGAGCCAAGAGTTAAGGGGGTTCATGAACACAGAGTCATTGGACAACCAAGAGAACAATTAGGCTTCTTCAATCGGGTTTATTGGCTTAAAGAAATTCGTAAAATTAAGAAGTAGAACATATATCAATATATAAAACTCACCCAAAGAAGAAATTAACAAAAAAAAAGAATAAAATAATACTCTATTAACACCTCAGCTGAGAATTATTAGCTTCTAGAGAACTATGCAAACAATCAAGAATTAAACTATTAGCATGATCCTGAAGGTAAATATTGAACTGCACAAGTGCACTAAATGTTCTATAAACTTAGCTCCAAAATGGCTGTTCTTATGTATGTATGTAGGTCTTACTGTCATTTGCGCATTCCTCAACACATTTGCATTAGAAGTCATTGCTTTTATTGATATCATTTCAATATGGTGGCAGGTATGCTATTTTTGGCTCTCTACCTTGCTTTAAAATTTCACCTTGCTTTAAAATTTCACCTTGCTTTCAATTGGTTACCTTCAAAGTAGAGGAAGTACCTGCTTTCCTATTTACATGTTGTATGTATGATTGGAGGCACAAAGCTATATATGTCAAATCACTGTGTAATATTCAATTCATTTCGACATTATGTATGATTGAAGGCACAAAATCTATATGTTTCCGATTTCCCACCCCGAACCCCTTTGTTCGACTAAGTTTATGACATTTTCAACTCTAACTCCCAACTTATGTGTCCTACTTACATACCGTCTATCCCTACATGTCACATTTTTCACCAGGAAGCTTCCCGTTACAAAAAAATTGTGGCTCGGGGGATGTTTTGCATTTTCAGCCCCCGAACGCCTTTTTCGAGTATGTTTGTGACATTTTCAACCCTTACTCCCAAATTGCTGACATTTTCAACTCTTAAAGCAACCATATTTAAACAAAGTAAGTGTGACATTAATGAAATTGTTCTTACCAAAAAGCAAACATCAGATGCCCAACTTAGATTCCCAAGAGTTGTGACAGTTTGGCTACTACGTTGTTAAGATGTGCGACCTTTGCATTTGTCTCCTCCCTTGCCTTTTGTCCCTCCTCCCGCTCTTTCAACATCTCATTGGATAATTGAATGCGCTCCTCTCGCTCTTTCAACAGCTCATTGTAACATCTCTCGCGCTCCTCTCGCTCTTTCATTAACTCGCCATGATCTTTTTCCCACTCCTCACGAAGTGCCTCCACCTCAACTCGCATTGCCTCCATGTCCTTATCGTGTGCTCGTGATACAAATATGGTAGAGGGTTGTGGGCCACTCCCAAATCCAAGCAAGTACCTTTTCTTCTGTCCAAGCACTTGCATTGAAATCTCCTCTTGTGTCAATGGCGTCCCCGACTCGATGGCAGCCGCTTGTACATTGACCATCTCTTGCTATCATTGCAAATAAATAAGTCGAAAAATACTTTGGCAACATATATGTATTACTGGGTACTAAGGAGAAGAAAATATTGAATACATATATTTCCTTGTCACATACTTACATGCAACTCACGGCATTTCGGATAGATCCAATCTTTCGTTTTCTTTGAAGTGTGGCTGTCCTCATAGAACTTTGGGAAATCCAACTCTCCATTTTTTGCTACCTGTTAACATATCAACATATAAATCAATGACACTTTAAGCAGATTATTGCAGACAGATTTGTATGATAACAGAGTTTTTGCAGACAGATTAGTAGTTTAGACACATTTCTTTGTAGACAACAACACTAATGAAGAAATCTACCAAAGATACTTAGTAAGAGATTGAACCCCTCCTTTAACAGGTGGCAGATAACCTCCTCCATAGCAACCATGCAATGGTTAAGTCTTCACAAAATATTAGAAATGTAAGTTTAAAATGAAGCCTAACATAGACAATATATCAATTATTTTGTTTATTGGAAATGGAAACAGACATGAGAGGATATCTTCTCTGCATATAATTTTGTGAATGCAGACTATTCACCCATACTAACCAGACTATTCAGCCGTACTAATCAGCCATACTAACCAGACTATTCAACACCATGTAATGTAAAGACAGCAGCAAAGGACTTAATGCAGATGTTCCAACAGATTTTTGCGAACACATTTTTCAGATTTTGTCAAACATATTCTGTCCAACAGATTTCTGCAAACAGATTTTCGCATATAGCCACTTATAACCACTTCAGATTATGTGTATTCTAACAAGTGTTCACTTTCTAAAAATCTGTTGAAACAGAATTGAAACAGAATTTTTGTAACAGATTGAAACAGACCAAACAGATTGTACAAACAGACTTTTTCAGATTAGTTCAAACAGATTTTTGCAAACAGATTGTACGTCCGATTTTTTCAAACAGATTGTTGCAGATTTTGTCAAGCAGAATTGAAACAGATTTTCCCAGTCATCTTTTGCAAGACAGATTTCAAATGAAAAATAGAGTATATTCCTTGGACAGATTTCAAAACATTACAAAGGATTCAAGTTTCATATCCAAACATTACAAAGGATTCAAGTTTTAAAAAACATCAAACTCACCATAGTAGCCATTGCGATAGGAAATGAGCAAGACCCATTGGTATGATTGTACGGCAATTGACTCCTATTACTCTTGCCAGCTTTTGACCGTTTCTAAAAATAAGACAAACAGATAAACAATTTTATGTTAAATACTAAGGCATATCACATTTTCACATAGATATATGTACTCTATCTAGTCTATTATTTTACCTGGTGAGATGCATCTTTCCATGCCACATCGATCAAATGCTTCCAATTATCTAAACTCACCCCTACGGGCGGATGAGCATAGATATCATCACGTGTAAGTCCCTCTAACAATTCGAACTCTTGCTTCAAGTTGTACCTCCAATCTTTGTACAACCCATAGGCCTTCTTATTCACAATCTCTTGTGCTTGTATGTCATTGTGGAAATCGTCTCCAATTTGAAACTTGTCCTACATGCATAACAAATTGAAATTTTAATCAATAAATAATAGTCTTTCTTATTAACATACATAATACAATTACATCTTGTGGACAAGTAATATTACTTACAAGAACTCCTTGGATGACGGCAGCTTTTGTAGTCTCATCAAGATCCAGCCACGACTTCACATCTTTCAAAGGGCACAAGGTTCTAATTTGAATTCCTAACTCGTTAGTTGCTGGAGTGGCATAGTTGCCAGTCATTGCATTCAACCCACGATCGATGTGAACATAACATTTTTCCCTTTCTTGGCTCGAATTATTTTTGTATGCCTTTGCCAAGTGTCGGTCCGCTGCACAGACAGGGCTTCAAGTCCCTATTCACAAAATAACAACACGAAAATTGGCTACAAATTGGGTACAAAAAACAATGGCAATGGTTAGTGAGTTTATGACAAATTTGAAGAACTTTACTCTTACCTCGCCCACTTTCATTGCGTTTGAGATGGGGCTTGTGTCTCATCAGAATCAACCATTGGTTGGCTAGTGGCATTATGAGATGGTCCCACATTTGATCGGACGGGGAGAACACGAGATGAGTCATCGGGTGATCCTAAAGGAATAGCAGCTGGCGAGTCTGTTTACATGCGTGAGTGTCTTTTTTCCGGCAGCCTCTTTAATCCAGAGCCATTTTCCAATCACCGATGCACGATCTTTGGAACAGTGTTTTCAGTTATGGATTAAATTTGTGTCACATGAATAAACTGAAAAAAAATACATCACATGAATAACCTGATAAATATACATCACATGAATAAACTGAAAAAGTAACTGAAAACACCTGATGAATAAAAGAAAATAAGGTGGCAGCAAAAGAAACAAATTGTAGTTTTCAAAAGAAACTCATGAATAAACAATGGATTGGGAGCACACTCTTGGTTATAGTAGTTTTCAAAAGAAACAAATTGTTGGACTTATTGGGATTTAGTGGCAGCAAGCCCCAGTCTGATGCATATTTCAAGCTCATATTGTCATACTTGAAGAAAAATTTATAGCATATCCACCTTTGCAATTAACAAATTCACCAAGAACAAGAAAATAACAAGTGCAACTTACCTGGGTTTGTTGGATGAGAACAGACGGATTTCACACTTCCTCTGTGCCCTAACAGTGTTGCAATACGAAGAACAAGAAAAAAAAATCAGCAACTTAGCATCTTCCTGCACAAATTCAGACCATAACTAATGTTAGAAAATTACAAAAGGAGGCCAAAAAGGAGGCCAAAAAGAAAATTACAATTGGGAATTTCCTATGACAAGTTTAGGCTTGTTCTAAATTTTCTCAGGTGTTGAAGCTAGGTGATCTCACATGGGCAGGGGGCCTCATGCTAACCAGATGCTTTTGTCCTTCAACATCTCAAATTGCCCCATGTTAATGTCAATCATTTTTCCCATCTCTCAATAAACATTCTGTTTTACACATTTCAGTGTTAAATGAGAGAGCTGAGTACACAATATCAGGCTCGATGATGAACACCTTAATAGTCTATATCAAATATCATAAAATATACATATATATATATAACAATATAATTCCAGTAAATTTTAGAAGAGAGAAAAACACACTCCCTTAAGTGGTGGATTCAAGTTGCAAGAACATCATCATTGTGCCAAAGGGATTGGCCAGCTTATATTGCACAGCCTAGTCATTTATAGACCCTAAGACTTGTATTCAAAAAATAAAATAAAAAGATCCCTCACCTTTTTTAGACCATAAACCCTGAGATCTAGAGCTTTCTGTACATTGCATTTCATTAGAATCGAGAATTTAAGAGCCGGATCTGGGTTAGGTCTAGTAAGTGCTTTTATAAAGTAGTTGCGGATCTCCGGTATTGTAAGCTGGATCAGATGAGAATACCTGCAAAAATTAGAAATAAATAATCATTTTAATAGGCAATGGAAGCACATAGCTAATCTAGTGATGAATATGAAAACACCTTTCGTTTTCATTCTAAAATGAATCAGGATATGTAACATAATTCCACACTTGGTAATCATGGAAGATTGTTTTCTCAAGGTTTTTTGACATAGCAAAGTGCTCATTCATATCCAGTCAATACTAAGTTTGCTACATCACAGCTCTTGAGATTTTGATCAAATTAAAAAATGCAATATTTTAAAATAATAGAGGATATGAATTTTCTTTGTGTTCTCTCAAAGAAGATAATTTATCGAGCCCTTTGAAAATTGCCATAGTTACTCATACTATGTGGACTGCACCTTTACACATACCTAGTTATGAGAGTGCTCTAGTTCATCTACTATGAGGTTTCCTAATTTCAGCCTTATTTGGATCCATCTGGTATGCTGTAACACAACATCAAGGTTTGTATAGAGGCTCTTACCCTCACCATGTATATCCACATCCAAGCCATGCTTTTGAGTCCGAATTTGAACCGATCTTGATTTGAGAACGTTGTGAATTGTCAAAACCATTTTCCATGGGGAAGGTGGCATCTGACAGGTGGAGCTTTGTATAATGGGTAGTCAGAGAGCTTCGTTGTTAATACCAGTTAGAAATGCAGCACTTGGACCGGGAAATGCTCAGTGTACCAATGGAATTGGTTTTTAACATTCAAATCTTTGCTAGGTACCTCTCTCTCTCTTTCTTTCACTCTCTCTCTCTTTCTCTCTCTCTCTCTCAGCAGCATAATTTATCAGAGCCACTGAAAATTGCCATAATTTTGCTGAGTACATGACTTGGCCCCATTATATAATTGATGGCCATAACAGTAGAACTAACAGTAGTCAAACCTAAGCAGCCATAAGGTAATTCATCATCAAAGGCAGAATCACTTATATTAATCTACATCATCTGATGCATGACCTACTGATACATGTGTTTGACATGTGTAGTTGACATGTGTAGTTGGACAATTAAGGGTATGATACATGTGTTTGACATGTGTAGTTGGACAATTACCAAGCAAACGTAGTTAGTAATTCGAGTTAATCATAGAGCTATGAATAGTACTTCCATATTATGTATAAAATGTTCTATGGCACCTTATGAACACCGTTTTACCCTAGAAAATAAAATAAAATAAATATATTAAGAAATATGATTATTTTGTTGTGTCCCCGTGTATTTGGACATGAGAATTAGATGAACTAGACACTTAGGTACATATTATCATACACACATAATAGAGTCCATGTACATGGCAAATGACAAGATATTGATTGACTCTCTAATATGGTTTTTATTATGAAGTTTAAATTCTTTATTCTATGTGATTGGTTGTTTGATGACAGTGCTGGTGTGAAGGCCGATGTTTCACTTCCTGGGGCTACACCGCAAGATGAGGAATGCACAGAGAAAGAATGCCATAGGAAGAGGTATATTTGTAGCACTGTGCTCTCTCTTACTGCAGTCTTTAAAAGTCTATTGTGTTGTGTACTTGACAATGCTGAGAATTACAAATGAAATGCCTTGGTGAAAACAAATATAAGCATATCTGCAATTATTTTTTATTTCCATATGCATTTGTTTGGTTTAAGTGGGATGACAGAATGCAGATTTGAAGCTTGCCAATAAGGAAAAAAGAAAATAAAATAATCAGAGCTTTTATGGCTATGCTGCCTGGACAAACAAAATGAAAGTAATTTTTTGTTATATGAATTTTGTATATCCTACCATAGATCGTACATTTTGTATATATATATTCAGATTTTGCACCAGTAGTGAAATGCTACATATATGATGATTCTTTAACTGTTATGAGTAAAAGTATGGAGTATTCATGTTGCTAGGTTATCGTTATAGTATAATCACCCATTATAAAACGGGTTAGAAGAGAATAAAGTAGAAGTAACAGTAGTCAAACCTAAGCAGCCAAAAGGTATTTCATCATAAAAGGCAGAATCACTTATATCAATCTACATCATCTGATACATGACCTACTGATTTCCCAGAACCTAAGCTTCCAAAACTGATTCCATGCCCTGGCCCACAGGTAATGTCTGAGGCCTGCACCTTCTGAGACCCACATACTATTGATATACAATCATCACACCACATGGAGGGTTGCACCACAGCCAAACTCAACTCCTGGCTCAACACCAGAAACAGAACTTGCTAAAGACCACCACACAGCTCCAAATTCAGAACAGAACAAACCTTCACTGCAGCCCACATACACAGACCCAGCACATTGAACAAAAACAAAAACGAAAAACATAACTGCAGCCCACATTTCAGATTTCCAGATTTCAGATTGAACAAACCTTCACTGCAGCCCAGATTGAACAAACCTATTGAATTTGCAAACCTATTGAATTTTGGAAATCTGCAGCCCATTGAACAAACCTTCACTGCAGCCCAGATTTCAGATTTCCAGATTTCCAGAATTTGCAAACCTATTGAATTTTGGAAATCTGATTTTCATAGAATGTAAAAGCTGTCATAGAATTTGTGAAAATCTGCAAATCTGGAAAATGTGGAAAATGTCAAAACTTAGAATTTGTCATAGAAATTTCAGAATTTTCAGATTTCCATATTTTAGATTTCCAGATTTCTAGATTTCAGATTTTCAGAATGTTCAGATTTCCAGATTTCCTTATTATAACTATAGAATTTTCATAATAATAGAAGTTTGACAAGCACCAATTGTTCCAAAAAAAAAACTCATTCATGACAGTGGTTTATATCACGAGATATTGACATTTACAAAGATAGATCCCCCTTCATTATAATGAGTTTCCTTTGCATTTATGCACCAGTTGAACATTTACATTGCTCTAATTATGACATGCACTAAACCATGATATACATCAAGATTCTACATCAACATCTGTATCCAAATCACTTTGTAGGTCATATTCTTCGTCTGTGTCGTCACCCTCCCTCATTAATCCATCTTCATCATCACAGATGAAGGCATCCTCTGTAACACCCTTGGCTTCTACACCTCCGACAGATTGCAACACTTCCATTGGAATAATTTCAGATTCAATGTCATGTCGACGCAAAACCACATCATCATCAATAGCCATAGCAGGTACCACCTCGGTGGTTTCTTCTTGTTGGAACACATCATCAGGTTGTACGACATCCATCTCTGGCACATCCTAAATTCCTCGATGTTGGAACTTTTCTACGACTCTCCAATTGGTACCTAATTTGGTGTCATTAACATAGAATACTTGTTCAACCTGACTTGGTAATACGAATGAGTCATCTTTGTACCATCGACTTGTTACATCAACTGTTGTGAAATGTGGTTCTACACGCATAGTTCTACTACTACCGCTGTTAAATCATTCACATTGGAACAATACAATCCGACATCTGAACAAATAGTTCAGTTCCCACACTCTGCACAAGTGTCCATAGAAGTGTATCAATTGCCCTTGATGCTCCCCTTCCACGACTAATCCAGAATTCTGACTTTTCCGACGGTTGTCACGGTCGATAGTATGATAACGGACACCATTACAAATACATCCTGAATATGTGTTCACTAAGCCACTAGGACCATTGGCTAATGACCACATATCATCAGTTGCTTCGGGGGAAACTTGGCTCCGCAATTCATTCATCTACATGAAGAACATGTGTCACGTTACTAGCATGCGTGACATTTACATAATGTACGATCTATGGTAGAATATGAGAAAACTAGCTTACATGATCTTTGAACCATTTAGGAAATTCTTTCCGATGTCTGTTTTCGATGTCGAACGCACCGGCTCTTTGGTGTAACAAGTTCTTGTGCTCCCTAGTTACAAGAAATGGGATTACAAAACTATTTAGCATCTGAAAAAGACTAATCAATTTACAACAAAAACATTATAAATACGTTTGAAGGACACCATACTCTACGTGTTTATCCACTTCTGTGCTATTGTGTAGGACAAACCAATGAGCCAACTCGCTCACCACGGACACATCGGACGCCCTTGTCATTAGACCAAAGGACGTCAGCTTTGAGTGAATACCGCCAACCCTAGGCCACGGTCACCCATGTCATAATTCCTTTCTGGGCGGTTAAACAATGTTTCAACTCCATCCAAATACATTGAACAAAATGTTGTACATTCTTTGGAAATGTAAGCCTCGGCAATAGAACCTTCAAGATGAGCTTTGTTGGCCACAAACCCTTTTAGACGGCCAAGCAACCTAATTTTGCAAGCCGATGTCAATGTTATACTGCAATATTTATATCAGCAGTAAAGCGTTAACTTAAATTTGACAGTAATACGAGGGCTGAGTTTATACCTCTCAATTGGGTACATCCATCAATATTGCACTGGGCCTCCAAGCATAGCCTCTCGAGGCAAGTGAATTGCCAAGTGGACCATGAAATCAAAAAAAGCCGGTGGGAAAATCATCTCGAGCTTACAAAGTATGAGTACGATTTGTTCATCCAATTTATGCAAATCTGAACGCCTCAATGTCTTTGAACACAATTGTTTGAAGAAATTTCCCAACTCAAAAAGTGTCGTTCCAATGTCCTTATTAAGGTAGCCCCGCATCCCAATTGGAAGAAGTCGTTGTATAAGGACATGACTGTCATGACTTTTGAGGCCAGATAATTTTCCAGCTTGAGTGGTCACGCAATTGGAGATATTTGCTGCATAGCCATCAGGGTACTTCATTGATTTCAAGAAATCACAAAAGCCTTCTCTCTCACGCATAATGTGTACAATGCGGGAGGCTTTTCAAAGGACCCATTAGAACGCCTCTTCAAGTGTAACTCTTTACGTATTTTCATGTCCTCCAAATCTAAGCGTGCTTTGTCCGTGTCCTTGTTCTTTCCATCTACGCTCAAAAGTGTCCCAACGACATTGTCACATATGTTCTTCTCAATATGCATGACATCAAGGTTATGTCAAAGCATCAACGTTTTCCAATAGGGCAAGTCAAACATAATGCTTCTCTTGCTCCAATTCAAATTTTGATGTTCATTCCTTTATCGTTTTTGATTTTGTGGATGCTTTCCATACGGCTTGTAAGTCCCAGAATCAATTTGCTCTAGTATTTGGTCCCCCGATAAGTCCGAAGGTTTGGACCTATGCTCCGTTTGACCATTGAAGAGCTTACTTGTTCGCCAAGTGTGGTTCTCAGGCAAGTGGCGACGAGCACCCATATACCCTATTTTACTCCGTAATCCCTACGACGATGCATTATTGTTACAATTAGGGCAAGCCAAGTAACCCTTTGTACTCCACCCTGACATGTTACTATACGCAGGGAAGTCATTTATGGTCCACATTACCGCCGCATGCATTCTAAAAATTTGCCCGTTCGATGCATCATATGTTTGCACACCATGCTCCCACAAATTCTTCAATTCTTCTATTAGTGGTTGCAAGTAAACATCAATGTCTCTTCCAGGTGCAGAACGTCCTGGAATAAGCAATGACATCATGCAATATGGCTCTTTCATGCACTTCCACGGTAGGAGATTGTAAGGCATTAAGATTACGGGCCACATGCTATATGATGTGCTCATATTTCCAAATGGATTGAAACCATCTGTTGCCAGCCCTAGCCTTACATTTCGAGCGTCATCAGTTAATGTCGGATGTTGCTTATCAAAGTCCTTCCATGCTTGACCATCAGCCGGGTGCCTTAATATGTCATCATCCACACGCTTTTCATTGTGCCATCTCATATCTCGAAATTTTTTTTTGGACATATACGCCTTTTTTCAACCTCGGTGTCAAAGGAAAGTACCGCAATACCTTGTGTGGAATCTTTTTACCACCATCATCGTTCAACTTGTATCTACACGCGTCACATGTAGGGCATTTCTCCAAATTAGCACTCTCCTTCCAAAATAGTGCACAATCATTCTTGCACGAATGAATTGTTTCATATCCCAACCCCAAGTCACGTAAGAACTTCTTATCATCATAGAGTGTCCATGGAATTGTTTGATCACATTCTGGTAGAATGTCCTTGAATACCTGCATAACCATATCGAATGACTTGTTGCTCCATTTGTTGTACACCTTCACATGAAGCATCTTAATGACGAATGATAACACAGAAAACTTTTCACATGTCGGGTAAACTTTGCGTTGTGCATCTTTGAATAACCTAGTGAACTTATGCAAATCCTCCCTCTCCAAACCATTAGGTTCCTCGTCGGTATGATCATCCATAACACGACTCACGTAAATTTCTTCCAACATAGTAGGCAATTCATCCATGGGCGGATCATCGATATCTGTCATACATTTGCCACTACCTTGACATTGGTCATTTGATACACTAGGACGAAACACGGGAACATGTTCTCCGTGGTGCACCCAAGTTATATAGGATGATGACATTCCTCTTCGGATCAAGTGCATCCACACAACTTGCCTACTATATTTTGTGCCATTAATGCAATCGACACACGGACACCTAATTTCATTATCTACGCCTACATTTGCTGTAGCAAAATCAAGGAATGACTTCACCCCTTGTTGATACTCTTTACTTGTCAACCTATTGTTTATCGTCATCCAACTCTTGTCCATTTTGTCACCTACAACTCACACAAAGATTAACCGAGGAACAAATGAGAACACGCATTTCAAGTTGAGGTATATTATGTTGTTCCAGTTCATTCACTGTCTGGCTTGTCACATAAATATGTCTTAGGGTGGGACTTTATGACACGATTTGTTCTAAAACAATGTGTAATTAAGGAAATTAATTTTAGAACTGACCCGTAATTTTGGACCACTAGATAGCATAACTAGTAGAGCACTAGTACTAGTGGAAACATATGGTCAATAATAGAATGATATATCAAAAGAATCAAAACCATTTTCATGGCCTCAACAGTGTGTGTGCATGACATGATAAGCATTTTATGGTCACTGAATTGCATTAATAAATTGCATTAATAATGCACTCACATATGTTTAAAAATATACAGTAGAATAGTCAAAAAAAAAAAATTGCACAAACAAAATAGGGATTATGTGGCAGAAGGTGTGGTGGGAAAGCAGGAAAAGAATTGAGCCAAAAAAAGAAGCATATTAATAACAAGGCAATAAAAAAATGAATACATGCATGCATATTAATATTGTGCATGAATATATGCACGAGGAGTCATCTCTTTGTAATGTGCCTATATAGTGTTTTGGACAAAAACAAAATAAAAAAGAAGACAACTTGTGCAATATTGTGGATGTGGGGCATGTATTTTTGTCTCCTCCAGTCACTTCTACTTTTTCATGTTATAGATTTTATATAAAGTGAAGATTGAGATTGAAACCTCTTAAGACTTTCAGTTTAAAAAATAATAACTTGATTACTTAAACAGGACACAATATGTTTTTTGAAATCAAAATCAAAATATATAGAAATTTTTAAATTTAACAACACACTCATCGGATAGGTGTTGTTGTGTGATGGTTGTGTAGGAGGAGTCAAGATGGAGAGCCCGAACAGTACTGGAACTGGGATCTGATGATCATAAAGACAAAGAAGGAGATACATACAAGAAGAATAGTATAAATGAAGACACAGTACATGTAGACTATGATCCACCCCAGCGTAATTCACCCATTCACAACTAATAACTTAACACATCATCACTGTCTGTGCCCTAGATTTTTTACATCATGCAGCAGATTACTATAATGTCATATGGGGATATATAGCTATAGTACCTATACTATTATATATGTGAAGGGTGGAATTGGTATTGATGTCATAAAATTCCTATTTTTGAAAATAGTGCAGTTATCTTTTTCTATAACTGCACATCTATAAATTTTTATAGAAATTTGTAATTGCACACTTATATGGTGTGCACACCTTCTAGTTATTATAATATAAAGCTTATGTTCATTTCATATTTATAATGAAGACGTTCCATTCTATTATGTAATAGTTAGTTAATATTTTTTTTTAATTTAAATTAGTTATTATAATATAAAGCTTATGTTCATTTCATATTTATACATACTAGTACTACAAGACATTGCCCTAGTATTTGTAGCAAATTGCTTGATTCATCCCAAGCATGTCCGTACTAAATAATTTCAATCACATTTCAATAACAATGCCCTAATTTCAATTCAATCAATCACATGCCCTAAGTTTTCAATTCAATCACATTTCAATAACAATGCCCATAATTTCAATTCAATCACATGCCCTAAGTTTTCAATTCAATCACATTCAATAACAATGCCCATAATTTCTATTCAATCACATGCCCTAAGTTTTCAATTCAATCACCTCTGAATAAGAATGCCCTAATTTTCAGCAATTCCCTTAAAATAATTTTTGTGTTTTCACATATATATATATATATATATATGTATGTGTGTGTGTGTGTTTAAACAGAGACAGAGGCAATGAGAGTGAAATCGAGAGGGAGATACAGAGAGAGGGAGAGACAAATGCGAAATGGAGGACATACCTCGAAGGGAGTTTGGGGGATGATCCAGCAAGCCTTGCGATGGAGAAAAATCTGTAGAGAAGAGGGCGGAGGCGTTAGTGAGATAGAGAGAGAGCGAGAGAAAGAGGGAAACCGAGCAGCCTCTATGAGAAGGAGACTAACGATCGAGAGGGAGATACAGAGAGATAGAGTGAGGGAGCGAGAGAGAGAGAGGACATACCAGCTAGGAGGGAGTTCGGGGGATGAACCAGATATTTGCAGTGAGACAGAGCAGAATCAGACGCGGGAGTGCGAGAGGGAGGGAAATGGCTGCTTTAGAAATAAAAGTAAAACAAATAAGTTATTATTGCCGACCAAAATAAAGCTTCGTCGCTAATAAATTTAATATTCCCTCCAAAAATTTTGTGGCACGTTTGGCTACCGAACTATAGTCGGTATATAATTAATCATTAGCGACCAAAATTGAAATAGTCGCCCAAACAGTAGTATTTCCACGACCAATTTACAAATAGTAGCCAAAATTTTAAATAAATACGAAATAAACAAATTATAAATTTATTTTCTGTGACAAACATCATATTTAGTCGGTGAAAAGTATATTTTTAACGACTAAAACGTAGTTATAACAATGAAGAATTTAATTAAATTTAGTAAATAAATTGTGCTTAATTTAAATTAAAATTAAATTAAATTTAACAACAGGGTTAAATTAACGAATCTGTTTAATTTTAATTTAAAATTAACGAATGAGAATTTAACGAATAAATGCATACAAACAATTTTTGATGAACGAATGAGAATTTAACCACAATATATCTCATCAATAAATGCATACAAACAATTTTTGATTATATCAGATTATATCCAAAGAATTTAACCAGAATTTAACCAGATTATATCCAATTTATATAAATGCATAAAAAGAAAATAAAATATATACATATATACAGTGGGCCCGGTGGATGCGACACTCCTCTATCAGATGTGATGCTCGGGTTGAAGTCTGACAACTGAATGATGCAGTACCCCCTTCCCCTATAGTTGTTTGTGAGAGTCTTGGTGTAATTAACCCTAATAACAATGAGCAATATACTTACAAATAAATTAAATGAACAACAACTAACAAATTAGAATGGAAAGGTAAACTAGCAAGGGAAAAAGAAATGTTACTGTGAAAAGCACACGCTTCTTGGACATCCCTAAAAGCAGCTTGTTCAACTATGTTCCTCACAAGAAACCTCTTGATAGCTTTGTCCTAATAAATAAAAAGATCCAAAACTAATATCAACAACAATTTCAATCACTAGCACAGCTAAAAAAATAATCATCCAACTGCTTCAATTAACCTAAATGTAAGTTTCAAACTCACATATATTTCCTTCTCATCTTCGAACATATCATGGACACATACTCCTCCTTAAAGTAAAAAAGTGAAAACATTATTTTTGATGAAAACTGAAGCTCAAAATAAATCACTAAGCAGGTCCTCAGCAAGGATTTTTGTATTAACATAGAACAAATGACAAATTGAGTTGATGTAGAAATCTGATTATAATTGAGTTGATGTAGAAATCATATCATTCACATGACATTAAACTGAGGTCTTCCTAGTTTTTGTGAAATAGTTAAGGAGGGGATATGTACCACAAATGTCTTTCAAAGTTAAGGAGGAGATTTGCAATTAAACTGAGGTATTGCTGGTTCTTGTTGATTTGCAATTAAATTCTTGTTGAGTTGCAATTAAAGTTAAGGACCGGCAGCAGTAGTGAAGGTGGTGGATAAGAGATGATAGTGGTGGTGGTGGTGATGAAAGAGATTAGTGGTAAAGTTGTGATAGTGGTAGTGTAAATGGAGTGGCAGGGGTGAAAGAGAGGTAATGGTAGTAGTAGTAGCAGCAGCAGTAGTGGTGGTGGTAGTGGAGTGGTGGCGATAGTAATAGTAATGGTAGTCGTAGAGGTGAAGTGGCGATAGTAAAAGTAATAGTGGTGGTGGAATGGTGTTTGCAGTAGTGGTGAAGGTGGTAGAGGAGATGGGTGGTGAGAGAGAGTGATAGACAAAAAAGAGACATAGAGAGAAGAGAGCTAGATGAGAGAGATAGAGAGAAGAGAGATAAGTAAGAGAGACATAAAGAGAAGAGATATGAACGGGAGAGACAGAGAGAAAGATAGAGAGAAGAGAGATGAGCGAAAGAGATAAAGAGAAGAGAGATGAGCGAAAGAGATAAAGAGAAGAGAGATGAACGAAAGAGACAGAAAGAGACAAGAAATGAAAGAAGAGATAGATGAATGAGAGACATAGAGATAAGTGAGAGAGTGAGCAATGTGAACACAATGGAGAAGAGAGATAAACAGACAGACAGACACATAGAGAGAAAGAGAGAGAGAGAGAGAGAAGAGTGAGAGACAGACAAACGATACAGAGAGAGAAAGAAAGAGAGAAGAGTGGTAAGTGAGAGAGAGACAGACAGAGAGACAGAGAGAGAGAGAGAGAGAGACATATAGAAAAATAGAGAGAAACAAGAGATGAGAGAGATATATAGAAAGAGAGCGAAAAGAGATGAACGAGAGAGAGAATAGAAAAATAGAGAGAAGAGAGATAAGTGAGAGACAAAGAGAGAAAAGAGAGATGAGCGAGATAGAGAGAAGAGAGATGAGCGAGAGAGACATAGAGAGAAGACAAATGAGAGAGATAGAGAAGAAAGATGAGCGAAAGACATACTGACAGATAGACAAGCAGATAGAGAAAGAAGAGTGATGAGTGAAAGAAAGAAAGAGAAAAGTGGTAGTAGTTGACTGGCATTTGCAGTAGTGGTAAATGTGGTAGAGAAGATGGGTAGTGAGAGAGAAAGATGAGTGAGAGACGAATAGAGAAAATAGATAGAGAGACAGAGAAAGAGACAGAGTGATGAGCGAGAAAGAGACAAAGTAGTCGCTAAAAGTGCATTTTCTTGTAGTGGATCTCGAAAGAGAGCTCAATAAATAAAGAAGACAGATAATTCAAAACTTAATTCAAATCAATTTTTTAAATATTTTAAATATTTAAATATTTTTAAAATATTTTAATTTTGTGAGAGACAGAGATAGAGTGATGAGCGAGAGAGAGAGACAGACAAAGTGGTTGCTAAAAGTGTATTTTCTTATAGTGGCTCGATAAATCGAGAAGGAGCTCGATAAATAGAGAAGATGGGAGTAAGAGAGTGAGCAAGGCGAACATAGTGAGGGAGAAATAGACAAATAGACAAGTAGACAGAGAGAGAGAAGATTGATGAGTGGAAGAGAGATAGGGAGAGAGAGATAGATAGAAAAAGAGATAGATAGAGATAGAGGGAGAGTAAAAAGAGAGAGAGAGAAACAAGAGATGAGCGAGAGATAGACAAAAAGAGAGAGAAATAAAGCGAAAAGAGATGAGTGAGAGAGAGACACAGAAAAACAGAGAGACAGAGAGAGAAGAGAAATGGACGAAAGAGATCGAGAGAGATAGAAAGATATTTAAATAAAATTCAGTGGGTAAAAAATATATTAAAAGTAACAAAAAAATTCAAATAAAAGTAACAAATATATTAAAATGATATTTAAATAAAAATATAAGTAATAAAATTATAAATTATCTTAAATATTTGTCCTAATATTTTTTTTACTGAAAAATATAATCACAAATTGAGCTTTTAATTTTATATTCTTATATTTTATATATAAGAAAATAAGAAAGAAAATTAAAAAAAATAAGGAAAAAATTTTTAAAAAAAATTCTGAGTCAGCTCAACCAGTTAATTAATTTTTTTTTTTTGATGTAATATTTTATTTAATTTCATTATTTAAATTATGCCACAAAATATTTAAATTTTGTTGATGTTTTATTTAATTTAATTTCATTGTTTAATTATTAATATTTTTAAAAATAAATTTAATTAAAATTTTAATTAAAAAATAACATATATTTTTATTGATATTTTATTTATTTAATTTAAAAAAATAGATTTATTTAATTGTGTAAAAAATAAATAAAATAAAACAAAATCAACTTTTGGCGACTAAATGTTTAGTCGCCAAAAACAAAAATTAATTTCTTATTAAAACATTTACCGACTAACGGATTTGGTAGCCAAATGTATATTTACAGCGACTAAAATCATGTTGTCGCTGAAAATCATGTTTTCCCGACTAAATTTTTAGTCGCCAAAGACAAAAAATAATTTTTTATTAAAACATTTGCCGACCAACAGATTTGGTAGCCAAATTCATACCTACGGCGACTAAAAAAAATTTTTGTCGCCAATTTCTGCCATTTTTGCCGACTAAATTTATTTTAGTCGCCAATTGTGATATCTTTAGCTACTAAATTTTTTTTAGTCGCCAATAATCAATATTCCCCGACTAAAAATAATTAGTAGCTAAAAATTTGACTTTTGCCGACTAAATTTATTTTTGGTAGCCAAATCCGTAGCTTTTGGCGACTAAATTTGTTTTAGTCACCAAAAGTGGTCGCTGTAGGTGTCTTTTCCTGTAGTGTGGCGTTGCAAGTGGTGGACCCCATTAACATATGCGCCGTAAGGAATCAATCGCCACCGTTCGATTCCAAACTATTATTATTGAATTTTTTTAATATTAAAAAAAATGGATAAATTACACTAACTTTTTAAAAAAATTTAAAAATATTGTAAATTTTTTAATTTTTTTTTATAATTTTGGTATAATTACATTAATTTCTATTTTAATTACTTTTTTTGTGATGTGCCACAGCAATATATGATTTTTCACATCATTTTAAATAAAAAACAGAAAAGAGAAATTAGCATTTGTTTAGTAATTTACAAATAAATAAAACATATGAAACCCCAATTTTTTACAACAAAAAAAAAATTGACAAAACCGTAAATTTAAAAAAAAAAAAGATCGACAAAAATACGGCTCATTTTAAAAATGGAAAATTAAAAAATTAAAAAATAACCATTTGCGACGTCATTTAGAAAAATACGAGAAAAATAAACAAAAAATACGCCTTATTTAAAAAATTAAATAAAAAAATACAAGAAAAATACGCCTCTTTCAAAGATCTTTAAAAAAAAACATAAAAAGGAAAATTACCATTCGCGACGTCATTTAGAAATAAATAAAACACATGAAAACTCATTTTATAAAAATAAACAAAAAGTTATTGTATATCAATAAAAAAAGGGAAAAAACAATAATTAAAGACCAAGAACTAATTAATGTATAAAAAAAGAAAAATGACAAAAAAATAAATTAAAAAAAATCAAAATACGCCTAATCCAAACCAAAAAGAAAAAAAAAATGTTCAAACAAAAACATAAAAAGGAAAATTACCATTCGCGACGTAATTTATAAATAAATAAAACCCATGAAAATTCATTTTTGAAAAATAAAAAAAAATTATTAAATATCAATAAAAAAAAGGAAAAAAACATAAATTAAAGAACAATCAATAATTAATGTACAAAAAAAAGAAAAATGATTAATCCAAACCCAAAAGAAAAAAAAAATGTTCAAACAAATTCGGTCCAGGAATCTTTGCTGACGTGGAGGATCATCTTTTTTGGTGAGTTGCCATGTAAAAACAAGTCAAGGGCGGTTCCGTAATTTATCGTAAAGACACCTCACCAAAAAGTCAAAAAGTTAAAAAAGTCAAAAAGTCCTTCCCAAATCAAGTTTTTTAGCCCAGGCTAAAATAGTTAAAAAAATTAAAAAACCAAAAAACTAACCCACTTCCCAAACGGGAACAAATTCATCTTGTTGCTTAAGTCACGCTTAAAGTGAATTAAGGTCATAAAATTCACTTTCCATGCATTTTTCTGTGTTCCAGTTCTGTACACTTGACATTTATGTTCTTTTTTTTTTTTTTTTTTATAAATAATTTGGCATGTGTGTGTATATATATATTAAAGATAAATGATAATTATTTAAGATTATTCTTCATTTAAATAATAGGTTTTTTTTTTTTAGAAACTAGTCATTCAACTAATAGGTTGAAACTGCGTAAACCACAGTTTGGTTACGTATAGTAAATTTGTCAATCCGTCATCCATGATTTAGTTTTAGTTTTATCCTTAAATCACACTGAACTACACTGTGCACTCCCTTACACACTGCCATCATTTCACTATCATCATCACACCCCACCACCATACGTTGTCGCCGCCACTACCACAACTCACTACCGTCACCACTATCCTCACCAACTTTTCGGTGGTGCTAGCAAATGATTGGGTATCCTCCTTAGTGCCAACCTAGTTGGGATTGAGGGAGGTACTTTGATACTTTTTGCACTTCCTTTCTTTATTGATGTTTTCCCATATGTAATGTATGCTTTCTCATCAATAAAGTTTTTTTTGCTGATAAAAAAAAACAACACAGCTATTGGTGAGTTTATTTGAAGTGGAAGGAATAGTGCATTATGGAATAGCAGGGAATGCAAACCCAAGTCTGAATATAGGGGATGTTACCATTCCTCAGTATTGGTCCCATACTGCTCTTTGGAATTGGCAGGTAAACCCCTCCTCCGAACACCAACACAATACCTAGCTAGCTTTAAGTTGAAAAGTTATACTGCGAAGGAAATCAAATAATATTACAGAATGTAAGTTTGGAGATAAAAGTCTCTAACTAATCTTGTATCTCTTTTGGCAGTTAAGCCGATGTCCTAACTTGATAGTTATTAGTTAAAATAGTGAGACTCAATATTTTATGTTGAATTTTTATCACATAATCACTCCTAAGATTGGGGAAGCCCTCACTCCAAAGATTGGGAACCCTTAGGTGAGTGCCGGCTTGATCTTGGCTTTCGCCTCTTTGTAACCCAAAAGAAAGATATATATATATATATATATTCGATAGTCATAACATTCAAACTGAAATGCATTAATTTTTTTTTTTTTTTTATGTGCGCATGAAGTAGGGCTAGGTTGGAAAAAATGGAGATCAAGCCCAACATAGTTTTTTTACGAGCTCGGGGCGAATTGGACCGTGGGTCAAAATCTTAAGCATAAGCGCTACACAATGGCTTTGACTCAGATGGACTTGCAGGGGTTGAGGGTTGCTGATGTGCCTTATGGCACAGTAGTCCTGCTGTGAAGGTTTGTAAAGGTATTTACCGAGTGTATTTTGATGATTTGAACCGTTCAGATTGTAAGATTTGTTGATTATATCATCCATATAAAAAATTAAATTAATCAGACATCTATAAACCCATGATTAAGTCCTAATTGTTTTTAAAATATTATTAAAATCATGGTAACCGTTTATTTTTGGAAAAACAAATGTCCTATTATGATAAGACTACAAATATCTAAATTACTTGATTTTTTATATGGATGATCTACTCAACAACTTTTACAATATGATTGGTTTGGATTATCGAAAAAGACTCGAGACACACCCTTAATAAGCCTCACAGTAACTTATTGTGCCATAAAGCATAGCAGAAACCCCAATTCAGACTTGCAGACCGAACAGAGTAGGTCAATGGATCGCCTCTTACAAGTTAATAGGCCAAGTTCGTTGGCTTAGCCTAACAAACCAAGATTTAAGCCTTATTTTTTCATTAATGTTCTATTTTTCCCATAATGTTTTCACAATTTCTGATGGGCTCAATGGTTGGCCTGCTTCCCACAGGCCAAGATTGTAGGCAAGCCAATAGACACTACACCAAAATTGGGCTTTAGTGCCGGTTTTTTACCGCCGTTAAAGGCTGTAAAACCGTTGTTAAAGCCTTTAACGGCGGTATTAACGGCGGTTTCGTTACCGCCGTTTATGCGCGTGTCGGAAAAAGTGAAACCGTCGTAAAAAGGCAAATTACCGTCGTTAAAAGTCGACCAAAAACGGCGATAAAATAGGACCAAAAACGGTGGTTTTTTACCGCCGTAAATAGGTTCAAATTTTTTAAAAAATAATTCTTTCTTCTTGCACTCCCCAAGTTTTGAACCCAAGACCTTTCATCCACCCACACCAACCACTCTACCACAACCACTCTTCATAAAATATATTCTCTAAATAAATATTTAAACATTACTTTTACTTTATTGTAGATGGTTTCGCCGGAACTCGCCGGAGTTTCGCTGGAGCACGCCGGAGTTTCGCCGGAACGCCGCAGGCAAAGACCGCCGTCATTAACGGCAGTAATGGTTGGGCATTAGCGGCGGTTTTGTTACCGCCGTTAAAAATGGGCATTAACGGCTGTTTCGTTACCACCGTTAAAAGTGGGTTTCATTACCGTCGTTAAAGACATTTTTAGTGGCGGTTTTTTTAACGGCAGTAACGAAACCGCCGTTAATGATACATTAACGGCGGTATTAACGGAGGTTTTCATTACCGCCGTTAATAGTACCTTTAACCGCGATTTTCGTTACTGCCGTTAATGTCCTGTTTTGGCGTAGTGAGATGGGCCCACGAGGCACTGTTGTTAACAATACTCTTATTATATCATTCTGTAATAAATATTTATTTGTATTTAGAATTAATTGTTTCTATTTTACAACTTAGAAGAAGATAATAATAAAATGATTGATTTCATTTGCTACCATTGTTTAGGTTTTACCCCACCTTTATGTGAGAGCTTTTGCATTCTGTGCACTGATTTTCTGTGTAAATAATAGTTGTCTTTACTAAACTCCAAACTTGAAATGATGCAGAGGTATGGAGATGGGCCTGAAGTTGAACTATCACTGAAAAGAATGGAGACTACACAAGAGAAAATGGATACATAAAGTTTGCAAATTATGCGACAAATGTAACAGAATGCAACTTACATGACAACTTCCTCAACAATGTTTGGTACCAACCAGAGGAAGTTTTCCCCATTGATGGAACTCCTGAGGAAAGGCAACATGCCTTTTGGGTCCCAGTTGATTCCCATTACTTTGAATTATCCAAAAACCTTGAGGTAAGCCTCCTCATAATTATTCTCTCTTCTTTTTCTTTTTTTTTAAATTGTCTAGTTGCACAGTTCAAAGTACCGTATGATATTGTTTACATGGTATTTTTAACAAATAAAAAATTAGAAAACTTACTAAATAAGATATCTTTGTGTCCTAACTACTTAACAAAGGTGAGTTGTTACACTTTTAGTTAAGAGTATCACGTGGACAATGTCACATGATATTTTGGAATTATTAAATAACTATCTGTCCAGTTGGGCCCTTGAGACTGAGTCCTATTTTAATAATTGAATCTGCTCATTTTGTAATTTTTGTGTATAAAATTCATACATTATGTTATTATAGAAATTTTTTTTTTTTTTTTAAAAAAAAAAAAATAGATGGTAAGTATGAGTTTTGATAAAACCTGTCGACTTCGTTTGAAAATAAATATAATGAAATAAATAATTATGATTGATAGATTAATTTGATATATTTATTTTTTTATGAATAATTTAGGCAAAAGACCTACAAAAATTAATGAATGGATCAAAAACAGCCATGGCCCACGAACCTAATTGGACTATCTAGCTGTGCACCAAGACGGACTAGGAATAGTATGCTCCTTCACGAAACAAAACAAGTAAAGGCTATGGTACATCCACTTCTTAGAATTTAACATCAAAATTTTGTTTTTTAGTTTGGTTTAAAACCAGAGATTCTGGCCATAAGTCAATTTCTTAATTTTTTAGGTCATTAGGTCAAAATTTTAATTTTTTTGAGCCAAAATATACAATTTGTTCAAAAGGATAATTATTTGTTAAAACCAAAATATCTGTCTATCTCTTGAAATCATCTAATTTGTCTATCAGTTGAAATTTACCAAACTATCTATCTGTTAAATATCACATATTTCACTACCTCACCACCATCATTTTCTGCTGCCAACGACTTTTTTGGCCAATTTTTTGGCTACTTTTTCAGCGCCAGTGAAATTTTTCGACGACTTTTTCTAGCGCCTGCGATTTTTCCGGCATGTCCTTATTATCAAATAAGATTTTACCTTCACCAATTTTCTCTTAAAAATATTTATACAAAAATAAAAATACTGTGTATTTTAAAAGAATTTGTTGTTTTTATTTCTAAAAAACACTTTCCTCTTGGATTGCAGGGTCTAGGTTGTGAATAGACTCTGAGCCCAACTAATCAGTTACCTATGAATTGTTATTGTTGATTATCAAATTAATTGAATATCGGTAGTCATATAGTTAGATCAAATTTATTTTTACAAATAGATAATCTATTCTATAAATTATACACAATGCCAAAAAAAACAAAAACAAATGTAATCCAATTTCATGACTACTGATGTCATATAAGATAAACGATCTACGTAGAGCACCATATGATAAATGGTTGAAATTATCAAAATGAACCCAAAGTGAGCACATATCACGTGAGCTCCCTCTAGTCCAATTCGTAGACTAGAGAAACTAATTCCAAAAATTCTAAAAAAAAATTGAGAAAATGAAAAGATAACTAAACTGTTTCTAATTGTGTGGATTGCATAATGAATTTCCATTAACAATTTTTTGAAGTGTACAGAATTCAATCACAAAATCAAACACAATAACCCTCTCACACGAGTCTGATTCTATAATCATATTCTGTGCACATAAAAGCCCAACAGCTGACTTCATAAAACCATCTACCTTGTTTGATCATTTAGAGTTTGGAACTAGAGGGCTGCATAAACTCCACATGTTTGTCTGAGACACCAAAGGTGACAAGAGTCCTAAGAGGAACTAGTGCAAGCATATACCTAGACAATGCAGCTTATAGAAACTTCATATATGGAAAATTCAATGTGAGCCCAGTTGACATGGAGAGTGCAGCTGTGGCACTCATTTGTCTTCAACAAAGAATACCTTTCATCACCATCAGGGCTCTGTCCGACTTGGCCGGTGGCGGTTCTGCCCAGTCCAATGAGGCTGCTACTTTCATTTCTCTTGCTGCTAACAACTCTGTCACAGTTGTTGTGGAATTCATCAAGAATTTATTGTCAGCCAATTACATAATTTCATCAAGAATCAATCAGAGAGTTTGATTATAAGTAGATTGTCTTGCTGCTACTATGCTTAATAAGAGGCATAGTATGGGACTCACTCATGCTTTACTACTGTCTTTTTTTTTTTTTTTGTGTGTGTGTTTGTGTTTGTGTTGAATGTTGTATTTTCATAATTTGTTCACTTAACTAGTTGTGGATGAACAATAATTGGCTATGTATAACTTCGTTGATTTTGGGCTTAAGGCCATTTTAGGTTTTGTGTTCAAAATTTTCGTTTTTTTTTTTTTTAATTAATAAACTTAATAAAAAGTTACGGAAACATTCATGGTTTTTATTTTGTGAGAAAGTGATTTTAAAAAATTCAAGAAACAATTTAAAATTATTTCTTAAAAAATGGTTTTTCTTTAAAAAAAATTGCTCAAAAACAATTTGCTATATAAGTTTTTTATATAATGTTTTGTAGTATCTATTTTCAAGAATAAAAAATGAAGAAATAAAAATGATACCAAACACATCTAATTGATCCCTTTCTAAGATTGAGGATCAACAAGTGGACTACAAGCCACACAAAGAACCCCTTCCCCCGTGAAGCACCAAAAGAACTTGAAAAGTTCAGTCAATGAGTAAAAGTCTCCACATATTTATAGTCACCGAGTTCTTCATAAAGTTCATCCAAGTTGAAATATGTTTCCTTGCAATTCAATCCAAAACTAGTAAGAAAGAACTCAAAACAAAATTTTAATCCGAACCCAACCATACAAAGAATGGGAGTCTAGTTGCTCAAACAAACTATAGTACTAATTTTGACGTGAATAAAAAATATCCAAGGCAGCGCCTAAGTATACTCGAGCGCTTACACCCGATCCCACACAGACAATAGTGAAAAAATTCCTGTAGCAGTTCTACGCTCAAGCACACAAAATTTCTACCCGAGCGCATCTAGACAACATAAACAAACCAAAAAAACACCACCAAATCAACAAGTTTTAAGGTACCAGACTGCTACAGAATGAATGACTTTTTTTGTGCGTCAATCACTTTTTTATTAGATCAATGACTTTTTTTTGCACATCATTAGCATTTTTCATAAAACGAATAGGATAGTTTTTTTCTTTAATCATTTGCTTCCCAATTTTTATTTGATTAATTAAAAAGATTAAATTCTCTTGAGAAATTCAATGGCTTCCCTCCTGTCCCAGATTGGACTGGAGGGTACTGTTGGGCTTGTGGAAGCCCACCATGGGTCCCTTTTCAATAATTCGAACCATTAAATGTGTAGAAATCGTCAAGTACACTATATGCATGTACAAAATCACATTGATCGGATATCGATAGTTATCTCATCAGATCAGATTTTTGTCAACCGTTTATTGTTTCACCGTCCATTTTTTTTTATACAAAACTGATTTGCTTACGTAACTATTAATATCCAATTGACGTGATTTTTTAAAGGCATATAGTATTCGACGAATTCTACACATTAAACGGTTCTGATTATCGAAACGGGTCCTGTGGTGCAAGAAGCTTGCAACTAAATAACATTAAGATAATACAAACCAATTAAAACTAGTTCAGTTTATCAGAATTCTTACATCTTAATAAGATGTTAAAAGTTTAAATCTTGTCAGTCAGACAAAAAAAAAATTTAAATGATGCAATCATGCAAGATAGGGTATTCAAAGCATAAAGGTCATATGTAACCGGTAATTGGTAAACAATGTGAGAAAAACATGTGACCCTTAATATATATAGATCTCATAGAGATTTCCCTTTGTTTAGAGCTTAATAAAGGTGTTTATATGTACAAACCATCTTCCAAGTTTTTCTGAATTTCCTGTATAAAGCATTACTGCATTACTTGCTATATATCAACAAAAACATATATATACATATCAAACCTATAAGTCTTTTTCTTTTTCTTTTTTTTGTTTTGATAACCGGATGTTCTAATCAGCTTGCATTATTCTTGAGCTTCATCGTCAAGTACTTCTGTCACCTCTTATCTCATCATCCCCTTCCCAAACCTGATTCCCTTCTCCCACACAAGGACCATATGTCCTATTACACACAAAAAAGTAAAAAATGTTAACCAAACTCAAACCAGCAAGAACCCAGTAGTAGTAATCAAAGTGAGCCTCGTTAATATTACTCGAAACCCAACTCTCGTTGCCTCCCCTCCCCGTCACATCATTAATCGTATTCATTATAGCACTCGCTAACAAGTTTGCAATCGACATTCCTACCCCATTGAGAGTGGTAGCAATGCAAGACATACTTCGTGGGAGCTCCGAAAAATAGAACTCATTTTGCCCTATGCCATTGAATGCCTCAGCCAACCCACTCAAGAAGTACTGAGGCACTAACCAAAGCGCTGACATGTTCACCACGGCATGTGAATTGTCAGAGTACCCTTCCTCGATCGCTTTAGCCCTCCTGATGCGCTCCACGACGGCAGCGACTACCATGGATAAGACGGAGAAACAAAGCCCGATACCCATTCTTTGTTTGGGGCTTAGGTACGCGGGCTTTCCCATGACTTTGGAGGCTAGGGGGAGGATTACACGGTCATAGAGAGCGATCCATAGGGTTAGGGAAATGACGAGGAACATGCCAAATGAGCCTGCTGGGATTTCAAAGTTTGAAGTGACGTGGCGGTCCATGGACGATGCTTGGAGGACCGGAAAAGAGTTTTGACTGATGGTTATGGCGATCATGATTCCGGTTGACCACAATGGGATGAGCTTGACTAAGGATTTTAGTTCTTCTACTTGATCTACTGTGCAAATCCAACGGTCTGAAGTCCTTCCATCAGGGGATGAGTCTTGCTGAGGATCTCTTATTATGCAAGCTTTGTTTAGGAACCTAGAGAAAAAGATATTAAACAGAAAATAGAGATAATCCATGAGAACAATATTAGTTTCATGGTTTAATGTTAGACAATTATTCATGAATATGATTTTGGTCAATAGCAAGAGGGTAAGAACTGAAAAACATTAATCATAGACAACTACCACTTAAAACTAACATGACTTGTCGCAATAGCAATTTTTTACATAAACATAAAGAACAAATTGAAATTATTTGGAGGGTTGGAAAAGAAAAAAAAAAAAAAAATACAGCCCATACAAAGACTAGCATAAGTTCTCCAAATGAGTCCCACAAATCACATCTACTTGAAAACCTGAGCAATTTAGGAAGCAAAGGTCTCGTTGGTATCGTTTTCTTTTTTTGTGTTTTCAAAAACAAAAACAAAAACAATGAAAAGTTTGAAAACATTCATTGTTTTCAGATTATTCTCATTGTTTTTTTTTTTTTTTTTGGTGACAAAATACTTTTCCAAAATATTTGAAAACGTTTTTGATGTTTTCTTTAAAAATTGTTTTTTTACCAAATAAAATTCATAAAAATACGTGTTCTATTTTGAAAAAAAGATTAAGCCAGATCATAAAGAAATTTTGCTTGTGTATCATTACTCTCTGCTTAGATTCAGAAAAAAGCTTTGTACAAGATGGACAGACTCATGATGTGGACAATTGAGTGCATGATACCTTAGATTCTCGCTCGGAACAACCAGCATTGATCCCTTTTTGTGGTAGTACGACACATTCGAGCTCTGCGACGATAATTCAAAATGCCTGTTCTTGTAAGAGGCAACAATCACTTGAAAAAACCCAACAACCAGGCTCGATTTCACCTTCACCTTGACATAGAAAGGAGAAGCCAAAAAGAACGAAACAGACGACAAGAACATGAGCATTGCAGGAACTCCAAAACCCACTTGCCACCCTACATTATCTTGAATATACACAATACAACTCATTGCAATAAAAACTGAAGACGCGGCTGTAACATAGTACCAGCTGAAATAGCTCTGTAAGGCACTGCAAGATTTTAGGTTTTCATGTTTTGCTAGCTGGTCCGCACCAAAGGCCAGGGAAGAGGACCTGATGCCCCCGGCTCCAATGGACATGAGCCCGAAAGAAGAACATAGGAGAATGAGTTGGAGAGGTGTCGCGGAGGTGCAGTTGTAACTTGATTGGTCGCATGAAGGCGGCCTTGCTTGTGGAATCATGGTGGTTAACCACAGAAGAATCATCCCCTGCAAAGTAAGAACTTGATCTGATATAGATCACAGTTGCATTTGAAATTACCTTCATTTTTTGTTTTTTGTTTTTTTTATAATGAGATTTTTTTTTTGGGTATTAACATCATCTTAACAGTTAGTGGAGTGCAATCTCTAACTTATCATAAGCCTATTAAGTCAATTCAGTCCAATAATTAAAAACCGCATATAGCTCTTGACAAAACAAAATGACAAAAAATGTTATAGATAATCGACAGAGTAGAATGACGAAAAATGATTTAGCTAGTCAATGCCACTTGCGACAGAAACTTCAATTGTTTTGGTTTCAAGTCCAATAATCAAAAACTGACCCACGGAAAATCAACGAGATAACCACATGAATCAACAAATATATATATATATATATTGGGGACTATAATCATTTTCATCCCCTACCCTGAGTTCCCCTGTTCTTGGGGTAACATAAGTCACTAAATCACCACCCACCCCTCATGCAAACTAGATGCTAGGGAAGCAATGCTCTATTCTATTTATGGGCTTCACTTTATCTCCTAAAATTTTAACACAAACTGGTGGGTCATATGATTTAAACCAATAACTACTTATTTGGATCAGTGCCTAAATTTGCTCGAAGAATCTTGAATAATTTCTCAATGCGCCGATAACAATTTCTAATACGTATTACAATTGCATATCAATGTTGGTGACTACAGAAATTTTTTCAACGGGTGAATGAAGAATTTAACTTCTACAAATTCTACATGCATAAATAAAGGAAAACTAGCATATTACTATACTATGCACGGGTATAAATAAATAATTAAAATTTAATTTTTAAATTAAAATAATAATATAAAATTTATTTAAAATATGTAGTAAAAATGATTTATAATCAATTAAATTTTATTCTGATGTTATTAATTGTGTGTTCTAAGTTCTTAATAAAAAAACTATATGTCATAATTTAATTGGTAAAAATTAAAGAATAAATTACAAAAATTATATTTACGATAAAATATAAATACATTTTGTTTTATAAGTTTTGTAATTTTAATTTACTATATGATAGTAGTAAATTACATTTGTTAATATACTAATTTTTTCTTATTTTGTAAAGCCTAAAAATTTGTCTACTCAAAATTATAAATTGTCATATGTTGTTACTTTTACATAAAAATAGATTAGGATTGACGTGTATTGCTTGACTAAACATTAGAAGTGACCTAAAAATTACTCGAGTTGATATTTATGCTAATGTGACCTCTCCCTAATCATAAAAAATGTCTTTATCAATTTGTAACCAGTATGGGCTAGTTTGATAGTTTTAATATTGGATTAAATATTAAAAACTAGACTAGAAAATTTAGTGTGAGTCAAAAAAAAAAATTTTCCTTCAACAATTCTTGATTTAGACTTACAATACATCATATTTTAATAACTCAATATCATAAAAAATAAAAAAATAAAAATCTTAATATTTACGGTGCTTTTTATCGATCAATAAAAAAAAATGTTATATAAATATTAAGAGATTTACATTTGAATAAATTCTAACGTAAAATTTTTACTTTAAAATTTTAAGACCTACACATTTTCTTTGACTTTATAACTAATATTCGAGATAGCAACTAAAATAAAGTTCAATCATTATTATATGAAGAGACATATATGATAAGAGTTTGTAGTACACAATTTTAAAATGTAATATTAATTCAAAATTTTGAGTGTGGAAAAAATATGTACCCAACTTTATGTTATGTTTGATTCATGAATTTGAGTAGAAATTTGAAAAGAGAAAGGAAAAGATAAGTAAAATATAATTATATTTTATCTAATTTTACATACATTTTTATTTTTCCATTCAAAATTTTACCCAAAAACCATGAACCAAACACATCATCAGTGTTTGAAAGGTGTTTTGAATCTTTTATTGTATTGAGATATACACTATCATAAAAAAAATTAAAAAAAAAAAAAAAAAAAAAAAAACCTATATAATATTTTGTGAGACAAACAAATTCTTAAAATGGATTATCAATCACATTATAAGGGAATAAAAGCTAACCAATAATTTTTTTTTAATTATTTAAAAAATTAAACATCAAGAAAAAAATTTTATGAAAGATGTAAATTAATTCCTATATATTAGTGGTACAAAAATCTAAATTTCAAAACTAATCTTTTTCAAATTTCTAAATTTAAATTTTTAAATGTATTAATTAATATTCTTTTTGAAATGTGTAAATCAAGGCATAACAAGATTTTTTTTAAGTGATTCAATAAAAACTAGAAGATTTATTTAAAATTTTAAAACTGATTAGTTAACTTTTCAAATTTCTATATTTAAAATTTTAAATGCATTAATTAAATTTTTATTTTTTTTTAGAAATGTGTAAATCAAGGTATAATAAATTTTTTTTTTTTTTTAATGATTCAATAAAAGGTAGAAGATCTATTTAAAATTTTAAAACTGATAAGTTAGCTTTCTTTTTCAAATTTCTAAATTTAAATTTATAAATAAATTAATTAACTTTCCTTTTAAAATGTGTAAATCAAGGCATAATAAGATTTTTTTTAAATGATTCAATAAAAGTTAGCCAATATTTTTTTTTAATTGTTTGAAAAATAAAAATTTTAGAAAAATAGAATGAGAGTTTTGAGCTTGATTTTTTTAAAATAATTTAATAAAAGTTGGAAGATTTTTTTTTTTTAAATTTAAGACTGATTAGTTAACTTTCATTTTAAAATTTCTAAATTTAAATGGATTAATTAACTTTTCTTTTGAAATATGTAAATTAAGGCATAATGAGATTTTTTTTTTTTACTGATTTGATAACAGTTAGCCAATAGAAGATTTTTTAATTAATTAAAAAAATAGTATGCGGGTTTTAAACTTCACAGGCTCTTTTGATTAAAAACTTCATTTTCCTTAATATATAATATAAATTATATATAAAGGGTATGGCTTCTGTCCAGTCCGGGATCAGACTAGACCGTGCTGTTGGGTCCGTAAGGGCCCACCACGGGTCCCGTTTTGATAATCTGAACCGTTTAATATGTAGAACTCGTTGAATACTATTTGGCTGTAAAAAATCACGTTGATCGGATAATGATAGCTATATGATCAAATCAGTGTCGCATTAAAAAAATTGGACGGTGAACAAATTAACGGTTGACAAAAAACTGTTTTGATCACATAGTTATCGATATCCGATCAATGTGATTTTTTACAGGCGTATAGTACTCGACGAGTTTTACACATTGAACGATTCAGATTATCAAAACGAGACCCGTGGATGGCCTTCACGGACCCAACAGCACGGTCCAATCCGATCTCGAACTTGACAGAAGTCATACCCATATATAAATATACTTTTTAGACTCATTTTCTAAAGCTAATGATGTATAAGTGATATGATTGGTTGATAATTGAAGAAAATATGAGAGATAATGTTGCCTTTAATATCTTAATTGATTGACACACTAGGCTTGAAAAATAAATCTAATTTTTTGTCTTGAATAATAATGCTCATAAATAAATAATAAAAAAATCACTCCTTTGAAGAAACAAGTTTACACTATCGAAAACCTGGTACATTCACACTAATGTTTTGAAGAAACAAAAAATATAAATAAATGAAAACATGGTCAGTTTGGTTTGTTTTGAAAGATAATTTTGTTAATAGAGGTTTGAAAATTCAAAATTTATTTGGTTATGCATTTTCAAATTATTTTTGACTAGTATATTTTGAAAATAATTTTTTTAAATTTGAAAATTCAAAACTTATTTCGTTATTAGTTTTCAAAACTAGTTTTTGCATTTTTTGGGATCTTGTATTTTTTTTGTCTTATAGTCAAAACTTTTTGATTATAGTCAAATTTGTTAATTCTTTCATATACTTAGGCCTTGTTTGGGTAGTGCAAAATAATCCAAAAAGTCAAAAAGTTACTCAAAAAGTTAAAAAGTTAACACTATTCACCAAAAGTCAACAATTACGGCTGCACAACTCCCAATTCAAATTTTCTTCTAAAAATCAATTTTCACAATTTTTTATTACACATTTTTCCATAAAAAGTCAAAAAGTTAACCCAAACATCCATATTTTCAACCTCAATTTTTTAGTAAAAAAAAACAAAAAGTGCACTTATTTAGTCTTCCCAAACAAGGCCTTAATCTAAAATTTATTTTTTTAATACATCTAATCTAATCTATAGGAAAAAATTTCACCCCATATTTTTTTATTTTTTATGAACATTTTAAAAATTCTAACACTTCTTTTATGATTTTATATCCATTCAATTTATACACATTTAAAACATTTCACTTCCAAATATAATTTTTTATAAAATTACTGAATAATAAGAAATATACAACTATATATATATTTGACCCAGTTAAAAAATTAATATAATTTTAATATTTTATGTATTTATTAAATTTATTTTTGCATTCTTTACATTTTATTTACTGTTTAAGCCTATCTAGATCACACACATCTAAAACATAAAAAAAAATTTGGCCAATATGTAAAAACGAAACAAAATTAATTTTGTAAAAATCCTAAACCAAACAAGTTTTGAGTTTTAAATTTTAAAATAAATTTTTAAAAATCCTAAACCAAACAATTTTTAAATTTTGAGTTTTAAAAAATTAATTCAAAAATTAAACCGACGCAGTTTTTCTAATCTAGCGGTCAATTGACCCCACAACAATAAATGGTGGTGTCACACCATTTGCATAAGATTGAAAAACAAAAACAAATTAGCATTTACACGGATTACTCAAGAGTTATGTTTTCGACATTTATTTCAAAAACAAATTAGCATCAATATGGTTACATGGATTACTTACTCTGTTTTCGACATTTATGATGTGTTTGGTTGAGAGATTTAAAGAGAATTTTTTTTTTAAAAAAAAAGACAAAAAAAATATGTATGACACTAGTGAAATGTAAATATATTTTATTTACATTTTATTTATTATTTCTATTTTTCTTTTCAAATTTCTCAACCAAATACAGTATAAATGTTTCGGAAGAAAAAAAAAAGAAAAAGATAAGAGACTCCAATAAATAAATAAATAAATAAAACTTTTACCTTATTTTTTATTTTAGATTTTTTATTGTGCAAATCCAAATATTCAAAACAAAACAAAAGTCAGAGAATTCCACAAATACAAAAAATAGTAATGACAATAGCAGTGATGTAATCAACACACTTGTGATTTGTCCGAGGTGCTGTTTGCCATCATAAAACAAGGGCCAAGAAACACGTATTACAATTCGTGGAAAAAGACAAATATATCCTTGTGTTATAGCAATAGTTTATTATTCCCTACGGATTCATGTGATGGATTGAATATTCACAATTTAAATGTTCAATAAATCACATAAAAAATTTAAGGAAAAAAAAAAAAAAAACACACCATTTTTTGTGTTTGCAGCAATGATGCGTGCATAGAAAGAAAAAAAAAATGTGTAAATTTATTCCGAGTATAGTAGGAATTACAATTAAAATAAATATAAACTCAGATTAATTTTTTCTTTGAATTTTTCTTCGCAATTAAGAGACTAATCTCTATTAGATTCTTCTTAATAATTTGAATCATTCAATTTATAAATAAATTAATTTTTAAATAAAAAATTAAGTTAATCATATATTGACAATTATCAAATCAAATGATATTTTTTCTAAAAATAAATAGATAATACATAATTTTAAAAATAGACTATTTATTATTTTTTCTTAAAATATATAGTGATCAATCAATTTAAACCTTCCTTTCCACCGTTGGTCCTTAACTTTTCCTTTGACCTTAGCTTTCACATCAACATTTACTAGAACTATATATAATTTTAATAAACAATATTCCAGATCAATTGATTTAGGAGTTGTTTGGAATGACCTAAATAAGTATATTTTTTGTCTTTTTATGAAAAAATATATATAAAAATAAAGAAATAATATGATAAAAAAAAGATAAAAAGATGAATTATTTTGCAATTGCCAAACTTAACCTTAAACGTCCATATCACTTACTCGTGAAGTCTTCTAAAAAACTGAAAGGGACAGCAATTGATTGCACAAAGATGAACACTCAAATCAATAATAAAGCGAGAAAGAAAGTGAAAGAAAATAAACAAATTTTCCGGGAAAATAAACACATTTTGCGGGAAATTTTAGTTGATATATTGGAAATGGAATTGGAAATTTACCAGGAAACTGACAATGGACCCGAACCCGATCATACGGAACCGACCCACGGAGGAATCGGCCATGACCGCCCCGAGAACAGGCATGAAATTGGTGGCAGCTGACCAGAGAAAGAGGATGTTGGAGCCAGTGGGCATGTCCATGTTATATTCATTCATCAAGTACATTATCATGTTTGGTATTAACCCATAACTTGCCAATTTCTCAAATGCCTCATTTGCTGCCCAATAAAAATAAAATAAAATTAACAATGAAAATTTACCACTTAAATAAAATAATTTTTTTAAAAAAAACCTAGGAAATTTACCATACTATAATTGTTGATTATGCAATCTATTTTGTTATATAAAGTGCACAATGCAAAAGGTTTGTTACAGCCTTTTGTTTTTTCAAATACCTTTAATTAACTGCAAAAAGTAATATCCAATAACTATTAAGGAACGTTTTGGCAAGTTGATAAAAAGTTAATTTTTTAACTATTTTAGGTTACATCATTTCTCTATTTTTTTTTTATATCAACAAAAAAAAAGGGCCAAAATATCAATTTTTTACTACTTTCCCAAAACACCACTTAGGCCTCGTTTAAAAATAGGCTTTTTTAATAATTTTTTGATTTTTTGATTAAAATGTAATGTAAAAAAAATAGTATGTTTGGAATGACTTTTTAAATTTTTACGAAAAGATGTGCAAAAAATAAATAGAAAATGGAATCTTTGACTTTTTAATATGAGTTTTTGATTTTTTAATTTTTTTAATAATTTTTTAACTTTTTAACTAAAAAAAATTACTTGCCAAACGAAGCCTCAGTAGGTGTTTGAGATTTGCATTTTTGTTGACTTTATATCTACTTTTAGTGAATTTATTAAAAAAAAATTCAAAAAGATTTAGACTTTTAAATTATAGTCTACGACGAACTGAAAAAATAAATAAATAAATCAAAATCAAAATCAAAACTTTCAGAAAAAACAAAAACAAAAACAAAAAAGAGGTGGCTTATTTATGTTATCCCAAATTCAATAATTATTTGTTAAATTTCTAAAAATTTAGAAATTTAGATGTATAGTTACAAACATGGGGCACTGACTGCCAGATAAGTTTTAAAAAAAAAGTCACAATATGTTTCCAGTGGATTAGAATGTTCTTGTGAGAAGAGTTGTGAACCCCAAACCAAATCAATCAGAATTTACCGCTTAGAAAAAAATAAAACAAAAATAAAATAAAATATACAATATTTGAATCATTAATTAAAAGTAATGATATTATAAATAAAATATATACACAATGTTGTGTTAAAGGTGTGAATCTGTGACCTTAAAATAAATAAAAATTATCAATATGGGTTTTAAATAAAAAACAAATTAAAAAAAAGAAAAAAGAAAGAATGAAAAACCACTCTGCCATGATGAATAATTCTGTATAAAACTTTTAAAATTGTGAGAAAAATTGTAGGACTCACAATACAAGACTCTACAGCTCCTCAAATTCTATCACAATTAGACTCTAAACCATTGGAAAAACAAAAACCCAAATTAAAAGATCCAATTCATGTATGTATGTATGTATTGTATTGTATATACATACAGTGAATAGTTATATATATATATATAGAGAGAGAGAGAGAGAGAGACTGAGAGACAGAGAGAGAGAGAGAAGCACAGACCTATGATGAATGGCATGGTTCTTAAGCCACCCTTTTGGGTGGGGGTGGTGCCCAATAGAGGCTGTGTAGCCACCTTCTTTTCATCAGAATAACCAGCACTCTCCATCACTGTTTCCTCGTCTGCAGCTTCTGCTAACCAAAATCTGATGAGAGAGAGAGAGAGAGAGAGGATTACTAGAAAATTGTGGGTGGTTTAGATTTGACTTTAGTATCGGCAAGAGATGTCGGCAGGGTATGATGCTTTTGTTATGGAAAATTATTCTTTGCTCCTAGGTAAGCCGACGTGGTGCTTCAACTTTATTGTTATTAATTGAATTACTAGGATTTATTATTAATATTTTTTTCTATTTTTAAGAGAGAGTTAGATAGTTATTTTTTAATAAATGATGTGGAGTAACTAATAATTTCTCGTGTTATGATTCATCACGATTCATGAAGTGAAAGGGAGAGAAATTCTATGAACAATGTTTGAAAGTTTTGATTTGAGAGTTTTAGGTTATGTTTGGAAGGATTTTTAAATCATAATTTTATTTATACATTCTAATATTATGTTTGGATAGGATTTTTAAATTATATTTGTACAACAAATAGAAAACTCTGTTGAATGCGGGATTTTCAAAAAAAGAAAATTTTAAATTTGGCTTAACCGGTCATCCCACCGGTTGACCAGAACAGTATATATATATATTTTTTTTACAATTGACACATGTTAATTTTTATATATTCAAAAGAAATATTTTCTGAATTTTTTTAAAAAAATTATAAGCTTTAATAGAATTTTGAGTTGTGTTTGGTTATGAGTTGTAAGTTTTTGTATCAAAAATCATATGTCACATCAAAAATTTCCCACTCAATTCAAAACTCATTCACCAAACAAATTTTTCACATTCAAATCATAATTTCAAAACTCACAAACTCAAAATACAACTCCTATTCTCAAATCATATTTAGAAAACTCTACCAAACGCTACCTTCTAATGATGTGGAGAGTGTCTATATGAAGAGGGGGTCCATACTCCTCTTTCTATCTCTCTCTTCTACCTCATTAAAACTTTCATTAGAGTTACTATTTTAGAGTTATGTATCATTGTTGGAAATTCTAATATACACCTTCTAAAAAATAATGTATCATGTACATTTTTAATTATGTTATTTTTTATTTTAATTGTGATCAATTTTCTTCTTTTAATTATGATTCATGAGTTTTGTAATTATGTCACATATTATGTTTAGTTATGATATATTTTTTTTAATTATAATTCAAAAATATAAAATTATATAAATTTTTATTTTAATTATAAGATGCATATTTACCAAAACGGTTTCGGATGGAGGGAAGAGAAATGAGGTGGGCCCATCACAACCGTCGGATCAATATATACCTTTTGTTTGTGAAACACTTTTTGCGAGAGTGGAGTAACAAACTTTGAATGAAATATTTTCAATAGAAAGCGACGTGGATCGCAATGAGGGGAGCCTGCGGGATATCAGTGGACACGTTCGTAAGCGGTGATATCAGTTAAAGTTTAGACCCACCGTTTGATTTATTGCTTGGAGCATTGTTATTTAATTTCAAAGTTAGATTTAATTTTTAAATTTAGTGATGTGGTTGTTAATTAAAATATTAAAAATAATATATTTTTATATTTTTTAAATTATTAATTAATTATCTCATTTGCAAGTAAACCAAAACAAATATAAAATTGAGATTTCGTTTAGGAAGAACTTTTTTAGTTTGATTTTTTAATTATTTTTGCTTGGTTAAAAAAGTTTCGTTTAGGATAAATTTTTTATTTTTTTGTAGTTTTATGAAAGTGAAATGATTGTAATTTAAATGTAATATTTTATTCTATTTTATCTTTTAATAGATTAAATTACGAAAAATATTATGAATCCCAAGTAAGACCAAGTTTAAAAAGACTAAATAAGTGCACTTTTTGACTTTTCTTGTATTATGTGTAGAAAAAGTAGAGAAGAGATGTTAATTAATGTGACTCAAAAAAAATAAAAAGATGAAATAAGTGCACTTTTTTAATTTAGCCAAACTTAGCCTAAATTACCAAATAAATTATCAAATCTCTCACATATGTGTGAGACCTACACACATGTGATTTGTGTGGGTCCCACACTTATGTGAGAAGTTTAGTAATTTATTTGATAATTTATTTAGGTCCCTGCCATAACTCTTAAATTAGACCAATCACCTTTTCAAATGAAGCCCAACGTAACTAATGTCACTGCAGTCCTGCTAGGGACTCCCAGCAGGAGAAGACCCCCAGCACCACCACCTCCACGTGGAGGGCTGGCAATGGATGAAAACAACAAAAAAATATTAAAAAAAATCATGGACCAATCAAAGGACCTCAAGACTTCTAATCGGGGTCTCATGCATTTTCAATGTCCCTAATTCCCTTAAAATTGGGATTCCCTTAAAATTGGGGTTCCATGTTCGACTCTGCTTTTCTCTCGTTCATAATATAAATCATAAAAGATGTGAAGATGGCTTAATAAGAGAACTGATAGATATGAGGGTATTATAGTAAAAGAAACAAATTTTAAAATATTAAGGTACCATTTGGTAACACTTACGTTTTCAGTTTTCTGTTTATATTTACAAAAATTTTAAAAACTCAAATAAAAACGTGTTTGGTAAACTTTTTGATTTATAAATCAGTGGTCTCAGTTTATAAATTTGGCCAAAAAATGATAAAACAAAAAATGTGTTTCCATTTTGAGTTTTCAGTTTTTTTTTTTTTACCACCTAACACTAGCCACCACCCACCACCATTTTCCACCACCGCCACCTGTCACCACCACTCACCACCCACCTGTCACCTACTCACCGCTACCACTACCACTACCACTACCACTACCACTACCACTACCACCCACCACCTACCTGCCATTCACCCGCCACCACCCGCCACTACCATCCACTGCCCGCCACCACCAACCGCTACCTACTTGCCACCACCACTCACCACTCACCTGCCACCACCATCCACCACCTGCCACCCACCACTACCAGTCACCTGCCACCCACCTGCCACTACCACCCACCACCACCACCACCACCCACCACCCACCACCCACCACCACCCCCCACCACACCACCCACCACTCGCCACCGTCACCCACCCACCCACCACCACCACCACCACCACCCGCCACCTACCTGCCACCACCACCCACCACCCGCTACCACTACCACTACTACCCACTCGCTATCACCCACCACCCGTCACCGTCACCCACCCACCTACCATCACCACCCATCACCCACCCGCTACCACCCACCACCACCCGCCATCTGCCATCCACCTACCACCACCACCCACCACCCGCCACCCGTCACCACCATCACCCGCCATCCGCCACCCACCTGTCACCACCACCCACCACCCGCCGCCACCACCACCCACTCGTTACCACTCACCACCCGCCACCGTCACCCACACACCCACCCACCACCACCACCCACCATCCACCAGCCACCACTCACCACCACCAGCTACCCACCACCCACCGTCACCACTTTCTACCACCGTCTTCCGCCGCCACTTGTCATTTCTCACTCTTTTTTATATTTTTAATTTTTTTAAACATTTTGTCAATTACCAAACGCGTTTGTAGTTTATGTTTTTCTAAAAATAAACAAAAACCAGTTTATAAAATTTTTATAAATATAAACTGAAAGCGTAAACGTTACCAAACACACCCTAAGGGGTTTTGAAAGTACTTATATAATTCTTGTCATTTTGAAAGACAAATTAAATAGTGAGGGTGTCACGACCCAAACCCGCCTCTATGGGTTTAGCATCAGAATCGCCAAGAATCCGAGACTCATCAAGGCCTCGCTAATCAGAAAATAGTAATATAGAGTATAGAGACTGGCGGAAGCTAAAACAGTAATACAATGATGTCCAATGAGCTGTAACAGTCTGTATGCAAAAAGACTTTTCAAAACATATTCACATTCGAAACAAAACAGTATGTACATACATCATCTACAGATATTCAGGTTAGGGACCAGATCCCCACCTTAACAATACAGTACAGGTACAGTCTATGCAGTACTACAGAAATAGATACAAAAAATGAGAAATCTAAAACACCCCCAAAAGCCCTAGCTTGAAGGACTTGGAACCTCTCAGTGAGGCACAGTGGTTGGCTTTAACAAAACGGGAGCTTAACCTGACGCTTCTAGCAACGGTCCGGTGCCTGAACACCTACATATATATATGAGTAGTAAGCTAAAGCCCGGTGAATAACATATGCGTCAAAAAGTTAAGAATAAATGTCCTTTCAGTATTGAAAATAGTCATTTATCAATATATCAGTCATTCAGTTTGTGGCTCATATTTCATGCCATAACAGTCATTCAGAAACTATAATAGTCATATGTGGTACATCCAATAGCAAACAAGATAAAGAGATCTTAACAGATCGATCGGTTGATGGCCATCATATCAAGAAATGAGTGGTTCCAAACATGGGAACCGACAGAGATCTCTCGTGACAAAGAGCGATAATACAAGAATAAAGAAATTGCTATGGATGCCACGAATACAATTCACAAATAGGACAAAAATTCCTTTAGTAAGAAATATCATTTTAGAAAGTAGTATAGTTGTTCATTCAGAAAATATTCATGATTGAACATATCTTTACAACATTGTTACTCACAGAGCACTGGGCTATAAGCAGCTAGAGCATCCTCGGATGCCAACCCTACACAGTCAGAACGAACACACACTAAGTTATACAGTTGGGAAAATAATAACTTAATCCATAATTTGTCTCGATGTGGTTCTACATCAATATCCTCCTTAAGATGTCTTAAAAATGCCTTAGGAATACCTAGGATGCAAAGATGTACTTTAAAACACTTTTCAAAATTTTCAAAAAACAGGGGTCTCGCTCGAGCGTGGCTTTCTACGCTCGAGCGAACATGCAGACAAAGGATCTCCGCTCGAGCGTGACTTCATTCGCTCGAGCGGACTGTAAAACATGGCAAAAGTACTGGATGCATGAAATTCACGCTCGACGGGCGCTCGACCCCCGCTCGAGCGTGAGACACAAGTCCTCACTCGAGCGTGCACTCCCTCACTTGAGCGGACTGTAAATCACATGAAAGTACTGGATACACGCATTTCCTGCTCGAGCATCACTTTCCCCGCTCGAGCGGACTGCATGAACTCAGAGTGTACGCTCGAGCGTGAAGTCCTACGCTCGAGCGTGGGTCCAAATTCTAGAAATTCCAGATTGAACCTACAAGCTCAAAACTCAACCTCAAAGCATCAAATTTGATCCTTTTGGGCTAATTTTCTGGGAAACTCTTGTAAACTCATAGTATAACATATTTTGAAGATCAATTTTGTAAAATCAAGCCCAAAGGTAAGTCAATTAACCACAAATTCATTTAAAACTTCAAGAACATGGTCAAACATAACATGCATGTATTCAATTGAATTCAAAGTTTCAAATACATGATCAAATGCAAGTTCTAGCTCAAGAACATGGTAATTCATGGACTATAACAAAATGTGGACATGCATGCAAGAATTTCCATGGAAACAACTTCAAACTTCATAATATGCACATGCATGCATGATTTAAGCTTCAATTCAACATTGTATACCAATTCTAGACTCTAAACTTTAAACTTCCATGAACTATGCAAGAACAACTTGAATACACAATTTAAAGGAAGAACTTCCTACCCTAAGTCTTGAATTCAAGATATGCTAGTTCAATTTACAATCTACTCTTCAATTCTTTCAATTTTCCAAGCAATTCTTGTTGAACTCAAACTATCTCATATCTCTCTCTCTCTCTCTAGTCGATTAGGCTCAAGAAATGGGCTGATGAAATGATATGAAATCAATTCTCAAAGTGTTGTAGAGATAGGCCACTAAATGGCAAAAGGGTAAATAAGTCTAATTTATGTAATTTAGCTTTATTTAATTTAATTTGGTCATACCAAATCACATCTCAATTAAATATACCATAAAATCACATAAATTCTAATTAGCATGGAACATTAATCAATTTCGGATTCGGCCGCCGATAAGGCCTTCAATTTGCAGTTCAAACATAATACAAGAACAGATAATTTAGTAGTCAAACAGATAGACATGCATTAAAACTAATACACTCAATCAATCAGTTCAGAATTTCAGTCAATCTGTCAGTTAACATGCTTAATCATAGATTAGCACTAATCATAGGTGAGGGTTGTCACAGAAGGGTTTATCACCAAATCCCCCTACAAAAATAACATCAATTTCATAATCGTAACTTATTTAGGCCTTGTTTGGAAAAGATTATTAATTAGTTTTTTAGGTTAAAATTTACAAAAAAAATAAAATAGGCTAAAATAGTTAATAAAATAAATGTCACATTAAATTTATAATCATTTCACTTTTTCTCTCACAAACATCACATCTAACTACAAAAAAATCTATCTTTTCAAATACAAAAATTTTAGCCTACTAAAATAGCCAAAAACTAAAATAACATACTAAAATAGCCAACTTCCCAAACAAGGCCTTAATTTATTATGTCATCACCCAAAAAATAAATGATCTATTTTAAAAAGGAAAGAATTCTCTCGCTTCATTTGTCATCACGAATCTCATTTTGATGATATGAACTATTCATTTTGTAGGATTTTTCATGTATATCATCTATAACAAAAATTAAATTAATCCAATAATTATAGTATTTTTATTTTATTGAATTTGTCAACAAAAAAATAAATGATAAGTGTTTGACCTTGAGTAATTGCCCAAGTGATCATGAATAGAGCACTTAGATGCTAAGGTGAGTGAAGTTTCATATTTAAGTTTATAAAAAGATGTTAGCCTGCATTATAATTTAATTACTAATACATATTAACCACTATCTTGCAACAAAATAATATATATACTATACATGTGAATATTGTTGATATATTAGAAAAATTGACATAAAAAAAAAGGGAAAACAATTGCACCAAACATAAGAGATACTTCTTGTACCTCACTCATCAAATTGATTTTTTTTTTTTTGCACAAGTGTCATTGATTTAAGAATTTTTTTTTTTGGCACAAGTGTCATTGATTTAAAGTAAAAATTGTATAAAATGTAAATGAAATATTTAGTTTGCTTAGCAATTATTTTAAGAATAAAAAAAATAACTAGTATAAATTGTTGTGTTAAGTTGCCCACCACTCTTTTCACTCACCCATGATCTTTCAGTACAATTTTAATATATGGTTAGGCTCTCTCAAATTTTAATTTTAATTTAAAAAAAATATATATGAAATTTAAAAGGCTTATTATAGGTCTCATTTTAATAATCCAAACTATTAATTTTGTAGGACCTTTCATATATATGTCACCTATGAAAAAATTAAATCAATTTGATAATTATAATATTTTTATTTTATCTTGTTTATCTCAAAAAAAAAAAGGACTTATTTTCAAAAAAATATGTGTCGTCCACTTTTTAAGAGACAAATGCGATAAAATAAAATGGTTATAATTATTGGATCAACTCAATTTTTTTTATGGATCATATACACGAAAATCTTACAAAATTAATTGTCCAGATTATCAAAATGGGACCGGTGGAGGGCTCCACAAGCCTCTCAAATTCTCTAAAATTTAGATTTAAACTTAAAAAAAATTCAATGACTTTTGATTTTATAAATAATTGATGATGTCATTTCAAAATAAATAGAAATTTTTAGATCAAATACGGTTCTTACTGTAAAACTTTATTCAAGTAATGATGTTAAAGTAAGAAACTTCATTATAAATTAAATATTTTTAATTATTTCTTATAAGTTGAATTTTGATACTTAAAGAAGTATGAGATTGGTGAATTTTTCCTATTAAATTACTTGAAGATGCAATATTAAAAAAGAACTAATTTATTTATTCTTATTTATTATTTTTATAGTATTCATTTATATATATATTTTTAATAGAAATATAACATTAAAAAAAATTTCAAACTTCGATATTTTCCTACTTATGCTGCAGATCAATAGTTTATTCCAATTTTCTTGACTATAATGCCACTTTCATCAGCATTATGTCATACACTTTGCTGAGTGAAGGAAAGAGGAAAATGAAATTGAGTTGAAAACCTTCGTTCCCCATTTGTTACATACCCGAAAGAACGTAGATTTGGGCTTGGTGTGGAACAGTTTTAGAATTGTAATTCCAGCTCTTAATTTGTATATAGTGTTTGGTTGTGATTTTTTCAAAAATTAATTCGACTCACTTTTGAAAACTCGGTCAAAGGTGGAAAAATTTGGACTAATCGATCGTCTCACCGGTCGTCTGGCCAGTTAACTGGAACAGTGCAATTTTTTATTTATTTTTTTATTTTTTTACAATTGACATATGTTAATTTTTATATATTCAACAAAAAATATTTTTTGAATTTTTTAAATTTTTTTATGAGTTTTAATAAAATTTGGAGTTGTGTGTTTGGTTATGAGTTGTAAGTTTTTGTATTAAATATCATATATCACATCAATAATTCCTCCATTCAATTCAAAACTCTTTTCAAAACTCATTCACCAAATAAATTTTCCGCATTCAAAGCATAATTTCAAAACTCATAAAGTCAAAATATAACTCTATTCTCAAATCATATTTAGAAAACTCTACGAAGCGCAAATTTAATTTGTCTCTCAAACTTTACTCTAATTTTTAATTTGTCCATTAAACTTTTAGTTTTTTTATTTATGCTCTCCAATTGTATAATTAACTTAATGTAATTCAGTCATCAACTGGGGAAAAAAAAATATATGATTGGGAGAATTATAATTGACTTTTATTTACTGAGAGAGATTAAGGGGTTGTTTGGTTTTTATTTTAGGCTAAATAATCATAAAAGGATAAAAAAAAATTTAAAAATCACAAAAAGTCAAAAATCACAAAAGGATAAAAAAATATCTACCATTTTAAAGCTAAAAAGCTAAAAAAACCAATCAAAAATACCAAACGAACAAAAAAGTTTCAGGTTAAAAAAGTCATTGTCAAACGAATGCTAAAATGTAATACAGTGAGCAAAAAAGGATAGTTGTAATAATAAGGCTTCGTTTGGTATTGATTTTTTTGGGCTAAATTAGTTATAAAAAGACAAAATAAATCAAAAAATTAATAAAATAAAATATCACATCTAAATCATAATTATTTTATTTTTTATCTCTCATAAAAGTCAAAAAATCAAAAAAATTAATCCAAACAAATTTTTTAACCAAAGCTAAAATAAATAAAAAGTCAAAAAATTAACTAAAAACAGTGATATGTCAAACGGCAGCTTTGCTATGAACGAGAGATTGGGCAATGACAAAGGCTCTTGTTTTTATTATAGGGTTTTGATTTGTGGCACTAAATTGGGGTACTAATGCTCCTAATTTTTATATAAGACAAAAAAAAAACAAAAAAAAAAACAAAACAGTTACCCAGAATGGAAATTAGGGGTATTAGTGTCCCAAATTTAGTGCCACAAAACATTTTCCTTTATTATAATAAATACATGGATGAAAAACTATTCCAGAAAAAGAAATATAAAGAAGCTTATTTATTTATTTATTATTATTTTTGAGTCTTGACGAAAAGGAATAAATGTAATGTTGAAACTTAGGCCTTGTTTGTCATGTATTAAAAAAAAATTAAAATGTTAAAAAGTCACTATCCTATTTAAATCACATCATCTTATTTAAGTCACACCATCTCTTTACTACATACTTCAAACCCAACCCAAATACAACCTATATTTCATAAAAGTCAAAAAATACACTTATTTAAGCCTCGTTTGGGAACATGCTAATTTAATAACTTTTTGGCTATTTGGCTAAAATAGTCACTCAAAAAAACTAGTATGTTTGGGATGACTTTTTGACTTTTTACGAAAAGATGTGCAAAAAGTAGAGAGAAAAGAGAATCTTTGACTTTTTGGTATGGGTTGTTGGCTTTTTGGCTAATTTAGTAACTTTTTGACTTTTTGACTAAAAATGATACTTCCCAAACGAGGCCTTAGAACATCCCAAATCAAGCCTTATTTTTACATCCGGTAAGATAACTTGTTTCACTCTAAAATTTTATTTGATGGAGAGAGCAAAAATGACTAATGACGTGATTTTATTTTGATAATTTTATTTTTATACATAGATATTTTGACTATCTTTTTTTATTTATTTATAATTATTTTGATTGATAATTTCTTTTATCCACACTGTGTAGTGAAAACATAAAAAGTAGAATCCTCTTTTATCTAAGGCCTCAAGTGAATTCTTATGTTATGTTTGATTGGGAAATTTAAAAAGAAATTTAGAAAAAAAAATAAAAAAAATAAATAAAATGTGAATAAAATATATTATATTTCACTTAATTTCATATATATATTTTTATTTTTCTTTTCAAGTTCCTTCTAAAATCTCTCAACCGATCATAACGTTATGTTGTCTATGACTTGAACCACAGCAGGGCTAGCCCTATTGTCAATAAGGTCTAAAGCAAAAGGGAAATTTTTTTGGGTATAAAGGACAGTTTATAAAAAAAAATTTCTCATAAAACTCTTACCTAAAGGGCGCATACTTGACAAAGGACACAGAAATATTTTTTTCATTTCTTTTTGGACAATGTCTTTCCATGAATAAATCTTTGAAAAATGCTTTAGACCACTAATTAGTGGTAGCTCTAATGATGTGGCAGTGGGTCCCACCCACTACCACATTTGTTTTGTGCCTTGGGTTTTGTTTTTTTTTTGTTTTTTTCAATTGCCACCTCACTAGTGGTGGAGTTAGTAATGATGAATTAGTGGTATGTAGCATTACTCTAAATCTTTTCCTGATATCAACAGAGTTCCCAATGAACTTCGTGCAAGTAATGAACAATACTACACTTACAGAGTGAATTGTATGGTGATTTGAAGGGTTTTAGAAAGAGATTACGTAATAAAAATCAAGAGCTAAGATGGTCATGTTGAAGATGAAGAAGATTACCCATAGAATTACTTCCCACCAGACTCACACACACACAGCCTATAAATAAATTTGAATCTCCTCTACTCTCCGACTCAATGCAACATAAACAATAAACTCTGCTTTTTAAATTTCAATTTATGGTTACAGAAACGCTGTGTTTGATTTGATAATTTCAGGAGAGATTTGGAAAGAAAAATTAAAAAATTAAATAAAATAGAAATAAAATATATTTATATTTTATTTAATTTTACACATCTTTTTTTATTTCCCTTTTCAAATATTTCTCTAAATCCTTTAACTAAACATGGCGTAAATTGCACTATTCTGACAATGACGATGGGTGGTATGATAAGCATTACCATCTCTTTTTGTATTGTGGGTAGGCTATAAATATCTTTGTTGTGGTGGTGACTGGGGTAAATTGATGATGCTATTTCGGGTAAAAGTAATTTTAATTTGTAAACGGAAAAGTAAAGTTTTATCTACTGTTGTTGTTGTTGACAATGACAATAAAGTTTTATTTCAATAGTGTATTCTTGAGTTATTTTTTCTATTGTCATTGTTTCTTGTATTTAAGAGTTAAGTATCGTGATAGTTAATAATTGAGATTACTTTTAGTCAATTTTTAAATAAATCAATAAACGCGAACGGAAGTAATATTTAAATAAGGGTACCAAAATAATCATTGAAACTTCTATTTTTGTTACAAAATTATAATGACTAAAAAGGCTGATATTTACATATAAAAATATTATAAAAGTACTGTTTGTGCCTATTCCACAGGCTCGCATTTAAGACTTTCAAAAACTATTTCTGAAGTGCATTGTTTCCTGAAAATTGGTAAAAAACTATAAACACATGGCAGAGTGAGTTATATTATACTTTGAGTTACTCTTATATATTTTACGTATATTTTGACTTACCATATTTATTTTATACAAGTTATGTTTTATAAATTATATTAAGTTATATTATTATTTCAGTTACGTAGATTATTTTCTGAATCCTATTTGTTAAAAGGAAATCCGTGGATATGTTTGTTTTATATTTTAAGAATATTTGGCTATGATCTTATATACAATTATGTTTTGTAAATACCATCATGGGAGTCCCACGCTTTGGGAGACTTAAATAACCATTGGCCTCTGTTTGATCACTTTGTGGTCCTCTATTTGCCGTGGATCCATTCACCTTTGTTCTGTGCGGAGCAAAGTGTTATGCGGAGCTAAGTGCTACACTATTGTGGGAGCCACCTCTAGAATCTGTACGTGCCACCTTTTGAATCCGTACCTCTGTTCTGTGTGAAGCTAAGTGCTACACTATTGTGGGAGCCACCTCTAGAATCTGTATGAGTCACCTCTTGAATCTGTACCTTTGTTCTGTGCGAAGCTAAGTGCTATATTATTGTGGGAACCACATCTAGAATCCGTACGAGCCAGCTCTTGAATCCGTACCTTTATTTTGGCTGTCACTTCTGTAACCTTTGTTTTATTCTGTTCAGTACCGTGGTTATAGTTATTTATTTACACAATTTCTATATTTCAATTTCTGCCACTTAAATGATTTATTTACCAAACTAAGTTATGTAAATGTTTTGACCTAACTAACTATCCATAGTTATTTGGGTGCTTGAGCCTGACACTCTCTGTTTCTCTTCCGTCTTTTGCTATAACAAATATAAATTATATCCATTGTCCCTCACAAATTATGCACCAAAATTTTTTTTAATATATATATAAAATCATATAAAATTATAATATAATTAAATACATATAATTTTCAGTTCAATATTAAAAAAAAATAAAATTATTTTGACTTTTAAAAGTGGGTTCAAATTACAAATATACTAATTTTGAAACTATTTCTCATCAATGAAAAGTTCATCTCAAAATTTTCAATTCTTGCATAAAATTCTGTCATTGTGTTCTCATTTTTATTTATTTTTATCGTAAACAAAACAAGTGAAAAGTTTTTAAAGTCGCTCCTTATTTCTTATTTTGGCTCAAAACAATTTTTGACAACTAAACAGTGAGTTATTTTTGGTAAATTTTTTTTTTTTTTTTGAGGTAGTATTTTTTATTAGATTAATTATCTAATATATATTTATCAGAGTGCGCAGCGGATAGCTTACATATGACAAATTTCGAAGACGAAATTTTAAAAGGAGGGAATATTGTAACAACCCAGACTTTTAATTATTCTGTAGAATTTATACTACTATTAGTTAATCACAATTAAGAAAATATATAATTTATTATATATGATTATGTGTAATTTTGTAAAATAATATAATTATTAAAAGTTTAGGGGTCAAAATAATAATAATAATAATAGGTGTGGTACTAAAATAAATAATTAATTTTCTGTTGATATATGATAAAATATAATTTAATTAGAAATTAAATTATTTATATAATTATATTAAAATTGGGTCAAAGAGTAATTATCTTAAATATCTATTAAAAATAAGAATGAATCTTTATAGTTATTATTGAATCTGTTACGTATGCTCTCTCTCTTCTCCCCTATAAAACGGAGGAGGCCTTCACTGGAAGAAAAGAAAAAAAGAAAGAAAGAAAAGAAATAAGAATGAAGGAAAGGAAAGAAGGAAGAGAGAAAGAAAGGGAGGGAAAGAAAGTAAAGAATAGTGGAAGTCGAGAAGGTTTTTAATAGTGGAAAGGAAGAGTGAGGTATTAAAGTTAAGGTGAGTTATATTATACCTTAAGTTATCATAATGTATTTTACGTATGTTTTAACTTACTATATTTGTTTTATACAAGTTATGTTTTATTAGTATATTAATAAAAGTTATATTTTATAAAGATTTCAGTTACGTGGATTAATTTCTGAACCCTATTTGTTTAAAATGAAACCCATGGATACGTTTATTTATATTTCAAAAAATATTTGATTATGACCTTATAAACAATTATGTTTTGTAAGTACCACCACGGGAGTCCCATGCCTTAGGGGACTTAAATAACTATTGGCTTCTATTTGGTTACTTTATGACCATCTGTCTGTCATGGATCTATTGACCTCTGTTCTGTGCAGAACAAAGTGTTGTGCGGAGCTAAGTGCTACATTATTGTGGGAGCCACCTCTAGAATCCGTACGAGCTACCTCTTGAATCCATACTGTGAGGGAGATTTCACAATCTCGGTCTGGGCCGCGGTTCTGGCCGGGCTATATGTGGTCCAAGCATATTTGGGCCAAGCTAGGTTAGGCCGAACATGTTTGGGGCCGTGATAGCTTGGGCTTGGCCGAAGAAGGTTTTGCTTGGTGGAGGCCCAGGACCATGTTGAACCGAGCTGCCTGAGTTGCTCGACCGAGATGATTGCCAGACGCTCCGGTTTCCATGGTTCGTCCGTTTAGCCCGGCTGGAAAGGCCTTCGGTTTACCAACTTGACCAGTCTTGAGCTCGGCTATGCCGGAATGCAACCAAGCTCGGTCGTCATTGAGCTCAGCAAAAGGAGTACGGTCGTGAAGGTCAGCTATAGTGTGGAAGGCCAAGGTGACTCCGCCGGGCTGTCGAGCTCTGCCGATATATCCTAACAGTTTGGTTAGGTGGTGATTACTGGATTTGTGTTGACAGATGGGATAACAGCACCACGTGTCGAGAGACTAATGGGAGTAGATTTGGGGCGCAGAATGTATATAAGCGAGTCTGCGCCCCCCATGCTTGATAGATGACATTTTGGTGAGATATACACTAAACACTCTCTCTTCTCTCTATCTATCCCCTGGTGTGTGTACTAACTTGATCGTCGGAGGGGTTTTCTGGCCACACACCGCTGGGTAGCTCACTGCCGTTGTACTCGCAAGTCAATCGGACAGATAGTAGCTTGGAAGAAAGGAGAACGGGCTTACCTGAATAGTTGCTCCCCGTACAATTGGCGCCGTCTGTAGGAAACTTGACAGACAAAACCTTGTCTTCCAAGCTCATCTGATCGCCCTCTATGGAGAACAACGACGAGATTCCGTTGTCTGCCATCGCCGGAGTTAGGCAGACGGAGAGAAGGACATCCCGCCATCCCTCCAATGGCGAACTTGGAGACATTCCCTGGATTACAGTCGGGAGACGCGCGAGATAAGCGCAGAAGAAGTTATGGTCATTCACGGAGTCCAGACGGTCATCGGCGGCGGAGAGAATCATATGCCAGACGTCTGGAACACCAGCTAAGGGATCAAGACGCCGTCATCCGGCGAATGGCGGCGGAGATGGAGGAGCTGAAGCGGCATGTCAAAGGGAAGGGTATAGCTGGAGTGGGAGACCACAGTGAGCGCACCTAACCCCGCCGTTCAGGTAGTCAGAGTCAGCAACACATTCCGTACATTTCTATTCCAGAAGTTACAAGGTTGGTGATTCCGATGTGCGTGCAGAGAAGTCCAGCGCGCAAGATAGCACTTACCAACCCTTACGTCCGGTGATGATGTCGAGGTACTCTTATTCTGCTCGTTCAGAGGATTTGCGGGCAGTCTTGAAGGAACGGGCTTGCCGGCGGGAGGCTCAGAGGGTGCCGGCATTCCAGCGATTATCCTATGGGGTTCACACCAACGATGAGGTTGAAATGCCTCCACCCCGCCTAGCAGCGCCACTCTTTCCAGATACAGACTTGGCAAGGCTGAGTGTTGCCCCTTTCTCCCTGGAGATAGAAACGACACTGCTTCCGGTAGGCTTCCACCAGCCTAAATTCATGTTCTACGATGGAAAAACCGATCCCTACATGCATGTAAGCCACTTTCGACAGGTCATGGCCGGACATAGACGGAATGACGCACTTATGTGCCTTATCTTCCCATTGAGCTTGGGCGAGCTGGGCTTGAAATAGTTCGAGAGGCTGCCGGAGGGGAGCATCAAAAGGTGGCAGCAGTTGGCAGAAGCCTTTGTGATGCGTTTCAAAACCAATACCAAAACGCCAAAGGAAGTTGACCACCTTCTCAATGTCAAGATAGAACCGAGCGACACACTCAAGGCATACAACTCCAGATACTGGAAAGCCTTCAACGAGGTCCTAGATTGCCCGATCAACTTGGCAATCACCAAATATAAGTGCGGTCTCCCGGTCGGACATAGGTTGAGGGACTCGTTTACAATGAACCAGTCGACATCCGGGGGGCAACTAATGCAGCGCATCAATGAGCACATCTGAGTAGAGGATGATGCAGCGGCGTCCACCGCGATGACAACCCCGGTGGCAATAGACAAAAGGGCCTTACAAGATAATCGGTCTGGTGGGAAGCGCAGAGGATGACGGTGCAAACAACCATGGAAGAGATCTAGGGAGTTTGGTTTTGGAAGACGTCAATTAGAAGGTTGAAGAAAAGAGGCAATTGGCAATTATTTTGATGGAAAGATAAGAATTCCTTGCCGAGCTGATGTTGCTCGCCAAGAAGGAAGTCGCGGAGCGGACCTTGCTCGCCTTCTTTGAAGTTCCTTGCCGAGCTGATATTGCTCGCCAAGAAGCAAGTCACGGAGCGGACCTTGCTCGCCGACCTTGGTGTTCCTTGCCGAGCTGATGTTGCTCACCAAGAAGGAAGTTACGGAGCAGACCTTACTCGCCTTCTTTGGAGTTCCTTGCCGAGCTGATGTTACTCACCAAGAAGCAAGTCGCGGAGCGGACCTTGCTCGCCGACTTTGGTGTTCCTAGCCAAGCGAATGTTGCTCGCTAAGAAAGAAGTCGCGGAGCGGACCTTGCTCGCCTTCTTTGGAGCTCCTTGCCGAGCTGATGTTGCTCGCCAAGAAGCAAGTCACGGAGCGGACCTTGCTCGTCAACCTTGGTGTTCCTTGCCGAGCGGATGTTGCTCGCTAAGAAAGAAGTCACGGAGCGGACCTTGCTTGCCTTCTTTGGAGTTCCTTGCCGAGCTAATGTTGCTCACCAAGAAACAAGTCACAGAGCGGACCTTGCTCGCCGACCTTGGTGTTCTTTGCCGAGCTGATGTTGCTCGCTAAGAAGGAAGTCGCGGAGCGGACCTTGCTCGCCTTCTTTGGAATTCCTTGCCGAGCTGATGTTGCTCGCCAAGAAGGAAGTCGCGGAGCAGACCTTGCTTGCCTTCTTTGGAGTTCCTTGCCGAGTTGATGTTGCTCGCCAAGAAGCAAGTTGCGGAGCGGACCTTGCTCACCGACCTTGGTGTTCCTAGCCGAGCGAATGTTACTCGCTAAGAAAGAAGTCGCGGAGCGAACCTTGCTCGCCTTCTTTGGAGTTCCTTGCGGAGTTGATGTTGCTCGCTAAGAAAGAAGTCGCGGAGCGGACCTTGCTCGCCGACCTTGGTGTTCCTTGCCGAGCGGATGTTGCTCGCTAAGAAAGAAGTCGCGGAGCGGACCTTGCTTGCCTTCTTTGGAGTTCATTGCCGAACTGATGTTGCTCGCCAAGAAGCAAGTCGCAGAGCAGACCTTGCTCGCCGACCTTGGTGTTTCTTGCCGAGCTGATGTTGCTCGCCAAGAAGGAAGTCGCTGAGCGGACCATACTCGCCTTCTTTGGAATTCCTTGCCGAGCTGATGTTGCTCGCCAAGAAGGAAGTCGCGGAGCAGACCTTGCTCGCTTTCTTTGGAGTTCCTTGCCGAGTTGATGTTGCTCGCCAAGAAGCAAGTCGCGGAGCGGACCTTGCTCGCTGACCTTGGTGTTCCTAGCCGAGCGGATGTTGCTCGCCAAGAAAGAAGTCGCAGAGCGGACTTTGCTCGCCTTCTTTGGAGTTCCTTGCTGAGCTGATGTTGCTTTCCAAGAAGGAAGTCGCAGAGCGGACCTTGCTCGCCAACCATGGTGTTCCTTGCCGAGCAGATGTTGCTCGCTAAGTAAGAAGTCGTGGAGCGGACCTTGCTCGCCTTCTTTGGAGTTCCTTGCTGAGTCGATGTTGCTCACCAAGAAGGAAGTCGTGGAACGGACCTTGCTCGCCTTCTTTGGAATTCCTTGTCGAGCTGATGTTTCTCGCCAAGAAGCAAGTCGCGGAGCGGACCTTGCTCACCGACCTTGGTGTTCCTTGCCGAGCTGATGTTGCTCGCCAAGAAGGAAGTCGCGAAGCGGACCTTGCTCGTCTTCTTTGGAATTCCTTGCCGAGTTGATGTTGCTCGCTAAGAAGAAAGTCGCAGAGCGGACCTTGCTCGTCTTCTTTGGAGTTCCTTGCCAAGTTGATGTTGCTCGCCAAGAAGCAAGTCGCGGAGCGGGCCTTGCTCGTCAACCTTGGTGTTCCTTGCCGAGCGGATATTGCTCGCCAAGAAAGAAGTTATGGAGCGGACCTTGCTCGCCTTCTTTGGAGTTCCTTGCCGAGTCGATGTTGCTCGCCAAGAAGGAAGTCGCGGAGCGGACCTTGCTTGCTTTCTTTGGAGTTCCTTGCCGAGCTGATGTTGCTCGCCGAAAAGGAAGTCGCGGAGCGGACCTTGCTCGCCTTCTTTGGAGTTCCTTGCGGAGCTGATGTTGCTCGCCAAGAAGCAAGTTGCGGAGTGGACCTTGCTCGCCGACCTTGTTGTTCCTAGTTGAGCGGATGTTGCTCGCCAAGAAAGAAGTCGCGGAGCGGACCTTGCTCGCCTTTTTTGGAGTTCCTTGCCGAGCTGATGTTGCTCGCCAAGAAGCAAGTCGCGAAGCGGACCTTGTTCGCCGACCTTGGTATTCCTTGCCGAGCGGATGTTGCTCGCCAAGAAAGAAGTCGTGGAGCGGACCTAGCTTGCCAACTTTGAAGTTTCTAAATCGAGCAAAGTGAACCACTGAGCAGAAAGTCTAGCCCGACCTTGTAATATAATTCCCATCAAAATGCGATGTAATTAAAGGGCAATGTGAGGAGATTTCATAATCTCGATGCCGCAGCTGGTCAGCTATATGTGGGCCAAGCATATTTGGGCCGAGCTGGGTTAGGCCGAACATGTTTGGGCTCGTGATAGCTTGGGCTTGGCCAGAGAAGGTTTTGCTCGGTGGAGGCCCAAGACCATGTTGAACCGAGCTTCCTGAGTTGCTCGGCCGAGATGAGTGCCAGACGCTCCGGTTTCCATGGTTCGCCCGTTTAGCCGGGCTGGAAAGGCCTTCGGTTTACCAGCTTGACCAGTCTTGAGCTCGGCTATACCGGAATGCAACCGAGCTCAGTCGTTATTGAGCTCAGCGAAAGGAGCACGGTCGTGAAGGTCAGCTCTAGTGTGGAAGGCCGAGGTGACTTCGCCGGGCTGTTGAGCTCCGCCGATATATCCTAACAGTTTGGTTAGGTGGTGATTGCTGGATTTATGCTGACAGATGGGATAGCAGCACCACGTGTCGAGAGACTAATTGGAGTAGATTTGGGGCGCAGAATGTATATAAGCGAGTCTACACCCCCTATGTTTGATAGATGACATTTTGGTAAGATATACACTAAACACTCTCCCTTTTCTCTATCTATCCCTTGGTGTGTGTACTAACTTGATCGTCGGAGGGGTTTTCCGGCCACACACCGTCGGGTAGCTTACTGCCATTGTGCTCGCAGGTCGATCGGACAGACAGTAGCTTGGAAGAAAGGAGTACGGGCTTGCCTGAATATTTGCTCCCCATACACATACTTCTATTCTGACTGTCACTTTTGTGACCTCTGTTATGTTATGTTCTGTTCTGTTCTATAGCGTGGTTATGGTTATATATTTACATTTATTTCTGTATTTCAGTTTCTGCCACTTAAATAATTTGTTTATCAATGATGTATTTACCAAACTGAGTTATGTAAATGTTTTGGCCTAACTAACTATCCATGGTTATTTCGTGTCCCTTATACTCTTGGTATAATATTTCTCACTCTGCCATGTGCTTATAGCTGTTTACTAATTTTCAAGAAATAGTACAATTCAGAAATAACTTTTGGAAAGTATTAGACGTGGGGCTGCAGAATAGACACATATAGCACTTTTATGATATTTTTCTATGTAAATAACGGCCTTTTTGGTCAGTATAATTTTGTAATAAAATAAAAACTCTAATGATTATTTTGATACCCTTATTTAAATATTACTTCTGCTTGTGTTTATTGATTTGTTTACGAATTGGTTGTAGGTAATTTCAGTACTGGCCATCACGATGCTTAACCATTGGGTACGGGGAGCGGGTCGTGATATCTATTATATAAATTTGGACGAATTACACTAACAGGCCCTTAGTTTGGGGTTCGTGTCGCTTTGATCCCTGACTTTTCAATTGGGACACATTTAATCCTGAATTTTGAATCTTGTTTCAAATAAGGACAATTGAAGATACTATTGATCAATTTCAAGGACAAAGTCGTCAATTTGATAAAATATAAATTAATTTGACAAAAATAAATGTCAAAAAAGATATTTTTGAATTTTTAAAAATTATTTCTACTCATAAAAAATAAAATTTTGTAAAATTGATAAATCTTTTACACATTTATTTATTTTTTTATTTTATCAAATTAATTTTTATTATGTGTTTGGATGATGATCATGCAATGGGTGGTTGTTTTTATTTTCATTAAATTAGTTTCTATTTTTACAAAAGTCAAATATGGCGACAACTTTGAAATCATTATTAAACTAATCCATTAAATCAAAAAATTCAAAACTAAAAACATTTCATATATTAAATATATCGATTACACATTAAAATCTTAACAACCATCGATTACATAATCATAATCTAAACACATAATATAAATTAATTTGGTAAAAAATAAAAAATAAATGGGTAAAAGATTTATCAATTTTACATAATTTTATTTTTGGTGGGTAGAAATAATTTTTAAAAATTTAAAAATATTTTTTTGACATTTAATTTTGTCAAATTTGTTTATATTTTATCAAATTGACAATTTTGTCATTGAAATTGAGTAATGGTATTTTCAATTGCCCTGATTTAGAACAAGATTCAAAATTTAGGAACAAATGTGTCATAATTGAAAAGTCAGAGATCAAAGTGACATAAGCCCTAAACTATAGAGACTGTTAGTGTAATTCACCCTACAAATTTTATAGTGAAACATAGTAGAATATTACTGTTTACGTTAATTTTGACGGTAATTTAAAAAAAAAAAAGAATTTCATAATCAACTTAGATCTTATTTGATAAATCTTGATGAGAGAAATATAAAAATACCAATTTTATTAAAATCTGGCATTTAGATTAAAAGTTATATAATTTTAAATTTAAAATATTAAATTAGTTACTAAGAATATTTTGATAATAATAATGTGTGCTGGATTTTTTAATGAATTTTTTTTTATACTTGTCTAATACATTAAAGTGTTATTGTGCGGGGAAATCCCACATCGGTCTGTGAGTGACTACTTTCCCACCTTCTAAACAAACTGGCTTCTCTTAACTTGCATAGGCCTTTTTTCCCCAGTGGGGAAGGAACAAAACCGTGCGGTTGGAATGCCAAAGCGGACAATATGTGCAAGGCACGGGGACTGGTGGCTTTATTTGGCGCCGTCTGTGGGAACTCTCTCGGACCGGAGCAACCTGGCTGAGGCTAATGTCTTGAAATCCCACATCGGTCTGTGAGGGACTACTTTCCCACCTTATAAAGCCACCGGTCCCCGTGCCTTGCACATATTGTCCGCTTTGGCATTCCGACCGCATGGTTTTGTTCCTCCTCCACTGGGGGAAAAGGCCTATGCAAGGAAAGAGGAGCTAGCCTGCTTATAAGGTGAGAAAGTAGTCCCTCACAGACTGATGTAGGATTTCCTCGCACATTAGCCCCCAACCGCACTGGCTCCGGTCACCCCGAAAGGAGTTCTCATAGACGGCGCCAAATAAAGCCACCAGTCCTCGTGCCTTGCATATATTGTCCGCTTTGGCATTCTGACCGCACGGTTTTGTTCCTCCCTCACTGGGGGAAAAGGCCTATGCAAAGTAAGAGGAGCCAGCCTGCTTATAAGGTGAGAAAGTAGTCTCTCACAGACCGATGTGGGATTTCTCCGCACATTAACCCCCAGCCGCGCTGGCTCTTGTCACCCCAGAGGGAGTTCCCACAGACGGTGCCAAATAAAGCCACCGGTTCCCGTGCCTTGCACATATTGTTCGCTTTGGCATTTCGACTGCACGATTTTGTTCCTTCCCCACTGGGGGAAAAGGCCTATGCAAGGTAAGAGGAGTCAGCCTGCTTATAAGGTGAGAAAGTAATCCATCACAGACCGATGTGAGATTTCCCCGCACAGTTATTATGAGGGGTTTCAACCAAATCTTCCCTAAAGCCAAATGTCAATATGATGCTATTAAATGATATTTATTAAGTTTTATATTTTATTTTTTGATGTAAAATTATTTGTTTTATTATTAGAAATAAAATTGTAGGAGTTTATCTACAACCCATACTATTCGGCCTAGTCAAATGAATAGTATTTTTTTACTTGGTATTGTATGAAGAGATTTTTTTTTCTTGACCTTTCTAATTTTTTTTTGCTTTTATGAATATAAAAATGTTATGAATCCATCCTTATCAATCTATAATTTGTCCCGAATGTACTTATGTAATGAAGGTTAAATTAATAAAATATAAAATTTACGAATAAAATAAATTTGAACCACAAATTTTTTTATAAGTAAATTTTAAATTCAAATTTAGAGATGCCAAACCTAGCCTGTAGCGTTGTTGCTATGAATTAGGTCCTCAAACAACTTTTCCTTTATGGGCTCAGGCTCTTAGACGAAGAGCCTTGTTATGGGCCTTTGGATGAGAAGCGTGTCATCAGTGTTCATGATTGGAAACCTTTTATTATATATATAGGAAACCTTTTATTATATATATTTTAAAATGATTGGTGTGGAGTAATGTTCTAAATAATGTCTAATGTGAAACAACTTTGATTTGTGCACATAATTTTTGTGGCACTAATAGCACTAATTTCCATATAAGGCAAGAAAAGTAGAAAAAAAAAAAACAGTTACCAGAATAGGAAATTAGTGCCATTAGTGCCACAAAAATTGTGTGCACAAATCATTTTTCAATGTGAAAATAAAATAAAGGGCTTACAATAATTGCATGTTGTTGTATTTCCACACAGTTAAATTCTCTACTTGACAATTTTTGTAATCTACACGAGTATGATTCATGTTGCTCTCGCGTGTGATTAATAGAAAAATAAATTACACTTAGGCCAATAGTCGAAATTTGAAATTTTTTGGGATAATTGCTCCAAATTTTATTATCTTTTTTTACATAATAATAATAATAATTTGAAAGACCAATTATTTGTCTAATATGTTTGTTTCCTTTTTTTTGAAAACACTTTTCAGAAAATTTTACTTGATCATTTTTTGTATTTTTTTTTGTTTTTATTGAATTTTTTTAATATTTTAAATAATTTTTTAAATACACCTAACATAAATACATTTAAAAAAGTATAATTTTCGTGAATTTTTTTTAAAAAAAAAGTTCACTAAATATAAAAAATATAAAAAAATATAAAAATTTAGTATATTTTTCTTATTGTTATGTATTTATTAATTTTTTAAAATATTTTTTCACATATATTTTACTTTTTAGACACATCTAAGTAAATTTAAAAAATACTTAAAATTTTAAAAACATTCACTAAATACAAAAAAATGAAAAACAGAAAACTCAGTTTTCAGAAAAACTGAAACCAAACACACTAATTAGGATTAAAATAGAAAATAATACTCTTTAAAATAAGGGGCTATTACATCCAGTGATACCAGAAGGGAAAAAAAATACAAATTCATGAAAAAATTTACAAATTTAATTATTAATATTTAAAAAGTATCTCATTAATTATTACATCCCAGTGATACCAGAAGAAAAAAAAAATACAAATTCATGAAAAAATTTACAAATTTAATTATTAATATTTATAAAGTATCTCATTAATTTGTAATTTTTTTTTTCCACATTCCACTAATGTGATATTAAATTCATGAAAAAAATTTACAAATTAATATTTATGAAGTATCACATTAATTTGTAATTATTCAATTTTTTTTTTTCCAGATTCCACTAATGTGATATTTTCCCTTAAAGTAATGATGTGTACTTTTCACCAATATATTTCATTAATTATATTTTTAAAATTGGAAAGATCAACCACTGAATGTAATACTATGGCGCTGTTTCGGAAGAGTGGTCTTATCATCAATTTTTTTTTTTCCCCTGAAAATGAGTAACATTTTAATTAAAATAGTCAAAAAGTTAAATGAAATTATCAAATCACTTTTTTTTTTTATTTTTTTTATACTCTTTCTGTCTCAAAATATTAGTCCACTATTCCATTTTTGATTGTCTTAAAATATTAGTCATTTTTCAAAAATCAAAAAATAAAATAATATGAATTTACTATTTTACCCTTTCTTTTGAATTCATTAATAATATAAAAAGTATAAGACATTTGATATTCCCAAAAAAAATATACTATCAAAGGATAATTTTAAAAAATTAATATTTTTGAAATGTAATAACTATACTATCAAAAAAGTTATATTCCCAAAAAGAAACTATCATTTTAGTAGAGTATATTTTTTCATAAAAAATAAAAAAATCAACTAAAATGAATCTCTATTAATTTTTATTTTTACAGGTGTAGCACGCGCCTAGTCAATGGACGCATTTGGTGGTCCATCTATAATAAAAAAATAAAATAAAAAAATGGACCTTTTACATTGTTAGCATATGATATTTGATAATAAGTTTTTTTTTAAAATTTTTTAAAACTTATTTAATCTATTTATGTAAAATAATAAATAAAAAGAAAAATGTTTGGAGCCCTAATTTTTGTGGCTCAAATGATTTAAAATTATCAAAACGACGTCGTTTTGATAATTTTGATGTTGTTTTGTACTCAAAACGACATCGTTTTGACAAATTCAAGTCATTTGAGCCACAAAAATTAGGGCCCCTACTATTGCTGAAATAAAAATTATATTAAGCAATTTAATATAAACTTTTAAATTAAAATAATTTATAATTATCTCTTTTAAATTATAACAAACACCATCTCTATCTTAAATTTTACTTTTCAGATTTATTTTAAATATTTTTTAAAAAATAATTTTTGATTAATACAAAATAAGAGAATTTACCTTTATAAATAAGTCAATCCACTATTAAAAAATATACAATTATTATTTTAAATCAATTAAATTTTATCAAATTTTGTGTTTGTTCATACACTCCAAGTTTTGAGTGTAATGAACAAACACTTTCCAAAATCTACAGTCTTTAATTCTTCTTCTTCTCTTTCCATTTCTTTATTTTTATTTTATTCTGATTTTGTATTTAAACTCAACTCAAAACCCTAGCCAACTTTTCCATGCTCTGATCAATTCAACCCCATCTTCGATCAATTCAACCCATCTTCGATCGATCAATCCATCGATCTCTCTGAGACAATACAAAAGAGGGTTTTATAGAGAAAGAGATCAAATTGGTGTATATGGATAGGATTGTAGGAGAAAAATACAAGCTGGGTCGCAAGATCGGAAGCGGATCGTTCGGTGAAATCTTTCTGGGTCTCTCTTTCGTTTCAATTCTCTCTCTCTCTCTCTCTCTCTCTCTCTCTCTCTCTCTCTCTCTATATTTTTAATCTAATTTTTGTGCTTACTCTATCTGTATTGTTTTTTTTTGCAGCCACTCACATCGATACTTTTGAGATTGTTGCTGTCAAAATTGTACGATTTCAAGCCAATTTGTTGTTCTAGTATATTTTGAGCTACTGTTGGTTGATTGAATGTTAATTTTTTCAACTTGAGGCATTTATATTTTGTCTTGAAATTATTGAGTTTCAGAAAATTGAATTTTCATATTTTTTTTTAAGTTTGCTGAAAATGTTATATTTATATATACACATAATTGGAGAAGGGTAGGATTAGTTCACTTTTTCTTAATCCTCCTAAGTTGAAATTTTGCTAATCAATGGTGATTTTAATATAACCCATTTACCTTGATAGTATTGAACTTTACTCTGCAGAGGGGTTTAGTTTTTGTTAATTTAGTAAAAGTTTGTTCTGGATTAGTGCAATCATTTTCACACCTATATATATACACACTAGAGGTGTGGGCACACACTACATGTGTGAAATTTAAAATAAGTGTTGCTGTTATTTAAAGCAATTTAGATTTGAGAGAATTGAAGCAGTTTAGATGGCAGGGTATTTTGGGAAATCAAAAAAGCATGACAAAGCTACACCAACTCAGTTGTAGACTTTATATATATAATAGTGTAGAATTTACAGTATAGATATATAGATTTCCTTTTTCTTTTCTTTTTTCAGAACATGGAACCTTTTTGAATTGAATTACGAAGAAAAATTGAACGTTTGTGGTGATAAATTAGTGACTAAAGAAGTAGGTTAATAGTCTTTTAAGTAGCATGGGTATTCCGTGATTTTGGGTGTAAAGTCTTACTTGTGATCGTGTTGGTCTGTCTAGTTCATTCATCTTGGTCGACTTACTTTTAAACGACTTTACCTTTTGGTTTGTAGGAGAACAAGAAGACAAAACACCCACAGCTGCTTTATGAGGCCAAATTGTATAATATTCTTCAGGGAGGAAGTGAGTATATCATGGTTCTTGATTCATATTGGCAATACATTGATGCCCTTATATACACTCACTAAATTGTGTTATCCTGTTCATTCATTCTTTGATTTTTTTATATTCTTTAGGTGGTATTGCCAACATAAGATGGTGTGGGGCAGATGGAGATGACAATGTCTTTGTCCTTGACCTGCTAGGACCAAGTCTTGAAGATCTGTTTGTTTACTGTGGGAGAAAATTTTCACTGAAAACAGTTTTAATGCTGGCTGATCAGATGGTAATGATAATTTCGTTTTGTGGTTATTATTGTCTGCTTTAGCATATTACATTAGTTGTAAGGGACTCTTTAGGATCCAAAATCATTTTATTTGTCATGACGTAAAGGGACTCTTTGGCATCCAAAATCATTTTATTTGTCATGACGTACTGTAAATATTCATTCACTTCACACAGTTTTTAGTCTTTATTGTCTTTCATGTTGCAAAGAGTATTATGTATATAGACACAAATGGTCAGTGATATGTAGATTGTAAATGACCAAGTTTGACAAAATATCCAATTAATTTTGCAATTTTCTTGTTTACTGGTTGCCCTTGTGGTTGTTGCTTGAATTGTTATATGCTTAAGATGATGAGTGTGACTAAAGCCAAATAGGTAATAATTACTACACTTTTTTTTTTTGGTTTTTGATATATGAAATTACAGATTGTGAGAATAGAGTATGTGCATTCTAAAGGATTTTTGCATCGAGACATCAAACCGGATAACTTCCTCATGGGTCTTGGCAGAAAAGCAAATCAGGTAATGGTCATTGCTGTATACTCTTCTTTGACATCTAGCATGCATGGATTGTCATAATATCTGTTTTCGTTGTGATTCCTTCATTTCAGATAAATTATCGTCATAATCTCAATCTTGTCATGTTGATTAGGTATATATTATCGATTTTGGATTGGCAAAAAGATATCGTGACCCTACCACAAGCCGCCATATTCCTTACAGGTATACTTCTGATAACCAAGTTCATGCTTAAATTTCATGGTTCTTTGGTGTTCTATCCTTTTTGTTTTGGACATTGTATGTTGTTTATTTGTTTAGTTGTCTATGTTCCATGCAATGTATTTTTGTTTAAATACTTGGGTCAGAGGTTCCATAAATTGTTTATTCTTAATTTTTATGTTGGCTCACTTATTTCAAAGACATCCTTGTACCTGCTGCTTATGCATTAGGGACTGGTAACTCTTGCTTCGTTTGGGACAAATCTGTCTCCTTCCCCTGTTTTCTTTTATAAATAATGGATGTTTTAAGAGTGAACATCTTTCTTAGTAGAGCAATCTGGAAAAAGAATAAGTATGGTGATTTCTCCACATGTTTGACTAGGAATAGTGACCATCACAAGAATCTATATATACATATATATACCCACCACAAACAGACGGATATTTTGTTGTGCCAATATATCTGAAACGACAGATAGCTGACACAAGAGCACTGTTTAACTCTCTATCTCTTTGTTCTTTCCTCCCATTATATGTGTAAGAGTTCCTAATGCATGCTTGGCTTATGTTCACAACTGAAAATATGGCCCACTGTTCATTGCCTTTTGCATTAAACCTGAATTTGTTGCTTGCTTTTGAGAATCCTTGTCCACGTTGCTGTAGGATAATAATTTTAAGTTCTAAAATTAAGAAAAATGACAAATTGCCTATTCAGGCTTTTATGTTGGTGACATTGACAATATGAATTGAACAACTGCTTTTTAGAGATTTTCTTCCTAGTAGTTGTTAGGACCTTTTCTATATTCCTGAATTTTTCTTTGCCTTTTCTTTGACACGGAGATGTAGTATCTGAATCTTATTACCCAAGTAATATTGTTACTATCATCACTGTCAGTGTCAATATTGTCTACAAGGATGCCCTTTAACTGGTCTATATACTGATCAGAAATGACACTGGCGTATTGAACTTCTCTTTTTCCTTGCTTGTATGTAAATGCCCAAGATATTTTGTTCTAAATACCCTCTTACCCTTCTATATTCATACAGAGAGAACAAAAATTTAACAGGGACTGCACGATATGCGAGTTGCAATACTCATTTAGGAATTGGTAAGTATAGAATTTCAATCATCTTGTTTGTGTATATGGCTGAGCATTAAGTATTTTCTCATTTTTTGCTCCATGTCTTAGAACAAAGCCGTCGGGATGATTTGGAGTCTCTTGGCTATGTTCTTTTGTACTTTTTGAGCGGAAGGTATGCTTTTTTACTCTCACTTCTATTTCCTGTCAACTACATGAATTGTGTCCAGGCTTTTCATCACTTATCTGGAGTATATACTCAAGTCAATGAAAACTCTAGTAAAGTACATTTTTTAGCATGGACTACGCCCTGGGTTTTCCCTGTAATTGTAGACCCAAAACATATTACTTAAAGGAGATGATAATGGCTGGATTATACAATTTCAAAATGTTTAATATATGACCTGACTGATTCATTGGTTACTGCCTTTAGCCTTCCATGGCAGGGTCTAAGAGCTGCAACAAAGAAGCAAAAATATGACAAAATATGTGAGAAGAAGTTATCAACTCCCATTGAGGTATGTTCGTGATGTGAGTGATATGTTTTGTGCCCTTTGTGATTTGAATAGGGAAAATAAATTTTGGCCCTGGAAATATGATAAATTGGAAAATTTTCGTGGAATATATCTTTTTTCAACTCGGTTACTTCTCCAGTGCTATTCTTGAGTATTATATAACAATTTAATGGCGTACATGAGGTCAAAAAAGTATGATAGAGCCTTACAAATTCTATTAGACGAAGAAAAGCATTAAATATTATTTTGGAAATAAGAATGAGGAGCTTAATGAAGAAGCCCTTTTGAAAGAAGCTTTTGATGAACAAATAGAACTTTTATACTAAAGGAGCAAGCATAAAAAAATAATCACTTTCATATTTTAAAAAATGAAAGAAGGGGACTAATCAAGCTTCTCTGCTTTAAATCATTCAAAATGTCTTTATTGACATAGAAATCCAAAAACACCATGTAAATGAATTGCATTTACATCCAATAGGGGAGTTGAGCCTATGCCAAATGATTAGAAGGCCTCTGTCCTATCCATTAGACCATGAACGCCTTTCATTTGAACAAAAACACTCACGTATTCCTTTCAGGGGTGGCTTTCTTATTTAATTTTGAACCGTTTGCAGAAGAGTTATATCTGACACAGCATTTGTTTTGAAAGGTTTTATGCAAGTCGCATCCAGTGGAATTTGCATCTTACTTCCATTATTGCCACTCTTTAACATTTGATCAACGTCCGGATTATGGATTCTTAAAGCGCCTGTTTCGTGACTTGTTTACTCGTGAAGGTATCAACAAACTCAAATTCATCAGATAGTTAAATGCATATACATGTCATTACTTGCAGAGCTGCAACCCACGTAGTTTGATTGCTTAAATGTTAAATGTTTAGTGGATTTTTTTAATAGTTGGTCTACATAACATATGAATTTGTGATCAGTTCATTGGATACCAGGGGCTTATTTATTCCTTATAACAATAGGGACTAGTTATTGTTTAGTAGTTGTGGAGACAATAATGTGACAGCTGTTATGGTCAATTCTGAAACTGAATGTTTAGTGATGGTTTACTTATAAAGATTACTTGAGGTAAATATGAACCAAATTGTGTGCTCTACGTCCTTGATACCTAAGTTGTGATTGCTTCCATTGAAAATGTGTACCTGTTTTTAGGTCAGTAACTCAGTTTTTCAAAGAATCCTGCTATAGTGTCAAAATTGTGAACAATTGTAATAATCAGTCAATGAAATGACTAAACCTTTGATATTCACAGCCTGACCAACACTGTGTATTTTGTCTAGTCAGTCTTAATGTTTTGAGCCTTCGTAAAAACTTGTCAAATTATTGTATCTGGAGGAGGTTGCTCTGTTGGCTCAGCAACTCTCCACCTGGGTATGACATGAACACTCTGGCTTGGCATGTTTTCCTCACTAAAATCCCCCTTATGCTTCTTGAATATCAACTTACTTATATTTTAAGTCATGGTACAAAAATAAGTAACATGGTGGGTTGGCTGGCTTCAGTGGACGAGCGTTGACTGGGCATAAATTAGTGTGAATGTGTCTTTGCTGTATGATTCACTTGTTCTACCTTGTCTGGCAGGCTTTGACTTTGATTATGTATTTGACTGGACCATTCTAAAGTACCAGAATACGCAGAGAACAAAAATTGAGCCTCGATCATCTGTTAGTATTTGAGTTTTATTCTGAGCTATCATTAATTTAGTTTTTTTATTTACAAATATATAAAAATAGATTTATGTCGTTTCATTCTGTGTCATTGTACTATCTCAGACTTTGCAGCCCGTTTCAGGGGTAACCAATAACAGGGTAATGCCTATGGATTTGGATAAGCATCAAGGTAAGTTGGTTGTGCAGTTTCAGTGCCTTAGTAATTTTATCTACAAGTTCTATTAAGGAATTTGATGTCTAAGTCCTATGTTTCCTGGAAAATGAACAACTTAACAAGTGACTATGTCTTTGTGGAAGATTGTTGAAAACTCTGTGATTTATCTCGTTTGTGTTTTTGTGTTTGTAACATGTTTAGTGAATTAAAAATAAATAAATTTGAAAAGGCATTTAGATGCCCCATTGATATGATATTGTTCTATTATTCTTTATAGAGAATGCAACTACAAAAGTTAGTTTAGAATTGGAATCAACATTTTTAATCAGCAGAACAATAACAGTAGACAGAAATTATGTGATATGTTGAAATTGCATTAACTTTCTGTTTGTGTTTTGTGTGTACTATGTAGTGTAGAAGTAAGAATTGAGAAATGCGTTTAGATGCTCCATGAAAATGCAATATACCTTCTGATTTTAAGTATGATAATCAATGCATAATTCTGCTATGTAGATTGAAGTTCTCACTGTAATACCTGTATATAAACCTAAATTGACCCTCTGGTAACTAGTTTTGAGCTAAACAAAGCAGCACAGATATACTGTTGTCAATACGTGGTGATGACAAGTACATGGAATGCTTCAATTTACAGTAGCTCTGTTCCCTGCCTTCGTAATTTTTTATTTTTTTTTAAAATCTGGGCAAGATGCGTTTGAATTTCATGGCACATTGTTTTTCACATAATTTGATTAATCCATGAAAGCCTTGCCCCAAATCCCTTATTAGATCATGAAGAAAGCTGAAGTGTTTTTATTTCTTTTCAAATTGGAGTATTGTGACATTGTTTGATTGAGCAAACCAAATAGGATGTGCTGTGAATTGAACATTTGGGTTCTTGCCTTGTCTTTCAGAAGGCAATGATGCTTCTCACTCAGCTGAAGCTACAGCCCGCAGAGGATCAAGTAGTTTTGCTCGCCCTGACGTTGATATGCATTCTAGATCAGGAATGGCACGCAATTTGAATGCTGATAATCCCATTGAGAAACAAGTAAGCCATACTATGTAGAGTACATTGTAGTTCTTTTACTTCTATTCCATTTTCTCTTTATACATTCGGGACTTCATACACTCACAATTCTCCTGGAAAACACATCCACCTTTGTGGTACTTCTTATTAGTTCAGTTTACTACTATATCACAAATGGCATTCTCTCCCTGGTTGTTGCAGTTTCCCATTTTATTTCAAGGTGACTTGCCATCATTCAATCCATGATTTTTTCAAATTTGATTGATGCAGGCTGTAAGTGATGCGCGCATGCCATCTACTTCATTTTCTCTGGCTGGTGCCTTCAAAAGAAATCTTCCAAAACCAGAGGAGCCAACTGAATCTTCAAATGTTGGCCGTGTATTTGGGAATAGAGTTGGTGCTTCAAGCAGCTGGATGCCATCATTGACGCGCATTTCTTCAGCCAAGTAATTGGTATGATAACCTTCTCTGATTCATGCTTCTTGTTATGTCTTATATTGTGCCGTACTGCATAATTGATGGATGATTACATTATATCGTGATTATTAATATAAAAGCTCCATAGGTTGTTGATCAACTACTAAAACCTGGTTTTTCTTTTATCCACCTTTAGGTATGGATCTGAAGTACAGGATACACAGAATGCTTTGCAGATTTACCAATGTCATGAAGTTAGGATTGGTGGAGTCCTTCAGTACCGGATTGCATTATGTATTTCTCTTAAGGTGACCACAAAGTGCAAACAAACACATTCAATGGTGTGTTAGAACTTGACCTGTCAAAAGCTGGTTGGTTTTTGAGTACATAGATGGCAAAATTGACTAAAGCCAGTTGCGTGTTTTACTGTTTCATTGATGACTTGTAAAGTGTTTCTCCCATTCTTCTGTTAATTGATCATAAAAGTTGCCTTTGTGTTATTTGGTTGTTTTGACTATGTATTTCATTTAATTCAGGATTGAGTTACTTTCTATTTTATTGCTTTAATTCCTTTGGATCAAAGCCCTGGATGTTCACCTGTGGATCAGTTTTAACCTTGGTACCCAAGTCCATCAGAGCGTGACCACACTAAATCTGGTATTGCAGGTATTTCAGATTACATCCTCCCCTGTGTTGCTGCTCTGATGGGGCTTGTCTGCTCATTGCTAATTTTTCTGTATTTCAGACTATTATACATGATGCAATGTAAATGTGGAAGGGCTCACTGGAAGTCTGATATCAGGCCGACTTGCTTGTTATAAGAAATTCATCTTTTTATCAGTATACATGGGTCTGAAGCCTTTGCGTTTGGAGTTTCCGAGGTAATAATTGTTATTCCATTGTGTACAATGTACATGTTGTCATGCATACATACCATACTAGCATATTTCTGACAATGACATGGTATAAACCGTTTCATTGAATTTTTTCTCGATACAGAGGTTCCAATTTTATAAGTTTTCTGCAGCTTTTTATTTGCTCATTTTGGAGGTGTCTTGTACACTGATTATTTATTTTATTTTGGTTGTATTTTTTATGTTTATGTTTTTATTTATTTATTCTTGGGGGGAGGGGGGTAATAGGTGGGGGGAGGGTGTAGGCGGCTTTTTAAACTGAACCACTATTTTGGTACTTTCCTAGATTCATACAGCATCACAAACTTTTGCAGCCTCAGATAATTCCACAGCATTTGTCATGTGGATTTTATATTTATAGTTTTTTTCTTGAACTCTCTTTCATTCTCTCATCTAAATTGAAGTAAAATTTCACTTTTTAAGTTCTCTTCTGACTTTCTTGTTTCCAGGGATCAATTATTTGCTGCCGGTTCATTCTCTCTCATGTTTTCATGGTAGAGGGCTGTGGTTAATTCCAGAGTCTTGATATTCTAGGTTAACAGAAATTGAATACAGGAGATATTTCTGGAGAAACTGTCGTCACTTCAATTGCAGAGCGATTGGTGCTTTGTTGGTACCCAAATCTTCACTCCTTTTTTCTCAGCTTTCTATGAATTGATAATTGTCTATCATCATGGAATGATTGGTCAATTATGATTTAATCACTCGTCGAAGATAAAAATGAGTTCTGTTTAGTTGGCTCACCTGTTCAGAAACAGTATGCAAAGATGGTGTGCAAGGGGCTGGAAACAGATGATAACAATGATGTTCTTTGTGGCCGTGGAGGAAGTTGCTCGACTTCAGAATTGAACAGGTAGTATGAACTATCTTTTTTGTTTTGCCCCTTTCTGTTCACCTCCGGAAGTGAGGAACAAATCCATAAATTTTGATGTTTCTAACCATGAATGTGGACTGGAAGAATTATGTGAACACAACCCTAGAACCATTCCTTGCTTAGTGCAAATAACTTCATCCATATTCCATATCGGGTTAATTATATTTTTGGTTGTCAAAGTACGAGTCTTTTGTCATTTTGGTCCTCATTGTTTAAAATTTGTCGATTTGGTCCCTAATGTTTAAATTTTGTCTATCTGGCACCCAATGTATAGGAAGTGTTAATTTAGTCCCCAATCAAACTCGGTTAAACATAATTTAAACATTGAGGGACTAAATTGAAACATTTTTTAAACATTGGAGACCGGATTCACGCAATTTAAATATTGGGGACCAAATTGAAACACTTTCATACATTGGGGATTAAATCGGCACAATTTAAATATTGAGCATTAAAATAAAACAAGCTCATCCTTGGCAGACTAAAAATATAATTAACTCTTTCATAATATGGCAAAGGTACACTAAAACATAAAATTCTGCAGCATCAACTCATAGAGAATACAAGCCCTTGGATCAACTCATATAGAGAATACAAGCCCTTGTATGTCACTGGCATCTTTGCAATTGAACAATTTTTAACCTGTGTTTCGTGGCATCAGGGTTCAAACTAAGAAACATCTCCTCGCAGAGGTATGCGGAGGTAAAATTACGTTTATCTGATTACTAAAACTACATGAAAACTACACTGTATATATATGCGTGTGCGCCCCTATCAAATGCTTATATTTATTCTATAGGGTACACCCCATTTTGGTGTGAATACTATTAGGTCATGTTTGATTCACAAGATTAATAGTGAAGTTTTAATAATCCTATTAAATTAGTGTAGTATTCACTATCCAATTGGATTAATAATCTCATTCCTACCCCATTACTAATAATTCTACAAATTTGTTGGATTAATTATCCATTGGATTAATAATCCTAAACTAAAATATTAAAATAAATATAGGATAATTGGACTCACGGATTAATAATCTCAATCTCATGCTCTAATCTACCTAATCAAACATGCCCTTAAGGCCTTCTCTTTTTTCAAAAATACCCTTCACTTCAATAATAAATTTTCTCATATATCAAATTGTCCAAAATAAAACGATTTTTTTCTCATTTATCAAAGTGCTAAAAAATTTGAATATATAATTGTAAACGCATTGCGTTTGTATCCGTGCATATGCATAGATTTTTGGAAGTTATATAATGTAAATTTATGTACATTTACACAATGCTCTGTTGTTTTTAGTAATAATTAATAACTTAACAAAGAAAGACGTATAAAGTGTCCGTTCAAAAAAAAAAAAAAAGAAAAGAAAAAAAGAAGACATATAAAGTGGAATTCTATTTCTCTTCATTCATTACATAGTTGAAATGTAAATATTCATTCTATGACCAATCATTGGGAAGGAGCCACATTAACATATTTAAGCAAAATTTAAAATTGAAATTGATATGACTATTATAAGCCATTGATTTTAATTTTTAATGTTGTATTATAACCTTGTGCAATGAAATAGAGAACACTATTGATCTAAATATTTTAGGGCATGTTTGATTGACAGGATTAGAGCATAAGATTGTGATTATTAATCTGTGGGTTTAATAATTTTGTGTTTATTTTGAAATTTTATTTCAGGATTATTAATTCACAACAATGATTTAGACCACTAAAAAATACACCACTAATAGCACTAATGCATTGGGAATGATAAAAAAAAAAAAGAAAAAAAAAAGAAACAAGGCATAGAAAGTGGGCGGGGTTCACTCCCACATCATTAGTGCTCCTTTTAGTGCTCCTAAGCATTTTTTATTAATTTAATGGATAATTAATTAATCAAACAAATTTGTAGGATTACTAGTAATGGAGTAGGGGTGGGATTATATATCTTGAGTTGGGAAATAAAATAAAAAGATTCTTTTATCATTGACAAAAAATTAAAATATTTGTTATTTTTATATAATTTTATATTTTAGAAGGTTAAAAATAATTTTTAAAAATTAAAAAATATTTTTTGATATTTATTTCATCAAATTAGTTTATATTTAAAAAAAAAAAAATTAAAAAACAAACGAAGCATGGCTTTTGTATTTTATATTTTTATTTTGCTTTTATCTATTTATAATTTTATTCAAAACAATGTTTATGAAGAAATTTTGATAAAATAAAGATGGTAAAGAAACATTGATGGAAGGTAAGATTGAAAAAGAAGATAAATATAATTGTAATTCTACATTCATATATTTTCTTATCGAATGTAAATCAAACAATGGACAAGGGGTTAATTTATCTTATCAATCTAATTGAATAGTGAATATCATATTAATTTGATAGGAATATTAATACTTTCACTATTAATTTTGTGAATCAACATGGCCTTAAAGTGATTGTGATAGGGCTGAGTGAGCTTAATTCAAGTTCTTACACAAAATTTAACACTCCAATTTTTTATTTTTATGAGAAACAAAATAGATAAGTAATGCACTCAAGAATTTCTTTAACTATTGGTCTCGTTTCATATTTTCAGAATCAAAGTAATGAAAAAAAAATTGAACAATATTTATTGTTTTATTTGTATTAAAATATTTTTTGAAAATTTTAAAAATAATTACAAAAATAAGTATTTTTATATTTTCTCTTTTTAGCCAGATGTTTGAAACCCTTACAAATTTTCTTTTAATTTGACCCAAAATAATATAGTATGTTATGTGTCTATTTTTAATTTGTCACATGTTCAATTGTACAAAACTAAACTTCTGTCTTACTATGGTAAATTTGGGAATTTAAGTTGTGAGTCTTTAATATTTTTGTTTTAATAAATTGACATTTTAATTTATACTTCTCAAATCATGAATAAAAAATATTCATATTTTATTTTAACAAAAAGACTTGTAAATATACAAACTTTCACTATTGATACAATGACTTTTTTTTTTTTTGGAACCTCAAATCCTATAAAATATTGTTTACTTGCGTTTTATTGTAGATTTGGAAATAAAAAGGGAAACAGGTGAAATATTTTGCACTATAATTGGTTTTTATTTTTAAAAATTTGTCTATATTGATAATATTTTCTATTTATTTTTATTTTTCAAGCTAAATTTAATATTTAAACAGAACATAACATGATTTCACACATTAAACATAAAGATAAAAAAACAATATGAGGATAAAACTTTAGCATGATTTGGTTAAACTAAATTTAAACGTTTTTTCAGATAGGCTGGTGTGACTTGAGCGAGTTGATTTTCTTAATTCTCTTTGTGGCCAGTTGTCTACTCCATTTCTCTTCAATTCCTTCCTTCAATAAGCGTGCCGTGTGCACTAAGAATAGAATTCCCATTAGACTGCACCACACGGTGACTGCAACTCCAATAGTATGACTGATTGGTTCTCTGTCAACTCTTGGTGTGATGACAACAATAGAAATTGCAAATGTTACTGCCATTGATGTAATGGTTAACCATATGATTGCAACTAGAATCCACATAAAAATCCTTTTCTTGAATGGCAATCCAGTTATAAGCAACAAGATTGTGCTTAGAGATGCAACAAATCCTATCGTGCTAGCACGAATGAAATATAGGTATAAATGTGGATAATTATAATCCATTATAGCATCTCCAGCTCTATGTTTGTTTGAAGGTTCGTCTGAAGTGTCTTGCCAAAAGCCACCTGGAGGGTTCATCCCAGCTTGGAAAGCTATTGTTGCAATGAGCGTTGCAACCAACATTATTGTTTCCTTTTTCTTTGTCAGCCACTCAGATTGCCCGACATCCTTGCCACGCATGGCTCCGGCTTCTTGGAGTTTTTTTTCAATATCATTTGAATTTTTCACATCTTTTCTAATTTGTGCTAGAATATCCAATGCTGTGTACTCGCTAGCATTTTTTATGTTTACATCTAGTGTTGCATTGGTAAGCAAGTAGTTTAAGGACTGCCAAAAACCAAAATAACAAACAAACTTGGAACTTTACTAACCAGCAAGTGAGGATATTACCACTAAATGGAAAAAGGAAAAAAAAACTTTAATACTTCCTATAATATATTAGTTAGTTGCAACTATGGCTAAATCATTTTTTGTAATGTAAAAAAAAAAAGAGAAGAAAAAACATTTGATTAGTCATACCTCGACTTGTGTATTCGCCACAGCTAGATGCAATATAGTGTTGCCTCCTCCATCTTTAGCATTGACAAATTCTTTATTTTTGGTGGTATTCATAAGTATTTTCAGAGACTCTAACTGGTCACGTAACATACAGAAATGTAAGATGGTCTCACCCCTATCCATCACAGCTTCAGCTGCATAGGGGTTGGCTTGAACTAATACTTTCAACACATCGACCTTTCCCTTCATCACTGCAAGATGGAGTGGATTTTTACCATTTTTGTCACGAGTTAGGCACATGTCAAGATCTACAGATATCAAAGCTTGTACAACCTCGACATGCCCTTTTGCAGCCGCAAGGTGAAGGGGCAAGTGGTGTGAAGAGTCTAGAATTTCAGCAAGATCTGGATTTAGACGCAGAACTTCTTTGACGAAGTTTGTATGCCCGCGTAATGCAGCCACATGTAGAGGACTCCTACCAAACCAACCAGAGTTCACTCTATCAAGAACTAATGGATCTTCTCTGAGTATTTCTTGTAATAATGTGACATCGCCTTGTATTGCTGCTTCATGGAGCCTCAGTTCCATTCTCTCTGTAACTCTCTCCATGACAATGAGTATATAAATATATGAGCAATGAACACAGGTACTTATAGGCACCCAAACACTCAAATATACGAAAGCACCTACTATTTTCCATTATTATTATTTTTTTTTATTTTATTTTGGGAAGTTGCATGACAAATGCTAAGAAACTTCACAGAACAACATATGTGAATAGAAGTGATGAACAAGGCATAGTTGCATGGCATCTCTTCTTGTCGCTTTAGTAGACTAGCGTGTGTTCATACCTGGTACTATAATAATTAAAAAAAAATAATAATAATAATTAAATAAATAAAACAATAAAAACAAATATTCACCAAAGCATGGGAAAGGGTAGACAAACTTTTATTTTATTTATTAAAATGTATTTGGAACATAGATCTTAGATTTGAAAAGAGAGAAATGGAAAATGTGAGAGCAATTTGTTCTCACATTTTCCAATTTTACTCAAATTTATAATCGAACACAACTTAATTGTAAATTAATTGGTTATTTTATTTATTTATGAGCACAAAATCCCAAATACTAAAATAGGATTTTTAATTGGGTTTGGATGTTCTCAAGTTATATTCAATTTGAGAGTGTTTGGGTTTGGTGGATTCATGTTGTGGCCTATCTCGGTGATTCTAAACTATTCATTTTTTAGAATTCGTTGAATAGAATATTAATGTAAAAGTTTAAGATGATTAGATATCAGTAATTATATTTTGGAATCACATTTGTTCCAAACAAATAGATGGCAAATATAATTTTAAGAGTAACTATTCATTTTTTATAATACAAGTGTGATTTAAACATATAGTTGCTAATATCCGATCATCTTAATTTTTTTTATAATGATTCTACTCAACAAGTCTTTAAAAGTGAACAGTTTGGATTATCTAGATCGGTTGCAATTTATAAAATGGATTCACTAGTCCTAAACGCTCTCTCAATTGACACTCTCTCAAATTAAAATGGCAAATTTAAAAGAATTCAAATCATTTTTAATAATGGTCAAAAACCTTATACGTTTACATAATACGATATTATTATGATGATATATTTGGTAGACGTTTGTTATTTATTTAAACTATTTGATAATTACAAAACCTCTCTAATGTTTTTTAAAATTACACTGATCTCTTTAGGCTATCTAATAATAATTATAGGAATCTCTCAAATAGTTTATGAAATAAGAAATTACACTGACTCTCTTTTTGACTAGATCCATATATATTAAATGATGACTGAAGTGGCATTTTATTTTAATAATTTAAAATTTTATAATTTTTTAAATTTAGCTTCTGCGGCCACAGCCACCATGACCAGGTCGCCGATGACAACCATAAATATATACATACACTAGGTATAAAATGTTCATGTAAGGCACGGATTATTATTATGTTAAATTTAAATTTTAAAAGTATAAATCTTTTAACAAATTATTTTAGTTAGTTTGATTTTTTAAAATATTTTTTAGATCTGTATATTATTGTGGTAAATTTAGATTTCAAAAATCTAAATCTTTTAACAAATTATTCTGTTTGATTTGATTTTTACAAAATCTATTTTAGATGAATTTTCGTTTATTTTAATGAATTTGTTTTCATATTTTTTTTTCTCTTTTTTTTCCCCCACCCTTTCTTTGTAAATTCATATGCATCTAACAAATCTTTTAATAAATGACCCATTTTGTTAATAAATAAATCATACTCATATTAATAAATAAATCATTAAGTCCATTAATAATTTTTAATGATATAAAAACCATTTTGTTAATAAATAAAGCATTAAGTCAATTAAAAGGTTTCAATGATGTGAAAAATATTTTTCAATGAACAAATTTGATAATTTATTATTGCATAGGAGAGTAGTTATTTTTTTTCCTGATTATTGTGTTAAATTAAAATTATAACAAATGATAGTTGTAATTTTTAATATTATACGACCAATTCATATTTTAAACAAACCTTATGAGTGTGTTTGTAATTTACTAAAAACAAAAGATTTATATTTCATAATTGACCAAAAATGTTTGCATAATTACAAAAAAATCTTCACTCAAAATAGTACCACAAATATTGGTTAATATTACCAAAGAAAAGGATAAAATGAGAACGTCAATATATAGGTCTCCATTATTAAATTATACAAAATAAAGGGAAAAAATTATGAAAAAGAAAGACAAAACATAAGCAGGAAAGAGCATCTTATATATATAGATATACACTTTTGAGAATCATAGATATATTTATATTTCTTTTTATAAGTTGGATTTTTTTCAAGATTTAAGAGAGCACTTTGTGGGAGAATTTGAGAGATTTGTGGGACTCAATAAGAGTCCATTTCAATTATTCGAATAATTCATTTTGTGGGATTTTTTGTATATATTTTTTATAAAAAAATTAAGTTAATCTAATAATCACATTTTCATTTGATTGTATTTGTTTTTTTATTTTTAAAATGGATAATCTATTTTGAAAAGGACGCTTGTTGTCTATTTTTTCATAGATAAATACGACAAAAAAAAAAAGTTACAATTATTGGATCAATTTAATTTTTTTTCATAGATGATACATACGAAGAATACTACTAAAAGAATAGTTCAGATTATCGAAACAAAACTCTCAATTTTACTAAGTTCAGATTTAAACTCTCTCCTCTCAGGATAACAAATAATTTCTTTTAATTTTTCTTTAAATTATTCAGAAACACAATAACATTCTTAATAAATTTGTTTTGTTTCTCTGGTTTGGGCGTGACACTGTTATCTTCAAGCGAATTAGTTTGTCAATGCCTTCTGCGTCGACTTTTTTTTTTTAGCTTTTATATTGATTTGTCTAAAAAGATTAATTTTTTTTTTTTACACTTTTAGATTTTACTCAATTTCACTAGTTAGAATTTTTTATTTTATTTTAAAAGATTGAAGAATGTTCATTAAAAACAAAAAGTAAAAAATAGTTGAATTTTTGTTTTCAGTGAGTTTTTTTGAATTCTTGTAAAACAAAAATTAACTACTTTTGAGATTCTTCTATATTAGAGGAACCTCAAAAAATAAGAATTAATTTTTTTTATAAAATAAAAAATAATTTTTTTTATAAAACAATTAAAAACAAAAAAAATTGAGGAAATAAAAAACCAGTTGTCTTTTTTTTTTTTAAAAAAAAAATTTTAAGTTTATGATAAATTTTATAAACTTTAATGATTAAAATTATAACATTTTTCATAAATTTGTAATTATATTCAGACAGTATACCACTATGATGTAATTTTTCCAAAAAATTTCTGAAAAAAATAAGATTTTTTTAGTGGATCCCAATGCTTGTTGGATTGATGTAAATGCTAGTTTTCTAGGGAGGTGGCTTACTAGGTGGCAGCCGGGAAGGGGTGGTCCCTCAAGGGGATGGCACTGGCAATGGTGTTTTGGTTTCATGGAAATTGCTTAGCAATTTTTTGGAACTGCAAGTGAACCAAGTGACTCAAGTTCAATTTGTGTGTAATTTGTTTGAGATTAACTCGTTATATAAGTTAGTGAATGTGCACCCGATGAGTGTGTTATTAAATTTATAAAATATAAATTTTAATTTTAAATTAAAACATGTATTGTCTATTGCTCAAGGTGTGAAAGGGTTACTTACTAGACCAATATTCTTAGGTTTATGTCTCTTTCACTACTTCAATATTTAATTTTTTATATTCTTTTAGAAAAATAGAAGACACCTGGCATGAGGGATTTTTCATGAAGGAAAATGCTATAGGTCTCAATTTTTTATCAAATAAATGATCAAATGTCTTACATGGGTGTGGGGTCTACAAAATTGCGGACCCTACACCCATGTGAGATATTTGATCATTTATTTAGTAGAAAATTTGATAACTCTAACATTACTCTTTGGTGAAATGCCCCTTTTATTGAATCTTTTTTGTGTGAAATCCACGGAATAAAATAATAGTTCCAAAATTTCCTCAAATTAAAAAAAGATAATCAAAAGACTGAAATACGCTTCCATATAAATGGGCAAATATAAAACGATTGAACCGTTTCTCTCCCTTTACTCTGTTTCATCATTTGAAACACAAAAACAAACAATATTAGAGTAAAATTTTACTGTCATTCTATCAAACAAAAACAGAACATATAAAATCAGAGTAAAATTTTATTCTCATTTTATTAAATAAAAACAAAGTACATAATACCAGAGTAAAATTTTACTGTCATTCTATCAAATTTTACTCTCATTTTATTAAATAAAAATAGAACACATAACACCAGAGTAAAATTTTACTCTAGTATTATCAAACAAAAATTGAACACATAATAGCAGAGTAAAATTTCATCCTCATTCTAGCAATTAAAAACAGAGCACACAGTACTAGAGTAAAAATTTTCTCTCATTCTATCAAACAAAATCAGATCATACATAATAAAAATAAATCAAAACATTTGGTCTCTAAAACCCTTATATGTTGTAGTGGGTTACTGAAAGCTAAAATAAAAAATAAAAAAAAGTAAATTACAAATATACCTTTTGAATTTATTTAAAATACGAATTACTACTTATAGTTTTGTAAATTACAACTATCTCTTTGTCAAAAAAAATTTCAAAAAATGCAAGACACTCCAAATTTTTTATCATACTCACATGAGTTTCGGTCCCACTTGAGTGTAAGTCTTATACAAATTTTGGTAAATTTTTTTGTATCTTTTGCATTGTTCAAAGTTTTTATCGAACAAAATTAACAAAAAAAAAAATAAAAAAAAAATTCATAATTACTATCATATAAATAATAAAATTATTAGAATTATTAATTGACATATATTTATGATATAAAAATTGTTAATCAAAACATTTTAAATTTATTTTTTAGATTATTTTATATTAGATGTACTAAAAAAGTGAAAAAGAAATGATATATATTTTATTTAAAAAAAAATAGTAAAAACAAAAGAATTAGTTAATTAAATTTTCAACAGATCCTAATACTTGTTGGATGGAATAAATGCAAGTTTATCGGAGGGCGGCTTACGAGGTGGCAGTTGGGAAGGGGTGTGTGGTCCCTCAAGGGGATGGCACTGCAATGGAGTTTTGGTTTCGTGGAAGTTACTTACCAATTTACTGGCACGGGTTATGATTGAAACCCTTTTCAATTATCATTTTTATTATTCTCTCTATACACGTAGCGGGGGTGATTGATTAAAAAAAAAAAAAAAAAAAAAACTACTGACCAATCATGTTAAGAGAAGGTCAAAAGAAGTAGAGAAAAAAGGGGTTCGGAACATTATTGTTACTGGCGCTACTAGCATTGGGACTAGCAATGGTGTTTTGGTTTCATGGAACGTGCATAGCAATTTGATGGCACTTTATTGTGATAGAATTATTTAATGAAATAAATTATTTCAACTCTACTTGTGTTCGATTTATTAAAATTTTATTTAAAAATTACTTATTATGTAAATTAATTAAATTTTAATATAATTTTAAATTTATTAAGTTTTTAAATTTATTATTTAATTTGGAAAACTAATATATATACAATAAAAAAATTAAATTACTCAAATTCGACTTTTATTCAACCCGTTAAAAATTTATTCGAAATTGATTTAGTATGAAAACAAGTTTAAACATAATTTTAAAATCATAAATTATCAAACTAAGTTTAAACAAAATTAATTCGACACGACCCATTTCCAGTAATAACCGGCAATGGTGTTTTGGTTTTATGGAAATGGCCACGACCATGTCGCTACAACCTCTTTTACCTTTGACAACCATAAATAAATATATATATTAGGTATAAAATCATTGTGCAAGGCACATGTTATTATTATGGTAAATTTAAAATTTAAAAGTATAATTTGGTTTTTTTTAAAAATTATTTTAGACGAATTTTTGTTTGCTTTAATGAATTTGTTTTCATATATATATATATATTTCTTTTTTTCCCCTTTCTTTTTAGATCCATATGCATCTAACAAATCTTCTAACAAATGATTCATTTTATTAATAAATAAGTTATACTAGTATAATAAATGAAATTTATTAATTTTATTAATAAATAAATATGATTAATTTCATATCATTAATTTTAATGATACGAAAAATATCTTTTAGTTAACCATTTTGTTAATAAATAAAGCATTAAATCAATTAACAGTTTTTAATGATATGAGAAATATTTTCAATGAACAATTTTGATAATTTATTATTGCATAGGAGAGTAGTTAGTTTTTTTCCTGAATATTGTGTTAAATTGAAATTTATAATAAACGATAGTTGTAATTTCTGAACTCATTTGTGACGTGTGGTTGAGCTCCATTTGTGCTTAGGTGGTGGGTCTTTTCCTATGGGTTGGGTCAAATCAGGCCGGCAATCGGTTACCCCGGGACCTGTGCCCACGGATGCCGTGATAACACCTTAGAGTATCATTTTTTCAATGTCAAAGTATTATAGGACCAATTCATATTCTAAATAAATCTTATGGGTATATTTGTAATTTTCTAAAAAAACAAAAGATTTATATTTCATAATTGACCAAAAATATTTGTGTAATTACGAAAAAAAATTCACTCAAATTAGTACCACCAATATTGGTTAATATTACTAAAGAAAATGGAAAAATGAGAAAGTCAACATATGGGTCACCATTATTAAATTATACAAAATAAAAGGGTAAAATAATAAAAAGAAAGGCAAACCATAAACAGGAAAGAGCTTCTTATATAGATATATAATTTTGAGAATCATATATATATGTACATTTATTCTTATAAGTTGGATTTTTTTCAAGTTTAAATCTAAATATAAGAGAATTTGAGAGGTTTGTGAGATCTAACAAGAGTCTCGTTTCAATTATTCGAATAATTTATTTCGTGAGATTTTCCGTATATATCATTCATGAAAAAATTAAGTTAATCCAATAATCATAACAATTTCATTTTATCATATTTATTTATTTATTTAAAAAAATGGATAATCTATTTAAAAAAAGATGATATTTGTTGTCTATTTTTTTAAAGACAACTATAATAAAATAAATAAGTTACAGTTATTGAATCAATTTAATTTTTTTCATGAATGATATATACGAAGAGTACTTTAAAAGGAATGGTTTAGATCTTTGAAACGGAATTCTCTCAATTTCATTACGTTCAGATTTAAACTCTCTCCTCTCAGGATAACAAATAATTTCTTTTAATTTTTTCTTTAAACTATTAAGAAACACAATAACTTTCTTAATAAATTTGCTTTGTTTCTCTGGTTTGGTGACACTGTTATCTTCAAGTGAATTAGTTTGTCAATGCCTTTTGGGTCGGCTTTTTTTTTTTTTGGGCTTTTATATTGATTTATTTTTAGATATTACTGAATTAGACCGATTAGAAAAATAAATAAATAAAAAAAGATTGAAGAATGTTCATGAAAAACAAAAAGTAAAAAGTAGTTGATTTTTTTTCTTTTTAGTGAGTATTTTTTGAATTCTTGCCAAAAAAATTAACTATTTTTTAGAGTCTTTTATACTAGAGGAACCTAAAAAGTGAAAAACATATATATATAATTGTTTTTAAAAAATAATAATAACAAAAAAAATTGAGAAAATAACAAACGAGATGTCTTTTTTTTTTCCAAAAAAAATTACAAATTTATGGTAAATTTTATAAACTTTAATTATTAAAAGAATAAAGATTGAGACTCTCTTTGGGGGTCACCCCCTTGACCCCCTTTGCTTTTGATTGGTCAATTTTTTTTTTTTTTTTTTTCTTCTCTCCCAATCCCCAACCCCCACGTGTGTGTGGGGGTGGGAGTTTTAAGGGGGTCTAAATCAATACCCTTATTAAAATCATAATTTTTTTTATTTTTTATTTTTTATGAATTTGTAATTATTTTCAGACAGTATACCACTATAATGTAATTTTTTCAAAAAATTTCTGATAAAAATAAGGGGTTTGTTTAGTTTGTATCTTAACATACAATTTTTAAATTTTTTAAAAAAAATTTTGGGTGGTTGTTGTTTGGCTTAATAGGTGGCAGCCGGGATGGGGTGGTCCCCAAGGGGATGGCACTGGCAATGGTGTTCTGGTTTCATGGAAATTGCTTACCAATTTAATGGCAGGTGTTTTGGCTTCATGGAAATTGTTTAGCAATTTTTTGGAAAGGCAATAGAGCTGTTAAGTGAATCAAGTGGCTTGAGTTCGATTTGTGTTCGGCTTGTTAAAAGCTTATTAGAGATCAACTCATTATATAATAAGTCTAGTTTAAGTACAATTTGAAGACTGTTAATTTTTCTAGTCAAATTTGAACAACTTATTATTCGACTCGATAAACTTATATGTACAATAAGATATCATGCTACGCAAGCTAGACTTATGTTTGGTTTATTCAAAACTCGTTTGAGATCGACTCGTTATAAACAAATTTAAACATAATTTTAAATCCGTTAAATTATTAAATGAAGTTTGAACAACTTATTAATTGGTTCGACTTGACTCATTTTCAACCCTAACCAACAATGGTGTTTTGGTTTCATGGAAATTGCTTTGCAATTTATAAGAAGGATTGTGATGGGGTTATGGAATGAGATTGGATGTGGTGATTGCAATGGGGTATTTTTATTTATTTATCTTCAAAATTTTTACTTTTCAACTTGAATGGTGTAATTTTATTTGAGGGATAATTTAGTTATTATAGAAACAAACACCAAATCCATCTACAACAACGATTTGGGATCACTGTTGTGTCCTGTTGTGTATTGAAACAATGTCATTTCATAATATATATATATTTGTATAAAAGTTTTGCTTTAATGGTATAATCTACATCTTTCAAAAAAAAAAAAAAAAAAGAGGTATAATCCACATCTTTAAAAATAAAATTTAAAAAAAAAAAAATATATATATATATATAATCTACATCTTACACGCGTGTAGAATTATCACTTGAATACCTACGCTTTTTTCTCTTCCTAACACAAGCTCAAAACTGATTCTTTCATTTGATAATACCACCATCTAATAAATAAATTACATAAAATCTCTAAAACATCACCACCAGTTCCCATTTACACACAAAATAAAACCCAACAAAAATGAAACTAAAAAATAAAGAGAGATAAAATGAAATCCAATACAGGGGTCTTAGTTAACTAAGAAGTGGGTTTTACGAGTTTTGAAATGAAAATTCTTTAAATTTAATCTAATCCAGAAATGAAATCAAATATGTAATTCTAAATTTGATTAGAAAATCTATATTTCACAAGCAATGGTGGTTGATTTCATCTCAACTTAACTCTTTATTTTAACTACATTAAAAACATTATGGCTTTTATTCCTTTTCCTCAAGTTCTATTTCTCAAGTCTACATTGAAGGACAAAACCACCTCCACTATTCGTGAAGGTCGGGTCACCATCGACTTCTACATCAAACCTCTCGGTTGGCTGTGTAAATCAGATGGCAAGCTATGTTAGTTAGCCCAAGTGACTATTAATTAGTTTTGGTGTAATGCTCTGTTTTACCCTCTTTTGGGTGATACAGACATTCATATGAAAAGAGTCTAAATACAACACAAAAAAATAGAGTTGTAATCTGTAATAAAAATTATTGGTGTCCAAATCATCAAGTTCCCCTCATTCATTTCAGTTGTGAGATTAGTTTTGAAGGGCCTAACCAAGGATTATAACATTTCAACTCCTTAAACAACATGAACAAATTTTTTTAAAAAAAAACACTCCTCAAAAGACAAAACTACGATCACTCAAGCTGTTATTGGGTTTAATTTGTTCATTAAAATACCTCTCTCAACACATAGATTTTGATTTAATTTGGGATGATGTTGATCATTGATGGTGGCAGTGGACAATATTGTGGTTTGATAGTAGCAGTGAGTGATGAAGGTAGAGATGCTCTTGGAAGAAGTCGGTGCGTAGTCCAATTTCTTTTTACACCCATTTTTTTTAACACACCTTCAGAATTGCACGAGTGTGAAAAGATATTTCAAGGGTGTAAATAGAATCATCCCAAGTAGTCTTGGATCACATCATTTTATAAATAGATGTTTATTAATGTGAATTATATTTTTAGAAAGTCTTAATTTTGGTATGAAATTCTGTATAAATATTATGATTGTCAATCATTTTGTTAAATTTTAATTTAATCGTGAATTTTATAGTATACACTCTTTAAAATGTTTGCATAGTTGCTATTTATTTTAAAAAACAAAGTGTTCATAACGATAGAATTGATCAATAATGATATTTCTATTCATTTTTATATCTCAAGATAAATTTAATATTCAAATAGAAAATAACAGAATTGCACATATTAAACATGAAAATCAAATAAAAAGATAAAAACAATACAAGGATTAAACGTTAGCACGACTCATTTAAACTAATTTAAATATTTTTTTCAAACACGGTGGTGTAGTTCAATTGACTTGATTTTCTGAATTCTCTTGATGGCTAGATGTTTACTCCGTTCCTCGCCAATTGCCTTTTTCACTAAGCGAGCCGTGTGCAGTAAGAATAGAATTGCCATTAGACTACACCACACGATGATTGCAACTGTAATAGTATGACTGAGCGGTTTTCTGTCATTTTTTGGTGTGACCACAACAATAGAAATTGCATATGTTACTGCCATTGATGTAACTGTTAACCACATGACTGCAACTAGAACCCACATGAACATTTTTCTCTTGAATGGCAATCCACTTATGAGCAACAAGATTGTGCTTAGAGACGCAACAAATCCTATCGTGCAAGCACGAATGAAATATGGGTATGAATCTGGATAATTATAAGCCATTACAGCTTCTCCAACTCTGTGTCCATCTGAAGTGTCTTGCCAAACACCACCTGGAGGGCTCATCCCAGCTTGGAAAGCTATTGTTGCAATGAGCGTTGCCACCAACATTATTGTTTCCTTTTTCTTAGCTAGCCACTCAGATTGTCCGACATCGTTGCCGCTCATGGCTCCAGCTTTTCGGAGTTTATTTTCAATATCATTTGGATTTTTCAAATCCTTTCTAATTTGTGCTAGAATGTCCAATGCTGTGTACTCGCTAGCATTTTTATGTTTACATCCAAAGGTCGCATTGGTAACCAAGTAGTCTAAGGCCTGCCCCCAAAAAAAAATAATTAATATATTAGTTAGTTGCAACTTTGGCCAAATCATTTTTTTGGTTAATGAAAAAAACAAAAAAATCTTGATTATGGTCATACCTTGATTTGTTTATTTGCCACAGCTAGATGCAATATGGTGTTGCCTCTTTCATCTTTAGCATTCACAAACTCCTTATTTTTAATGGTATTCAAAAGTTCTTTCAGGCAATCTAATTGGTCACAAGATCACACATAAATGTAAGATGGTCTCACCTCGGTCCATCACGACCTCAGCTGCTTGGGAATTGGCTTGAACTAACGCTTTCAACACATCGACCTTGCCTTTCATGACTGCAAGATGAAGGGGGTTTTTACCATCTTTGTCACGAGCTAAGCACATGTCAGGATCTACCGATATCAACGCTTGTACAACGTTAACATGCCCTTTTGCCGAAGCAAGGTGAAGGGGCAAGCGTTGTGAAGAGTCCAGAACTTCAGCAAGATCTGGATTTAGACTCAGAACTTCTGTCACGAAGTTTGCATGCCCGCGTAATGCAGCCACATGCAGAGGACTCCAACCGAACCAACCAGAGTTCAGTCTATAAAGAGCTAGGGGATCTTTTTTGAGTATTTGATGTAATAATGTGACATTGCCTTCTATTGCTGCTTGGTGAAGCGTCTGTTCCATTCTCTCTGGCTCTCTGTGTGACAATGAATTTGTATTTATGAGCAATGCAGAAGAATAAGAGCTGTGAATAGAAATGTGTAGCATGTCTTTTATTTATAGACACACAAACACTGAATATAGGAAAGCACCTACCATCTTCCATGTTTTTTTTGTTTTTTTTTGGGGAGGAAGTTGGATAACATCTGCAAAGAAACTTCACAGAGCAACATATATGAAGGAAGGATGCTGCCCACTGGCTACCGAAAGCTAAAATAAAAAATAAAAAACAAAAAAAGTAAATTACAAAAATACCCTTTGAATTTTGTTTAAAATATGAATTAGCACTTGTGGTTGTGTACATGACAATTATCTCTTTGTCAAAAAAAATTTCAAAAATGCAAGACACCCCAAATTTTTTACCATACTCACATGAGTTTGGGTCCCACTTGAGTGTAAGTCCCATACAAATTTTGGTAAAATTTTTTTGTATCCGTAGCATTGTTAAAAAAATTTATCCAACTAAATTAACAGAAAAAATAAAATTTATAACTACTATCCTATAAATAATAAAATTATCAGAATTATTAATTGATATATATTTATGATATAAAAATTGTTAATTAAAAAATTTTAAATTTATTTTTTAGATTCTTTTATATTAGATGTACTTAAAAATTAAAAAAAATGATAACTTTTTTAAAAAAAAAATAGTAAAAACGAAAGAATTAAATAATTAATTTTTTAACAGATCCTAAAACTTGTTGGATGGTGCTTTGGTTTCATGGAGGGCGGCTTACGCAGTGGCAGTCGGGAAGGGGTGGTCCCTCAAGGGGATGGCACTCGCAATGGTGTTTTGGTTTCGTGGAAGTTACTTACCAATGTACTGGGACTGGCATTGGGACTTGCTATGGTGTTTTGGTTTCATGGAAATTGCATAGCAATTGAAATAATGTTATATGTATTAATTAGTGTATTAATTAATTTATTAATAGATAATGTGGTATAATTTTAAAAATTTTGAGTATTTATAAGTTGTATAATGGGTGGGCTTAGTAATAATATCATAACACTAATTGATACACTAGTTAGTACACTAAGGCCATGTTTGTTTGGGCGGACTGGATTAGCATTCCCATAACTAATAGTCCTAGGACTACGAATCCGTTGGATTATGTATCCTATCTTAACTAATAGTCAAGTTTAAAATAATTAGTCCGTACTTCAATTGTTTAACCAAACATCGGATTAATAATTTTATTGGACTATTAGTCCAATCCCAAGCTCATGTCCACCCAAACAAACATGGCCTAAGGTCATGTTTGATTCACAAGATTAATAGTGAAGTATTAATAATCCTATTAAATTAGTGTGGTGTTCACTATCCAATTGGATTAATATCCATTGGATTAATAATCCCACCCCTACCCCATTACTAATAATCCTACAAATTTGTTGGATTAATTATCCATTAGATTAATAATCCTAAACCAAAATGTTAAAACAAACATAGAATAATTGGACCCACGGATTAATAATCCTAATCCCATGTTCTAATCTACCCAATCAAATATGCCCTAATTGATGTATGTAGTACTACCGTAGCAATTTAATGACACTTTGTAATAGAGTTATTAAATGAACTAAATCATTTGAACTCGACTCGTGTTCGATTTATTAAAATTTTATTTGAAAATAATTTATTATTTAAATAAATTAAATTTTAATATAATTTTAAATTCGTTAAGTTCTTGAGTTAAATTTGAATAATTTACTGTGCAACTCGATAAATTTATATATATATAATAAAAAATTAAATTATTTGAACTCCACTTATATTTAACTTGTAAAAAGCTTATCCGAAATTGATTTAATACGTAAGCAAGCTTGAACATAAATTTAAAGTCATTATCAAACTTAAGTTTAAACAAAATTAGTTCACTTGACACGCAGTGCTAACCGGCAATGGTGTTTGATTTCATGGAAATTGCTACGCAATTTAGGATTCGTTTAGGAAGTGGGTGGTTAGATTTTTGACTTTTTGATTTTTTTTGATTATTTTAGTCTTGGACTAAAAAAGTCTTGTTTGAGAATGATTTTTTAATTTTTTTGATTTTTTATAAGAAAAAAAATGTAATGATTATGAGTTAGATGTGATGTTTTATCTAATTAGATTAAAAAAATATATTTTATCTTTTTATAACTAAAATAACCTCAAACCCGACCTAATCCTTCTTCCCAAATGAAACGTTATTAGTGATGGGTGGCAACCAAAAACAACGGGTATGAGAGTGGATGTCTGTGATTGCAATAGGGTAATTTTATTTATTTTCAAATTTTTGACTTTTCAACTTAAGACTTTGTTTGGGAAATGAGTTAGTTTTTGTCTTTTTGATTTTTTGGTTTTTGGACGATTTTAATTTGGGATTAAAAAATTTGTTTGAGTTGAATTTTTTGACTTTTGTGAAAAATTATGATTTAGATATGACATTTTATCTTATTAAAATTTTAATTTATTTTATCTTTTAGTGATTAATTTAACCCCGAACCTTGAAAAGGCCATTTGCCAAATGAGAATAGTGTAATTTTATTTGAGGGGAAATTTAGCCGTTTTAGTGACAAACAACATCTAATAGAGAATTTTGTTAAGTTTATCTTGATAATTTAAACTGTTTAATCTATAGAGTTTGTCAAGTATGTCAATTATGAAAAAAATTACATTAATCAGATATTGATAGACATTTCATTAAATCACATTTTCATCAATTGCATACATAATTTTCAAAATAAATCGTATTAGAAATATGATCTGAAAAAATAGAATTCATTGAATATTTTATCCCTGTAAAAAATCACGTTAATCGAATGTCGATAGTTATTTGATTGGATCAGATTTTTGTCAACAGTAAATATAATTTTTAAAATAAATTATTGATAAAAATCTGATCCAATTAAGTAACTATCGATATCCGATTAACGTAATTTTTTTGATGAAGATTTACCTTTTTATTTTATTTTATTATTTTAGCTTCTGGTAGCCGGTAGGCATACACGGTAAACTTAACCGTGTTATGTATCATCCCTCCTTCACATATGTTGTTCTGTGAAATTTCTTCACATATGTTGTTCTGTGAAGTTTCTTTGCATACCTAATTTCCCCCTTAAAAAAAACAAAAAAACGGAAGATAGTCGGTGCTTTCCCATATTCTAATGTTATACAGAATTTCATACCAAAATTTTGTGGTAATAACTTTTTACAAATATAATTCACATTGATAAACATTTATGGAAAATACTAGGTATACTAACAATTTTACTAATAGTCTTACTAATACATTGATGTGAGTACCAGGTGATGGTTGATCTTATCAAAATTTGTGAGTGTGTTAGTAAAATTGTTAGTAAATGTGTAAATATCTCTAGCATTGTTGAACATTTATTTATATGAGACAGCTTGTCTCTAGCCTACAAAGTAGATTATACGGTGGTGTTGGGCCCGTGGGGTCAACCACGAATCTTGTTTCAATAATCTGAATCGTTTAATGTACAGAGTCCGTCGAGTACTTTATCCCTGTAAAAAATCACGTTGATTGGATATCCTACTTGATCGGATAAGATTTTTTTCAATAATTTATTTTAAAAATTATATTTACCATTGATAAAAGTCTGATCCAATCAAGTAGCTATCGATATTTAATTAATGTAATTTTTACAAGAATAAAGTACTTGACAGACTTTATACATTGAACGGTTTAGATTATGAAAATAAGACTCATGGTAACACTATCGTATAGTCCACTTTGTAGACTAGTGACACGTATTCCATATAAACAAATATTTATCAATGTGAATTATATTTGTGAAAAGTTATTACCACAAAATTTTGGTATGAAATTCTGTATAACATTAGAATATGGGAAAGCACCGACTATCTTCCGTTTTTTTGTTTTTTTTAGGGGGAAATCAGGTATGCAAAGAAACTTCACAGAACAACAGAACAACATACGTGAAGGAGGGATGATACATAGTACGGTTAAGTTTACCGTGTATGCCTACCCGCTACCAAAAGCTAAAATACTTAAAAAATAGTAAATTATAACAAATGGTAAATTATAAATACATTTATTGAGATTTACTTAAATTACAAATTACTCTTTGTAGGCCTAGAAAATATATTATGTCCCTTCAGGTTTCTAATTTCATAATAAATATGTTATTTCATTAATAAATTATCAAGTTAGTTAACAGTTTTTAATAATGTTAAAATTTTATTTCAATTAATAATTCAGACAATTTTATTATTGTATAGATGAACAGTTCGAAATTTCACTTTTTTAATTAATTCTGATAAATAAAAAATTCTGACAAGGAGATATTTGTAATTTTCTAAACCACAAGAGGCAATTCGTATTTTAAGCAAACCTCAAAAGTGTATTTGTAATTAACCCTAAAAAAAGTAAATTATGAATAAATTTATTGTGATTTGCTTAAAAATTACAAATATTTCTCGTCAAAATTTTTTATTTGACAAAATTAACAGAAAAAAATTAAATTTTCAACTACTATCCTATGAAACAATAAAATTATTAGAATTATTAATTAAAATATATTTATGATGTCATTAAAAATTATTAATTTACTTTGACTTCATTTGGGATGGTGCTTTTTAGCTAAAGTAGGTAAAAAGTCAAAACACCTAATCATGTCACTCCTATTTTTTTTTATATTTTTTCGTAAAAAATTAAAAAAAAAACTAATTACAATAGTCACTTTCCAAACACTCTGTTAATGATTTGTTAATAAAATGATCATTTGTTATGTAATTAAAATTTTAAAGACGCGATATGTAATTTTTAAAATCACACAATATAATTTATATTTTAAATAAATATATTAAAGAGTATTTTTTGTAATTTACCCAATAAAAAGTAAAAAGTAAGAAGGACATTGATTGGTTTGACTCGACTAGTTTTCAACCCTAACTGACAGTGGTGTTATGGTTTCGTCGAAATTGCTTTGCAATTTACAAGAAGGATTGTGATGGGTTTATAACAAAAAAAACAAAAGGCGTATGAGATTGGACGTGTTGATTGCAATGGGATATTTTTATTTATTTATTTTCAAAATTTTGACTTTTCAGCTTGAATGGTGTAATGTTATTTGAGGGGTAATTTAGTTATTTTAGTAATAAACACTATCTAATAGACAATTTTGATAAATGAGGGCAGTATAATTTCACAGTAATATTAAGTATCATGAAAAGTCTTTTATGAAAATAATTATGAAAGATTTGTGATTTTTAGATTACACTTAGAATAAAATATCACAAACTAATCAAAGTAATTTAAGGATCACAAATCTTTCATGATCATTTCATAAAAAGTCTTTTATAATCCCTAATATTTCTCATAATTTCATGAACCAAAAAAAGATGGCCTTGTAATTCCGTGTAATTAGTCCATTTTTTTTTACACCCATTTTTTCAAACACACCTTAAGAATTGTAAAAGATATTAAAAGGGTGTAAATAGAATCATCCCACGTGGTTGTCTGAGATCACATCATCTTATAAATAAATGTTTATTAATGTGAATTATATTTTTAGAAAGTCATAATTTTGGCATGAAATTCTGTATAAATATTATGATTGTCATCATTTTGTTAAATTTTAATTTAATCGTGAATTCTATAGTATACAAATGTATGCAACATTGCTTTTTATTTTTAACAAAATTGTTCATAATGATAGAATTGATCAATAATGATAATATTTTCTATTCATTTTTACATCTCAAGATAAATTTAAGGGTCCTGCTTAAGTGTGTAACCCCCTTAAGGTTGCACACCATATGCAACCCAATTGTTAGCCGTTAGATTACAATAATTGATCAAGACCATTGAATTGTTTAATTGTGAAAAAGTTGAAACCGGGGCAACCGGTTAATGCTTGTATTTGCATGATTGCATCCCGCTCACTCTCTGTATTTCGTCTCTATCTCTCTCTGTTCTTCTCTCTGTGTAAGGTTGAGTCGCTGTAATCATGATTTCATTAATGAGAAGCCTCAAGGTTCGCTCCATTGACGAAGCTCAGAGGAACAAGATAACGGCGATTTCCAACAACAACGTAACTACAAGGCGTGTTGGTTCCATTGCTAAAGTGAAGCCCTTCTCGAACTAGATATGAGGTATGGAGTCTCTCTCTCCTCTCGCTCTCTCGCCCGCTCACTTCAAATTTATTTTCCCTCAACTAAACCCCCATCCTAACTTCAACCGCTACGCTTCGCTCCAACGGAAACCCCTCCATTGGCAACTAACCTTTCTCTTTCTCTTTCTCAAGCGAGTGTTTGTGTTTGCACAAACAGCTAAACCGTGTGAAAATGTCATGTTTGTGTTTGTGTTAACAATTTTCGGTCATCAAGTAATTGTTTGTAGTAATGTCATGTGCAGTATGGCCCCAACGGAAGTTAAAAGGGAAGGTGATGATTATGACATTCCAAATGAAGCAGATGACATTCGTTTGATAAATGAAAGTCGGGCAGAACTTGATCATGGTTGTGAAGGTGGTCCGAGCAATGAAGAAGCAACCAACATGAACAGTGAAGATGGTGGAGCCGACGTGAAAAAAGAAATGGTTGACGATGCTCATTGCAATGACATGGTTGGTGATGTTGAACGTGTTATTCTGGAACAGAAATTTGATTCGGTCGAAGATGGAGAAGATTTCTACAATGCGTATGCTAAAGCCAAGGGATTTAGTATACGAAAATCCAGATTTAACACAAATAAAGAGGAAAGGTCGTTAGTAGGTCAGGGTTGTGTTCAAGGAAGGTCGAGATTACCAAAATACTTGGACCGTGTTGCTGAGAAGAGTAGAGCTCCCAAGGCACTAACAAGAGTAGGTTGCAAAGCCCAATTTCGCATACGGTATGATGCGGATGCTGGTGAAAGGGGAAAGTATATTGTGACTCACTTCGTCGCAGACCACAACCATGAATTGGCGGAACAACACTGTGTGATGTATCTGAGGTCACATCGCAGTTTAAACAAATACCGACAAAGCTCAAGCAATTGCTATGCGCAATGTTGGTGTGAAGACTAGCCAAATCATGAACTATATGGTAAATCAATCCGGGTCTTATGAGAATGTTGGTTTCATCTGTACGGATTTGCACAACCACATTCTGCCGAACGAGAGCGAAGTTGAGGATGGTGATGCGCAAAGGTGCGTTGGTTTACCTACGTGCAAAACTTGATGTTGATGCACGCTTTTTTACAAGTATGATGTGTAACGATAACAAGTTACAAAATTTGTTCTGGGCAGATTCGAAATCGCGGGCCGACTACGCAAAGTTTGGTGATGTGTTGATATTTGACTCAACTTACAGAACCAATGCATACAAGAAACCTTTTGTCATGTTGGCTGGTGTGACTAGCCACTTTAGGACCACGATATTTGCATGTGTTTTGCTAGCTAATGAGACAATTAAGACATACACATGGGTTTTGGAAACATTTATGGAGGCGATGGGCAATAAAGCACCTGTGTCCGTACTGACAGATGGGGATAAGGCGGTGCGAGAGGCAATCAGAAGAGTATTTCCAGACGCAAGACATCGATTATGAAATTGGCATCTTGGGAAAAATGCTGTTTCAAATGTTCACATAAGTGGCTTTGCACATGCTTTCAAGCAGTGCATGGACATGGAAACGGATGAGACAAAGTTTGAGCATGGCTGGACGACAATGGTCGAAAAATTTGGACTTCAAACCAACAGTTGGGTGTTGGAGACATATGAGAAGCGTCATATGTGTGCTGAGGCATATATGCGTGGACATTTCTTTGCTGGGATGAAGAGCACTTAGCGCTCGGAGTGTATGAATGCTTATTTCAATCCCTTCCTCCAACACAAATTGAAGCTATATGAATTTGTTAGGCACTATGATCGGGCTCTTGCAAGGATAAGGTATAGCGAGGCTGGAGATGATCTTTGAAACAAATAACACTTTTCGGTATTGATTACTCCATTGCGAGATATAGAGAGACATGGAGTCGAGCTATTCAATTCAAATATATTTAGAATGTTCCATGATGAAATCTTAGAAGAGGGAAGTTGAATGTCAAGGACGTGTTCCTTTCTTGATGGTCAGAAATGCTACTATATTCATAAGTACAAAGTGAAGGACAGATCATGGATAGTAACACACAGTCCAGTGGATGCTGCAATGAGATGTTCTTGCATGAAGTTTGAGTCGTTGGGGCTACCTTGCTGCCACATGATATGTGTTATGAAAGCCGAAAATTTAACGCAAATTCCCCCAACTTGTGTGCTGCATAGATGGACAAGAGCTGCAAGCAAGGATGGCCAGCAATGGCCTCAACCCTCAATTGATAGCACTACAACACAGACGGCCCGGTATGGGATATTGAGTTCTTCCTACAACGAAATGTGTTTCTATGCCTCGCAATCAACGGAAGGTTTCAAAGAGGCTAGGGATGCATGTCTTCCGATGACGAGCCGGATGAAGGAGTTATATGAGAGGAATTTGAACGGTGGGAATGAAGACAAAGGGAAACATTCATTCCGTTGACAATTTGGAGTAGAAGATCCTGATGTTGTGAAGACAAAAGGGAACCCAGGATGGGCCTCGTCCAACCGTCGAAGACTAAGAAAATGTAGGAATTGCAAATGCATTGGGCACACAAAGCGAACGTGTCTTAAGGTTCAGTTTAGCCGAACAGTGGGTACTAACTCAGATGCAGATACACCCCACATAATTGACCGTGAGTACAATGCGGAGTCATTGCCCGTTCGCTGCAAAACTGGGTTGGTGGATCCAAGCACACCGCACATTAAGCAACGACGACTATTTTTCGATGTTTCTCGATTCCAAAATTGTGGGCCAATACGGTAGTGTTGAAGCAGCAATGTGGAAAAATGATTAAAACACAATTGATGAGGTGAATCAGGTAATTGTATAATTTGTATGATTTACTTATTCCCTTAATTTATTAGGTAGACAGTACTAGCTATTGAAAACACATGGAAATAATGTATGTAGTTTTCATTTTGCACGAATTGCTGTACGTAACATGTAAATAATTGGTTATGTACAATTCCAGGAAATGGCACAACGTTACTTATGTACAAGGCCACGAGTTGTAAATTTCCCATATTGTTTAGAGTGATGTTGTCATTTGTGTTTGCAGTGACTTGTTATTTTGAAAACTAATTGAAGGTGATGTGAGATATATATGGGTTGTCTGTGTATTGTTTTGGGTGGGAAATTGGCTTATGTCTGTATTCCAAGATTCCTATTGCGGGTTGCTTGTTTCTGTTCCATATTTGGTTAGATGTAACTGAAGGGTTTTTTGCGGTGTGGTTTATCAACTAATGATGTGTTTAACCGTCAGATTGATTTGTTATGACTTGTGTCGGTAAATTAGTATTATATTTCGAGCAAAATACTTAATTTTGTCCAAGTGGGTTTGCAAAATTACATACCGACATGCATTTTGTATATAATCCAAGTGGCGTTAATTTTGGGTGTTACTTGGAGAAAGTAACCCAACGAACTCAAGCATTTTATCTCCATGCCGATTGGTATATGAATTATGAGTTACGAACAGGAGTTGTGAAATTATTTAATGTTTACTATGGAAGTATGGGTTTATTGTTAGTAAAATTATGGTGGGCCTATATCGACAGCAACGAAGCAGTAATTTAAAGTTGACAAGTTCAAGAAGAAAATCAAGCAATTGTGGTATTGGTTCGAATGCCTGGAAAGAATGAAGACTTCTTTCGATGAACTGATGGTAACAAAGTAGAAAGTTGTTGTGTTGTTGTGTTGTTTGTAACAAAGTAGAAAGTAGAAGGGAAAAAACTACACAGAAGTTACAATGTAGAAAGTAAGTTGTGTTGTTGTTCATGTCCTCTCTCTCTGCAAACATTCTGCCCTTTATAGCTATAAAATTCTCACGACCCCATGATCTGCCAATTCTGCAACTGCTTCTGTGCAACTTCTGTAATTGCACGGTCATTTTCGTGTATTGAAACCACATAAAAGCTTTACTTGTACCTGTCGAAGTGCATATAATTGAAGTTGCCACCTGTGCCCAGATCCTTTTAGCCTTTCCTCGACAGATACAGACTCCCAATTCGTTCATGTTTCCTTTTGGAGGGTGGCCACTAAATCCATGAGCACTGCAAGTAACTGCTCCAGCGTGTAAGTCAGGTGGCATGCAAGATTCAATGTTAGTTGAATGGAGCAGCTGTTGGGAGGATGTGGGAAAAATAGGTGCAAAGAGGAATTTTTAATCTAATATCCAATCATAATTTAGCTGAAAATATGAGCGAACTTTTTTTTAAAAAAAAGTAGTTCCCATTTTTTTGATTATAAACCCAAGATGTATATTTTGTTTTTGATATAAATAAGTTGTGTATTTTCGTTACGTAAAATGTAGGACAACAATTGTGTTTAAGTCATTACAATACAGAACATTGAACATATTTTTTATTAAATTACAGGGAAAATTCAATATTTGGCAGAGTTTGATGATTCATAGTCAGGGGCAGTAACAGTGAGTGGCCAAGTGTTGTGGTTCAGTGGCCCAGTTTGCAAGGATTGTGATTGTGTTTAGTGGACAATATTCTGTCGATTTTTGTCTCATAATGATGAGGGACATGGCCCACAATGGTGAAAAGGAAGGTCGATAGGGAAGCGTCAATATTTGGCAGAGTGGACTTGAAGATTCGAAGTCAGGGGGCAGTTACAGTCACAGTTATGGTGTAGACGTGTGGGATCATGCAATGATGGGCCACAAAAACAGTATACGGATATCGAAACCAACGATCTCCGTTCTAGGCATTCCAAGTATACTAAACCTCCACTTCTATCTGTTGATCTCCCTTTTCTTGTGTTTATTTCATGGCTACCAACTGTTTGAAACTTCTGTCGACAGAGCAAGGCTCCTGCTTTGTCTCATGCTTCCTCCTGAAAGTATGCCCACTAACTCATAATGATGAGGGACATGCTCCACAATGGTGAAAAGGAAGGTCGACGGGGAAGAGTCAATATTTGGCAGAGGGGACTTGAAGATTCAAGTCGGGCGATTCTGATGGCGCTTATGGTGTAGACGTGTGGGATCATGCAATGATGGGCCATAAAACAAAGATACGGATATCAATACTAAACCTCCACTTCTATCTGTGGAGCTCCCTTTTCTTGTGTTTATTTCATGGCCACCAACTGTTTTAAACTTCTGTCGACAGAGCAAGGCTCCTGCTTTGTCTCATGCTTCCTCCTGAAAAGTGTGCCCACTAACTCCATGACTGGTGGTAAAAACTTCCCGTATCACTTCTAGGTGACCCACATGCAGAGAGCCCACTTTCAGGTGGTGGACATTCCTTCAGACTTGGCCACATGCTGTCACGACCCGAACCCGCCCCTAAAAGTTCGGGCATGACCTATGTAGACATAGGCATTAAACCTGATATACATAATATAGGGGGCCTGAACGGAAGCATTTAATATAAAAAAACAACATCAAAACATATCCATTGAGCTACTATTGACATGCCAGGATCACAACATCACATCAGGTAAATAATATACAGACACATACACACATATACATCGACTCAGCCCACAATTGGGCATAGAACAAAACATCTTAAGGAAAGACAACCAAGCAGAAATCCCAAAAATGTAACAACACTATACAAAATACACGGGCTTTAGTTGGTGCCTGGACACACTAAGGTTGACAAGAGGGAGACGAATCTTGGGGTTAGGACTGGCCCCTCGGTTGATGACCTACAGATACAGACAAAATACAGAATGAGTGAAACTCAGTGAATAATAGTGCATCAATAATGTAAAGTACAACGGAAATAATAACGTCTATAATTGCAAAGCATATGATTAACTACACCCAGTATCTATATCTCAAACAGACACGAGTCAGAAATATATACAGAACGACCCTCGGCCCAGAATGATACAGAATGGCCCTCGGCCCAGAATGATACATATGTATGGATTTAAGAGGTGGCTCCCACCGAAGTGTAGCACTTTGTTCCATACCAGAAATCAATAAGTTTTAAAACCACTATTCACCTCATGTAAAATTACAGTAACATGGATTAATAGGACAGAATACATAAACTGAATAAATAAACAGGATAGCATAATCCCACATTCATGTAAATCTCGTTACACCACGGTGTACACAAATCATCGCAGGGTTTATTATAAATAGACATAATCGTCTCGTATATGTACCGTATCAAAGAATAATACTCCTTGATAAGGACAGAATAATTTACCTCATACTAGCCGTTGTAAATCAGTATAGCTATCTTGTAGACAACAGAATGTGAGTATTTAACATCTATCATGAATAAGACGTACTACTCATTATTGCTTTTAGATTTCCCATGAGTTACTATAACAGTAATAACAATTATTTACAAGAAGCATACGTATCATTCCAGTACTATTCTTAGAGACAGAACCATTCACAATTTAATGTAACTTACATAATGATGTTAGACTGTATTGTTCATCTATAGGTTCCGAACGACCTTGTCGGTTCACAAATTCACAAGTTCACAATTTCCTTGTTGCATTCCATAATTCACAGGATTTCACACATAGTGTACATAACTTCACACCTTCTTTCAATGGTTCCATAATTTCATCAAGTTCCACTTGTAGCGTATATATATAACTTCATGCCAATCATAAGTCTTTCAATAAGGTCATAACGTCAATACATAACTTCGATGCAGAGCTTCATGTCAATGTAATACTTACAGCGAGGATCATATATAACATCAATAAGAATAATTATTGATTAGAGGTACATTGAAGTACTATTACTTACAGCGTTATAACGAAGTGCTGGTCCTTCCCGAGTTAAGCCCTATACATGTACACAACTTATACATTAATTCTTTTCCTTGTTGTATCGTTTTCGAACTCATTTCGCTTCAAATGAATTTACATACATCAAAAAGGTATCGAATACAAATTCTAAAAATATCGAGGGTCGGTGAACGCAAAGGTCATTTTTTGCACGTGACGGCAAGAAGCCCAAGACGCGCGTCTTGGCGATTCCGCGTAAACTCAGGCGAAAATTCAACAAAAATCTAATTTTTGGTGCTCTTGTTCAAGGCTCAAAATAAGATCTTTTAATTGTTAAACATGGGTCAAAATCATGTAATTAGAAGTCATAACATAGCTCAATCTAAGCCCAATTTGAATCTTTAAGCTTAACTCTCAAACACAACCCATTTCCATCTTCACACACACCCACACACACACACATATACATACACATAGCCTTTGAGCATGAAGAGATGAATTCAAGCTTGGTAACCAAGGGAATCAAAGCAAAACAAATAAATGATAAAAATATCATGGTAATTCTTCAACACACACCCACAATTACAACTCTAAGTTATACAACACCAAGAGGTTCCTACTCCCTAAGCAAGAAAACAATAGAACTAGGTGGGTTAAACTCATCTTAAGCCTTAATCTCTAGATGCCTTCCCAATTTCCCAAGGTTCTTCTTTGTTGAATTCCTTCTTCTTCCCCAATTCTTCTTTTCTACTCTCTAGGAGATATTTTTTTCTTAAGGTTCATAAGTCTAATGACTAAGCATGTACATATACACATATATATAAATGAAGTCAAATGGTCAAACCTACATAGATATATATATAAAAATTAAATTGGACAAAACTTAATCAATTTGTTTTATCATTCCAAACAAAAATACTTATTATTCCATAAAATTATATCGATCTTGAATGCGAAATCGATTTCGGGTTATCAACCCTCTATGGCTCGCAATTTCCTAATTTAAACACAGATAATTTCTCTATTAAACATATAAGAGTCCATATTTCCGAGGTTCACTGAATTAAACATAATTCTTCATATATTCTCACAATTAACACTCAAAAACACAGAATAGAGAACTAAAAAGATACCAGAATCATATACGAGGGTCGGGTTATTACACATGCCCTCGATTAAGTGGACCATTTGTCGACAGAGACTGGCAAAACTTGGTGCAAACAATGGCCCCATGTTCAAGTTAAATATTATGAAGTGATTGACATCCCTCCAATCACCACTCAGACACCACTACCCCCATATACACACACGTGGGGCTACGATTGGAGAAGGAAAAAAAGAAGAAATTTAAAAAAAAAAAAAAAAAAGTGGCCAATCGAGAGAGGGGGTCATGGGGTCCCTTGTGGGGTCCAAGTCATATGATATTTAACTTCAACGAGGGGCCATTGTTTGGGCCCAATAACAAATTTCTTAATACGCCCAAAACAAACATAAACTACCTCAATATAAGAGCTTTTAAATAAACCGCCCCATCATAAGCTATAAAAGACCCACCCTTTCAACTTCAAACCACTTCATTTCCTCGATTCGAACTCCCCAGATCAGACTTCTTCTTCTCAACCATTGCCGCTCAAAACCAGAGCACCACAAAACCCTAAGCCATGGTGTCGAAAAAATCTCAACCATCTCCATCCGAGGAGAACAATGAAGACCTACTCCGCTTCCTGACCCTATCGTGAGCACGACGCTTCCTCTAAAATTTGGTGCAACCCTATTGCCCAAAGACAAGCTCGCCGCTAAGGCTACTCTAGGCCCTACCTTCACGTCTTACTTCCTAGATGAGCTAGCTCCATACTATCCCCTTGGTAATGGTGAGAACCTTCTTCTCAACCAACTTGGACTGAAGTGGACTAACTGGAATGTCAGCAAAAACCCACTCAGAGGGTGGAGGTCACCAGACTCGATCATGGGTTGGGCCAGAGAATTGAAGGTCACGACTAAGTATGGAAGCACCAGGCATTGGTGAAGTAATTAGACCGACTAAAATTTATGACGTGGACAAGGGTCGATTGTCTGCCAAGATGCTTTTGGTCGCAGTCTAGTAACTCCCTACTCCTCAATTTTGGTATGATTTCCCCTACCATCTTAGATGTAGCTCACTTGACTGGTCTCCCAATCTTGGGTAATCCAATTCATGCTCTCCTTGAGCCTCCAAAAGTGACATTTACTTTAAACACTGACATGTGCTATACAGATTTTGCCAAAAAATACCAAGGCAAGCCTGGTTCCCCTGTCGATGACAAAGAAAGAACTGCTTTTTACTTACTTTGGCTTTGTGAGTTTCTTTTTTGTGTCCCTGGGTACAAGATCACGAAAGAATACCTCCCCCTTGCCTTGTGTATGCAAGATGGCCAACTTATGGCTTTAGCCCCTTATCTTCTTGCCACCCTTTACAAGGCCCTATTTTCCTTTGTCGACAAGAAGATTTCTTCGCAACCTGGTGGCCCTTCTCGCTCTTCCAGTTCGGTTGTATGCCTATTTCTCGAGGCACGACCCCCACCACCTAACACCTTGAAACTCGCTTTTGCTACTCCTATGCCGAGCAACCGCCACTTATAACAAACCAACCCATCCTCACTTTCGTAAATCATCTTACCATGTTTTACAACCTTCCTTCGCAGAGACCTTCCCACCTCAGACATGCCATTTCAAAACTTTGAATTCTCCTCCAAGAGACTTCGCTCTCTTCATGCACTCCATATGATTTACACAATGACCAAGTCCAAGAACAAAATGAGAGTTGGAGACACATTCTCACCTCTAGACATGTCTTGGTTGGGCTCCATATCCTCCGCCAAGCTATCCAAATTGTAGTTTTGAGACATACCGTCCCAATCAATGGTCCAGTAATTTGGTCTTTCCTGTGCTATCCTTATCCTTATTTCCACCCAACCATCCATGAGGAGATTGGGTCCAGAATCCACTTCAAAGATCCTACACAAGCTGAATCCATTCTGACAGAGAACACCAAACTTTTCCAAGATTTTGGCCCCTTCTTCAAACCTGCTTCGAACTGCTCGGCTGCTTTTGACCATTGGTGGGGACTTATGTCGGCCATTATTTTCTGCAAGCCACTTGAAAGCTGTTTTAACGATACTTGTCATATTCAAGGCCGCATATCCTCGCCTTCCAAGCTTAAGGCTACAGGTATCCTTTCTTCATATACTTCATATCCCTGACTGTGTCATGCAATTTGTTTTGTTTTTTTCTCTACAACACTAACTTGTTTAACCTTTGACAGCCAAAATTGGGCCTGCTGCTGAACCATTGGTTAGGGACCAACATAAAGGCAAGGCTCCAATGGATGCAACTACTCAGACAAACACCCCTTTAGTTCTGAAATTAATGGCAGACTCTTTTGCAGCCGCGCAGACAGAAACACAGAGAGGAACTACCACCATTCCGCCGAGACAGAGAGGTCACGGCAAGAAGAGAGAAGAGCCTTCCAACGCTCCCCGCCTAAGCATGCACCTAAGTGAATGGGATATCCCTCTCAGCCAAATGGTTGGCCAAACAACATCAAATCCTTCAGGGCAGCTCTACCAAGTAAGCCTTCACTTTACATTTTTACATCATCTCAATTTCCATTCACGCCCGACTGATCACTTACTTTTGTGCAGAGAAAAAGAAGGAGATTACTCCTTGTTGCTGCTGATGATGACGATGCTTCCACTTCTTCTCAACACATTCATCAAATTCCCAGTCCCATCAGCAATGTACCCACAGAACCCATTGTATAACCAACTCCACCACCACCTGAAGTATCGCAACAAACTTCCTTACAACCTGCTTCACAGTCTTCGCCACAGCAATCTACACAATCTGCATCACAACATCGTTCCACTTCTCCTCAACACATTGTCCCTTCTGTCTCTAGCCCTCAACCATCACCATCCAACCCCTCCAATTCCCAAACTTCAAACAAAGAATCACAGAGGATTGAATTTGACATTTCAATCAACAGCCAATCCTCTCCAACAGATAACAACACAAAATCCCCTCAACCAGAAGCTCACCACAACCAAGGTAAATAGAAATACAAATGTTACTGCTTGTTTGGGGAAAAAAAACTTCTCTTTAAGTAACTGGTATTATTCTCCAATTTACAGGGATGGACATAATACAGGACTCATCTCCATGACCAATGGGCGAGACAGAACTTGAAGGTCCTCATGACTATCCCCTGTTAGCAGTACCAGAGAAAGAGCCTCAAGGCCGATCGCCATTTCATCGATCAGAAACAACTCGCCCCGATGCCACAACCACAACGAACAAGGCCAACCGTCTCATACAAGACGTTATCGACAGTACTACCATTTCCAACCTCATCCTATTTACTCTTTATTACTTGTAAGCATATATTCTCACCAAACTATTAATGTTCACAGGCCATCGGTCCATCGCAGGATATTTGGGCCGAAGTTTCTATTCTTCAACAAGATCTAGATGAAATATCCCCATTTCAAAGGCTACATCCGTTTGATGTCAAACTCAACAAACCTTAACCACCTTCATCAACCTCATTAACACCCCAGCTTGAAGAAATCATTCTCCACAAACCCGATGAAACCTTGGCCCGTTTTTCTCATTGCTGTAAACCTCTCCCTAATCCTTTCAACCCCATTCAACTAAAGCAATTGGCCAAGATCATCACGGAATGGCCAACCCTTTCAGAGATGGTTCAGACTTGCTCAAGGATATTCAAACCAAAAAGGATTTCCTAAACGAAGCCCACACCATATCTACTTCACTCAAACTAAGCCAAGAAACCTCTCGCAGGCATTCTTCAAAGAACACTCAAGACTTGAACTTGAGGAAGCCAAACTCATGGCGTAACTTGCCTCGTCCCAAAGAAAGAAAGGCTCATCTGTAGCAGCAACATGACCAGCTTAATGAAGAAGCAAGGATGATGCTCTCCCAAATTAGACATCGTTCTGCATCCATTTAGACAACTAAAGCTGAGTTGGACCAAGCCCAAGCCATGTTGGCAGATGCTCAATCAGAGTGGGGTGTTCTAGCCGTTCTGTTCCCCAAATCCTAGGCTATAGTTTATATATGTATTCTTTTGTATTGCACACCTAGGAATGATTTGGAAAGGTAAGAATGATTGCCGTTTTAATGATAAGATTGTTGATGGGCCTGAATTGGCTGAGATGGTGAAAGTGAGGGTTGCACTTTGCTGTAAGTAGAGTTATAGAGGCCTACATGATTCAAAGGGATCTACATATATTGTATTCTGGATAGTATCAAAGTCTGATTGAGGGGGTGGTGTGTGGTGTTTTATGCTGCAAGGGTGCAGGAGTTTGGCCAATCTGTGGTATGCAGGATTTTGATCAGTCTATGGTAGTACCATATCTTCTTGGTGGCTACTTTTGCGCGGCTGTGCTTCAATGTTGCTATGCATAGCCTTATTTTTGGCTTGTTGCTCGCTTAGTTTATGGGGTCAAGCATGCTCATATTCGGTTGTCGCTCATTGCTTCAACTCGCCTCGCTATATATGTACTCGCCGCTTATATGGGATCAATGAATAGGCTTAAGTCTGTCACGATATTGGCCTTTTTCCAATTGTTTGAATGATGTTTTGGTGTGTATTGGAAGTCCGCTAGATTGGAGAAAGTTATTGGAGGTCCGTCACCGCCTTGTTGTAATTGTTGGTCCGTCAGTAGTTATTTTTTTTTTTGGAGGTTGAAGGATCGTGCTCAAGTCTCAATGGAGGTTGAAGGTTCACGCCAAGTCTCAATGGCTACTGATGGTCTCAAGTTTGTTCATGCCGCCTTGGAGTTTCATCCGTTGCCCTGTTATGCGGTTTTCTGAGGATGGGCTTGGAGTTACATTCTTATTGTTTTCCTTCTGATTTTGTTTCTCTTCGTTGGTCTTCATTAACCAGGAGGTTGGACCTTTTTAGCTCCAACCTCCTCTTTCTTGATGTATCATTGACACCTTGTATGTGCTTTTTCATCAATACGCTTTTTGTTTTGCTTAACAAAAAAAAATTGAATATCAATACTGTGTTTTAATGGTCTGTTGTATGGTTGTTTTTATTTTTGTGCAATTTTTCACCGCTTGTGCATTGTTATGAAGTAATCAATTCCCTTCAAAGTGCATTATAGTCACCGCTATTTGTTTGTTCTCAGGGCTTTTTTTTTTTTGTTGGACAAAATCATGGCATTCAAAAATCGAACAAACATAATTGATGTTGTAAAAGCTAACAAACATTACTACTTTCAACTTGCATTGTTTGTTGGACAAATATCACATTGCAATCGACAAACATTACTATATTCATTTGGGCAAATATGACATTGCATTGTTTGTTCTCATCCATAACATTGGAATTATGTGTATCACATTACGCATGTGCCACGATAAAAGCAAACAAACATTACTATACCTCCCTCGCTTTGTTCCAAATTCCAAACATTGGAATTATGTGTACAATCAATACGCAGAGAAATTAGTATTATCACAAATTGCGATCTAAAAAGTTGTCACGACAAGTCGATGCAAGAATCCAGCTTGTGGTTGGGCATCGAAATTACTCTCAGATCGGGCAGCCATGATAAAATCGTTGCCTCTATTTGTTGTAATTGCAATCAATCACATGCACGAATGATACTACCATCTTTGTATTGTTCACATCCATAACGGTCACAAAGAACTTCCATACACGTATGATGAAACTATGTACGAAAGTAATAACACAAATCGTGCAATACATGTAGGAAATAAACGGATTTATTTCGCAATTGAAATTAAGTACAATGTACCTTGTGTGGACCGCTAGGTATATCAGTCGCATGTACTTTATCACAAACATCCCACAATAAAAGTGCTACAAATGAAATGTAACATCTGGCCGTAAAATATAAGCAAGTTCGTTAAATGAGTGATTCAGAGTGAAGTCAATGTGACGCAGGTTTGTGGATTACTCGTCCAAATTGTTGTAATGGCCTTTGTTCTAACATGCGACGCCAAAGGTACGACGACGCCACAAAGATATTCATTTCCAAACCGTAGTTGCAAGAAGGCATGCATTGTTTGAACTCATGTAGAATGAGAGGGTTAGTTTATGTGAAGGATGTGATGTGTTGAAGTAGATTTGTGAAATTCAAAGACGACATACCAACATTTTTGCCGCTGCTCAAATTGTTGGTGTCCAGTGGTGGATGCCAATGAGTCAAATAGGTACGCCACACTCTACCATATCTATTTTAGGCACAACCAATGTACTCTCTATAATTGAAAGGCATGTAAATCTACACATAAACACAAGTGAAGACATTGTTTAGAGGGCATGCTAACATGTACGAACTTTCATATTTACATTGACATTCATGTAAATGGGATCGACATTCATATTACCGACGCTCATATTAAATCTACTCGCTTCAATGGGATGGACATTCATATTACCTTCGACATGCATCAAGCACCCCAAAGATATCCGCTATGTCCAAAATATGATTTAACGATATTTTCATGGTTTAGAGGTTGAGTTTTTTGATTTAGTATCAAAGTCTGCATGTTTAGTGTGTAAAGTTCAGTCAGCCAAAGTTTTCTGAAAATATGTCTTCTGCAATACACAACCGACCTAAAACACTTACTTACCGACACATATACTGGAAAGAACCACGCAGCATGCCTCCCGTCTTTGTGTACTTGCTGTTATCCGTTAGTCAATTGAACCGCGACCAAGTTGATTGGCTGGAACATTGTAATGCACTGCAACTTGCGTAAATAAGGTTTGCCATTTGTTTAAATGTAATACTTAAATAACAATGTCCCTACATGGATATGTCCATCATGCAAATATAGTGGAAATAACATTGTCGATGCCACGACTTACAAAGGTCGGATAGCCATGCCCTCGTTTGAACGTGCGCATGTCACGTCACAGAGCACATTCGCAAGGCATTTCATGCAGATTCATAGACACGACAATGTCCCTACATTAAACGTGATACATCAACCAAGAAGAAGCAACCTACAGCCTAGTAAAACTTAAACGTATCTGGCTTAACTGTACAACATAAGATTAGTTTTTTCTGTTGTACAACTATGGCAGATATTCCTGATTCTACTAGGCTCCAATCCAATGAAGATTAGTTTTAAGTTTTTAAAAAACAAAATGAAAAGACAAAGTTTTAGATATTACAACTTATGACATGTCCAATAGTATTTGCTAAAATAATATGTGAAAATTGAAATGCTCATTTACAGGTCAGCAAGTTAAAAAAAAAGAAACACATGTTTTTTACAAACTGGAGCCAACAATATCCCAAAATGATCAAAATGGAAAATGTAAGCAGAGTAGAAGAAAATAGCTACGGAAAATTGCACTTCATTATAAGTTTTCAAAAAAATTTGCAAATCATGGGTAAACTTTATTAAGTTTCATAATTAAAATTATAAAGGTTTCCATGAATTTGTAAATATTTTTGTGAAAATATCAGTGGTTTGCAATTTTCCCAATAGGTAGATATGTGCAGGATAAGACCAAAAGAAGAAAACTTCAGAGAGGAAATTTAGCCACTGATCTTTCCCTAGCCCACTGCATTAAATTCAAAGAAAATCCTACATGCGACATGGATAAACCCATCATAAACCCATCAAATCATAGAGAATGAAAAATTAAAGAACTGATACCTACAAGAATCAAATAAACATAGCACGACACATGAAAATTGTGGAATTCAAACTTATTTCACAAATACTACGGAACAGGTTAATTAAGTAGTACTAAACTCATCCGCACCTTTCATTTTTTCTCTGTCAAGTATAGAGTCAACAACTTCATGTTCGCCACGATAAAAACCTCTATGCTCTCCAAAGGTCATCAAGTCCTTCTATCAATATAAACAATCAAGCAACATCAACTCCTCCTATTAATATAAACAATTAATTAACTCACCACTGTTTAGAAATTTAATTTGCAAAGTACATAACACATCCTTATGCATCTAAAATTGGTGAAGCGATGTCTAACCTCTGAATGGAACCGCTTGTCCAACCTGTGCAGTTTGGACAGGACTTTGTCCGAAATCTGTAAGACAATTGTACAACATTTGTTACTGCAAACTTGCACTAGAATGACAAATATTAAAATACAACACAAATGATGGTTCAATTATGATCAAGAATCATGCGGCATCAATTGGTAATGAAACATACGAAGGTGAAGTGATGTGGCGACTTGGGAATTTTTCGGCAAAGAAGTCGAGTACTTATTTTGCTATCGCACGTAATGCATATCCCCACGCCTGTCGCTCAACACCTCTTCCTCTTCCTCTTCCTCTTCCCTTTCGTGCTGTTATAATTTGTCCCGCCCTCAATGTTTGGGCAACCTTACCAGCGAAGGATGCACATTGTCCGCTTTCTCGCATTGGTGGCAAGGTTTGCAAATCATCAAAGGAAGATAAACTCGCTTTTGCAACGCTTCATGGCCGTAAACCGAACCGAAGAGATTTGCTTTTCGCTATGATGTTTCTCCAACGCAAGGCCACGGTTGTTGTGCATGTCCCCAACTTCTTGGACGGTACGCAATCGTCCAACGTATATCAATTATCTCATTGGACAACATTCCATTCACATAATTGTCCTCCCAATCCACCCTCAGAATCTTGAACATTACCTCATTTGGGCTACCATAATAATTTGGGAAGACCACGCCATCATGCAACTCGACTCCCACGGTAGGGTCAACACCTTTTCCTCTCAGGCGAGGCAATTGTGTTGCTTCCGATAAACCCGCCAAAGACTTGTCGTGATCATTTGTTTATTTCAAAGAATATGTGTCTGCTCATTAAACGGTTGTTTCCTGCATAATATAGTCAAGAACTCGCCTGCTCAAAGATTCCTTTCAGTTCAGCAATGCTGGAGGATATGTTAATGTTACAATTTCTTTCAGTCAACTCCACCTAATCACACAAACACATACATTAACTTACTACCATATTTCATCTCCAAGTAACCTCTGTGAACTGTGTGAAGCATGTGTACTGATTGCTTTTGCTTACCTTTGCATTGTCAATAGCTTCCTTCCCTCGAAATTGAGCAACATGTCCTTTATTTCGCATTGTCAGGAAGCACTTGCTTCATGGTTTCCTTGGTTCACCAATGTCTGCCTCAACCTTGCTCAAACGAACATCATCAATTGGTGATTCCTGTTTGTTATTGACATGGTGTGTGTCAATTGCGTCATCAATGTCGTTGCTTTCCGCTTTTGTTAGAGGAAACTCCACCTAACATAGTTGTCAAATCGATTCAAATCATAAATGAAAATGGTAATGCATCGAATCGTTAATCGATCTCAACCGTGAATCGTAAAGTTTTGGTCTGCTTTCTTAAGTTGCACACAACGATGTGTACACACTTTACATATTAAATATATCTAATAAAAATTAATTACTCCATTTGTCTAAATGAAAAAAAATTTGTTGTAAATGATGCTCATCCGTGTGGATAAAAACTTCACAATGATCCCATGTTTACCACTTTACCTTTTCCCAATTACATAAACAAAGAGAAACTTTCAATTACAAACTAACTAACAATAATCGAACGACAATGTTTTGACCTTTTACAAGGTTAAAAACCAAAATCTTCAAGCTTTTCCAAAATCGACTTCGTGGCTTAACCAAAATTCATTTCATAACGGAAGTAGTACATAAAATTGAATTTGTAAGGCTACAACATCGCCCACATGGAAACTAATGTTTTCCCCAAAAGTTCGAGTATTTCAGAGTAAATAGGAGGACAAACCAAAAATATGACATACGCTAAGGAATGGGTCACTGCTTGTCACCGCTTGTCACCTAGTCATAGGAACACAAATTCGCTCACACCGTTATCCATAACACGTGGGCAATGTCACAAATGTGCGTAATCTAATGGGTTGATTACCTCATGTTGTCGCAACATTTGCTTCTTCCCATACGCCGCCTCTCCTCAGATTTCAAGACATCACCCCAATCATTTAGCCGAGGGATGGAGCGGTAGTAGCCGACGATTTTGCTGTGAGGGCAAAACGATCCAAGTAAAATAGCCGCATTATAAGGGGAAAAGATATTTACTATACACTTCCGAGCAAAATAATCCAGATTCGTAACAATGCATACAACTTACAACACAATCATATGTATGTGTTTATGTGTCTCGATGTAATCCCCATGCAAATTTTCCTGCTAAAAAGATAAGCTTTTCGTGGTTACAAAAAATGTGGCCCGTGACAGTATATTTGTCATGTCGCTCAATAATGTAAGTTTGTATTTCGCAACGATCGCCATTTTATTGAACCATATGCACAAAGAATGGATGAAATATGTAATCGGCATGGTACAAACAAACAACGGTCGACATGCTACCATTAGAAGGAAAACACATCCAGCTTGCCTCACAATGAACTTTCATCTTATACTTCCAACACCTTTGACAAGGAATTGCAGGTCACCTTTGCCCAATTACATGCCCCCATACCGGCCACGCCCTTCACAAAGATGAACGAACGACAGGCTCAAGGCGGTCATTGTGGTAGGACACAACATGGCCCCCAACACGCATACAAGCAAACTTCCGCCAAACTCGCCATCCGCACCATCACTCACCGATAAACTCTCAACCGGTTCAAAGAATGATTCCTTTAATACCCAACCTCTTCAGAGATATTGGGATATGCATCTATTGAACCAAAGGAATCGCACGCCATTGCCTTCTCGATCAGATACCCAATAAGACATGCACTTCTCACAGTGTGAGCCTCGTGTGACGCATGAACAAATAACTAACACGGTCAGATCAAGTTTTGTACCAACCATTGGCACATGTTATGATCTATACGGGTACACTTTAACCCGCGGAGGCCACCGAACCCAATATCAATGACTGCCTGCTTTTGTGCTTCGTTACAACAGTTCACGATATCAACAATTGCCTCCAATGATATGTGGACTTGCATTTTACTCGCAATGTTATTAACGTGAACATTAATACAAAAATTAACCAACATTGTGTCGATAAGGTGTCCTCCCAAATGCGCATTTAAAACACTAAGCACGTAAGTACCTTTGTAGATTTCTTTTGCAACTTCTTCGCCCAGCCTTGGCACTTGCCTTAGCCATGTCCTCAAACCTCTTCTTCATCACAGGGAGTTCCTTCCACCTTTCCCCAATATCCTTTCGGCTCAGTAAGTGTTACACCAACGTGACGCATACAAGACAAATAGGAGTCAGAAGTCCAAAATAATTGTCACCAAAAGTTGTATCACTCGCAATGTGTGCACATTTTTGGTATTTACATATGTTTGCACATACAAATTACTATTTCGCACACGCTTGAAATAAAACGGACATGGAATTTTACAAATAATGAGTTTATAAGAACATGCAATATGGCGCCTATGATCGCTGAAATCGCCGAATGCGACACAATAGAAGCACATGACTGTGTGCGATGGAATAGAAGTCCATACTTTGCTATCACAAAGCCACGTGTTTCCATCACGGTATTTCTACTTACTACATGTCCGCACACTAACCATATTCGGTCCGGGTTGTTCCGCTTTCGCCTTTCCTTGAATTGTTGCCGGTCGCAACCATTGTCAATTTCAAGCAAGTATATGTTAGATATGGATGGATATATATACATATATGTACACAAATCGCAACCATTGACATTTAGGGACCAATTTTTGACACAAACAAATTTGGTCCTAACTACATAATAATGCATCCGTAATGTCCAATTTTGGTTGCTAAAAATATAATAACCACATCATTTCTGCAACAACAATTATAAATGGTCCAAATTATTTTGGCCCTTACTTTTGGTCTCTAAAATCTTAATTTCTTGTGAGTACAAACCGAATCAGACAGCGCAAGCTATGAGTTCAAAATATGTAATGCGTAATTGTGCAAAAATATCACACGCTTCGACGAGAGGATTCGATGTGTGAGCCGCTGAAGGACACGGATCGAACTCAAAAAATAAATGCTCCAAGTGGCCGCTTTCGACGAGGGGCCTTGTGAATGTCAACCCTTTCGATTCGTGAACCTTGCCACTTGCCTTCAATGTTTTCCTTTGCTCAGAATAAATATCAACAGAAATGAAATTTTGTTCAAGGCCAAATTACATCGTGGTATGTACGCTTTGTGCATTCTATCATCTTCGCTGGTTAACTTTAAAGTTAGTCAATCTTGCCTTGCCATTTCAAAAGTTGTGCCATTTTCGTGAAATTGGTAACGCTGCTTTCCGTCACCGAAAAAATTATGAATCAAGTGGTTTAGTATAACTCTGAATTATGGATTTCACAAATTCTTCCGCAGAATACGCGACATGTGCCCTATGTGCACATATTCTCGTAAGAAATCGATACGCTTTTAATCCATTACACGAAATTCATGGTGCAATTTGAGGCTATCGCAAATGTGTCAAACTCAAATCGCACAACCTCCCCGATGGCAAAGACATAACGGCACAATATGCCATACACGTAATGCATCGTGGTATTTAGTAGGTACAGAAACATAACCTTGCAAACCTAATCAGTATGAAATAATGAACGACATAAACTCATAGTTGTTTCGCATTGTCCGACATGTCGCCTATATCCAATTACGATAATTCCCGCAAAGAATTTCATGCAATATTCATAAGGATGCAAAAGAACGCATTCCCAAATTGTAACAAAACGAAATTGATCATAACAACTTACAATCAACGGACCATTGAGTCAGACGACATTGTACGAGTGGTACTTTTCGCTTATTTTCAAGTACGATATGTTGTCGTTAATTTATGCGTATATGGCATGCCACCGCTTTTACGAAAAATTAATTGCCCATATGTTGTACTTGTTTTATAGTATTTACGACTTGAAGCCGTAATCAACAACCAATGCGCACACTTGAAACAGGCCACATCGACATTCAACCCAACAAAGACCCATACGCAACTTACCTTCATGCAGAGAAATAAAAACCGACTACACCGCTCAACGAAGACCGCTTTGTCACTATGGAACTCCTCAATGGCAATATCGCTTTGTCACCCGTGTAGTTTGTATACCTAATCGCACGTATGGTTTCAATGACCTAAGGAGGAACAGCTTAATAGTTGAGAAATGGTAATGTCGCGTAGTGGAACACAGTAGGTCATAATAATAATGTGCTCCGAAATAAAAAATAGACAGACTCACACATGCCCGAGAAAATGGTGATCAGCATCAGCGACCGGCGCAAATGAAATGGAGAGACAGAGAGAGTGTGTTATCGAGGTGGACAAAGAAAACCGAAATGGAGAGAGAAGGAGGACAAAGAAGTTGTCAAATTTGTATGTGGGAAATGGAAATGAGTTGGTGAGATTAGAAAGGCTACACATGTGGGTCATCATGAAAAGTATCAGATCTGTGGATTTCAAAAGCGCTGTCCAACTTTGGTTTTGTTCCAAATTTGGGAGGAAACGGAAACGACGTGACACTACATATTAAGGCCAAGTTTGGCAAGTTGGGAAAAAACCAAAAGTCAAAAAGTTATTACTATTCACAAAAAGTCAAAAATTACGGCTACACAACTCAATTATAATTTTCTTACACATTAATTTATACAATTTTGTAATACACATTTTTCCATAAAGTCAAAAAGTTAACCCAAACATCTATATTTTTTTTCCTCATTTTTTTCGTCACAAAGACAAAATTGCACTTTTTTAGTCCAATTTTTTTCCTCACTTTTTAAATATAAATAAATGTATTTTTTCACTTTTTGTGAAATATGGGTTCCGTTTGGGTTGGGGGTTGAAATGATGTGTGTGAGAGGTGATGTGACTTAAAATAATGTGATTGAAGTCAAAATAGTGACTTTTTGACTTTTGGCTTTTTGTAAACATGCCAAACCAGCCGTAAAATGTGGTTAGGAAGTTGCTATTTTTATGTTATTTTAGTATTTTCATATTTTTAAATTTAATTTTTGTGTTTTCAAAGTAATAGATTTTGTTGTACTTGGATATGATGTTTGTGACAGAAATTTGCATTGATTATATGTTTGACGTGCAATTTATGTTATTAATTATTTTTGCTGATTTTTTAGTTTTTGTTTATTTTCATAAACGAGGTGTAGCGAAGGTAGGGTAATGCGGTTAAATTTTCGATAGAAATTAAAATTAAAATTTCTTAAGCCGATGAATAAAATTTCGTAAAGGGTAAAATTTCAACCGATCGTCAACGGACAATGTATCGCGCGACTAATACGGTGGATTATAATCCTCGCTTATGCAGTCGCACAAACAGGCAAATCGTGTGAATGATGATACAATGGATGGATTATGGTGTATTAAGATCCATGTATGAACGAGATTGTATATATATATATGTGTATAATTAATTTCGCTTTTAAAAAATTGGAGGCGCCAAAAAATTGCGCACAAGTACAGAAAACTGCAAAAAACAAAAAATTGTAGTTCAGCGACCAGTACAAGAATTGTCGTAGTGGATGTCCGGTGGGACTCTCGAGCGGATGTCCGGGAGGGCTTTCTCCCAAAGATTCTCGCTTCCTCCCACCGTAGAATATGGTAGCTATCGTTAACGGGCAATCTAACATTGCACAAGAATTATGGCCAAGAACGCGTTCTTAGTCCGTGACCGCATCAACAAACAAGAAACTTCGTTCGCCAAAAATTAACAGGTGACAGTAACAAATACAATAACACATCCATTGTGGATGTAACTAGAATATTAGCGCTAGAATTATAACAACATACGCCTTCACAAAGAATAAGTAGTGGACATATTAGCGATTGAATTATAACGAAACCGTTATATGCTAAACGAGTCGAAGTTATTTTCGCTCGTATCGATATATCGATCGATAAGTACAAACAAACCGAGACAAAGAAATTAATTACTAAGGAAGTACAAGAAGTACATTACATATGATAACAGGCCAAACCAACAAATCTATATAACAAATCGAGGGTATCATAATCCCAACGATTCTCAATACACAAATATTGGGCATTGCATTGATAGTGTTGTTCGCCCGTGGGGGCAATCAGGGGACCCGCTTTTGAGAATCAATCAAGAATGTGTACGCCTGTCACAGATCAAGATACCTATGGAAAATCACGTTGATCGAATATCGAAAAGCTATCTGATCGAGTAGTTTTCTTCAACTGTTAACTATAACACCATCCCTTATTTTTATACAAAAATGATTTGATCATATAGTTACCGATATCCGATGACCATGATTTTTAATAGACATATACTACTCGATGAGTTGTACATATTGAATGCCCTGATTTAGAAATTTCTTGGCTATTTGCCTAAAATATGAGGTACAAAAAACTAGTGGGCTTGTTTGGTTTGTTTATGGAAAAATTTTGGGAGAGCTTTTATAATTTTTTTTGGTTTGTTTGGTTGTACATTTTGATTGACAACTTTTTGTTGGGAGTTTGGAATGATTTGATATTTTGGGAGAATTGAGTAGATGTGTGTGACAGAACAAGTGATTGAGAATGAGAGAGGAGAGAGAAAAAGTGATTGATTGATGTGTAACAGAGAAAGTGATTTTTGCAAATTTTTACAGAAAAATGTCAAACCAAACAATTTTCAAAATTTTTTTTTGGTAAAACTCATCTGTAAAACTCAAACCAAACATACCCAGTATGTTTGGGACGAATTTTTGGGTTTTTCCGAAAATATGTGTAAAAAATAGAGAGAAAATAAAATCATTCAATTTTGGTATGAGTTGTTGCTTTTTATTATTTAGGAGTGATTTAGACCCCCTCGAACTTCAACCCCAACCACCCCCCACATACACGTGGCGGGTGGTGATTAGAGGAGAAGAAAAAAGAAAAAGAAAAAGTGACCGATCAAAAAAGAAAGGGGGTCAAAGGGAGTGGGCGAAAGGAGTTAGGAGCCTCTCGTTGCAGTTCTTCTCAGCCTGGGCCTACTTTTAGTCTACTTGATAATTCAATCAACTCATATTTTATGATTTATTCAATATATCATACAGAAAAAATCAGTTGATCGGATATCGTAAAGTATGTGTTCGAAAAATTAAACTAAAAACTATTTTTTTAACGAATTGAATGAACAGTTTTCCGAACATGTGCTTTCTGATATCCGATCAACTTGATTTTTTATAGTATGATATACTGAATAAATCATAAAATATGAACGGTTCAGATTATCAAGATTGGGCCCAAAAGTAGGCCCGAAGGCTCTGCAAGGACGGGCTTGCAAGGAGAGGATCCTCGTACGGGGAAAGGGGGTCCCAATCTTTATTCATACTGTATTTTGTTAGTGATTTTTTGGGTTATGGACTAAAAATTAAAATAAAGATTGTTTGGTTTGTTTTTGGAAGAGTTGTTTTTGAAAAAAAATTTGGGGAGAAAGTTTAGAAATTTTTTTGGTTTGTTTGGTTGTATATTTTGGGAGAGTTGTTTTTTTGGGAGTTTGGGATGATTTTATATTTTGGGAGAATTTGAATAGATGTGTGAGAGAAAAAATGATTGAGGAGAGAGGAGAGAGAAAAAGTGATTGATTGATGTGTAAGAGAGAGAAAGTGATTTTGAAAATTTTTAGAGGAAAACTCAAACCAAACAATTTTTAGAAATTTTTTCTTTAAAACTCCTCCCAAATGCAAACCAAACATAATTTTGCTTTTCCGCTCATATACAGGTTATACAGAGTATACACCTTAATCTCATTCTCACTCCCCCTCACTCTCACACTCACTCTTCCTCCACCGAACCCAGCCTGACCGGCGACCACTCCCGACGGCCACCCACTCGTAAACCCAACCCACCATCAGAGTTCTCATTTTCTCTCGCCATGAACCATAGCTCGACCGCGACCACCATCGGCTATAGAGAAGGAATTTGTTGACGATAACGTGGGCTTTCAGGCCATAGATGAACCAGGTTCGTCCTCCAAATGCTGAAATCAAAAAGTTAGAGTTGTGATTCACAAAATAGATTTGAAATTTGGAAATTAAGGCTTCAAAAATTACTCATCGAAAATTAGGGCTTCCAAAATTAGGTCTTTGAAAATTAGGGCTTTGAAAATTACTGTTATGCAGATAGATAAATGGTATGCTTGAAAAATGTGGCACATATTGTGACGAACATTTATGCATTTACCTTTTAGAGTTAAAGTATAAATTTTGCAGAACGTAGTATGAATACGCAGAAACTGATCCAACATAAAATGAAAGGATCACATCTTTGCAGAACATAGTATGATTATGCAGAGTGATAATTAGTTGAACGAATGCATATAGTTGTGTAATTTTCAATGTGTGATTGATAATGTGATTTTGCTGAATTTGTTGTGAATCACACATGAATTGTTGTAATGAACCGCTATCAACTAATGTGTTAGTCATGGACTTGAATTAACTATTATCAACATTAATAACTATTATCAAACCGAACTTAAATGTTCATAACTATTACCGATTTGTTGATAAGTATTTCAAAGGTGCTTTTGTTGAAAATCACATGTGTCATTTGTTGATAACTATTTCAGCTTTGATAACTATCAATCACAGCCTCCAACAATCGCCCATAATCATTTCACTTCAAAGATGATTTGTTGATAATAGTTGTTTAACATGTGTGATTGATAATTTACTTGACATTGAACCGATATGTTTGTAAACCGCCATGTTTGTTCAGATTGAAAATGCTATGTGTGTAACATGTGTGTAATTAATCACAATGCTATGTTTGAAATCGCCATATTTGTTCGGGCCAAAATGCTATGTGTGTACATTGAGCTGCGATGTTTGTTCAAATGCTATTACCAGTTTAGTCTGTGTAACCTCTGTGCAAATGCTATTAAACATGGCAGTTTGAACAAATAGATGTTTTTAGTAAAGACACACTCTCTCTCTCAAATTAAACTAGACCTGCTATTAACCCCATCAAACAGAAGCATAGCAGAGCACTACAAATTTCTCATGTATGCAGATTTAAAAAATGGCTTCTTCTTCTAACATTAGCAACATAAGATTACCAACAAGGCTGTGCAATTGTGGAAGAACCGCTGCCATACGTATTGTCAGAACAATGAGAATGGAAATAAAGGGCATTTGTTCTTTGTTTGCCTATCAAAATATGTAAGTATGTATTGAAAATTTTAATCCTTTAGTAGTCGTAGTAATATTTGTCGTATTCAACTAACTGATTGTCATGCATTGTAGAGTACCACTCCCACTCTCCATTGCAATTACTTCAAGTTCGTGGCTGAAGATGATGAGGACGTTACGTCCAGAATCCCTTCTAACACTAGAGCTGGTGATGCTTTAACAGTAGAACACTTCAACGATGTAAGGACGAGGCTTCATAACTTGGGAAATGACCATGGTCGAAGGCTTGAAAGAATAGAAAATATTATCAAAGCGATGGTGTATTTCATTATATTTTCTATCATTTTGTACTTGATCATGTAACTTTTGTACTTCTTTGTATTTTGGAAAATTGAATGGAAGTTTGTACCAGTTTTTGTTGTATTGTACTTCATGATGTAAGTAATGTTTATGGAATGAATTTTATTATGATGTAACTTACTTAATAGCTTTGTGGAATGAATTTTATTATGGAATGAATGTACGGAATGAATTTTATAAGTTATTATGATGTAACTTATAATGTTATTCTGTAATGAATTTTGGGAAACGTTGGTGTCATTGTAAGAGCCTTGTGGATGCTATTTGGCAGATCTGTGGACGAATTTTGTGGATGGTATGTGGATTCATTTTTGTGGATGCTATGTGGATGAATTTTGTAGATGCTTTGTGGATGATTGAATTTTGTGGGTGCATTGTCACTTATCTGTGGCTCATTATCTGCTGTGTTCTCTTATTTGGGTGCATGAATTTTGGTTGTAATGAACAACTTCGTTATCCGTTGTAGGTTTGTTTGTAATTATGATTTGGCAAATCTATTATCCGTCAACTAGTATCCGCTTGTCACTTATCTGGGCCTCAACTATTATCTGTTAGCAAGTTGAAAGCAGATATAGAATGCATGGTACATTTCTTCACCATCGTGCTGACTTTTTCATTAATGAATATCAATACTCTGTTTCTGCATGGTCTATTGTATTATTTTTTGTTTGAAGGGGAGCTGATTAGTTCATAACAATGCACAATGGGAGAAAAATTGTTAATGCACAGGTTGACCTGACCCCATGGGGTATGCTTCCACATGATCGTTGTGTTTGAAAAAACAAAACATTTTGTGCCTATATTGATGCTAGAGTGTATGAGACCGTTGGCCGGTTGTCACAATTTTTGTTTGCAATTACAGCTTGTGATTCCAGTCAATGATTCCGATACTTAAACCTTATTGTCCATATTGAACGATTCACAAACATGAAGTAATCAACAAAATATAGGTTAATGATAGTTCTGATATCGGTCATTGACATTACAAAAAAATTACCTTCTCATCGTACCAACAAAAATCATAAGACAGCTTTTAGTCGAGGATTGACCCAAAAAATACTTTCAACAAAGTGGACATGATGAAGACATTAACGCATGCACCGTTGCAATGGTTAGCAGAGTATGACGGTCTGTTAGTTTCTAAGTCGTTTATTTTCGCTCGACGATGCCATCTTACAAGACTACGCTTACTATGTCATACACATGTCCAGGTCTGCTAATCCTCGCTCAAATCAACAACCTCGGAGTCTGAGTAATCTGAAAGGTCAGGGTCCGACACTAGTGCAGGATCCTCCATTATAGCCTTGATCGCAAATGCCGGGTTCGATCCATGTATCTTCGACTCTACCTTTGCGTCCTCTATCCGTAAGTTCCTAATGAGTCGACGAGTCATTTGATCAACCTCACTTTGCAAACGATGCCTAACTTGGGACTCGCTGACATGAGGGAATTGTCGTTGCATTTCAATCGATCGGGCTTTTGTGACCTTCACAAAAGCACATCGACAAAGGGTGTTCACATCGAACTCGCTTTGGCAAACAAAGGAACTGAATTCCAAAATACTTCCCTGCAAGCATCTTGTATTGGGGTGCGCTTGTAATCCCGTAGAGAGGTTCAAAACTCCACAAAGGGGAACCCTGCTTCAAAGAAACGCCGATCATCGGCGAATCAATATACCCACCAGATAATCTAATTCGTGACTTTGCCGAGAGTTGTCACCGCTGTAAAGTGATTGTCCACAATCGCTATCGTGGTGTGCATCCATTGGTGTGAAGGTTCTTAATTGAGTCCAACTTTGTTTTCGCAGGTTCACGAAGAATATATGGACGCAAAAACAAACCCAAATGCAAAGGAAACAACATTGGTTGCAAACTTTTTTGTGGTTGGTTGTAAATGTTAAATTACCTTAAACCCGTAGTCATTAATACGTTGGTGGTAGGTTTAAAGATGTGAACACACTTATTGTTGTTTGGTGGCAACACCAACCCAAACTGCGTAAAAGCAACTTAATGACTACGAGTATTTCATTTAATAGGTTCGGTGCAGTTGGAAAGGCATATGTATCTGATAAGAGCAATTTTGCTAACCTTTATGGATGAGTAGACATGTAATTGGGTTGGGGCACAAATACAAATGACGAATGTGAATGTATGATGAACTGTGGGTGTGGAAATCAATGACAGTAGGATAGTACTGATGGAAGATACAATACATGTGTGTTGGAAATACCAAATAATGGATGATCAGGGGTACTGAATGGATGACTTGGTGCATGCAAGAAGGAACAAATTTTTGCAAGATGAATTCGGCCAATTTGAGAAATTAATACAATGTATGTCACAATGCATGAGATCTTCTGCAAACATACAAGTCATGTACCATATATTACAAATACTTACAGCATAGTGTTGTGTAATATTATGAATCTGTACATTCCTTTAAAAAAATAGTCAATAAAATAAACCATACACATATTCCTACAAAATGTCCGATTCGAACAAGATTGAAGCTATTGTTGAAGCTCATGTTGCTCCTGTATTCCAACAGTTGCAAGCTATCTACGAAAGGCTGAATGAAGTGGACACACGGTTGTCAAGTTTGGAGCAAAGAAGTCGGCGCTTATCAAGGTAACGCTGATTGGTCAATCGATGACAAATTGGCGGCGGACGAAATGTAGTCTGATAAGACAATGGATGAGGACAGTCAATCAGACAGTACGGATAACTCTTCAGAAGACGCTGCTAATGATACAGCAGATATGTAGATTTGATTTCTTTTTTTTTTAACCTTACCTGTAAGCCATGAAAGTTTTGTTTTGGCTGGAGTCATATGTGCTAATGGACTAATATATAACTTACCTACGAAGAGTATTGAGTTTTCATTCATAATGTGGTTTCTTTCCTTTTTGAAAATTAATTTTCCCTTTTTTGTAATTAAATTATAAATTAATTTCGGTAACAAAAGTAGCCGTAAATTATATACAGTTACAGTCGCATTCATCCGAACAAGAAACATGCGTAAAGAAAATAGTACTAAGTCAGCAGCCACATCAACATGTTTGATCCATGTTTACATTTGACTTGCACTTTGCAGTTAGTCCATATTTACATCGTCTAGCAAAAACAATACTGGTGAGCCATAATTAACATCCATATTGAAATCAAACAATAAAAAATTAGTTAAGTCCTATTGCCACCCAAATTACTGGCGTACTGGCAGCCCATTCCCATCACTGGCCTAGTTTGTGGCATTGCTCATATGAAGGCACTCTCGGTACTCTGTGATCTTTGCATTATTGACATCCATAACGATGTCAACCAACAACTTATGACGCACAGAGGGAGCGAACTTTGTACAGAAAGATCATAAGACAACCGCTTAAAATTGCAGACATACAAGGAAGGATTTGATTGACAAATGGAAATTAAGTGTAGAATGTATCTTGTGTGGACCGGGCTTAAATCAGTTGTGCATGAATTTGATGACTAACATCCCACACCAAACGTGTTACAAAAATAATTTCACATTAAAGTTGTCGCCAATACTTAATAGGTTCGTTAAGTCACTATGCAAAGATAGACATTAATGTGAGGAGGGATTGTGGATTACTCGCCCAGCTTGTTGTAATCGCCTCTCATCTAACATGCAGTGGAAGCTACGACGCCCAGAACATAATCATTTCCAAAGTGTAGTTGCAAAGAAGTCGCAGTATAGTTTCAACTTGTTCCACAAGGTTGAAGTTGGTTTACGTAAAGGATGTTCAAGTTTTTGTAGTGTTCTAAATGCACCGTATGACATACCAAAATTTTAGCCGATTTAGCTTCCTTTTGTTCGGTCGGTTGATGGGACCAAGTCGAATAGGTAGGCTACACGGTCCACCATATCAATTTTAACGCACAACCAATGCACTCCTCTCAGAATTGAAAGGCATGTAAATCTACACGAAACACAACGGCAAACCTTGTTTAGAGGCCATGTAAACATGTAATGGCTTTCATATTTTCGCTTTAATATAACGGATGAACATTGATATTACCCTTGGCATGCATCAATCGCACCAGCAGTATCCGCTATGTCCGAAAAAATGATGTGACGATATGTTCATGGTGCAGAGGTTGCATATCTTTATTTAGAATCAAAGTCCGCATGTGTAATGCATAAAGGTCATTCCCGGAAACATTTGTCAAAATATGTCATGCACAATACACAACGTAGCTTTAAACACTTACTTACCGACAGATATACGGGAAAGAACCAATTAGTGTGCCTCCCGTCATTGTGTAAATCCCTCTGTCGATTAGTCAATTACACCACCACCAAGTTGATTGGCTGGAACATTGTATGCAAGACACAAGGCAAGTTGATTAGAAAGGTTTCTGTGTTCAGGGTATCAAAACGCAGATTCATATTTGTGCAGTAACACTTACAAAGGTCGGATAGCCACTTAATTGGTTTGAGTGTGCACATGTCACGCCGGGTACCAACTTCACATGGCCATCCATGAAGATTCATGGAAACAACAATATCCCTACAAGCAATAAATGATTCTTAGAACGATAGTTATTTCACAGTGGATTGTCATTTAAAATTTGCAAGTAGTAAATGAAACAATACATTTCATTTTTGCTATCGTCAAATACATAGTCAAGAAGTTTTTGTTCCTCCGCCGATAACAACTCTTTCACGTCCAACATCACAAACGAGTCCTACAAAAATAAACAGCCAACTAACAGTACACATTTCATAAAAAAATTGAAGCTTACATTACAAGGTCGGTAGTCATAAAAAAGAACATGAAATGGTGTAAAAATTGTGAGCCTCAGAGTTTTCCCAACTTGTGATGTTTGGTGCGGAGTTTGTTAGAAATGTGTACTAACATATGGCAGCAGTCATAACTGCAAACATGCAATTCTTTGACAACTAGTACAATACAACATAGATGATTGTAAAATTAATGATTCACATTATTGATGTGGGCATGAATTGGGTATTCAGAACTTGTGGGGCATTAAAGGAAGTATTTGTACCTTGTTCACGTTGTCCACACCATCAACATCCACAGGTGAACTGATGTCGTCAACTCCACTATTTGTTTTGCTATTGATGCACAATTGCATATCCCCGACCTCAGTAGCTTGAACTCCACTTCCGCGCATTTTTCCTTTTCATTTTCCTTTTCGTCTTCCCTTTGCACTTCCTCTAACGATTCCAGTTGCTCCCAATGGTTTGCCAAGCTTAGTAGGAGAAGTATGCACATCGCACGCCACGTTCTTCACGCCCATCGATCAAGGTCGAGTGTATTTATCTTCGCCATATGTTTCCGACCAAAGGCCTCCTTCTTGTTGTTGTCCCCACTTTCTTCGATGTTCACCAGTGCCCATCGTGCAAATGACTTTTGTCCCTTGCCAAGGTTCCTTCAAAATGCTGTTAGTGATCCACCCCTTGTACATCCGAAATATTACACTTCATTGGGTTAACTTCACGATGGTTTGACCACGCCATCGCCATACGCCTCGACTCCAACAAATAGGTCCACACCGTTGGGCCACGCATCGCCGGCTATGTGTAGAGAATATACCTTCGATGAGGTGGTGTAGCATTTGCTTCAGTTCACGTAAATTGGTTTGTTCAGTGAACGGTTCATTGCAGGCCAAACTGAAACGTTGAAGCAGTTGCTTCAGCATTTCCTTCAGTTGAGCAACACTGGAGGTGAGGTTAATGATACACACATCATTGCCTTCCACCTAATCATACATACACATTCGTGAACTTAGTCTTATAAACCATCTTCAAATGATGTGGCTCAACTGTGTGAAAATTGCGTAATGCTTGGATAGATTACCTTGTCATTGCCAACAACTTGCTTGCCTTCGAAATATCGCAACATCTCTATTAAATCTATTTGGTTGTAGAGAACTTGCTTCATTATTTCCTTCAGTTCGCGAATGTCGAACTCCAAATTGCTCATACGGACTTCATTGTACTGTCCTTTTTGTTGGTTCTCGACATGGCATGCATCCATGTCAAGATCATCACAAGCATCAGAATCAAACTCCACCTAATCATAGAAACGCATAAATGAAGTCTGACATTGTATGTTGAAGACAAGTGGGTCGATGGTGTGAAATGTGCACAGTGGTAGGAGTGCTTACCGCAATTGTTGAAAAATTTTGCTTCATTCTCATACGCCGCAGCGTCTCCCGTATTTGGGTATCACCCCAATCATGAAGCTGAGGTGTGGACCGCGTCGTAGTCAAGCTCAGACAAACACAATCAAGGTACAACAGCTGTGGACATTAAGGGGCACAACATAATTAAGTTGTTCTTCCCATAAAAATGAACTATATTCAGTAACAATGACATTCATTATTCTCAATTTTGCAGCGGAACGTACATAGAATATCGATTTTGTTGAGGATGCTGTGAACTTTATAGGCACATATCATGCAATGTTTTTTAGGGAAAAAAATGTACAGCACACTAAGGATTTTATTGATGAAACCAAGAAAAAAAATTTCGCAACCTAGTTTTAATTGGTTCTTCCATTGAGGTTCGGCATACTTTTTGCCCTGTACTCTTTGTTCTTAAATTCATGACGGTAGTCGCAGAAAATATATTTCTGCGAGTACCATATTTGGTCAGGAAGAGTGTTGTTTGTCGTACTCACAAAGCAGGTGCCATCGTATGTCCCAATCAAGGCCAATTTGTTGAACCATGACAGAACAATATATGAAACACATGAAGGGGGGAATGGAAAAAAAAAATCAAGTTATTGGCATACCATTAGCAGAAAAACACATCTAGTTGCACCGCGATGACCTTTATACTTGCGAACACCGTTGTGAAGGAATTGCAGTGTCAACTTTGCCCAATTACAAGCTCGCATACGATTTACGTCCCTCATGGCATGAATGAACGATGGCTTCAAGCCGGTCATTGTGGTAGGACACAACATGGCCCCCAACACGTACAACGCAAATTTCTGCCGAAACTCGTCCTCCGCACCATCAGTCTCGGTCAGATAAAGTCTCAACTTATTCAAAGGAATGACTCCGTTAACAACTCCAACCTCATTGTAAATATTGGGATATGCTTCTAATGACCCAGCCAACTGCACGTCATCGCCTTCACACTGTGTTCCCAATAAAACATTAACTGCCTTACACGTGAGCCTGACTTGACAACCATGAACATTCAATGAACGACTGTCAGGATCGAAGTTCTGTATCAACCATGCGCACAAGTCGTGATCTATACGTGTACACTTCATCCCCAGGAGGCCAGCAAACCCAATGTCAATGACTGTCTGCTTTTGTGCTTCGTTAAACCGGTTAACTAGCTCAACAATTGACTTCAATGATATGCGGAGTTGCCTTTTACCCTGCACATTTTTTACCCTTAAATTAATACAAAAATACAACCAACAATGTCAGCAAAGCAGGACCTAGCCAAATGCATTTACGAAAACATGAAGTACGTAATGACCTTTTAGACTTTTGCACATGGTACTACTTTGGCGTGTTCCTCAGCGCTCGCCTTAGCCATTTTCGCAAACCTCTTTTTCTCATCAGAGGGGAGTGCCTTCCACCTTTCCCCAATCTCCTTTCTAGTCTTTAACTAAGAAAATGACAGACGTACAAGACAAGTAACAACTATGAGTCCAAAATTACTGTAACTACAACTTTATGCCAAACGCAATCCGCGTGCATTGTTGGTAATTAAATAAGATTGCAAATACAAATAACAGTTGCAGCAAAAAGTCAGCGACAAAACGTAGCTAGACTTTTACAACGAATTGAAATTTACAAAAACAATAGGAAGGTGACATTATTACATGCTACAATCCTACAAACGTGAAACAATCACAAGCCCACTACGACCATTCAATACAACGTGTGGATAGCAACCCAGCGATGTGTTTCCATCATAGTGTATTATAGAGAATACAGATTTCGACACTCACCATTTTTCGTTGAGTGTTGTCTGGCCCTTGCATTTCCTTGAATTGTTGCTGGCTGTATGCAAGCATCGTGAAGCTTACATCACTAAATCTTAAATATGAATACATATATATATATATGCAAGTTTTTATGTCAAGCTGGCCCCGAAATCGGCATAAGACAGCTTTCGTACATCCGGGACTAAATCGACACCAATTTAAACATTTTCAGACATGCGGAACAAAACCAATTTGAAACATCACAAACTGAACTTCGACGAGGTGCGTAATTTCAGTACGAAAAATGTAATTCCATATTGTCAAAATAAACAACTAGTACCTATAACAAATGAATGGTACAACTGGCCGCTTTCGACAAGAGCCAGCGATAGTGTCAAACATTTGGATATGTTGTTTGGCAATTGTCTTCAATCTCTTCCTTCCCCTTATAAAAGAGTAAATCATACAAATTAGATTGAAGGGAAAATTACAGGGGTGGTGTACACATTTTGTCCGTTGTCTAATTTGGATCGATGCACTTTAAACTACCTAAATTCTGACAGTCCATTTCAAATTTCCTGGACATTTTCGGTCAAATTGCTAATGCCGTATGTGATTTTTAAAACAAAGATTGTAATGTCAATTGATTGAGATTATGTAAGTTCAGTAAAGTTATAAATTGACTACAACAAAAAGTACAGTTGCCACGTATATGCATATTTTCTAATACAAAACAGTGAAAAGTTGTAATCAAATGGACGTAATTGAAATAAAAGTTCAAAATTGATGCTGCAAAGCGAGGCCATTCAAAATTTGTGCAAAACAAATAACACAAACAGAAAAGTACACTCGTCAGAAGAATTGATCCGAAAAAATCAACAGATTCCTTGGTGATGGATTTCGTTTGTTTACAAACATATATACGAAACCAACTGGTAGCAAGTCTTTAAGGAGAAAACTAACATTGTTGGTGTGAGGTGACCAATATCCATCAGATGCGATGACGACAACTCCTGCAAAGTATTCCAATCAATATTTACAAGAACACAAACAAATGGCTGCAACATGTGGCTGTTAACCTCAAAATTTTGCGTAAACACAGACAACAACGCGCAGAATTTCCCAACACATATACAGATTTTGAAACAGACAAAAGAAAGGACACACATCCAAATTTTGCATTTAGTTCACACAGCTTACAATTAAAATAATTATGTGTACAAGCGATAAATGCATAATTTCCCAAATATTGAAAAGGAAGGACTATATTTTGTTTTTCATTTAGGGCTGAAGGACTACACGCACATACTTTTATGAAGGCCCGACTACAAAGGACAAAGAAGCAACTGAACTATTTCATGACGGGGTTAAACAATCTAGACACGATTCTGCTGTCAGAGAAATTGGTGCTCATCCCAAGCACAAAAACCAGATGAAACCCCATCAAGTTGAGGGCTTCAATTTCCTACTGAGCAACTTGGTTGCAGAGAATCGGGTGATCAGATCCCGCCCATGCTCCATTACCTTCCGGGTGGTCGACTTTTAGGCGAGTTCAGAATACTTTTTGGGCGCATTTGTCTTTTATGACCTTCGCGCGTAATGAGAATGGATGGGCACGTTAGTAATATTTGTTGGCTTCCAGCGTAGCCATCGAGCAACTTGGTTGCAGAGAATCGAGGTGGTCGTGATCCTCGCCCATGCTCCATTACCTTCGGTGCTCAGACAAGCGATCAGAGAAAGGTAACCGCTTCCGCATACAAGCAAGTTTCATCAATCAGATGTGACAATGAAACAAGCAAGATCGCCAACGTCATAACAAATATTACTAACGTATTTCATCCATTCTCATTCTCGCATTTAAGGTCATAAAAAGACAAATGAAAGTACGATTTCATGAACTCGCCAATAAAGTTAGAAGCCAAGAACTCATGAATGATGCCTACCTTCCTCTTGAAATGTAATCGCCAGATATATATGCAAGATGATAACTTCAAGAGAAAGGTAACGGTCATTCAAAAGTTGCGTGCAATGACAGGCAAGGTTGTCCATTTCTACGAATGAGATTTTCTTCGTGAATTGCCTGGGCTTGTTGACTTTTCTGAATTTCTTCACCTCACCCTTACGACAGTTCGTGAACTTGAAGAACTGAACAACTTAGTTAAGAAATTGAACATCACCTGGGATGGGAGCACACTGTATGTGCACGCACAGTTGAGATCCCTCCTAAAGAGTTCACCTACAGACACGTCAACTACAGAAACAGAGGGCATTGACGATGCCCGGATGGACCACATCTTAGAAAAGTTGGATATTAGAGAATGACTGAAGGCAAACTTCTTCCTTAATCTGTTAGCCTTGTCCGAGTCAGGTGGGGAGAAGGTATTGGTTTTCAGCCATCGTCTCTGGCCGCTTAAGTTTTTGGAAAGGCCAGCCATCAAGTTGAGGGCTTCAATTTCCTACTGAGCAACTTGGTTGCAGAGAATCGAGGTGGCTGCATCCTGGCCCATGTTCCATTACCTTCAGGTGCTCAGACAGTGGGCAGATCAGAGAAGAATACTTTTCCGGGTGTACAAGCAAGTTTCATCAATTGTATGTGACAATGAAACAAGCAAGACTGCCACTGCCTGCATACAAATATTACTAACGTACCCATCCATTCTCATTCTGCACGAAGGCCATAAAAAAGACAAATGAGAGTACGCATTTCATGAACTCGCTCAATAAAGTTCAGATAAATGAACTCATGAATGATGCTACCTTCCTCTTGAAATGTAACCGCTATATATATATGCAAGATGATAACTTCAAGAGAAAGGTAACCGCTATTCAAAAGTTGCGTCAATAACGACAAGGTTATCCATTTCTACGAATGAGATTTTCTTCGTGAATTGCCTGGGCTTGTTGACTTTTCTGAATTTCTTCACCTCACCCTTACGACAGTTCGTGAAGTTGAAGAACTGAACAACTTCGTTAAGCAGTTGAACATCACCTAGGATGGGAGCACACTGTATGTGCACACACAGTTGAGATCCCTCCTAAAGAGTTCACCTACAGACACGTCAACCACAAAAACAGAGGGCATTGACGATGCCCGGATGGACCACATCTTAGAAAAGTTGGATATTAGAGAAGGACTGAAGGCAAACTTCTTCCTTAATCTGTTAGGGTTGTCTGACTCAGGTGGGGAGAAGGTATTGGTTTTCAGCCATCGTCTCCGGCCGCTTAAGTTGTTGGAAAGGCTAGCCATGAAAGTGAACGCTTCAACTCTTGATTCAGAATTGGGTGTGGGAACGAATAGCTCTCTACAAAATTTGGAAATCGTCATCCTCATTTCAACTCTTTCAATTGGCTTTCCTATGTTTTAAGTTGAATACCGTCAACTATGCATGAACTTCAGCACTGAAAGAAAGAGTTGTTTACTGTGTTACACGGACTCGGGTACGGGTGCCGGGTGCGGTATGTATGTACAGGTCCGACTCATTAAATCTTAACCCTACATTCAATGGTACGCGGTGTGGGGAAAAAATATCATATTTTTAATCTAATATGTGACATAAAATGGTACTATATGTAACTCACAGTGTCAAAATCACATTTATAGTAATTTCACAATAATTTGCACATATAATAATTGTGTTATATACAATTATATAAGAAGTGTCCGTTGAAAAGTATCCGACACATATCTCATACCCTTGTCTGACTCTCAGGTGTCCGACACAGGTATTTGATCTATTTTGAAGAGTCCGTGTAACACAGATTGTTTCTAAACATAAGTTCTGGCAATATAAAATCAACAGACAACTACAAAATTGAAAGCAGAATTCAACCGAGTGTGCTACCCGTTGCGGAAACAAGATTAGTCATTGTTTGTTTATCGAGTTTCTTATTTTTCCTTTTTTGGCTACTCGAAAAAAAAAAAATTGTTTTTCCCGTACCAACATTACACAAATTTTTTTTAAAGTCTTCTTTCGTTATATATGACCCAACCTAACAAGTTCACCATGTAAATGCAGAACACCTTTTATGCTTGTTGCTAACTACTATGATACCTATGTTCAACTTGCAGCACTGATAATAGAGGGAAGACTTCCTATTCGAAAGGGAGAAAATACAAAAATCGAGTACAGAACAGTTCCTATTAGGTCCATTTCGGTTAGCAGAGGGAAGAGTTCCTATTCGAATAGCACAAAATACGAAAATGGAGTACAGAACAGTTCCTATTAGGTCGATTTCGGGTTGGGTGTGAAGGTATATGCGAATGATAAAAGACAAACAAGGAGACAGATAATATACCAGCACGAAATAAAGGAAATACCAACCGGATCAGACGAACCGACGGTGGTGCTTGATTAACCCTTGTGGTTGTGCTCCACCGACAAAAATCAACTTCAAAAAAGTATTTATGCATCCACTTCCATGGCTAGCCTTCCTAAGAGCTTAAGCTCGGCCCTCAAATATTTTTCTCTGTAAAACCCTACAGCTACGGGGAAATGGAACAACGGAGAGACGGGCAAAGAAAAAGACAAACAAAGAGAGAGGTCCGAGATGGAAGAGAGACGGACGGGCCGACGGAACTTACACCTCTTCTGAACACTTCGACAGATTTGAAAATTTTATACTTGTTCTAACAACTTACACCTTTTAATGAAAACTGACATCATTTATAAATTAATTTTCTTCATAAAAGTTACACCTTGGAACTTATATCTTTAAATTAATTTTCTTAATAAAAGTTACACCTTGGAACTTATATCTTTTTTAAAAACGAAACATTCAGCTTTATTGGGATTGGTCTTCTTTGGGAACTTATATCTTTTGTAAAAACGAAACATTTAGCTTCGATGATTGGTCTTTTTTGTGAACTTATACCTTTTGTAAAAACTCACAAAATTTACAACTATTCCTAAATTTTACACCTTTCCTAAAATTTTACACCTTCTCTCGGAAATATTTACAACTTCTTGAAAAATTACACATTTTGTGAAAAAACCTTTTTCATAAAATTTACACTTATTATTTCAAGTTACACCTTTAGTGAAAAACAAAACTTACATCTTTTCTATGGTTATTTACACCTTCTTCGGACAAACATATACCATATTTGAAAAGGTTATACCTTTTGTCAAATAATTTCTTTTAACAAACTTTATCAAAAGCTTATTTTCCATAAAACGTATAAATTTTCAAAAAAGGTCTAACTATCTTCACCAAAGATGTAACTCCTATTTAAAAGGTGTAAATTTTTTTAAACATGTTTGCTTCACAAAAGGAGTACCTTTTTAGAAGAGGTGTAAGTTAGGTGTAAACTTGATGAAAACATATTTTTCATAGAAGGTGTAAATTTTTAAAAAGGTGTAAGTTTTGCTGGCAGAAAAGTTGTAATATCCCATAAAAAGTGTAAATTTTATGAAAAAAGTTATTCACAAAAGCAGTAACCATTCAGAAACGGTGTAAGCATTCTCACAAAAAGGTGTAATCATTCAGAAAAGGTTTATGTTTTTAACAAAAGGTATAAATTTTATTCAAATACTCCTTCCATGAAAGGTGTATATTTTCAAAAACATGTATGTAGTTTTCACAAAACATGGAAGTTATGTCACAAATGGTGTAACTTCCCATTGAAGGTTTAAATTTTAGGAAAATATAATTCAGATTTCCATAAAAGGTCTAAGCATTTTCAGAAAAGATGTAACTTATTTCAAAAAATGTGCAAGTTCTATTCTCAGAAAAAGTGTAACTTCTAATAAAACGTGTAAATTTTTTAATAGACATGATTTTTAATAAAGTAGTAACTTCTCACAAACGGTTTAAGTACTTCAACGAAAAGGTCTAAATTTTATAAAATAAATTATTTTACAAATGTGTAACCTTTCACAAATAGTGTAAGTTTTTTCACAAGAGATGTGAGTAACTTCGCAAAACGTGTAAGTTTCGTTTTTTGCCCCCAAAACCTGAAAGTTCCTAAAATCCAATCACATTGTATTTTTCTTATCCAAATAATGGCAATGTGAGACAGAAGGGCGTTTCGGAGGGCTTCGCCTTTCTCTCAGTAGAACTCCGTTTCAAAGACGACAAGTCTGGGAGGGCTTAGAATAGCGACTCCAAGTCCAAATCCAACCAGTTATGTCAATGTAAAAGAAAACCGTTTTTAATATAGAGCAACGGACAGAGAGAGAGAGATAGACTGAGATCAACAGACATAGAGACCTAGATGGACACTGATCGACAGAGCAGCCACTCCGAGATCGACAGAGGGATCGAAATCGACAGAACAGAGACCCACATGGACACAGACAGACCAAGATCGCTGGAGACAGACCGAGATAAATAGGGATTGACAGAGAGAGACCGACATCGACGGAGAATAGGCCGACATCGACACAGAGAGACCAAGATCGATAGCCAGAGAGAAAAAAACCTTTCATTTGCGACGGCGACGGTGCCAGTGGACGTGCCGATCTCAGAAGGCTGTGAGCACTGGAGGCCACCGACGCTTGGGTGGTCAGCGGGGGTTACGAACCCTTTGATTTGTTCAGTGGTTGTCCCAATTTGTTTATGAATACTTCGAAATGTTACTCCTTTTGTGTTTACTACGAATACTTTGAAATGAACACTTGATATTACTCCTGTGTTTACGAACATTTTGAAATAAACGCTTTGTTACTCCATTTGTGGTTATGAACACTTTGAAATGTTACTCCTTCATACTTTTCGTGAAAATAGTTACACCATTTTTGAAAAGTTACTCCTTTTGTTCAAGAATTTTTACCGTTTGTGAAAGCCCAACTTAAAGCTTCGTCGGAAGTCACTTATACCATTTGTGAAGAAAAAAATTCATCAAATTTACACATTTTGCTTAAGCTTACACCTTTTCATTGAAGTGCTTACACCATTTTTGAAAACTTACTCCTTTTGTGTCAGAATTTTTGGCATAACATTTATACTTTTTCTTCGAACTTACACCTTTTGTGAAAGCCCAACTTAAAGCATCTTCAGAAGTCACTTATACCTTTTGTGGAAAAAAAAATTTCATCAAATTTACACATTTTGCTTAAGCTTACACCTTTTCGTGGAAGTGATTACACCATTTTTGAAAAGTTACTCCTTTTGTGTAAGAATTTTTGGCATAACATTTATACTTTATCTTCGAACTTACATCTTTTGTGAAAGCCCAACTTAAAGCTTCGTCGGAAGTCACTTATACCTTTTGTGAAAAAAAAAATCATAAAATTTACACATTTTGCTTAAGCTTACACCTTTTCGTGGAAGTTCTTACACCATTTTTAAAAAGTTACTCCTTTTGTGTAAGAATTTTTGGCATAACATTTATACTTTTTCTTCGAACTTACACCTTTTGTGAAAGCCCAACTTAAAGCTTCTTCGAAAGTCACTTATACCTTTTGTGAAAAAAAAATTTCATCAAATTTACACATTTTGCTTAAGTTTATACCTTTTCGTGGAAGTGCTTACACCATTTTTAAAAACTTACCCTTTTATATAAGAATTTTTGGCATAACATTTATACTTTTTCTTCGAACTTACACCTTTTGTGAAAGCTCAACTTAAAGCTTCTTCGAAAGTCACTTATACCTTTTGTATAAAAAAAAAAAATCATCAAATTTATACCTTTTGCTTAAGCTTACACCTTTTCTTGAAAATACTTACACTATTTTTGAAAAGTTACTCCTTTTGTGTAAGAATTTTTGGCATAGCATTTATACATTTTCTTCGAACTTATACCTTTTGTGAAAGCCCAACTTAAAGCTTCTTCGGAAGTCACTTATACCTTTTGTGAAAAAAAAATCATCAAATTTACACCTTTTGCTTAAGCTTACACCTTTTCTTGAAAATACTTACACCATTTTTGAAAAGTTACTCCTTTTGTGTAAGAATTTTTCACATAACATTTATACTTTTTATTCCAACTTACACCTTTTGTGAAAGAGTATATAAGCACAAAAGGAGTAAATGTTATGACAAAAATTCTTACACAAAAGGAGTACCTTTTCCAAAATGGTGTAAATATGTTCACGAAAAGGCGTAAGCTTAAGCAAAAGGAGTAAATTTCATGAATTTTTTTCAAAAGGTATAAGTGACTTCCAAAAAAGCTTTAAAATCTTATGCCACAAAGAGATGTAAGCAACTTCGCAAAACGTCTAAGTTCCGTTTTTTCTCCCGAAAACCTATAAGTTCCTAAAATCCAATCACACTGTATTTGTCTTGTTCAGATAATGGCAATGTGAGAGAGAAGGGCGTTTCGGAGGGCTTGGCCTTTCTCCCAGTAGAACTCCGTTTCAGAGAAGACGAGTCTGGGAAGGCTTGGAATCGCGACTCCAAGTCCAAATCCAACCAAGTATGTCAATGTAAAAGAGAACCGTTTTTAATATAGAACAACGGACAGACAGAGAGAGAAAGGGAGAGATAGACTGAGATCAACAGACATAGAGACCTAGATGGACAGTGATCGACAGAGGGACCGAAATCGACAGAGATCGACAGAGAAGAGACCCACATGGACACAGACAGACCAAGATCGCTGGAGACAGACCGAGATAAACAGGGATCGACAGAGAGAGACCGACATCGACGGAGAATAGGCCGACATCGACACAGAGAGACCAAGATCGATAGCCAATCTTTCAAAAAACCTTTGATTTGCGGCGGCGGTGCCCGTGGACGTGTCCATCTCAGAAGGCTGTGAGCACCGGAGCCCACCGACGCTTGGGTGGTCAGCGGGGGTCACGAACCCTTTGATTTGTTCAGTGGTTGTCTCAATTTGTTTATGAACACTTCGAAATGTTACTCCTTTTGTGTTTACTACTTTGAAATGAAGATATGTTACTCCTTCTATGTTTACGAACATTTTGAAATGAACCTTTTGTTACTCCTTTTGTGGTTATGAACACTTTGAAATGTTACTCCTTCATACTTTTCGTGAAAATATTTACACCATTTTTGAAAAGTTACTCTTTTTGTGTAAGAATTTTTGGCATAAGATTTATATTTTTTCTTCGAACTTAGTCCATGTGAGAAAGCGCAACTTAAAGCTATTTCGAAAGACACTTATACCTCTTGTGTAAAAAAAAATTCATGCAATTTACACCTTTTGTAGCTTACCTTTTCGTGAAAATACTTACACCATTTTTGAAAAGTTACTCCTTTTGTGTAAGAATTTTTGGCATAACATTTATACTTTTGTGCTTATATATTCTTTCACAAAATGTGTAAGTTTGAAAAAAAAAGTATAAATCTTATTACAAAAATTATTTCACAAAAGGAGTAACTTTTCAAAAAAAAATATAAGCACTTCCACGAAAATGTATAAGCTTAAGCAAAAGGTGTAAATTTAATGAAATTTTTTTTTCACAAAAGGTATAAGTGACTTCCGAAAAAGCTTTAAGTTGGGCTTCCACAAAATGTGTAAGTTCGAAGAAAATGTATAAATGTTATGCCAAAAATTCTTACACAAAAGGAGTAACTTTTCAAAAAAAATATAAGCACTTCTACGAAAAGGTATAAACTTAAGCAAAAGGTGTAAATTGGATGAATTTATTTTTTTACAAAAGGTATAAGTGACTTCCGAAAAAGCTTTAAGTTGGACTTCCACAAAAGGTGTAAGTTCGAAGAAAAAGTATAAATGTTATGCCAAAAATTCTTACACAAAAGGAGTAACTTTTCAAAAAAAATATAAGCACTTCCACGAAAAGGTATAAGCTAAAGCAAAAGGTGTAAATTTGATGAATTTATTTTTTCACAAAAGGTATAAGTGACTTCTAAAAAAGTTTTAAGTTGGGCTTCCACAAAAGGTGTAAAGTTCGAAGAAAAAGTATAAATGTTACGCCAAAAATTCTTACACAAAAGGAGTAACTTTTCAAAACAAATATAAGCACTTCCACGAAAAAGTATAAGCTTAAGCAAAATGTGTAAATTTGATGAATTTATTTTTTCACAAAAGGTATAAGTGATTTCCGAAAAAGCTTTAAGTTGGGCTTCCACAAAAGGTGTAAGTTCGAAGAAAAAGTATAAATGTTATGCCAAAAATTCTTACACAAAAGGTATAACTTTTCAAAAAAAATATAAGCACTTCCATGAAAAGGTATAAGCTTAAGCAAAAGGTGTAAGTTTTCGTTTGTTTACATCTTTGGTAAGTCAACTCACAAAAGGAATAAGTGTTCATAAAAGGTGTAAATGATTTCACAGTAGGCGTAAGTTTTCAGAAAAATGTGTAAGTTTTCAGAAAATGTGTAAGTTTTACAAAAGGCGTAAGTTTTCACAAAACGCGTAAGTTTTCAGAAATCAGTTATGTATTTTTCTGAAATTCCTTACGCCTTTCGCGAAAATATACGGCTTTTATGAAAACTTATATATTTTTTGTGACTATTTACACCTTTAGTCATATAATATATTATTTTATTAATTTATCTAGAAAGTGGCCTGCTTAGCAGGTCACCAATGTGTAAGTTTTCAAATATTTTGATATAACTCAATATATACAAATGTGTAAATGCAAAATAGAAGGGTGTAAGTGCCTTGCATACCATATGCAAGGCACACTTAAGAAAAATCCTATAATGAAAGTTGCAAACTATTGTGTTATGTTATAAATGTTGTGGGTATTTTGTATGTGGTGTGTTGTAAATACTACAAAATAAAATATTACGGATCAATTTGATGAGACAAATTACAACATGTGTTTTTTTATATAAAATATTATGATTATATTACGGACCTTGTCATTGTTAATATCAGATACAAGTAAAGAGGATTCAAGTCTAGGTAAGAGGGTTGGGTTGGGTCAAAAAATTCTTATAACTAATTTGAGCAAACAAAATTTCATATATTTAATTAAAAACATAGTAATTTGTGTGGGTTAGACTGAACCCTCTCGTGCAATTGTAATGTCGCCCCGTATTGTATGGCTTCTTCTTGGAAAATGAGTGAGAGCACTAATTAGTGCTACCACTAATGATGTGGCAGTGGGCCTCACCATGAATGATTTGATGTTTTAGCCTTGGTGTTGTATTTTTTTTCTTTTTTTATTGTGTGCCATGTCATTAGTGATCTTTTTAGAGCTCCAAAATTAGTGGTCTCTATCATTGTTGCTTCTTCTTTATATTGTTTGGCATTAACAACGTTGACATCTAAAGGACAAATTGTAAATAGGTGGACAAACAAAATTTCATATATTATCGTTTGGTTTTGACTTTTTTAGTTAGTTTTTTGATTTTTTTTGAGTTTTTTAGTCTGTGATTTTTTTAGTCGTTTGGTATTCTTGTTAAGCTTTTTTGACTTTTTGGCTTTGGAATGAAAAAATTGCCCTCCATTTAGAAATAATATTTTTTTGACTTTTTATTTGTATATGGGTCAATTTAGTAATTTTGTAACTTTTTTGGTTTTTTGTGATTTTATAATCTTTTTTTTTTTTTATCTTTTGTGATTATATAGCCAAAATGATTTACCAAACCAAGGCTTAATAAGTAAAAAATTTCATAACTTGAGTGGGTTGAATCGAACCCTCTCACGCAAGTGTAGTATCACCCCTTATTGTATGGCTTTTTCTTTATATTAATTGGCATTTATAAGAGGGCAAATAGTAAAGGGTAATTCAAAAATTAGATTTATTTTTTTAATTTAATAATGTGACAATGTATTAAAATATTTAAGATAAATTTTTTTTTTTTTTTTTTTCATATCTTTTCTAATTATCAACTAGTTATATCATTTACATATAATTAAGTCTATAAAGTGAGTTTATATATCATTTTTTAATAGTAAATAAGTACAACCGTTACAAAATAATTGCACTACAACATACAAATGAGAATCTATTCTAGTGCAATTCTAACAGACAATAAAGATTTGTAACAAACACATGAATGGACTTATACCATACACATGAGAGATTTGCACGATTATGAAAATGACATTGTTTCTCTATTGCTCCAATAAAATGCAATTTCCCTTAAGACTTAAGATTAATTAGTTGAAGTACATCCAAACTGACTCGAATACCTTATTATAATAAAATAAAATAAAAACTTTATAACAAAATCCTTCCTATATATTCGATAATTATTTATAAAATATATATTTGATTTAAACCACATATAAACAAACGGGAGAATTGCAAAAAGAATTAGTAACAATACAAAATAATTGTAATATCATATAAGTAAAAAAAATTATACATTGTTATACAATTTTTCATCTCTTTGTAATTATTTTGAGATTATATCATTTTTTATTTTTTATTTTTTTTAACAATTGTCCCTAAACAAAATCTAATAAAAATAAAATACTTTATCAATACCTTGTCTGTTTCACCTTTATATGGGAAATTTTAATATACATCCTTTTAAAATGGATGTACTATATGTACTTTTTGTTGAAAAATGTTTGGGGGCCTTAATTTTTGTGGCTCAAATGATTCAAAATTGTCAAAACGACGTCGTTTTGGCAATTTTGATGTTGTTTTGTACTCAAAACGACGTCGTTTTGGAAAATTCGAGCCATTTGAGCCACAAAAATTAGGGCCTTCTACCATTGCTGCTTTTTGTTATGTCATTTCTTCTATAGTTATGATCAATTTTGTTTTTTTAGTTATAACATTATTTTGGTTATAACTTATAAGTTCTTTAGTTATATTTCATATTGTATTTAGTTATAATTTTTTTTTTCTTTTTTTAGTATGACTTAGAAAATTAAAATTATATCATTTTTTTAATTATAAGGTAAATATGGTACACAACTTTTAAAAAGTGTGCATCACAATGTTCTCCTTTTATATATGCATTCTTTTTTGGGTAAATACTTTTAGAAAAATTTATTCATAAATCCTATATGAGGGAATGTTGGTCCATTTAGTCCAAAGAATTTTCTTATGAACCAGTTAATCCATTTTGTTTTGGAAAGTTATATTTATTTAATTTGATGCCATTTGAATTTAAGTAACGCCAAGTTTGGCAACTCTCGAAAAATCCAAAAAATTACCAAAAAAGTTAAAAAGTTATCACTATTTACCAAAAAAAATATTAAAAAATTAATTTTTCACACATCAATTCACACAGCCTTACAACTCATCAAGTGACCCGTGAAGCTCTGTGCTACGTTTGAAAATAAAAATTGCACAGTTTGGTGCAATTTTCACACACTACTGTTCAGTCCATGGGGGCCCATCACGGGTCCCGTTTTGATAATCTGAACCGTTTCATGTGTATAACTCGTCGATTCCTATATGTTTGTAAAAAATCATATTGATCGGATATCGATAACTATATGATCAAATCAATTTTGTATAAAAAAATGGATGGTGCTATAATTAACGATTGAAAAAAAATACATCTAATAAGATAGCTATCGATATCCGATTAACGTGATTTCTTATAGACATATAGCATTCGACGAGTTTTACGCATTGAATGGTTCAGATTATCAAAATGGAACCCGTGATGGCCCCCACGAGCCAAACAAAACCGTTCAGTGCAATACCCACAAATTAACCAATAATTTCTTACCATCAATTCAACCCCTCAGATTGTGGGTTATTTTGGGAAGATGGTTATAATCAGCTTTTTGGTGAAAAATTGCTTATAAACAGTTTTTTTTGTGAGAGAGGAAGTGGGTTATAATCTGAGAAGTGGATTATAACCCACTTCCCAAAATAAGCCTGTACGGCTGTTGACTTTTCATTTCTAATCTTCCCCTATATATTTCTTTATACAATTTTTTAATACACATTTTTTCATAGAAAAGTCAAAAAGTTAACCCAAACACCCATAATTTTTTTTCTCAAATTTTTAGTCCAAAAGGATAAAAAAGTGCACTTATATAGGACATCCCAAACAATCAATACCCTTTTATAATTCATTTTTCTAATTTTCTAATTTATTTTTGAGATGGAAATGGAAACGTGAGGTATGAAAGATTCTTTTAGAGGGATTGATAGCTAAAATATTGGTTGTCGAGTGTGGAAATCTACATTTTTGTTAGTGCAGTTTTCTAGTGTTACATTGGAATGTTACATTATCTTTGTTTGGGATGCGGGTTGGTTTTTTGACTTTTTAACTTTTTGGTTATTTTTTCTTATTGACTTTTTAGCTTGTTTTATCTTTTTGTGCCTAAAATAACTTGAAACCAATATCCCAAACATAGCCATTAGAGTGCTACATTTGGAAAAAATACACTAAGAAGTTTTTGTGTGTTACATTAATTGGAGTGTTACGTTTGAAAAAAATACACTAAGAATTTTTTTTGGTATGTTATGTTATTACGTTTAAGAAAAGTACACTAAAAACTTTTTTAGTGTATTACATTGGAGTGTTACGTTTGAAAAATGTACATTAAGGAGTTTTTATGTGTTATATTGAATGAAGTGTTATATTTGGAAAAAAATACATTAAGGAGTTTTTTAAAAATGTTACGTTTCTATGTTTGAAAAAAGTATACTAAACAATTTTTTAATATGTTACGTTGGAGTGTTACGTTTAGAAAAAAAATACAGCAATAATTTTTTTTGAAGTGTTACGTTAAGCATTATAAGAAAATCATTAATACGTAACACACGTGTATTTATACTTGATCCTTTATATAATTCACATCAGAATGAGACCTTTGGGTCTATAAGAAAAAGGGACACTAGAATGGGATTTTTAAATCTAAAAAAATAAAAATAAATAAAAACAATTCATAAAACCATTATTTCAGATTTAGTGTTTCACCCATATTTTTATATCATTCAACCTTTTTAAAATTGAATATTAATCCTTTATTTGACATAAGCTAAAATGAGAATTTTTAATTAAAATAGTCACAAAAAGACAAAATAAATTTTTTAATTTAATAAGACAAAATGTCACATTCAACTCATAATTATTTCATTTTTTCTTTCATAAAAATTTAAAAAATCAAAAAATCTATTTCAAATAAAACTTTTTAATTCAAAACTAAAATAACTAAAAAATTAAAAACTCAAAAAAGTCAACAAACATCCCAAACCAACCTTAAAAATATTTTCATTTTTACGCCAAACCTATGTACTGAGGGTGTATCCCATGCTATGACGCAGCATAAACCAAAGCTAGTTACCAATGCTAATCCACCACGTCAGCAAAACATTTCAAAGTAGATTTACTTTTGTGACGCGTCAAATTCCTATTAGACCTCACGTGGTCACCAAAATTCGGCACCCACTACCGAATCAAGATTCCCTCTTTGAGTTTCCTCATTCACTTCTTATTTGCAGGCTTATTGAGTTCACTTTTAGATCTAATTTTGATAATTTAAACCGTTCATATTTTAAGATTTATTGAGTATATCATATCTGTAAAAAATTAAATTGATCGGATATTAAAAACTTCATATTCAGATCATCAAATTAAAAACTATTTTTTTTTTTAAATTTAATAAACAGTTTTCCGAACATATATTTTTTAATATCCGATTAACTTAATTTTTTATAAATATGATATACTCAATAAATTTTAAAAAATAAACCGTTTGAATTATTAAAATTGACCCCCAAAATGAATCCAATAACCTTGCAAGGAAAAAGTAAAACAAAAAATTCTAACTAGAGGATCTTGATTCCCACTACCAATTCTAGGTTCATACGTTTCTCAGTCGAAATATATTAAAAAAAAATAACAATAAATTATTATTTACACATGTGTACTAGATAATCGTACACTCGCATCATTACAACAACATCAGACAAATAATATTATTCCACGTGGATAATCAGCCATACACATAGCGAGTAGAAATATTACTGTACTCGAGAAGGTTACACATAAGATTCCTATTTCTCACAACTCTAAACTCTTCCACGTATGCATAGTCCTGTCTCTTATTCTCACGGCGAAAAGTCTCTCTCTCTCTCTCTCTCTCTCATCAGAAAGGAAAAAAATCAAGCTACAAAAAAAAAAAAAAAAAAAAACTGCTTTTTACCCATCTTCCCAAAATATCACAAATCAAACAAAACCCCAGGGTTCCTGCAAAAAAAAAAAAAAAAAAAACAAAACCCCAGGGACACACAGAGAGATAGTGAGAAAAAGAAGGGGATTCTTAGAGAGAGAAAGATTAGCAGCAATGGCATCTAGGTTATGGATATGCACGTTCGTCTTCATTCTCTCTCTCATCACAGGGACATCTGCTTCTGAAACCGAGTACACATCTGCTTCTGAAACCGAGGACTCAGAGTCGAAAGAGTTCGTTCTGAATCTAGATCACTCCAACTTCCACGAGACTGTTGGCAAGCACGATTTCATCGTCGTCGAGTTCTACGCTCCATGGTAATTCCTTGTAATAATACGCATGCATTTTTCGCTCTGTTTTTGTTGTTGTTACTTTAGATTAGCTTCAGAGTTACGCACTTTTTGGTTTATTGAGTGAAGACTTGTGGATTGAAATGTGAATTTGAATTTGGGGTTGACAATTTTGGATTTTTATGTATTTTGGGGATTTGATCTACGGAGTTATAATCTAGGTAGATCTTTGAAGCACTTTTGTTGGATTTGTGGATTTGAAATGAATGGTTTTATGTGACATTACTTTTTTAGATCTAGATTTCAAGAATGGATTTTGAGTGATTTAGATTAATGAATTTGATTGTTCTTGTACATGTCTCTTAACAAGTACTTCAAAATTATAAATCTACCTCCATTTTTGAAAGTTCAAATATTTGACCTATATTTTTTTGGCCTTCTATGGTAGTTTAAGGCCTTTTAAATGAGAAACAGTTTTAACATTATGGCCAATTTGGCGTGGATTTTAGATTGGTGTCATTTAGTGTTGGTCATTGCTGACTGAAAAGAGATGTTATGTTCTGTTCTTGCATCATGATGTTCATGAGTTATGAGTATCGCATTGTCAGTGACTCAATACTCCGAGTTTACATTCTGTTGTTTAGAGATTATAAGTAGTGCAATCTCAATACTCATGACTGCATGAGTTTACAACACAAGTTTCCTTGCTGACTATCTATTTACAAGCTCACCGTGTTAACTCTCTCTCTCTCTCTCTCTCTCTCTCTCTCTCTGAGTACCCAAATGGTTTCCTTTCACTTATCGTGTGCAGTTGTTTCTTGAACTTCAAATCCAAATATAGGAATATACATAAAATACTGGCAAGCCAGCCACATGAACTTCTCTGCTTGCTCCTAAAATTTTTGTGTTTTCGTGGATGCAATTACTATGGTTACATGAATATTGTGGAAAGCGATTTCAACATGTGGACACTGTTTATCTTGTATGTGTACTTATTACTATTTGTTTTCTGTTACAGGTGTGGCCACTGCAAGAAGCTTGCTCCAGAGGTAATGAAAATATCCAATTTCAGAGTTTAGATGAGATTTCATCAAGTTGGATAATATTTTTGATATTAATATATATACTTCATTCACTGACAATGAATATGTATAATGTATATCTATATTGATTTGCAGTATGAGAAAGCTGCATCTGTACTGAGTAGACACGATCCTCCAGTCACTCTAGCAAAAGTTGATGCCAGTGATGAAACGAACAAGGGACTTGCAGGTGAATTTGAGATTAGCGGTTTCCCCACAATTAAGATCTTGAGAAATGGAGGGAAGCATATTCAAGAATACAAAGGACCTCGGGATGCTGAAGGTATTGTTGCTTATTTAAAGAAGCAAAGTGGCCCTGCATCTGCTGAAATAAAATCCACAGAAGATGCTAACGCTCTTATTGATGGCAAAAAGATTATTGTTGTAAGTGCCTTATGCTTTCTCATCTTCTATTTCCATGAATCACATCCATAATCTTTTGGAGAGTAATGACAAATTTTACATTCTTATAGGTTGGGGTGTTTCCAGAATTCTCTGGAGAGAAGTTTGAGAACTTCACAGCTCTTACTGAGAAATTGCGGTCTGACTATGAGTTTGGTCACACATTGGATGCAAAACTCCTGCCACATGGGGAATCATCAGTGACTGGTCCCATAGTTAGGTTGTTCAAGCCATTTGATGAGCTTGTTGTTGATTTCCAGGTATCATAAGCTAATATCATTTTTAAAGTTCTGTATTATTGCATAATTTATGTTGGTTTCTAATATCATCTCTCTCTCTCTCTCTCTCTCTCTCTCTCAAAATAACTAGTCTTTTACATTTTACAGTAGGATATGATTTATTTTAATGTTGCAGTATGCTTGCAGGATTTTAATGTGGATGCTCTTGTGGAGTTTGTTGAAGAAGCAAGTACCCCTATTGTGACTCTCTTTAACAATGACCCTAGCAATCAGCCCTTTGTTATTAAATTCTTCAACAATCCCAATGCCAAGGTGAATAGTGGAATCATATTTTTCAGACTTTGTTTATATATTAAATTATTAATATCTTCTATATGATAAGAACTTAGGAGCAATGCTCATTTCATTGGCTTAAGTGGTATAGAATGTTGTGAAACTGAATGTTATGAATTATGTCTGTTCTCTTTCGATTATAAACATGTTGCTTCGACTTATGCTTTTCCATCTGAAAGAAACTGGAAAGTTTGGCCATTTGGGTGATGTGTTGGGATGGCAATTTTCCTTGCCTCGCCCTGCACCTTTTGAGACAGGGATGGAATGCTTTAAATCAGGGTAGAGAATCTAGGGATGGGAATGGGAATGGGAATGGGAATGGGGATGGGGTTGGGGTTGGGGTTGAAGAGTCAACCTGCTTTGGGGACATAGACAGCATTTAGTTTCCCTGCCCTGAATAGGGTTCTTTTGAAAAACAAATGCTTTGTTTATTTGTGCAGTCCTCTTATACTCTGCAAAATCAATGTGGGACAATAAGAGTTTAAGAAATGTAGAGGCCTTGGTAACCCTAATGATGCAGTCTCGGTATGAACCCCAAAAATCTTCCAATCCCACATGCAGCATCCCAACTTCAATAATAGCAAGTCCCAAGCCTTCTTCCCTGAGCATTGCAAAGCTGCTGGTATTCCTTGTGTGTACTTTGAGGTGTAAAAGTGTGCCACATGCGCATACATATATACTAATAAAGCAGCAACAAGCACCTTTTTTCGTCAAAGTTAACTTTCTTGCTTCTTTGAGTGGTGATTGGTTGTTGAAAAACAAAAACCCACCCAAACAGGGCCACTGCTTTTGGCATCTTATCCAATTTCATTGCGGCATCTTGATAAGACTTCACATTGCTTAACATTAAGGGTTGCTTTTTTCTTTGACCTTTGGCCTTTTTTAAAGAAATGTATCGCTAATGTTTCAGTTCATTTTTCCTCTGAAATTTCTATGATTTTGTTATAATGAATATTTTTTTGGAATGGCTAGGCTATGTTGTTTCTGAATTTTAGCAGCGAGCTTGCTGATGTTTTTAAATCAAAATGTCATGATGTTGCTGAGCAATACAAAGGAAAGGGCTTAAGTTTTCTAATGGGTGATGCTGAGGCTAGTCAAAATGCCTTTCAGGTTTGTATGCCGACTTTATATTCACTTAATGTATCTCGTTGACATTTTGATCATAACCATTTCTTTGAATGAACAGTATTTTGGGCTCAGAGACGACCAGGTGCCTCTTATCATTATACAGACAAGTGATGGAGAGAAATATCTTAAACCGAATCTGGAGCCTGATCAAATTTCATCATGGGTGAAGGAATATAAGGTGGTGCTTGCTTCTTTGAGTAATTGATGATTTGTAATGGACAAATTGCCTATCTTGATAGCTTTCTTGTCTTGAGTAATCTATTTTCTTATTTTTTATTTTGCTTGTAAATTGTAATAAAGATCCTAACACAAACTGACAAAGATTGGTTAGTTTTAATGTGGTTTTCCTTCATGAACTAACTACAGTACATAATTTCAGGAGGGCAATGTGCTTCCATACAGAAAGTCTGAACCGATACCTGAAGTTAACGATGAACCTGTCAAGGTAATTGTTGCTGACAGCCTTCAGGACAATGTTTTCAACTCTGGGAAAAATGGTATGTATTAACTGTAGTTTGTTCAACATTTTATTTGTTCGTATCCATATTAGTAACTTGGTCCTTGTGTCAATTAGAATTCTGGATTGACCTGTTCTATGTTAAAGGTCATGCCTCTTCCCAGAAGTGTATTGTCAATCTGTCATAATATTTTGTAAATGCGAGTTTTTTTTTTTTTTTTTTTTTTGGGGGGGGGGGGGGGGGGGAGCCGAACTTTCTTATTCTGGGGTGCAGACAGTCTCTTCATTTTTTTTGTTTTTTTTCCCCTAACATGACAACGAGTAATGATGTCATAAGATTCAGTGTAATTTTGATGAATACACTGATTGTTTTTGTATAATTGATTTAGAGTTGAGAAACCAAGAAAAATTTATTAGACCTTAATGATTGTCATGTTATCAGTCAATTCATGCTGATATGTGGTTATGTTTTGTTTTGTTACACAGTTCTGTTGGAATTTTATGCCCCCTGGTGCGGTCACTGCAAAAACTTGGCTCCAATCTTGGATGAAGTTGCTGTTTCATTGGAAAGTGATGCTGATGTTGTCATTGCAAAGATTGTAAGATTTATAACCCAAACTAGCTAAAGACTACTTGAAGAGATTTGTTGCTTTGTCAGTATAGATGGTTATTTTCTGCAAATATTGTGCACCTGAATTATGTTTCAATATTACTCTCAAAGTACAGGTTCATGTACTGTTCATCTATGGCTTCTAAAAATGAAGAATAAAATTCTTTTCCTTCAGGCTTTTACAACAATATATAGTAAAAATTATTTTTAATTAATCCTAGCTTGATATTTTGGCTCATCTACGTTGGTCCATTTCTCATCCATTAATCTGCATTCTGCTTTCTGATTGATATGATTTTCTTATTTGTATCTTCTGTTGTGATTTTTTCTGCACCCTTACTATGAGATTTCTTTACCGCATTGAAAGCATTGGTTTGATTACGACTTACTGGTTTCATCTGCGTAGATGTTGATCCTTTTATTTGTTACAAAATTTATTCCTGAATTGCTCCCACCATTTTTGTACTTTGTAGGATGCCACTGCAAATGATGTCCCAATTGATATTTTCGACGTGAAAGGTTATCCAACATTGTACTTCAGGTCAGCAAGTGGAAATCTGTTGCAGTACAGTGGGGGACGTACCAAAGAGGATATAATTGACTTTATTCAGAAGAATCGGGATAAACCTGCCCAGCAGGAAGCTGGAAAAGATGAGCAGCAGGAACCTGGAAAAGATGAGCTGTAGTGAAGGTATTTTTGTAACTATTACAATTTTGTTTATCATTTAAGGCAGTAGTGTCGGATTGTAATCTGGTGTAATTTGAATATATTTTTATTTGTTCATTTTTTTTGGCAATAATTTTTGCCAGCCTAGTTAAATAACTACACACCCACCCAAATTGCTAGTTGTGCAAAAGATACATTCTGACATTAGAGTGAAGATTAATTCTTCAAGAATAATAGTTTCTGTACCATCAATGGTATATCTTGTGAACACTACTGAGGCAACTATTATTATTATTATTATTTTGTGTTCAATCTTCGGTGGGTAGAGAGCGTTGGATTCCTGTGTGTGGTCTGAGATTGTGGATTACTTGGTCTTACAAAGTATCTAGGAGAGCTATTTGGCTTACAAAAGTATCTAGGAGAGCTATTTGGTCCACGTTAGCACTTGGTAGATGGAATTTCTAGTTTGTCTTAGTACTTATGATATACGTGTGGTTTTAGATTCAGGGGAAAATAGGGTAAATAGTAAACTGGACAATAGTTGTCAACATTGACAGATTTCTTGTGAAGAAAATGTTTGTATACAAATCTATTCGGAAAGTAGTTATTGAAACGTTTTTAATAAAAGAATATATATCTATGTACATATTTTTTTTTTTTTTGTTATTTGTTATTTGTGGTGGTGGTGGGAGGAGGGGTTGTTTCAACTTTAAGGTATAGATTGATTATTATTGACATGTGTATCAACTGTAAAAAGTCAAGCATGTATATTACTATATATTTTTAGTATTTGAAACCATTGGTGCATTATCATTCTTTATAAGCACAATGATTTCTTGGACCAGTTCAGATCTTCTTGCTGATAGATATTGACGTCTACCAACTTTGAGATTTATCAGTTTGTTCTCATTTTGCAGGAATAGCTTTCCTATCTGTATTAGATCATGCAGACATGAACACAGCTGGATACATATTTGGCGGCGATTGTACTTAAAAACTGTACTAGCGAGGAAGCAATGGATCATATCTCTTCATACTGCCCTCATACTCTCTCTTATCCTCTTTCAGTCTGAAAATCCTAACCTGAATAAAATGGGAGTTCTTGTTTCAGTTCTAGGGCTAGCTTAGCTCACAATGTAACAATTTTGTGGCTATAGAACTCTTGCTACTTTAAAGTTAGAGAAACATGTTTTGAGGTAATATATTTCAAGTGTCTTTTAGTTAAATTTCATCTTATGAGATTATATTGCTTTTATAAATAGCTACTTTCTTGGAAATGGTTATTTTCATTATTAGGAAGCGCTATTTCCACTCACTTGATTTTGGTTTAAACCATTCGGTGATTTTTCTTATGAATTTATTCATTTTTATGACCATTGAAGTCTTTCCAATTCACAACACAAAAGATTGCATCCAAAAAATTGCACTAGAATATCTTCCGGATAAATCATTTCAATCTGTTTCCACAGTTTCATTTAATCCATGGATTCATGAATTGCTGACTCTGTTCTGTTAAAAGAGCTTCATATTTTGAAACTATGGTGTGCTATTTCCCAATCGAATTGTAAGTCAGTTTATGTAACCATTATAGTGTTTGGCTATGTCCTATGGTAGTGGTGATTATGATTCATTGTAGTGACTTTAGTTATTACCCAATGTATTGATGATAAATGACTTAAATTCATTGTAGTGACTTTAGTTATTACCCAATGTATTGATTATGATTCATTGTAGTGACTTCAGTTATTACCCTTTTTTTTTTTTTTTTGGTTGTGGGGGTGGGTGGGTGGGGGTGGGGGTGGGGGTGGGGTATTAAAGTGTATAATAGAATTTTCTTGACAGAGCCGGCTGAACCCTTAAGCCATCAAAACCAATGCTTGAGGCCACAAATATTATTAAGGTTCCAAATTTTTGAAAATTATGATTAAGGCTTATATGATTTTATGAAAAAAAAAAGCTCTACTCATTAAGAAAGGATGTCTAAAATTGTTATTTAAAGAGTAATATTATAAAAATAAATATTTTTTTAGTAATTTCTTTTATTAATGGAAATAAATTTATAATATGAGCGATGATATATAAATTAACAATTTTTACAAATATCTATTTCTTACTCTGTGACGTGACATCTTTCGTATAAATTGTATAATATTTTTCCTTATAATATTATTGTAGTAGATCTCCTTTCAAGTTTTTGCTCAATGATCAATCATTAAAAAAGATACTAATAAAAATTATTAGTTTATATAGCATTTCTCTTTCCAAATATGTTGTGTCACAATAAAAAATATTACATTTTCATCTTCCTCAATGTTTTGGGATTGGTGATGTCAGGATCCAAATCCATCCCTATAGGTTTAGCATTATGACCGGCTAGTAATCACAGATTATCTACGGCCTCCATACAAATAACCAACCAATATTAAATACGGGGCTGAGCAGAAGCAAGTTAATTATAGAAGAAGTCCATCGAGTTATGCATATATGAAAAGAGTTTACAGTAGCATTATCCAACTATTCCAAAAGTAGGTACTTGTACATTACAAAAACTTCCAAAAGAAGAAGGAAAATAAAACAAACAAGGGTTCAGTCACAATTCAACTGGATAAAAGGCATATACAAAAACCCCTATACCAAAAATTCAACTAAGAGTTTGCAACAAAAGGGGGTTTAGGCTTGCTTGGCTCGTCATGAGTCCAAGTGGCTCCATCTATCTCGGGAGCTCCACAAAAGGCTGACCATGGGGTGACTTTGAGGCAAACTCTATCCTTGATGTTTGACATGCTCACCTACATATGTATAAACATAATTAGTGAGCTAATGCCCAATGAATAATAACAGGATAAAGAGGTTATATGAATGAAGTTCCACGACAACACAATTATCAATTAAATTAGCCATCATGCCAAACCTTCACGATAAACAAAACAATTGATCGATAACATATTCGATACAATTCCGATTTCAATTTAACTCTCAATGATCCGTGTTGTTCCAATAACAATTCTCATTCAATGACGAATTAAGTGATACATCGAATAGAGTAACAATGTTTTAGTAGCAATGGGACCTCGAGGGTCATTCAACATATTATGTTCAATTATCCAATGGGCTACGGTATTGCTTCCCCTGGGTGAGAGCCAATGGGCCATGGTATTATATCCCCCAGGCAAGGGCCTATTAAATAATGGGCTACAGTATTAATTTTCCCCGGGCGAGGGCCTCACTAAAGGATGCCACGAGTATAATTTCAAAACAGAACTTCATTCGTTACGAGAAAATAACGTTTCGATAGACCATTTCATCAATCATCATAACGCTTCAATAAACCATTTGATCAAATATATATATATATATATACCAATTTCAACAGAAATAAGATTTTCGAAAATAGAAATAACTTGAATATATCTTTATAAAGTTATTACTCACAGTGGTTTGTCGTGATGCTAAGCCTCGGACGTCCACCTAAACGAAATACATAACAAAGTATAAATGAAATTCCATTTCATTTTAATTTAATTCTCTTTGTGGATCTTTAACTTATTGTATGATTATATGAGTTCAAAAAGGGTGCCTAAGAATGCTTGGAATGGCATGAGGATGCAAATATACACGTAAAAGAGTTGGTAAAATTTTGTTGAAAATAGGGTCTCCGCTCGAGCGCAACTTCCCACGCTCAAGTGGTGGTTCAAAAACATAGGTGGTCGCTTAAGTATAACTTCTGTCGCTCGAGCAGTCTGCAAAAGTACTGGATATATGAAATTCCCGCTCAATGGTCGCTCGAGCGGAATACTGAGAAAGAGGGTCCTCGCTTGAGCGCCACATTTGTCGCTTGAGCGGACTGCAAAATTTCAGAAACTTCTGGGAGCTCGAATTCCACGCTCGAGCGTGGGTTTTCTCGCTCGAGCGGACAGCATGAATTTTGAGATTTCCAGAACTGTGTTTGGAGTTCAAACATGGTACTCAAAGCTTCAAATCTGGTGTTTTTGGTATAAAAACATAGAGAGTCACTATATAACATGAAAACACTTCCAATTTGAACCCATTTATTCAAAATCATGGTAATTTCTCAACCAATGACTCCAACCTCAATTTATAAAATAAGTTTAACTTAATTTGAGTGTACATTTTTTCAAAACATGTTCAAAATATGATCAAGTGACATGAGAAGTATGAAAAAATGAAGGATTCTCCAAAATGAGGTATAATTGTGCCATGCATGTATGAATTTCATGGAGCTTAACTCAAAATATGCATGCATGTAAGCAATTCAACTCCATTCTTCCATTTTATGATATTCATAGCTTCTTTTCTTCAACAACATGCCAATGAGTTTTAAAATGAGAGGAATTCAACTACTATATGCCATAACTACATGAATTAGTGATGAATGCCATATCTAGTGTTGAATTCAAGTGTGTTATGGCTCCAATTTTTGAATCTCCCTCTAATTTTCTACAATTCTCCTCTTTACCTCTCTAAATGTTGAACTCTCCTCTTCTCTCTCTCAATTCTCAGCTGAGTGTGTATATAAGATGAGCTCATAAGCTTAATTTGGGTCTTATATAGGATGTGATTAAGTTAGTCTAATCAAATATGGTTATGATTAATTAATTAGGCTTAATTCTAACTAATTCAATTAGTTTATTCTAATTATTTTGGTCCAAATCAAATTTCAATTAAAGTTGCTATAAAATTCTAAATATTCTAATTAGCCTATGGGGCTAGTCAATTTCAGTTTCTGAAGCCGTTTAGGCTCCCAATTTACGACTCTAAGTCGTCAATTCAAACAGATATTCCATATATCAACAGATAATTATAGAATTAAACATGTAATCACACAATCAAGCACATAATCATGTAATTGAACCTATTTAAATTATATAATGTACTAGTTCGGAGGTCAGGGTCGTCACAGGTGAGAAAGTTGATAATGAGACAGTTCTGAAGAATTTTTAAAATTAATTAAAGTATTAAACTATGTATAAAAACAAAAGTTTGGTCATTTTCAAATGGTTGTATTATTAACAAATTGACATAAAAGAGACTAAGTGGATTAACTATATTACTAATTCAAAAAAGTATAATAACGAAATTTGATATGAAAATTTAATTGGAAATTTCATATATCAAAATTTTAGAAAAATAACTTTTAAATGATAATTTTACATAACATTAAAAATTTGTAAAAAAATTCATTATAACTTATTACTTTATGTCTCAATTTGTCTTGAGCTGGCCTATTTCTTGATTCTATTGCAGGATTACCAATCTACACTACTACTATGATGCGACTTTGTATGGCAAGTGTTCTTTGTTTATCACATGCCATTCATTTTTCAAGAGTAAAGAGATTTTCTATTTCTTTTTCTTAACTACAGAGAATTTAATAGACTGAGATATGGGGAAAAAAAAAGATTTCACTGTTTTCAACTTAAAAATATGAAAAAATTTAATTTCAAAATATGTGAAACTTCAGTGTTTCAAAATGAGAAAGTTGCGAAAAAAGTGTTTCAAAAAAGTAAAACTGTAAAATCTCATACTTTTAAAATTGTGAAAGTCATAATCTTTTATACATTTCAAGAAACTCTAAAAACACGGTTAAAAATAAGGAAAATAATATCAAATCAGTGTAATTTTATAAAAATAATTACAAATCATTGAAATTTTTTATAAATATTAATAATTGTAATTATAATTTTTTTTATGAATATGTAATTTTTTTTTTCAAAATTTCACTAGGGTGCAATAGTGAGAATACAAAGTATCTGACATTCGTACACTTCAGAATCGGTTTGATAAGTGAAACTTCAGTTTTGTTCGACCTAGTGAGAACGCAGTGGCGCGTTGTCTTGCGCATTGCGCAGTGGGTGGTGAGGGCATCTCAACTTGGTAATTTGATCTCCCCCCATGGCTGTCATCTGTTTTGCTCAAGGATGATAGTCTTTTTTTAATTGTTTTATGGCTTTCTTTGTCTATCAATAAAATCTTTTGAGTCTTTTTTTTTTTTTTTTTTGGGATTGTTTTATGATAGTCTCTTTTGATTGTTATTCAGTTCAAAATAAATAAATAAATAAAATAAAATATGTTACCATCTGACCAAAAAAAAAAAAAAAAAAAGCCCCTTAAAAATATATATTTCAAAAGAGAGAAATTTTATTTTATTTTTTTAGATGATTCATATTCTATTGATGGACCTCATGGGTGGCTAATGTTTTTTTTCAAATTTAGATTTGAACCAAAGCGAAATTCAAATTTTTTTTATCTACAAAAAAATATAGTATATATCTATATTTATTTTTAGTAAAAATAGAGGAAAAAAAAATCACATTTGGTACATTCATAAGTTTATTGAGAGGCAGGTGATGCCCGATGATGAGGCTCACTGAGAGAGAGGGATTAGGGACGCTGCTGTGCAGCTTGCACAGCAGTGATTGTTGTGTAGTTTATGAGAATTATTTTAGATTTTATTTTCATGAATGGAGTCATTAAATTTTTAAAGAATATTAAGTAAAATATATTTTAAAAAAAATTAAATTCATCAAATATCGATTGACCTTTCATCAACTCGCATTTATATATATGAAAAAATAAATAACAGTCACTGTGTAAGCCGAAGAAATCACCAAAGGTGGTGGGTGATAATACACATTAAAAATCAAAAGGTAATTAAGGTTTCATTTGAGAATATGTAATTTTAATTAAAAAATAAAAATTCAACTTATTTGTTTTCATTCATTTTATTTTTTACATATACATATATATTTTTGTAAAAATTAAAAAAAAATCTTTTCTAAATATATTTAATATTTTTTATTTCATATTTTAATTAAAAAAACTAAAAAATCATTGAATTGCCAAACGTGGCCTTAAAACGTTACAAAAAACCAACAACCGCTTCTAAAGTTTTGGTAGACGACGAAGTTGACAAGACTACTGAGAATTGTTCAGATAAGCTCCTCTCTCTCTCTCTCTCTCTCTCCTCCGCTGTTTCTTCACATCGCATCTAAGGTAAAGTTTCCGATCTCCCTTTCCTCTAATCTTTCCTCAACTTTCTCATAAAAATTACTGGAAATTCAAATTAATATCAAGATTTGACCTTTGCTCTGTGTTTCATTTCTTAAATTGAATTGTTTCTGATGCTTAAATTGTTGTAGTATTATTCAATTGATGTCATTTCTATGCATACATTGTAGGAACATAGTGATTTATTGAGCTTATATGGCTTCGATTGTGGTTAATTTGCCTTGTAATGTTGGAGCAATCAAGGGTTTGGATTGTGCAAACTATGTGGGTTTAAAACCATCTGTGAATCATAATTTTGTATGTGTTCGTCCCCAAAACAAAGCATGTAATCGTCGTCGATTGTTGATTGTGAGAGCGAGCGAAACGTGTGATGGACCGATGAGGAAGATGGGTTTGAGTGATGAGGAATGTGAGGCTGCTGTGGTAGCTGGGAATGTGCCCCAAGCTCCTCCTGTTCCCCCAAAACCTGCTCCACCAGCTGGAACCCCTGTTGTCCCTGCACTTGTGAGTGTTATTTTTACTGTTACAAGTTGCAACTTATCTTTTTATTGACAATTATTGAGCATATCAATTATAAAAAAGAAAGTCTGAGATAGTAGTTGTGATATATTTTGTTTTATTTAATATAATTTCATATTAGGGTTAATTTCACTTTCATCGCTAAACTATTGTCATTGTTCATATTTCCTTTCTAAACTATCAATTTAGTTTTTAAAGTTTTCAAAGTTAAGTACACATGGTCCAATTGAAGGCAGTACAATTGTCATGGAAACCTAATCTAATCGACAAAAAAGTAGTTTTACGATAATTTTTTTTTTTTTGTTGTTGTTGATAGAAGTAGTTTTACAACTTAGACAATATAAATCGGACAATCAAATACTCGTCTTCTTATTAGACAACTTATACCCTATAACCAAACACCTATCTTCTTCTCCACTCCTCATTTCAAAATAATGAATATTTTTTTATTATATAGTTTAAATTGTTCAAATTTTAAAACGATTTTTTTGCCTGTCAGATTAGGCTTTAACGATTAAGGATTTGGACAACTGTCTCCAGTTGGACCACATTCGCTAAAATTAAAAACTTTAAAAACTAAATAGATGAAATTAATAGTTTATAGACGAAATAGAAAAAAAATAAATAAAAATTTTGATAGTTTAAGAGATAAAAGTGAAATTAACCCTTTCGTATTAATCATCGACCATTAAAGTTAGGGTGCTTCTTGTTGGATAAATGCCAAATATCATGCCAATGCTCGAACTTTTGTCATATTAACATCACTCCAATGAAGATAAATTGAGGGTATTGTGCCATTTCCTTATCTTGGTTTTGTTTGGAATTATCCTTCTCTCTTATATTTTATTTTATTATTATTATTTTTTAGTTTTTATTTTCTTTTATGTTGGTTAATTTTGATTGTATCAAAGTATGTGCCCTTATGGATGCTTTTGCACCATGTTGGTTGGTGCCAGCCACTTAATAGGCGCCCTCGTCGTAATAGGAAATCACCAGCATTGAGAGCAGCATTTCAAGAAACAATCTTAACACCTGCTAATTTCGTATATCCACTTTTCATCCATGAAGGTTGGTATTAGTCTGGACTTTCCTCATTCGGTTTGCTGTTGTCTGAAACTCCAAAATGTGACCATCTCTCCCCTGCCAACATACCCTCTCTCTCTCTCTTTCTGTGTCTCTCATAAACGCACACACATCTTTCTCAGTTTGCATGATTTGTATTTCTGATATTGCTGGAATTACAGGTGAAGAGGACACACCTATTGGGGCTATGCCCGGATGCTATAGGCTTGGTTGGAGACATGGACTTGTGGAAGAGGTCAGTAAGCTCTAGTGAGTTATATGTTCTTGCAAAATGGCATACTGGAGCTTGTAGCTGACCTGCTATCATATGGACCCACTTAAGAAATTGTTCTGCTAGAAATCCTTACTATTCTATACTCCTAGTCTTAGATAACCAAATTTGAAAACTTTCTTGAATATGTGATAAAATAATTTCCATTTTATTAACATGTTTTGATAGGATGCTCCAAGCTCAATGCTATTGTTGGCTACATGTATCCTTTTCCACTCTATCTAGCTAGGGCCATGATCTTTGTAAGATGTGCCATTAATTATAAATGGAAGATGCTAAAAATAGCCCAATGTGTGATAGTTAAGGTTGGGAAATGTGTAAAAAGTGTATTGAAATATGAAAAAAGTGTATAAAAATATATATGATGAAAATTTGTAAAATGTGTATTGAAATTGTAACTTTTTTGGCATTATGTGAAGCTTAACAGACCTGTTCGGCAGTGGTTAGCAGACCCATTATAAATAACTTGTAAGGTGTCCTTGGTTCAGCAATCTTTACAGTTCTAGATATTAGTTTGCCTACTGCATCTAAGTGCATCTCATCTAAGTACATCTCTTAGTACTTACCATCTAGTTAGCACTGAGCAGTTAGAATTTTTTTCAAGTCAAATGATGTGGTTAATAAAAAATGTGGTATTTTGTTGTCTTTTAGCATGTAACAAGTTTAGGTTAGCTTTTATGAACATCTCATTGTGTTTCTGCTTTCAGTCAGTGAAAAACTATTTAATATTTCACAGAATAGTTTCTCAGTGGACCTTTTTGTTTTGTTTTTGTTATCGTTTTAATGCAGGTGTCAAAGGCCCGGGATGTTGGTGTTAACAGTGTTGTGCTCTTCCCAAAAGTTCCTGATGCTTTAAAGGTTCGTATTCACCATCTAAATTTCGCTTCCCGTGATTTGTATAATTTAACATGTTCATGGCCCTCCAGTCTCCTACAGGTGTTGAAGCATATAATGATAATGGATTAGTGCCTCGAGCGATACGGTTGCTCAAAGACAAGTATCCTGATCTTGTAAGTTATTATTATTATTATTATTTTGAAACTTCATAATTTATTTTCTCAGTTAGGAGGGCTAAGGGAGTTTTGGCAACACTTTTGGTGATTTTGATGTGCTGTTGTCAGGTTATCTACACTGACGTAGCTTTAGATCCATATTCCTCTGATGGCCATGATGGCATTGTTAGAGAAGATGGTGAGAAATATCTCTATATCTTTGAAACAAGTGCAATGCTGGATTTGGTAACACTTGAAACAAAGTTGTGTGAATATTTTTGTGAAATCAATAAGAACAAAGATATATTGAAAAGTGACTCAAAAAGAAAGAGAATAGATTTCTTTCTTCTGTAGATTTATTTTTCTTTCTCTTCTTTGACAACCTGTAGGAGTCATAATGAATGATGAGACTGTGCATCAGTTGTGTAAACAGGCCGTCTCACAGGTAATTTCAGATCTTATATGGTGCAAATCGTATATACATCTTCAGCACACATGTAAATCTTCATAACTTGTCTTACAATTGTATTTTTATCACTGACTTTGTTTTAGACTGATATGTGAAATGAGGTAAAATGTTGTTTTCAACTGCTTACAAAGAATAAATCTAACCTCCACTGGAGGCAAATGATACCATTTCTTATGGGTTTCCTTACACATTCAGAAAGCTCTGTGGAGATTTTGAATCACTGTCTCAGAAATTATGTGACTTGTTCATACATTTATTTCAACTAAATGTTGTGACCTGACCAGCTTATGATTTTATTGCTTGGTTTTCTGTATATGTAGGCCCGAGCAGGAGCAGACATTGTCAGTCCCAGTGACATGATGGATGGTCGTGTAGGAGCAATTCGAGCAGCTCTTGATGCTGAAGGTTTTCATCATGTGTCTATCATGTCATACACAGCAAAGTAAATTGCTTATTTGAGGCTTCTTTCTAATTGGTTTTTTCCTCCTCCTCATCATGCATAAATTACGTACTAAATCTGACATATCCTACATAAGATGTTAATCTTTATATTATTGTTTTTATCTCATATTTATTTAAAATAAAATAAAAAATAAAAAAAATAAAAAGCAAGAAAAGAAAAGAAAAGCTCTCATCTCCAACCTCATCTAAGAAATTTTGTTCTTTTGTCATGATTGAACTTGAAGTTGCTTTCAAATCAACTTTTTACAGTCCATGTTGTTGACAAACACTTTGTGTTCATTAAAAATAAATAAATTAGGGGGGCATAAAATGCTCTTTATTAGTTTGTGATCATCATTTTACTGAATAAAATATGAAATCTAGCAGTGTTTTGGTGGAGAATTAAATAAATTTGACACCTTGACACAACTTGACCTGAGTCAGTGTAACATAGTTACCATTGTATAATGGTTAATTGGAGAGTATATAGTCATTTTGGTGGAATAAATTGGAAACTAATGAATTATAACTTTATTTTTCTTTACTGAGCGAAGTGATCTTTTTTCATTAGTCTGAGACTGGGTTGTTCAACTTCTGTTTGAGGTTGTGTAAGGCCAGCAAGCCAACTGCCACCTTATTTGTATTGGTGATTAGCATGCATCATTCTATGCTAACTCTTTTCAGTATACCTTGAACTTGAAGAAAGTGTAGTTTACTTCTTCCTGTTTCATTTGAATTACAGTGTAAGCTCACTTAGAGTTTATAAGAGCATGATTATCTTCATTTCCTATTTCTAAGTTCAGTTATGTGCCCCGCCATCCCCCCACCCCCCTGAAATAAACAAGCACATAAATAATTAATATTAAATAAAAATAAAACTGTAGCAATAGGTCCATCTCTTCACTTGCTATTTTGCTAAGATGGTGAAAAACCCTTCAGTTTTTCACATCTTTGTCACATTCTAACATGGGCTGTCTATGTAGACCCTGCACTGTTTCACATCTTTGCACATTCATGCTTTTAATTTCTCTTTCACCAAACATTGTGTTACTCACAACTTGATGACGAGTGACTTTTGAGTACTTTTGGTTAACTTTAACTTATTTATTTTTCTCTCTTCTTTTAGTTCAGTCCTGTGTTGTTAGTTGCTGTATTTTACATGTTAGTTTGAATTATGTTGCTTACAGGTATGCAAGTTCGTTTTATGGTCCCTTCCGTGAAGCACTAGAGTCAAATCCACGATTTGGGGACAAGAAAACGTATGTGGTTCATCAAAGTTGATAGATAAATCTATTAATTGGTATTGTTTAGTAGATTATATTCTAGTATTGCTAGTGCTCACTTTCACCCATGCTTTGTATTCAAAAGTTATCAGATGAACCCAGCCAATTATAGGGAGGCTCTGGTTGAGGCCCGTGAAGACGAGTCCGAAGGAGCTGATATCCTTCTGGTTAGCATTGCTTATTCTTTTTTTTTTTTTTCTTTTTTTAAACTTTGATTGCACACTTTGTCGTCGGACCTTATTTATGCTGAAGTTTATTTTAATTGGGTTGCAGGTAAAACCGGGTCTTCCTTACTTGGATATCATCAGGCTTCTTCATGATAACTCCCCCTTGCCAATTGCTGCATATCAGGTAGCCTTAATTTCTTTTTTGCATTTTTCTCTCTAATGCCACTTGGACTCTATTTCATTTCTCTGGTGCTGTTTTTGGCACTGTACTGGTGAGTCCGATATTAAGCGGAAGTGATCATCACATTGCATTGTAAAAGGGGAAGCGCATTACATTTTTTGAAAATAAACAGACATAGAACGTAGACTTAGCTGTATCATGTCAAAGCATTTGTTACGAAAGGACACAGCATTTATTTTATGTATAACCTTTTCAAATTGTTTTGCCCTATTATGGTGGTTCATATATGCATTTTGGAGCGGTTCTTTAGTTGCTTCCCTTTCAACTTCAGGTTATGATCTAAATTTCCTTCAGTTTCCTTCTATCCATTTTAAGTTTGTTTCATTTATGTTATCCTTTTTTTTTGGATACAGGTTTCAGGTGAATACTCAATGATTAAGGCGGGTGGGGTTCTGAAAATGATTGAGGAGGAAAGGGTCATGATGGAGTCTCTAATGTGCCTCCGACGCGCAGGTGCTGACATTATTCTCACATATTTTGCTCTTCAAGCTGCTAGATGTTTATGTGGTGAGAAGAGGTGAGACTTAATAAGAGAATTAGATTTTGCTAGATGTGAGAGGCTCCATTAGAAATTTAATATCTTAGGCTTTATGTATATTTGACCTTAGAATCAGACTATTGTTCGGAATAAGATTCTTGAAATATTGGTTTATTGTTATCTTGTTATATATATTGTGATGTTCTCACATCACAGCTGTGATGTAACTAATTAGTGGCATTGTTATTGTTATTTGGAGACAATCACTTTGTATGTTGAATTGGCACATTCAAATTGGATATATATTATTAGTCACCAAAGCCCATTGCTATTCAAATTACTACTAATCCAAACACAACACAGTAGATAAAGTAGCAGTTACTATTCATGTTTTAGGAAGCATCATTGAAGAAGCTAGAGTTGTCATGTTTAAAAATCTGAGTGAAACTAGCATCATAGCTAATTAATTACATGGAATATTTAGGTCATATTCTAATAGGTGATAGAATATGGGAAATCTTATTATCCAAGGAAGATTTACAGGTGTGTGGGTAAAAATCTGAATCACACTGATGTTGATGGGAATATTGCTTTTCGAAGCTTTGGAAACAATCCGGATGAAGTGGATGAATACTCTAAAGCTTTAAGTCTGCAAAATTGAACTTTGTTACTAAAGCCAGCAATTCTCTCCCTCTGAAAATTGGAGTCTTTCCTAAACAAAACACATCATCTGTGGAAACCATTACCATATTATGTAATAATATACACACACATTGTGGGAGACGAATCTTGAGCAGCCAATCAGCCACAGACAACCTGGGGCCGAGCTCTATCAGGTCGAATGGCCAATCTTGAGCAAAGGGAGTCGACTACACGGGGCAACTCCTATCCAATCCTGGAGTGACGTGGATGCGGGACATGATCCCACAAGAGGTGGAATAATCTCTCTCAACCAATTGCAACTGTTAGTAGGGCTCTACTATAAATAACCTCAAACATGTCCAACTAGGTACACAACCAACAAAACTCTCATTTACTGTATTATTGAGAATTCTTGAGCCAGAACTCACTTAGATATCGGAGAGTTCCCCACTAATCACCCACCAGCCAGAAAGCTTCCTTCTTTTCAGGTGTTAAAGTAGTGTGTACGTGCATTCTGGTGGCCATCAACCAAGTGTGGTAAGTTTTTTTTCCATACACGAGTAATGTTATACAGACAAAAAATTCATGCATAATGATGTGGCTCATTATGGATCATTCACTTCAAAACAAAATACCATTGAAAGTTTATTTATTTACAATAATAGTATTGTCACATCATTTTGTGAAATTTTTGTATGAATTTTATATATGAAAAGAATTTTTCATGCGTAAATACATATAGAGGGATTTGCATTTGATATTGTGCAGATGTGTTTTTATGAGTGGATATTAGGCCAACATGGAGTTGCCCCTGATTATGCCTTGGCCTCGCAATAAGACCATGTTGATGAGAAAATGGTTGTACTGCAAAATCCTCATTTTTTATGATCCTATTATCAAGTTTATTGCCTACATAACAATGGCTTCTTTTCTCTTTTGGTTTTAAGAGTGACATCATTCAACCAAACTGCTTTTTGTGTAGAAGTAATTAGTTCGAATTGTTTAGAGGATTTGGATCTGTTTTTTGATTATGCTTCAGCCGAACTATATTGACTAGGATGATCAATAGAATGACTTCTTATTCTATGTGAAGCCAATAATGCATTTTTGCAACAACGTTCTGGATAACTTTTCTATCTGCTGCACATTTTTGTTGTAGTGGTTGAATGATGGTGATAGCTATGGCAGCAGTGCCCATGGTTGTGGCGGTAAAGGGTTGTGGTAGTGATAATGGTAATGCCAGTGGCGATTATGATGATGGTGGTGAAATGATGTTGGTGTATATATGATGCTGATGACAACGGTGGTGGTAGTAATGGTAATGGTAGTAGTGGTGGAGGGTGGTGGCGGTTGCAGTAGTTGTAGTGGTGGCATGATGGTAGCAATAGTAGTGTTGAGGGTGATGAGATTACAGCAGTGCATATCGATATTTAAGTATTTATAAATTAGTTTGCTAAAATGCATGAAAAATTTAAAAGCACTTATCAATTTTATATAGTTTTATCATTTTTAGAGAGCATAAATAATTTTTAAAAATATATTTTTGGATGTTTAATTTTTTCAAATTAATTTTTTCTGTTTTGAAAAAGATTTGGAAAACCAAACCAAAACATGGCTAATGATTTGCATTTTGTACAATTTTAAGTTTTTTTTGATCATTTTGATATAATTGCACATGAACCAAACTATTTGTGAGCTCGGCTCATTAAGGACTCGGGTCTTGAAGTAAATAAACTTCAAGACAAACTTTTAGACTCGTTTAGTATATTATTATATTAATATTTGGATTTGTGTCAGAAATATGAGTTATATATAATAAAATATTTTTATACCACATGACTGTCAATGTGTCATTTTTTATTTAATTTTAAACATAAATTAACTTTTGAAGTAAATTAAAAAAAATTAAAACATAAAGCGGCAAAGTGGAAAAAAAAAATACTAAATTTTAAGAGCAAAAGTAAACAAATAGTCAAAGATAAAGGGGCAAAATGTAAATTACCCATAAAAAGGGAAATTGCAATAAGTTGGCGTGTTGGGCTCCGTTTGTTTTTGGACGTTTGTTTTGGGAGATAGAGGGGGGATTAGGATTGAGATAGATGTGGAACCCACTAATATTGTATTTGTTTGGGGAGATAAAGAGGGGATTAAGATAGAGGTCCGGATTAGGTTGGGCCTTGGAAGGGGGATTGAAATGGAGGAGGTGGAGGTAGTATTAGGTATTTAGTCCTTCGGCTTAGGTTTTTTTTTTTTTTTTTTTTTTTTTTTTACATGTTGGGCATTTTTTTTTTGAACATTAATGTTTAATGTTTTTGTATTTTTTGTTAATTAAAAATCATAGTTTTATTTGTTTTAATATTTTATATTTATTTTATAGCGTAATAATTTAACAATTCTCACACTAATAACTATCATTAAAACAAATACAATTTTACTTAATCCCCTCACTATCAATCTCTTTAATTGTACCTCTGAAAACAAATAGGGCCATGGAGTGTTGGACGAACACTATCAATTCCCTCAATTGTACCTCTGACAATAAACAGGGCCTTGGAGTGTTGGACAAAGAAAGTTTGGGGGTTAGAATCTCACTCTCACTCTCGCTCTAGCTTCAGTCATCTCCGACACGAGCTCGTTTCAATCGGTGCATTTCTTTCTTTTCTTCTAGACTCCATCTCCACAGGTATATATCTATATATTGTTTATTAATTTTGATTTTGAATTTTGATTTGGGTTTTGCTATCAAATCCCTAGCCACAAATAAAAAAACAAAAAAATAAAATTAAAGAACACATGCATTTTTTTATTAAATTTAATACATTTTTATTAAAATCAATATACTTTCTCACATTTTATTATGACACTTTTCAACATTAAATAATGTCTAGGGAACACTTATTAGCATTTGCCTTTTAATTTTGATCTTGATTTTAAATTTTAATTTGAGTTTTGCTAATTAGTGGTCCTAGGGCATAAGTAAAAAGACAAAAAAGTGATACACTTTTTCACATATTTTCATGACACTGTTTTACACACTTTCCAACATTAAAGGCCGTTTGGGAATAGACTATTTTAGTTAATTATTTGATTTTTTGATTATTCTAATTTGACTAAAAAAAAGTTGTATTTCAAATGATATATATATATATATATATTTACTTGATTTGACAATTATGAGAAAATAAATAAACTGATTATAAATTGAATGAAATATTTTATTTTATTAATTATTTTAGCCAAATAACCTCTAGCCAAGCAGGTCTAAACAATGCCTATGGTGCAATTGTTAGCACTGAATAGTCAGTCTTATGTTAACTTGGATTGCATCATGATTTGGGTAAAGATTTGAAGATGAAAATGAAAGTGAAAATGGAAATGGAAATGGAAATGGAAATGGAAAAGTGGGGGAAATATAGGTATAGGGTTTACACCTTGTAACTTGTAATTGGTTTTTTTGTTGCAACTATGTCTTTGGTGGTTTGGAAGCTCCTCTTCCTTGGCAATCACTACAACAACGATTCCGACTAGAGCACCTCTCCATCGGTACCTTGATTGGGGCGCTGCTGAGAAGCATTTTGTTTGAGGAAAAATAAAAGCAACAAGAGCATGATGACTTGATGGCACGCCTGAAGAGTATCGATAACAAGCTCGACATGAATCACAAAAAGCTTGATGTCACTCGGCAAATGATTGAGAAGAAGATGAAAAAGCCCCACACTTGGTTTAAATTATCTATGTAGTTCTAGTTCTTGTTTTTTGTTTTAAATGAATAATGGTCGTGTTGGCAAACTTTCTAGCACCATTATTGAAATAGGTTACTAACAATTTTTGAGTTATACAAAGTAGTATGAACTTTCATATTTTGTTGTGAATTTTTTGGTTTTCTAGCTTTTTATTGTTAGGTTTTTCAACTTTTTTCTTCTCTAATGTGTTGTGGCCTGAAGATTTTGTTAGTTTGAATGGCAAGGATCAAGTTCCGAAAATTGAAGAAAAAATAAATCCAATGGTATTTGATGCATATCACCAGTTATGATGTGAAGTTGCAATGCGACTTATTTTAACAGTTCCTTCCAATTACTTTATTTAGCTTTTGAGCAAAGTTAATCTCTCCGATCATTGGACTGTCTAGTGAGTTGTACAGGATTAGTGTGGGAACCACTCATAAAAAGAGTCATTGAGATTTGGTGTTTGAAATGGTTGTTAAGTAGTGGGAGAGGGGTGTATACCGGTTGTGATGATATATAAGGAGATGAATAAATTTGAACAAACACTTCTTTTATTCAAATAATCTCAAACAAATTACAAACTCTAACTCTCAATCTCTCTCAGAAATCTCCCACTCCTGGAGATGTTTTTCTCTCACTTTATCTAAAACAATCCCACAAACTATCTATTTATAGACTCAACAAACCATGTATAAAATGTGTGTACTACGGTGTGTCTTCCATGTTAAGTTTCATCAATGGAGCTTTCTTGAAGCTTCATCCTTCTCCATTCTTCCAGCAGCTTCTTTGCTCTTCTTTTTCATTTCGGCTTCCTCTTCTTTATTCTGGAACTCTCTAGCAACTTCATCTCTTTTCTAGAAATCACTATTTTCAAACTCAAATTGAGTTTGATTTCCAACAATGGTTTCTTGATGGTTTTTGTCATCAATTGGGACTTCGAATAAACTCTCATAAGTCTGATCTATTTGTTAACCCAAATATGTTTGATCGAGAGAAGGAATTTTTGCGAACTTGTTTGGGTATAAAGGTTGTAGGAAAACTGGGAATTTATTTGGGTGCCTCATTAGATTTAACAAGTAGAAAAGGCTACTCTTTAACCCCATTTTACATAGATTTAAACTTAAACTGCAGGGATGGAAAAGGAGTCTCTTATCTTTTGCGGGTCGTTGTGTGTTGGCCAAACATTCTCTCCTTTCAATTCCAGTTTATTTACTCTTAATTTTCTGTGCCCCAAAATATTTTACCCAAAGAATTCGGAATATCGTCCTGAACTTTCTCTGGAAAGATGAAGATAATATAGGGATCTTCTGGGGAAAAAAAATTGGACAACTTGTGTTTACCAAAATCATTTTTTTTTTTGGGGGAGGGGGGAGGGGGGGGGGGGTTTGGGAATTAAGGATCCTGAGAAGTTTAATCTAGGAAGCATGGGTGCGGGTACGGATACAAGTACGGGTACGATACGAGTACGCCGATACAGCAAATTCTAAAAAAATTAAGGTACGAGTACAGCTGGGGCACTTCAATTTTTTTTTTTTTTTGTAGCTAAACATGTAACATACAAATCAAAGTTTAATATCATAATTAAAAAGAAAAATTAAAAAATAATTTTTGAATTTCTTTCACTTCATTCAAGTATATAATTTCCAAATATTCAAATAACAATTTAAATACATGAATACTATGATGAAAGTAATTAATTCTTTATCTTTTATTTTAAATAATTATGATTAATTTTTTTATCTTTTATTTTATATAATTCTTAATGTCTACTATAAGAATACAATAGTAAGAAGAAAGCGCACAAAGTGGGTGATTTTCCATTACCTAATTGTTTTTGAAGATGATTAAAGAGGAATAAGGCTATATCTTGCATCAAATTCTAGTCATTGGGAAAAAAAATGTAAAAACAAAAACAAAAAATGGATTAGAAAAATCAAACTAATTGGGAATACGAAAAAAAATCTAAAAAAGGAAGCAGAAAAAGAAAGAGGAAGAAGAATCTGAAGAAAAAAAAAATCTGAATTAAAAGAAGAGAAGAATTTGAAAAACTCTAAAAAAGAGAGAGAGAGAATCAAGCTTCAGCGTCAAAGAGAGAAAGAAGAATCGAAGAAGAAAGAGAGGAACTCACCGAAATATCGAGCTTCAGTGTTGTCTTTGATGCATAGCAGATTCGACGAACTCTGTTCTTCGAATGGAGAAGTTGACTTGACTTTGTTCTTCGAATGATTTAGGGCTTCTTCAAACCATAGATATAATTTCCTTTTATGTTTTTTTATTATTACTAAACACCACCTATTTGTTTAATTTTTAAAACTGGGCAAAAGATAATTGCTCCAGTGCCCCCAAAAAATTCTGAAAATTTCGTTTTGACTATGGCGCATCTAACCAGGTACCCATGGAGTACCCTTCGTGTACCCATAGCATACCGTGTATACAAAGTCAGATAAAATGTACCAAATTGACACGCATGCATGGTATGCATTCAACCAACCCTAACCCAACCCAAAGATTTGTAATGACAATATTTTTGGAGTACTCGTGCTTCATAGAGTTTAATCAATCTCTATTAGCTAAAGTACCATCACAAGATCCTTACAAACCCTCACCTATCAATTTCCAGAGTTTTGATGGCTAAATATTATAAACACAAAGCACTTCTTGAGGTTCTGCCTTCAAAGAGTTGCTCATGGGGTTGGCATAGTACTAGGAAGCACGGGTGTGGGTACGGATACGGGTACATCGATATGGCAAATTCTAAAAAAAGTATGGTACGGGTACGGCTGGGGTACTTCAAATTTTTTTCCCCCTTTTATAGCTAAACATTTAACATACAAATCAAAGTTTAATATCACAATTAAAAACAAAAATTACAAAATAATTTGTGAATTTCTTTGGCTTCATTCAACTATACAATTTTCAAATATTCAAATAACAATTTAAATACATCAATACTCTATGATGAAAGTAATTAATTTTTTTAATCTTTTATTTTAAATAATTATGATTAATTTTTTTATCTTTTATTTTATATAATTTTTAATGTCTACTACAAGATTACAACAGTAAGAAGAAAGTGCATGGAGTGGGTGATTTTGCATTACCTAATTGTTTTTGAAGATGATTAATGAGGAATAAGGCTGTAGCTTACATCAAATTCCAGTTGTTGTAGGAAAAAAAGTAAAAAACAAAAACAAAGAAATGGATCAGAAAAAATCTAAAATGAATTGGGAATACGAAAAAAAAAACCTGAAAAAGGAAGAAGAAGATGAAGAAAAAAGAGGAAGAAGAATCTAAAGAGAAAAAAATTTGAAATAAAAGGAGAGAAGAATTTGAAAAACTCTAAAAAAGAGAGAAAGAGATAATCGAGCTTCAGTGTCGAAGAGAGAAAGAAGAATCAAAGAAGAAAGAGAGGAACTCACCGGAATATCGAGCTTCAGTGTCGCCTTTGATGGATAGCAGATTTGACGAACTCTGTTCTTCAAATAGAGAAGTCAACTTGACTTTGTTCTTCAAATGATTTAGGGCTTCTTCAAACCATAGATATAATTTCCTTTTATGTTTTTTTATTATTACTAAACACCCGAATTTGTTTAATTTTTCATAGTGGGCAAAAGATAATTGCTCCGGTGCCCCAAAAAAATTCTGAAAGTTTGGTTTTGACTCCGGCTTACCTAATCATGTACCCATGGGGTACCCTTCGTACCCACAAATGCAGATGTATATACAGCCATACAAAACGCACCTTGTATACGCAGCTGCATCGATACACCTACTCGTACCTAGTACTTGTACAGCAATATTTTTGGAGTACCCGTGCTTCATAGAGTTTAATCAATCTCTATTAGCTAAAGTACCATCGCGCATCCTTACAAACCCTTACCTGTCAATTTCCAGAGTTTTGATGGCAAAATATTGTAAACACAAGGCACTCCTTGTGGTTCTGCCCTCAAACAGTTGCTCATGGGATTGGCGTAGTACTAGGAAGCACAAGTGCAGGTACGTATACAGGTACAAGTACGATACGGGTACACCGATATGGCAAATTCTAAAAAAAGTAAGGTACAGGTATAGCTGGGGTACTTCAATTTTTTTTTTTAGCTAAACATTTAACATACAAATCAAAGTTTAATATCATAATTAAAAAGAAAAATTACAAAATAATTTGTGAATTTCTTTCACTTCATTCAAGTATATAATTTTCAAATATTCAAATAACAATTTAAATACATCAATCTTCTAAGATGAAAGTAATTAATTTTTTTATGTTTTATTTTATATAATTCTGATTAATTTTTTTACCTTTTATTTTATATAATTCTTAATGTCTACTACAAGATTACAACAGTAAGAAGAAAGCGCACGGAGTGGGTGATTTTGCATTACCTAATTGTTTTTGAAGATGATTAAAGAGAAATAAGGCTGTAGCTTGCATCAAATTCCAGCTGCTATAGGAAAAAAATGTAAAAAATAAAAACAAAAAAATGGATCAGAAAAAATCTGAAACGAATTGGGAATACGAAAAAAAATCTGAAAAAGGAAGAAGAAGAAGAAAGAGGAAGAAGAATCTGAAGAAAAAAAAAAATTTGAATTAAAAGGAGAGAAGAATTTGAAAAACTCTGAAAAAGAGAGAAAGAGAGAATCGAGCTTCAGTGTCGAAGAGAGAAAGAGGAATCGAAGAGGAAAAAGAAAGAAGAAGAAGAATCGAAGAAGAAAGAGCGGAACTCACGGGAATATCGAGCCATTGTCGCCTTTGATGGATAGCAGATTCGATTTAACTCGTCTTTGAATGGAGAAGTCAACTTGACTTTGTTCTTGAATGATTTAGGCTTCTTCAAACCATAGATATAACTTCCTTTTATGTTTTTTATTATTACTAAACACCCCTATTTGTTCAATTTTTCAAAGTAGGAAAAAGATAATTGCTCTTGTTCCAAAAAATTTCAACATTTGGTTTTGACCTCAAGGCATCTAACCTGTATCCATGGAGTACCCTTTGCATATGCATAGCTCCAGATGTATACAAGCCGCATAAAACGAACAGACACGTTTTTTCGACCGACACGCTGCATCAATACCTTGTAAGTACCCGATACTTGTACGGCAATATTTTTGGAGCACCCATGCTTCATAGAGTTTAATCAATCCCTGTTAGCTAAAGTACCATCGCGCATCCTTACAAACCCTTACCTATCAATTTCCAGAGTTTTGATGGCTAAATATTGTAAACACAAGGCACTTCTTGTGGTTCTGCCCTCAAACAGTTGCTCATGGGGTTGGCATAGTACTAAGAAGCATGGGCGCGGGTATGGCTACGGGTACGGGTACGATATGGGTACAGCTGGGGTACTTCAAAAAAAAATTTCCCCTTTTATAGATAAACATTTACCATACAAATCAAAGTTTAATATCATAATTAACAATAAAAATTACAAAATAATTTGTGAATTTCTTTCACTTTATTCAAGTATATAATTTTCAAATATTCAAATAACAATTTAAATACATCAATACTCTATGACGAAAGTAATTAATTTTTTTATCTTTTATTTTATGTAATTCTAATTAATTTTTTTTTACCTTTTATTTTATATAATTCTTAATGTCTACTACAAGATTACAACAGTAAGAAGAAAGCGCACAGAGTTGGTGATTTTGCATTACCTAACTGTTTTTGAAGATGATTAAAGAGCATAAGGCTGTAGCTTGCATCAAATTCCAGCTGCTGTAGGAAAAAAAATATAAAAAACAAAAACAAGAAAATGGATTAGAAAAAATCTGAAATGAATTGAGAATACGAAAAAAAATCTGAAAAAGGAAGAAGAATAAGAAGAATAAGGAAGAAGAATCAAGAAAAAAAATTGAAATAAAAGGAGAGAGAAGAATTTGAAAAACTCAGAGAAAGAGAGAATCGAAGTTTCAAAGGTCAAAGAGAGAAAGAAGAATCGAAAAGGAAGAAGAAAGAGGAAGAAAAATCAAGAAGAAATAGAGGAACTCATTGAAATATCGAGCTTCAAAGTCGCCTTTTGATGGATAGCAGATTCGTAACTCGTTCTTCGAATGGAGAAGTCGACTTGATTTTGTTCTTTTAATGATTTAGGGCTTCTTCAAACCATAGATATAATTTCCTTTTATGTTTTTTCATTATTACTAAACACCCCCTATTTGTTTAATTTTTCAAAGTGGGCAAAAGATAATTGCTCCGGCGCCTCTAAAAAATTCTAAAAATTTGGTTTTGACCCTGGTGCACACAACCGCATACCCATGGAGTACTCTTCGCGTACCCACAGCGTACCAGATATATACAAGCCGTATAACACGTACCGGGTGCGTTTTTGACGTACCTGGTACGCGTACCCCGTACTTGGAAAGTACCTGGTACTTGTACGACAATATTTTTGGTGTACCCGTGCTTCATATAGTTTAATCAATCTCTATTAGCTAAAGTACAATCGCGCATCCTCACAAACCCTCACTTGTCAATTTCCAGAGTTTTAATGACTAAATATTGTAAACACAAGGCACTCCTTGAGGTTCTGCCCTCAAACAGTTGCTCATGGGGTTGGCGTAGTACTAGGATACGTGGGTGCGAGTAAGGATACGGGTATGGGTGCGATACGAGTACACCGTTACGACAAATTCTAAAAAAAGTAAGGTACGGGTATGGCTAGGGTACTTCAAATTTCCCCCCCCCCCCCTTTATAGCTAAACATTTAACATACAAATCAAAGTTTAATATCATAATCAAAAAGAAAAATTACAAAATAATTTGTGAATTTCTTTCACTTCATTCAAGTATATAATTTTCAAATATTCAAATAACAATTTAAATACATCAATACTCTGTGATGAAAGTTATTAATTTTTTTGTCTTTTATTTTTATAATTCTGAATCTTTTATTTTATATAATTCTTAATGTCTACTACAAGATTACAACAGTAAGAAGAAAGCGCACGGAGTGGGTGATTTTGCATTACCTAATTGTTTTTGAAGATGATTAAATAGGAATAAGGTCAGATCTTGTATCAATTCCAGCTACAATAGGGAAAAATGTAAAAACAAAAACAAAATATTAGATCGTAAAAAATCTAAAACGAATTGGGAATACTTAAAAATAATCAAAAAGGAAAAGAAGAAGAAAGAGGAAGAAGAATTTGAAGAAAAAATGTGAAATAAAAGAAGAGAGAAGAATTTGAAAAACTCAAAAGAGAGAAAGAAATAATTGAGCTTCAATGTCGAAAGAAAGAAGAATCAAGAGGAAGAAGAAAGAGAGGAACTCATCAGAATATTGAGCTTCAGTGTCATCTTTGATGGATAACAGATTCGACGAACTCTGTCCTTCGAATGGAGAAGCCAACTTGACTTTGTTCTTTGAATGATTTAGGGCTACTTCAAACCATAGATATAATTTCCTTTTATGTTTTTTTATTATTACTAAACACTACCTATTTGTTTAATTTTTCAAAGTGGGCAAAGGATAATTGCTCCAGTGCCCCAAAAAATTATGAAATTTTGGTTTTGAACCCAAAGATACCCAACGCTGCACTCCATGGAGTACCCTTCACGCATCTAACGCATCAGATGTATACAAGTTGTATAAAACGCATCTGACGCTTTTTGTCAGATCCGTATGCATATTCATGTCCGGTACTTGTACGGAAATATTTTTGGAGTACCTGTGCTTCATAGAGTTTAATCAATCTGCATTAGTCAAGTACCATCACAAGATCCTTACAAACCCTCACCTGTCAATTTCTAGAGTTTTGATGGCTAAATATTGTAAACACAACACACTCCTTGAGGTTCTGTCCTCAAACAATTGCAAATGGGTTTTGCGTAGTATTAGGAAGCACGAGTGCGGATACGGATACGGGTACGGGTACGCTGATACGGCAAATTCTAAAAAAAGTAAGGCACGGGTATGGCTGGGGTACTTCAATTTCCCCCCCTCCCTTTGTAGCTAAACATTTAACATACAAATCAAAGTTTAATATCATAATTAAAAACAAAAATTACAAAATAATTTGCGACTTTCTTTCACATCGTTCAAGTATATAATTTTCAAATATTCAAATAACAATTTAAATACATCAATACTCTATGATGAAAGTAATTAATTTTTTTATCTTTTATTTTATATAATTCTGATTAATTTATTTATCCTTTATTTTGTATAATTCTTAATGTCTACTACAATATTACAATAGTAAGAAGAAAACGCACAGAGTGGGAGATTTTGCATTACCTAATTGTTTTTTAAGATGATTAAAGAGGAATAAGGCTGTAGCTTGCATCAAATTCCAGGTGCTGTAGGAAAAAAATGTTAAAAACAAAAACAAAAAAATGGATCAAAAAAAATCTGAAACGAATTGGGAATACGAAAAAAAAATATGAAAAAGGATGAAGAAGAAGAAAGAGGAAGAAGAATCTAAAGAAAAAAAATGTGAAATAAAAGAACAAAGAAGAATTTGAAAAACTATGAAAAAGAGAGAGAGAGAGAATCGAGCTTCAGTGTTGAAGAGAGAAAGAAGAATCGAAGAGGAAGAAGAAAGAGGAACAAGAATCAAAGAAGAAAGAGAGGAACTCTTCGGAATATCGAGCTTCAGTGTCGTCTTTGATGGATAACAAATTCGACGAACTCTGTTCTTCGAATGGAGAAGTCGACTTGACTTTGTTCTTCGAATGATTTAGGGCTGCTTCAAACCATAGATATAATTTCCTTTTATATTTTTTATTATTACTAAACACCACCTATTTGTTTAACTTTTCAAAGTGGGCAAAGGATAATTGCTCCAGTGCCCTAAAAAAATTCTAAAATTTTGGTTTTGAACCTCGCACTCAACCGCTGCACTCCATGGAGTACCCTTCGCGTACACACTGTTGGAACAATCTTCTGTGTAAATAAAATAAATTCAAATAAATTCAAATAAAATAAATAAATAACATACCAGATTTATTTATCGAACTGAATTAAAAATTAAGACCAAGTCGAGTGTGTGACACTCTGTTCTTAAGACAGATTCGCCCCGCTACGGTACTTACGGTTGAATGGCGTCTATCTCCCAGGATACAATGATCTTCACAAATTTATAGAAGCACTTCAAATAAATTTGTTCGGCGAACCAAACCTGTGATCTATACTCTTTTTAATTTATTCTAAAACTAAATATGAAGAATAAATGCACTCAAGAAAAAATTGGACAGCAATGAGACAAAAATATCAGACTATATTTCGGACTGCAAAATCAGATTACACGGACTGAATTTTTCCCGGGGTCAAGAATGCTGGATTAAAGGCTATATATATAGGCAACCAAACTTAGCCCCGAACAGTTCCCAACCAAAGTGAAAAGGTGCAAATTGTTGCATGAATTCTTTTTCAAAAAGGTTTGAAAAATGTAAGAACAAATTTCAAACAATTTGAAAATAATGCCGTTGGAGAGTTTCAAACTGTTGGACCTATATTATTATATAAACTATTTGAATATATATATATATATATTAAACTATTAAATATATATATATATATAACAAATTGAAAAATATAATAAATAAAGAAAAGAAGTATAAATTTTAGGAAACCACTTAGGAATCCAAAATTTGAATTTAGAATTAAATTAAATTCCCACAATAATTTTTATTGAAAAAATTCAAAAGAATTTTATCTAAAAAATTAATGTTAAACCCGAAAACGACGTCATCTTCCCATTCACTCATAAATGGTTTTGACGTTCCGTCTTCACTACTTCACCTCTTCGGACCCACCCCAAAACACGTTTGGGGTCCACCCAAATTGGGTTAAAAAATATGCCTATATAAAACCATTTTTTCCAACAATCCCCCACATGAATGGAAGTTGACGGAGAGAAAATGCAACAACATGATCTAATCAGAGAGTTTAGAAATTGGAACTATTCTGCAAAGGATAGGTAGCTTTTGGCTTTGAACCTTCCCTTGTGAGACACTATCGGATTTACTAGCTAATCAGTGAACACGATGTCTTGAACTGTTCAGCCGTTTGTGTAAACCAAGACAATAGAACTCACACAGTATATTCCTGCATACGCTTTAGTTCTCACTATTGTGTTCATTTTGGCCCTGAACAACCTGGTCTTCATGAGTGCTCTAAAGACTTGTAGCCCTTCACAAATCTTATAGAACCGGCCCAGTTCACACTCACATAGGTGATTCTTATGAAAAGTATCCTGCTATACTTCACTAGGTTTACCTAGATATAAGAATCATTAAAATTTTACTTAACCTTTAACGCTGCAGACATCACTTATTTCATCATAGAAATGGGTAGGAGTTGAACTCCACAGTGATCCTTCTGAGTCAATCACAACTCGGTTGTCCCTTTGAACCTAGATCTTGGGATCTCCAGTCAACTAGGTTGGGTTGCCATTGTGGTAACTCTTAATTAATAGGCTTAAATCCCATTCCCCTCAATGAATTCTCAACTAACTCTCTTGCTAACCCTTTGGTTAGTGGATCCGCTATGTTGTCTTTAGACTTAACATATTCTATGGAAATAATTCCATTAGAGAGTAATTGTCTCACGTTGTTATGTCGATTTACTAATGTGTCGTGACTTAACGTTATACATATGACTCGTGTTCTACCAATTCGATTGACTATCACAATGTATGCATATAGCAGTAACGCTTTTAGCCAAATTGAATATCTTCAAGGAAGTGGCGGCCATTTTGCCTCTTCCCCGCTTTGTCTAACGCTATGAATTTCGATTCCATAATAGACCTAGCAATGCAAGTCTGTTTGGAAGATTTCCAAGATACAGCTGCTCTACCAAGAGTAAAGACATACCCACTGGTGGACTTCGAGTTTTTAGTATCCGATATCCAATTTGCATCACAGAATCCTTCAAGGAATGCTGGATATCTAGTATAATTAAGTTCAATGTTACGAGTAAATCGGAGATATCTAAGAACCCTTACAATTGCTTTCCAAAGGTTCTACTCCCTGATTACTCAGATATCTACTTAATTTACTTATCGCATAAGCTATATCCGGGCGAAAGTGCGCTCATCAAGTACATTAAGCTTCCAATAATTTGGGCATACTCTAATTGAGAAATACTTTCTCAGATATTCTTAGAAAGATACAAATTAACATCTACAGGAGTTCTAGCAAGATGATCATCATCTTTGCTGAATTTGTCAAGTATTTTCTCAATGTAATGAGATTGTGACAAAGTATAACCTTCTGATGTTTTGGTAATTTTCATACCAAGAATTACATCAGCAATGCCCATGTCCTTCATGTCAAAATGTTTATTCAACATTTTCTTGGTAGTTTTAATCATATCATTATTATTACCTATGATGAGCATATCATCTACATAAAGACATACAATAACATAACCTTTGTCTGTGTTTTTAATGTAAACACATTTGTCACACTCATTAATTTTATAACCATTTGACATCATTGCCTTGTCAAATTTCTCATGCCATTGCTTTGGGGCTTGTTTTAAACCATATAATGATTTAACCAATTTACACACTTTTTTTTCTTTCCCTGGAACAGAAAACCCTTCTGGTTGTTCCATGTAAATTTCTTCATTTAACTCACCATTTAAGAAAGCGGTTTTAACATCCATTTGATGAATTTCTAAATTGTATAGAGATGCAATGGCAATTAGCATTCTAATGGATGTTATTCTAGTAACCGGTGAGTATGTGTCAAAGTAATCTAGACCTTCTTTCTGTCTAAAACCTTTGACTACAAGTCTTGCCTTGTATTTGTCAATTGATCCATCCGCTTTTAATTTTCTTTTGAAAATCCATTTGTACCCAAGAGGTTTACAACCTGGTGGCAAGTCCACTAATTCCCAAGTGTGATTTTGCAAGATGGATTCAACTTCATTGTTGATAGCTTCTTTCCATAAAGGAGCTTCAGGACTGGACATAGCCTCTTTAAAAGTTAAAGGCTCATTTTCTAACAAATATGTTAGAAAATCTGGACCAAAAGATTTTGAGGTTCTAGCACGTTTACTACGCCTAGGTTCCTCTTCCTCATTTTGATCTAACTCTTGTTCTTGATTATATTCTTGATCCTGACTAGTAATAGCATCATGAGATCTTTTAATGTTACTAGTCTCTTGTCCAGTCTTATTTGGAAATACATGTTCAAAGAATGATGCATTCCGAGACTCAATAATAGTATTTACATGCATTTCGGAATGTTCTGATTTATGAATCAAAAACCGATATGCACTACTATTCTTAGCATAACCAATGAAAATGCAATCAATGGTCTTAGGACCTATCTTAGTCTTTTTAGGATTGGGAATAGCCACTTTAGCCAAACACCCCCACACTTTTAAGTATTTGTAGGATGGTACTCTACCATGCCATATTTCATAAGGTGTTTGATTCACTTTCTTTCGGGGTACTTTATTTAAAATGTAATTAGCAGAAAGTATTGCTTCCCTCCACAAGTTCTGAGGTAATCCAGAACTGATTAACATGGCATTCATCATTTCTTTTAAAGTCCTATTTTTCCTTTCAGCAATTTCATTTTGCTGAGGTGAGTAAGGAGCAGTGGTTTGATGAATTATTCCATGTTCTTTACAAAATTCACCAAAAGGTGATTCATATTCACCACCTCTATCACTTCTAAGTTTCTTGATTTTCTTACCAAGTTGATTTTCAACTTCATTCTTATATTGAATGAAAGTTTCCAAAGCTTCATCCTTGGTTCGAATTAAATAAATATAACTATATCTAGTATAGTCATCTATAAAAGTGATCACATACTTTTTTCCACCTCTTGTTTGAATTGATTTAAAATCACAAATGTCACTATGAATTAATTCAAGTGGTTCCGTACTTCTTTCAATTGAATGAAAATGAGTTTTAGATAATTTTGCCTCAACACAAATTTCACATATATGATTTGAATCAATGTCAAATTTAGGTAAACATTCCATATTAATTAATCTACACAAAGATCCATAATTAACATGTCCTAGTCTACTATGCCATAAATTTGAAGACTCAAGCAAGTAAGAAGAAGATGTAGTATTATTAATAACAGAGAGTACAACAGTCATTACATTTTAACTTGAAAAGGCCATCAGACATGTAACCTTTTCCTACATGCATCCCATTCTTAGTAAGTACAAATTTATCACTCTCAAATACTAGCCTAAACCCATTCTTACTCAACAAAGATCCTAAACAAGATTCTTGCGAATATCCCAGACATGCAAAGACATTGTTGAGAGTGAGTTCCTTTCCAGATGTCATCTTGAGTACAATCTTTCCTTGTCCGTCAACTTTGGAAGTTAAGGAGTTGCCCATAAACAGTTGTTCACCATTGTCCACTGTAGAATAAGATGTGAACATCTTTTTGTCGGCACAAATATGACGAGTAGCACCAGTGTCCACCCACCATTCTTTAGGATTTTCGACAAGATTTGCCTCTAAACAATCGCAGAAGATTGATGTCATCGACACCATTGGAAATATTGTCCACTTCAGTCATATGGGCTTGAGCAAGCTTCTTGCTTGTTCTTTTCTTACCTTTGCCTTTGCTACGGCAATCTTTGGCCCGATGTCCCTCTTTGTCACAGATGTAACATTTGCCATTAAACTTGTACTTTTTATTATCCCCCCCTTTAGAGCCTTGTGATGAACTTTCTCTAGAAGACTTACGTTTCTTGGTTTTTGAAGCATGTTCCACCACATTTGCCTTAGACTCCATAGAATTCTTACCAGCCCGCTTTTCAGAATTGCGGTTGTCCTCCTCAATCCTTAAACGCACAATTAACTCATCCATAGAAATTTCTTTGCGCTTGTGTTTAAGGTAGTTCTTGAATTCCTTCCAGCCTTTTGGTAATTTTTCAATTAAGGCTACAACTTGGAAGGATTCACTGAGAGACATGCTTTCTGTATGAATGTCATGTAGAATGAGTTGGAAATCTTGAGCTTGGCTGATCATAGTTTTTAAATCAACCATAACAAAATCCAAGAATCTGACAACCACAAATTTCTTTGAACCGGCATCTTCCGTTTTGTACTTTTTCTCCAACGATTCCCAAAGTTCCTTTGTTGTCTTGATTGGACTGTAGACGTTGTACAATGTGTTATCAAGTCCGTTCAAGACGTAATTCCGGCAAAGGAAATCGGCATGTTTCCAAGCATCAACCGCAGCAACCACTTGCCGGTCGGTTTCATCCTCTTTTAGGATAAGAGCATCTTCACGGAGGAAACGAGCCAGATTCAGAGTTGTAAGATAGAACAACATTTTCTGTTGCCATCTTTTAAAGTCAGTTCCTGAGAACTTCTCTAGCTTTTCACCATGATTTACTGGTACTGTCATCACAGGAGAGGGGGTTGGTGCAATCGCAGCCACCACAGTAGTACTTGTTTGGGCATTTGTTTCAGTAGCCATCAATTAGAATTTATAAAACAAAATTATAATTAGAATTTATACTACACAGAAAATTAAACCAAATGCACAGAATTAAATTCTGTAAAAAATAAAAGAAACAAGAATGTAACTTTTATTTTTCAATTAATTTGAAAATAAAATAAAATTTTATTTAAACAAATTAATTCCACACAGAAATTTAAATCTCTTGTTACACTCCAATAATTAAAATACTGAAAATAGAATTTTAATTAATGAAAACTCAGAGAATAATTTCTAAAACCCAAAATTAATTTCGAAAAATTTCCAAAAATATATTCAATTGTTAATAACACCAAGATCGCATTACTAGTTGTTGTCAAAGAAAAAGACAAGATATTACTACTATCTCAAATAGCATATAATCACTATTTATTTTTCCAACCGTAATATTATTTTGTAAATCCACGTAAAATAATTTTCTTTCAAATTATTTACTAAGAAAGAAAAAGGAAACAAACTAAAAATTCAGAAATGTATAATTCGGATTAGAACCCAAATTTTGAATTTAGAATTAAATTAAATTCCACAATAATTTTTATTGAAAAATTCAAAAGAATTTTATCTAAAAATTAATGTTAAACCCGAAAACGACGCCATCTTCCCATTTACTCATAAATGGTTTTGACGTCCGCCTTCACCACTTCTCCTCTGCACTCCACCCCAAAACACGCTTAGTCCACCCAAATTGGGTTAAAAAATATGCCTATATAAAACCATTTTTTCCAACACACACAAGATACTGTGTATACAGCCGTATAAACGCATGACTCAGTATGTTTTTCCATATCCCAGATAAGTGCATTCGTGCTAAATACCATTGCAAAGACGCAATATTTTTGGAGTACCCATGCTTCATAGAGTTTAATCAATCTCTGTTAGTCAAGCACCATCACAAGATCCTTACAAACCCCCACCTGTCAATTTCTAGAGTTTTGATGGCTAAATATTGTAAACACAAGGCACTCCTTGAGGTTCTGTCCTCAAACAGTTGCTCATGGGTTTGGCATAGTACTAGGAAGCACATATACGGGTACGGATACAGGTGCGGGTATGATACAGGTACGCCGATACGAGAAATTCTAAAAAAGTAAGGTACGGGTACGACACTTCAATTTTTTTTTCTTCCCCTTTTGTAGCTAAACATTTAACATACAAATCAAATTTTAATATCATAATTAAAAACAATAACTACCAAATAATTTGTGACTTTCTTTCACTTCTTTCAAGTATATAATTTTCAAATATTCAAATAACAATTTAAATACATCAATACTCTATAATGAAAGTAATTAATTTTTTTATCTTTTATTTTATATAATCTAAGAAGCACGAGTGCGGGTACGAGTACGGTACGGGTACGAGTACGGGGTACGCCGATACGGCAAAACCCCAAAAAAGTAGGGTACAAGTACGGCTGCGGTACGACGATATTTTTTTTTTTTTTAATTTATAATTATGGTTAAAAGATCCAACCTACAAATTGAAGTTAAATATCAAAACTAAAAAGAGAACTATAAAACTAAAAGACAAATATTAATATATTTGAATTCAACATAACATAACCAACACCAATTCAGTCCATAATCCAAGCAAAGGAAAAACAACCAACACCAAAAGAAAAACAAGGCCAATTTAGTCCATAACACAAGCAAAGGAAAAAAACAAAAGAAAGCCCTATATATCTAAACTTGACACTTCAAAGTTCACTTCCATCAACTTCATCATTGAATAAAATAGCTTCCATCTCTAGCTCATCAAGTAAAAGATTTGCAATTTCAAGGAAACCAGAACCCTCCAATGAATCAAATGCATCTCCCCCAACGTCCCATAACTTGATCTCTCCTTCTGTGTATAGTTGACTCCTCCTGATAAGAGGCGAATATTGGAGTGCACAAAAACCAAATCCTTGCACTGCTAGGTGTCATTTTATTCCTCCTCATAGAGTGAATGAAAGAGTAGGTGCTCCAATTCTTTTCATAACATGATGAGGAACATGGTTGGCTAAGTAATTTCCGCCAAGGATTGGAGCATAGGTGCAAGAGTCACGTACAACCACCAAACCATCGGGTTCCATTACTCCTCTATCACATATTGAGTCGAGTCACTAAAACTTTCCAAACAACCTAAAAACTTCAAGATACTCAGATAACAACCCTTCTCTTATCTGAATCAGGAAAGTATCTCTTAAAACACTTGATTCTCATCTTAGAAATTTCAACATCTTTGTAAAGAGGAACACGAATGGGATTTTCATGAAGCCACATCCCACTATAATACCTACATTTCATAATTAGAAAAAAATAATAAGTAAATTATGCAATGAAAAAAATTAAAGTATAAACCTTGGATTCATGAGTCTAATGTGAATTATACCTTGGATTCAAGGAATGAGCAAGGCAATGAAGAGGTGTGCTACTTTTTGTCCACATTTCCACCAATATTTGACGCACTACAGAATAAAAGGATGACTCTTCATTTTCTGACTTCCCTTCACGCCTATAGATGGATGCCTTCACCCGTTCAATCATTGAATCCCACATCTCATAAACCAAATGTAGACATGGCTTGTCAGTGTCACAAAATCTAAGCATCTCATAAATAGGCAATGCGAATGAGAGTATATATTCAATCTTATCCCACCAAACATCATTCAACAACTTTTTCTTTACAATAGCTGCTTTCCCAACATCATCTTCCTTGTAAGAAGCCCATTTGTCATTTATGACCATTGTTTGGAGACCATGATATATGAGTTTAAACCTTTTTAGCATAACAATTGCAGATACAAAGCGTGTATCTGCAACAGAAAGTAGCTTCAAAGGTACAAACTCATTAAAAATAGCTAATCTCATAGAATGATTCATGATGAAATTTTTCACAAACATTACATCATCAATCACAGTAGTGATCCAATGGCATTCATCATAAGCATATGCAGCAACTCCAACTTCCTTCGTAGCACAAATGTTCTTAAGAGCAAGATTAAGAGTGTAAACTACATAAAGTGTCCAAAAGATCTTCGGATAATTACCTTGAATAATTGATCCAGCTGCACTACAAATTGGAGCATTATCAGTAATTACCTGAATTACATTATTAGGACCCACTTCATCAATCACTTCACTGATTAATTTGGCAATATGGTACTTGTCCTTGGTCTCACCCTCACAATTAACAGCTTTTATAAACTTAGCTCCACCATTACATGCTGCCATAAAATTAATGAGAGGCCTCCGTTGTGCATCAGTCCATCCATCAGATACTATACTCAACCCCTTCTCATCCCATGACTTCTTAGTTGGTTCCAATAACCTTTCGATATTTGCCCTTTCTTTTTAAAGTAAGATAGTCCTCAACAAATTATATCTAGGAGGGACATACCCAACAATTTGATTCTCAGCAGCATATTGAAAAACATCCACAAAGTATGGATTCCTAGCCAAATGGAAAGGCAAACCGACTGAATAGAACATACGAGCAATTAAAGAATGTAAATGCTCTCTAGCACTTTGATTGAATGCCCTATCTAAAGGACTACTCCCAATTGCCTTTCTCTTTCTTGGTGCATAACCTTCCATTCTAAATGTTCCAACATCTTCTACACTGCCGTGGCTAGCACTAATTTGAGAAGATGGAGGTGGTAAAGGAACATTTTTTGGCTTTGCCATTTTTTTCCGGTTCTCAGCTTCTTGATCTACCTTTCGAATTTCAGAAAGAAGATCACTCTTGTTCTTCAGCTTGCACACACTCTAATTCCATGGCCAGTAAGTAGCAACAAATGGGCTCTAACTCTAGAATATGACCCTTGGTACTCAATGTTACAAAAATTACACTTAAATTTTGTATTACCACTTCCTCCTTCTCCTCTTTTAACTAATTTTGTAACATAGCCCCAAAGAGGAGCATTTTCATCTCCAGATTGATCAATGGAAGGAGCAGAAGCACTTGCAGCAGATGAACCTAAACTGCTTGATGAACTCATTTTCCTATAAGCATAAAAAATAATATTTTTGATTATTAAAAATAATATTTATGATTATTAACATTCTGTTGAGGAATAACTAATTTTTTTGATTATTAGCATTTTCATCTCTAATTTTTTTATTATTAATAACTAATAATAATATTTATGATTATTAGCATTTTCATCTCTAATATTTATTATTAATATTTATTAGCATTTTCAGTATTAATAACTAAAGAAGAAACAAGGAGAAAAAAATAATAAATTAAGATGAAGAGATATACCTCTGATGCCGTGGGTCAAGATTTAGGTGATCTCTCGCCAAGTCGAAGTCAAAGCCGAGGGTCGAAGTCGATATCTAGGTCGAAGTCAAAGACGAGGGTCGAATCTCTAGGTTGAAGTCGAAGACGAGGGTGAGTGAGGGTCGAAGTCGATCTTTGTTTCGAAGTCGCAGACAAGGGTGAGGGTCGAAGTCGATCTCTGTTTCGAAGTCGCAGAAGAGGGTGATGGTCGAAGTCACCTCTTCTCTTTGCTTCGATGAGATTAGGGCATTCGTATACACATCTTTTCTTCTTTTTTTTTTTTTTAATTTTTCTTAATATTGCTCCAGACTTCAATTTTTCAAAAATTTGATTTACTGCATCCAAAACGCACCAAAGGCGCACTCCATGCCGCATCTAACCGAGGAAAGTATACCCGACTACTTTTTGCCATACCCAGACGCTGCGTACTTTGCAGACGCTGCAAGCACTCCAATGAGTACCCGGTGCGTGTACGGCACTATTTTTGGAGTACCCGTGCTTCATAGTATATAATTTTGATTAATTTATTTATCCTTTATTTTGTATAATTCTTAATGTCTACTACAAGATTACAACAGTAAGAAGAAAGCACACGGAGTGGGTGATTTTGCATTACCTAATTGTTTTTGAAGATGATTAAAGAGGAATAAGGATGTAGCTTGCATCAAATTCTAAGTGCTGTAGGAAAAAAATGGATCAGAAAAAATCTAAAACGAATTGGGAATATGAAAAAAAATTTGAAAAAGTAAGAAGAGGAAGAAAGAGGAAGAAGAATCTGAAGAGAAAAAAATGTGAAATAAAAGCAGAGAAGAATTTGAAAAATTCTGAAAAAGAGAGAAAGAGAGAATCGAGCTTCAGTGTCGAAGAGAGAAAGAAGAATCGAAGTGGAAGACGAAAGAGGAAGAAGAATAGAAGAAGTAAAAGAGGAACACACCGGAATATTGAGCTTTAATTTCATCTTTGATGGATAACAGATTCGACGAACTCTATTATTCGAATGTAGAAGTCGACTTGACTTTGTTCTTCGAATGATTTAAGGCTTCTTCAAACCATAGATGTAATTTCCTTTTATGTTTTTTTATTATTACTAAACACCACCTATTTGTTTAATTTTTCAAAGTGGGCAAAGGATAATTGCTCCGGTGCCCCCAAAAAATTCTAAAAAATTGGTTTTGACCCCAGACTCCAACCGCTGCACTCCATGGAGTACCCTTCATGTATCCACAACAGCACAGATGTATACAGTTGTATAAAACGCACTCAGATATTTTTGTCAGATTCGATATGCATACATCGCATTCGATAAGTACTGCACTTGTGCGGCAATATTTTAGAGTACTGCTTCATAGAGTTTAATCAATCTCTGTTAATTGCAGCACTATCACAAGATCCTTACAAACCCTCACCTATTAATTTCTAGAGTTTTAATGGCTAAATATTGTAAACACAAGGCACTCCTTGAGGTTCTGTCCTCAAGAAGTTGCTCATGGGGTTGGCGGAGTGCTAGAAAGCACAAAGGGTACAGACATATGTGCACGCCGATACGCAAAAATTCTAAAAAAGGAAGGTACGGGTACGGCTAGGGTACTTCAATTTTTTTTCCCTCTCTTTTGTAGCTAAACATTTAACATACAAATCAAAGTTTAATATCATAATTAAAAAGAAAAATTACAAAATAATATGTGAATTTCTTTCACTTCATTCAAGTATATAATTTTCAAATATTCAAATAACAATTTAAATACATCAATACTCTAAGATGAAAGTAATTAATTTTTTATCGCTTATTTTATATAATTCTGATTAATTTTTATCCTTTATTTCGTATAATTCTTAATGTCTACTACAAGATTACAGCAGTGATAAGAAAGCACACGTAGTGGGTGATTTTTGCATTACCTAATTGTTTTTGAAGATGATTAAAAAGGAAAAAGGTCAGAGCTTGCATCAAATTCTAGTCGCTGCAGGAAAAAAAATGTAAAAACAAAAACAAAAAATGGATCGAAAAAATCTAAAACTAATTGGGAATACGAAAAAAATCAAAAGGAAAAAGAAGAAGAAGAAAGAGGAATAATAATCAAGAAAAAATGTGAAATAGAAGGAGATAGAAGAATTTGAAAAACTATGAAAAAGAAAGAAATGGAGTATCGAGCAATTGTGTCAAAGAGAGAGTGAAGAATCGAAGAAAAAGAAGACAGAGGATGAAGAATCGAAGAAGAAAGAGAGGAACTCACCGAAATATCAAGCTTTATTGTCGCCTTTGATGGATAGCGATTCGAGGAACTCGTTCTTCAAATGGAGAAGTCGACTTAAATTTGTTCTTCGAATGATTTAGGGCTTCTACAAACCATAGATATAATTTCCTTTTATGCTTTTTTATTATTACTAAACACACCCTATTTGTTTAATATTTCAAAGTGGGCAAAAAATAATTGCTCCCGTTCACCTAAAAATTTTAGAAAATTTAGTTTTGACTGTGGTGTACCCAACCACCTACCCATGGAGTACCCTTTGCCTACCCATAACGTACCAGATGTATATAGGCCGCATAAAATGTGCCCCAGACGCTTTTTTCCGCATGCACTCCAACAAGTACCCGATACTTGTACGACAGTATTTTTGGAGTACCCGTGCTTCATACAGTTTAATCAATCTCTATTTGCCAAAGTACCATCATGCATCCTTATAAACCCTCACCTGTCAATTTCCAGAGTTTTGATGGCTAAATATTGTAAACACAACGCACTGCTTGAGGTTCTACCCTCACATAGTTGCTTATGGGGTTGGCGAGTACTAGGAAGCACAAGTACTTGCACGTACATTTGCACACCAATACGTACCCAATTCTAAAAAAGTATGGTATGGTCGAGTACTTCAAATTTTGTTTCCTTTTATAGCTAAACATTTAACATGCAAATCAAAGTGTAATATCATAATTAAAAAGAAAAATTACAAAATAATTTGTGAATTTCTTTCACTTCATTCAAGTATATAATTTTCAAATATTCAAATAACAATTTAAATACATCAATACTCTAAGAGGAAAGTAGTTAATTTTTTTATGTTTTATTTTATATAATTCTGAGAGGATTACCTTCATGTGGCTAACCACAATTGTATAGAGTGGGTGATAGATGCAGCTACATCCTATCACGCCACCTCCTACAAAGAACTCTTCACTGCATAACGTTGGAGATTTTGCAATCGCTCAATAGAGAATTCTAGCTATTCAAGATTATGGAATTGGAGACATTAGTATTCGACTAACGTCGATACAAGTTGGTTCTCAAAGATGCGAGGCATGTTCCATTTGCGCCAATCTTAACTCCTAATCACCTCGACCGATGTGACTATACAAGTACATTCTAAATGGTCGCTTGAAGTCGAGGAGGAGCTTTGACAATCGCCAGAGGAGAAATGTCTTCAACACTGTACAAGACTAAAACGAAGATCTGTCTGGGAAGTATTAAAGCAGCAGAAGACGAGGAGTCACCAAACTTGTGGCACAGAAAACTAGTTCACATGAGTAAGAAGAGATTGCATCTGTTGGCAAAGCAATCGAGGATATCCTTATCGAAAAAGAGTGTCTTGAAGCCATGTGATCATTGCCTTTATGGCAAGCAGCATCGAGTATCATTCAGTTCAACGAGTAAAAGGAAAACATAAGTGCTCAGTATGGTATACTTGGATGTTTGTGGCCTAATCGAAGTGAAGTCACTTGGCGACCGCAAGTATTTTCTGACTTTCATTGATAATACATCAAGGAAGTTGTGGGTGTATTTCCTGAAGACGAAAGATGAGGTATTCCAGCACTTTCAGGAGTTCCATGCAATGGTGGAAAGAGACACCGAAAAAAAATTGAAGTGTCGTCACACAAACAATGATAGTGAGTACACTTCTAATGCTTTTGAAGCATATTGTGCCAGCAGAGATATCTGACACGAAACAACAGTTCCTGGTACCCCACAACACAATGGTGTGGCAAAGAGGATGAACCACACTATTGTTAAAAGAATCAGATGCATGCTCTAATGGCAAAGTTGCCAAAGTAATAGCTGTTATCTCATTAATAGGTCGCCTTCAATCTGCTGAATTTGGCGAGAACTCAAGGAAGTCCGTCTAGAAGAAAAGTATCATATTCTCACTTAAGAGTCTTCAGGTATAAGGCGTTCACACACATCTCCAAGGAAAACAAACAAAAGCTTGATGACAAGTCCACTCCATGCATATTTGTGGGCTACTCAGATGCAGCATTTGGGTACAAGTTGTAGGACCCAGTGAATAGAAAAATGTTTTGGAACAGAGATATTGTGTTCCAAGAAGACCAAACAGTAGCAGATTTTGAGAAGTCTGCAAAGTCTAGAGATGTCATCACTCCAGATTTGTTACCATCTCCCAAGCCATCACAAAATGCTAGATGTGATGATGTGCAATAAGAAGTGCCAGAGTTGTAGGATCCTATGGCAGAAATACAAGATTAGGAGGAAAGAGATGAAGACCCAGATGAAGAGGGTGTTGAGCAAGAGGAGTACCCCCTTCTACCAAAGGCAACTGGGCCTCAGTTGCAGAGATCTTGGAGAGCAATTTTCCTCCCAACCAAATATCCCGCTTCTCAGTATATTTTGATTACTGATAAGGGGGAGCCCGAGAGTTTTTCAAAAGCAAACAGTCATATAGAGAAAGACTATTGGATGCAAGTCACAAAGAAGGAGATGAGTTCTTTGCAGAAAAACCACACTTATGAGCTTGTTCCACTTCCAAAAAGCAGAACAGCCTTGAAGAACAAATAGGAGTATAAGTTGAAGAAAATGGCAATGGTAAACTATCGCAAGATAAAGCTCGCTGGTGGTCAAAGGTTTTGGGCAGAAGAAGGGAATTGAATTTGATGAGATCTTCTCCCCAGTTGTGAAGATTACTTCCATTCGAGTAGCTCTAGGATTAGCAGCTTGCTTGAATCTGGAGGTAGAACAGATGGATGTCAAGACTGCCTTTTTCCATGGTGATTTTGGAGGAAGAGATTTACGTCGAGCAACCAGAAGGATTTGAAGTTAAAGGAAAACAGGATCTCGTCTACAAACTGAAAAAGAGTCTCTACGGCCTGAAGCAGAGGCCGAGACAATGGTACAAGAAGTTTGATTCATTCATGGTGGATCACGAGTACACAAGAACGGTAGCAGACCAATGTGTATATTTTCGAAGGTTTTCAGATGGAAACTTCATCATTCTACTGTTGTATGTCAATAATATGCTGATCATCAGACATGATATTGCTATGATCAACAAGTTGAAAAAGGACTTGTCGCAGTATTTTGACATGAAGAATTTAGGCCCAACACAGCAGATTTTGGGCATGAAGATTGTTCGTGACAAGAAAGCCAAGAAGATATGGCTATCACTGGAGAAATATGTTGAATGGGTGATTGAAAAGTTCAATATGAAATATGCCAAGCTAGTCAGCATATCACTAGCCAACCATTTCAAGGTGACAACGCGTTCGTGTTCTACGACCAGCTCTGAAAGAAAAGAAATAGAGGCAATCCCCTATTATTCCGCAGTAGGAAGTTTAATGTATGCAATGGTGTGTACCCAACCAGATATAGCTCACGTAGTTGTCGCTAGAGCATATTCCTCGTCAATCCAGAAAAGGAGCATGGAGAGGTGGTTAAATGGATTCTTCGGTACTTGAAGGGAACTTCAAATATGTGTCTATGCTTTGGGGGAGCTGAACCAATTTTGAAGGGATTTACAGATGCCGTTATGGCGGGTGATCTTAATGGCAGAAAACCTACATTAGGATTTCTGCTCACCTTTGCAAGGAGTCGCTTTCATGGCAGTCTAAACTACAAAAGTGTGTTGCTTTATTTACAATAGAGGCAGAGTTCATTGCCACTGCAGATGCTAGAAAGGAAATGTAGTGGTTAAAACGCTTTGTTCAAGAATTAGGTCTACAGCAAGAAGAGTACAAGGTACATTGTGATAGTCAAAGTGCAATTGATCTAAGCAAGAATTCCATGTACCATTCACGCACAAAGCACATTGATGTTCGATATCATTGATACAAGAAGTGATAGAAAAGCAATCGATGAAGTCGTGAAGATTCACACGACAAAAATCCTTCGACATAATGACCAAGGTTGTCACCAGAGACAAACCGTAGTGTGCAAGAATTTGATCGATAGACTTCAAGTGGGAAGTCGCTTATCCAATTGGGCTGAAGGGAGAATTGTTAGCTCCAAATTTCATATGGAGGAGTTAATGAGAGTTGGTTCCAAGTCAAAAGTAGAAGGAAGAGGAAGATGGCGCTAGCGCTTGGTAGCCCAATAACTTTTTTATTGACTTTTGTATCTCCGGATTTACTCTTGTTGTTCCATCCGCCTCTCTTACTTCTTTCTTTGCCTTTTAATCTACCTCTCTCTACCTCTATCTTCTGTGACAAGAGCATGGGACTAATTACCTCCTATGTCTTTCCTCCTTATCTCTTCATTGTACATGGCGTCTATGACCATGCTCATGGTCAGCTTTCCCTTTGGTGCAAAGTTATTGAGAGAAACCACCAATGTCTCCCAACTGTTCGGTAAAGAACTAAGCAGTGGAACGACTTGCATTTCATCATCCAAGGGCATCTTGACTGTTGCAAGTTGATTCACCAGATTCTTGAACTCACTGGTGCGCTCGGCGACAGACACACCATTCTTCAACTTCAGATTTACAAGCCTTCTCATCACCAAGGCTTTGTTTCAGACAGTCTTTGACTAGTACATTCCTTCTAACATTGTCCAAAGGACATATGCATCAATCTCCTGGGCGACATGGTGGAACACACTGTGGTCTATCCATTGTTTAATACAACCGGCTTTCTTCGGCTCATCTTTATCCAGTCTTCATCCTTCGCTTCTTCCGGTGTAACCCCTTTAGAGCAATAGGGTCAAACAGGTCTTTATAATATGGGATGTCTTCCATCCGCGACTTCCATATTGCATAATTTGAAGGATTCAACTTAATCATGGATCCTGAAGTTTATGTGAATTCCTCAACCATCTTCTTTACTTTTTATAGAAACTCTGATTAAAAAATCTGACCGTACGAATCTCTCTGGAATTAATGAGTTAGTGAGAGTTGGCTCCAAGTCAAGAAGTAGAGGGAAAGAGAGAAGATGGCAGTTGGTAGTTGGCAGCCCAATAACTTTTTTTTCTTAACTTTGTATTCCCTCATTTGTGTATAAATTGAAGTAAAGAGGAGGGTCTGAGTATAAGAAAACACAGAATGTATGTAATCTATGAGTGAGAGTGCTATAGAGAGAGAGAGTGAGGTGTGAATGTTGTAAACTCCCTTCAGGAAATTCTATAGTGGATGTCTTTCCCGTGGACATAGGCTACTGCCGAACCACGTAACTCTCTTGTGTTATTTGTGTGTGATTGATTTCTGAGTGTGTCTTAATCCTAACACAACTCTCTAGTTTCTAGCAACATTGAGAATTTATAAACAACAACAAAAAAGCAGGAGTTTCACAAAGTGTGGATTTCACAAACACAATTTCTGTAACATGGAGGCTTCAATGACTGGAAGCAAGTTTGAGAACTCGCCACCACCTCCATTGCCTCATGCTTCAATGACGGTATGGGATTCAAATTTTAGTCCAGGGATTGTTGGTTCTGTTATTGTTTTGCCCTTTCTCTTCAACATCGCTTAACCATTTCAAAGAAGAAATGGCAACAAAAAAAAAAGGTTTGGGGCATTTACGTAAGGGCAAGACACACCCATGTGGGTTGTCTCCCATTTTCATTTTTTTTATTATATATAAATTGTAATTACTCTAGCATTTGTTAGTTTGGGGGCATTTATGTAATTTCTTATATTAATCCCATACTTGTTTTGGAAACATAGTTAAAAATAGCTTTTTGACTTTTTTGGGTCACATCTCTTTACTTTTTTGCATGTTTTTTCAAAAAAAAAGCTAAATAGTTAGTTTTTAACCTACTTTCCAAATACAAACAAACACTCTTTATCCTCCATCTCCAACTTAATACCACCACATTACTAATCTCCTTATCCAAACCCACCGCATTAGTAATCGTGATTCAACCTAATCCGCCAAACAAACGTGACCTTACAACTGTGAAAAAGTATAAACTTCTAGTCTTGTTAACATTTATATTGTGTTTGGTTTGATTTTCAAGATTTATTTATTGATGTTCAACATTTATACTTTGTTTAGGAGTGACCATTGGTTCAATGGTAAAATCTTAGCCTAATAACCGTGAGGTTATGGATTCAAATCACAAGGCAACTACTTTGTGTACTATGCCAAAGGTTAGATCTATACCCAATATTTTTCCTCCCAAACACACATTAATGTGTACTAATTAAACGTTATTTTCTTTATTATTATTATTATTTTAAACATATAAACTAGTTTGATGAAAACAAACACCAAAAGAGATTTTCAAAAAATCATATGAAAATTAGTGTTTTTCATTTTTTTCAACATATTAATTTTTATTTTTTTTAAAAAAAATCAATAAACAAATTTAAAAAAAAAAAACCAAAGAGCATTACTTTTTTGTATTTCTACTATTATTTTTTGTAATGGGGGTGTTTGGGGCTTTGTCCTAACTAGTCCCTAAGGCACATGTAATCCTCCCATACCACACTTAATTAGAGGTTGTTTTGAAAATAGGTTATTTTTGTAACTTTTAAATTTTTGGCTAAAATATGGGATGAAAAAACTTAATATGTTTAGGATGATTTTTTTATTTTTTATGAAAAAAATGTGTAAAAAGTTGAGAGAAAAGGAAATCTTCGACTTTTTTAGTGACTTTTTAACTATTATCCAAACTTGTCCTAGGTTTATCAATAAGATAGTTCTTCGCAAGGGTATTAAACTTTTGGAGGTCATGTGATTGCACGACTTTTGCATTAGAGTGAACTCAAAAAAATCTAGCATTGAATTGGATTTAGTGTTTGAGGTAGTCATGTTTGTATACATTTACAAACATGAACGTGCATATTAGGAATCGAAAGGAAATTTTTATATTCCAGATCTTGATCTCCACCCACCATATCCACTTGAGATAGTAAGCGTACCCTATCCAATGGGTACACTGTTCCCAAATTTGTTGAACATTTACCTTGTTTCATTGATTTAAATGGTGTTCATGGCTCCGATCACAACCTCCAATTGATGGAGTACTCCAAATCCCTTATTGTCAAAGCTTTCGGGTGATATACTTACCTTCTCCAAGCTGCTCAACTCATAGCAGACTAAGTCAGAAATTGTATGCCCAAGTTCTTTTATGTTAAAGACAGTTCACTACTTCCACCTCATTCATTAAACCATGAAAAGTGGAGAAGCACTTACATTTGTTTGTCGTTTTTGGGAAAAGCTATGGATGTTCAAGATCATATTCCATAAGATCAAATGGTGATGGTTGTGTGTAGATTTTGGTTCCGCACAAAGCTCACTTGGTTAACCTTCTTTGGTCTGTGTGTGGCCACTCATAACCTGAGTGACAAAGTTAAAGCAGCCAATTGTCTATAAGCCCCGAAACCTTTGCCCACAATTTGGCTCCATGGCGTCGCCACACACAATGCACCATCATACCTACAATCGCTGATGGCCCCTCCAACCGAGCCAATAAGGACCAAGTATTAGTGTTGCACCCAAAATGCCAATCAGAGAAATGTATTTTGGACAATTTTATAACCAATCTTATCATTTAATTAATAAAATGACAAGCGTATTCATTATCATGTTTACTTGTGTCTTATTGTTTGCATGATAAATCCATAGAATTAATGTTGAAAATCAATGTTCTCAAGAATTAAGAATATGAGACATACACTTGGTACTTTATTATTCTTGAAGGCTCCTCCTAGTCACAACATTACTGAGTGTAGTAATTCAGATAAGCTAGCACATGTTATGCTTGCTCAATTATGAGAGTGGCTAGTCTCAAAATTAATGTAGACACACTAAAGCAAACATGTAAATGCTTTGTTAGAAAACAAGTTCATTGAATGTGACTAATCATGGAAAGTTGTGAACCTTCCATATATAACCATTTAGTCAAAGGAAGCAACAATTACATATAAATCACAGTAGTATTGCATGGGAAGTTGTGAATCTTCACGCTTAAGCTACATCTTATGATGCACTAAACAAGAAAATAGGACAAAAATCTACATATAAATGCTCAAAGGCATATGATAAACATGCATGCTATTTTCTGAATGTGAAATGAAGTTGGGAAACATACTAATATTTATTACTACTTGGAACAAAGAAGACATGTCAGAAGTTGACAAAGTGTCGGGAAGTGTTGTTGTAGGATTAAGGCTTCATTTTTCAAATGGGCTTCTCCATTTTGTCAAATGCTACAAAGTTGCAACTAACTCTCACAATCGTGATAAATGCCATGTAACAACTACAAAGAGAACCATTATCTATTGTTTATTCATAAAGAATCTAATAAACCGTAAAACCACAAATAGTAGGTGTTATGAAATATAGAGATCAGATATTGAATTGAATGAATGATACAATAGGAGACGTCAGATATATATAGGCGTAAAGGAAACCTAGATAGGTACGTAAAAAGATAGAGATAAGACTAAAAGGAGATAGAGATAGAGAGATACAATACAAATAGATAAGAGATATCTATAATAATATACAGCTAACACCCCTCATCAAGTTCAAGGTGGTAAGTCAGATATCAACTTGAGCTTAGAGAGGAGATCAAAGAAGCGGCCTGAAAGATGAGCTTTGGTGAAGAGGTCGGATTCGATTAGCGAAGTAACAAAGAGAAGACTTAACATGGCCACCAAGAATATGTCATATGAAGCGGCAATCAATCTCAATATGCTTGGTGCGATCATGGAAGACATCATTACGGGCAATCAATAGCACTTTGATTGTCACAATAAAGATTGGTGGCGCGAATGAGAAACACCCATGTTAGAAAGAAGCCAACAAAGCCACACAAGCTCTCGAGTAGTGTCGAAGAGCATGATACTCACTCAAAGATTAGAACGAGCAACAAGGGTTTGCTTCTTACGCCAGAAAATGAGAGAGTTACCCAAGAAGAAGCGTAACCCGTAATGAAATGAAGATCAAGAGAATCCCCGCCTAATCGGCATCGTAAAAGGCATGTAGTCAGAGAGAAGAGTGAAGTAGTGAAGAGCAAGAAATAGAGTTCCTTTGAGATAGCGCAAAATGCGAACTAGAGCAGCATAGTGTAGAGAGCGAGGAGCAGTCATAAATTGACTAACAATGTGAACAGCATAAGCAATATCTGGACGAGTAACTGTGAGATAGACAAGACTACCAACTAGTTGACGATATAAAGTGGCATCTGACAATAGGGGGCCATCAAGAGGTGTAAGACGAGTCTGAGGATCAACTGGAGTAGTGACAATCTTGCAATCGGTAAGGCTAGCACAAGCCAAGAGATCAGAAGTATACTTGGCCTGGGTAAGAAAATAACCAGAGGAATTTTGAGAAATTTCCAAGCCAAGGAAGTAGCTAAGTGTACCCAAATCTTTCATCTCAAACCTGCGATGAAGAAACCTTTGAGACTAGAAATACCCATCAGGTCATCTCCAAAGGATAATCATATCATCCGCATAGAGGAGAAGGAGAATAATATCGCTACTGCCTTACAAATAAACAAGGCGTAATCACGGGCGAAGAAAAACCAAAGTCACGAATGGTAGAGCTAAACTTGGCAAACCAGGCACGTGGAGCTTGTTTTAAACCATACAAAGCACGACGAAGTTTGCAAACCTTGTTTGAATAAACAGAAGAACTAGGAGGGGGTTGCATATAAACTTCCTTAGTGAGATCACCATTGAGAAATGCATTCTTGACATCTATCTGAGAAAGGTGCGATTTGACGAGCAAGAACTGCAAGTAAGTCGCGAATTTAAGTAAGACGGCAACAAGAGCAAATGTTTCCTCATAGTCAATCCCATATTCTCGACTAAATCCTCACGACAAGGCAAGCTTTGTAACGCTCAATGGAACCATCGTAATGAGTTTTGATCTTGTAAACCCATTTGTAACTAATAAAGGCGCTTCAGAAGGAAGATCAACCACATCCTGTATGAGTTTGATCGAAAGCCTTCAGCTCATCACCATAGCTTGTTGCCAAAGAGGGTTAAGAAGCTTCTTGATAAGAAGTAGGTTCATAAGAGCAAAAAGGCAAAGGAACCAACAATATAATCATGGAGAAGAATAGAAGGTTGCCTTACCCGTAGAATGACGCCAAAGGAGGAGAAACCTCAATGGAAATCGGTTCGGAGGAACTTCCACCGAGCTAGAGAAAGCGAGGCCATCACCAACACAGATCTCGTGACGGACGATAGGCGCATACTGGAAGCACGGGGCCAAAATCTACATCAAAGTCATCGAAAAATGATCTATAGAAATATCGTTGAAGATTGGTGAATAGATGGACTACGATAGGTGAAACTTGGAAAGAGTAGAGAACATTTTGTGTTCCTGTACATCACATGACAGAAATACGAAGACGATAGAGATAGGATCCCAACAATCTACACCCTTTATGTTCGATACCATACCCCGAAAACAACAAAGACGAGAACGAGGTTTGAGTTTAGTGTGTTCATGAGGTCAAGAGAACAAAACAAGGTAACCAAAAACTTTAAGAGTGGTATAGTCAGGAGGAGAACCATACAAGCGCAGAAGGAGAAATGTTAGCTATTACAGAGGTGGACACGATTAATGGTGTGGATGGCAGTGAGGGTAGCTTCCCCCCAAAATTTTTCAAGACAAGAAGAAGAGAGTAGAAGAGCCCGAGTAGTGTCTAGAATATGATAGTGCTTTCTTTCAGCTAGTCCATTTTGTTGGGAAGTGCCTGCACAAGATCGATGAGACAGAGTACTATGAGCTCGAAGAAAAGAAAGAAAATCAGAATCCAAGTACTCCTTAGCATTATCAGTACGAAAAAGTTTAATAGTACGAGAAAACTAAGTGTGGACCATAGCAGAGAAATCATAGTAAATCTGTTTAAGTTCAGAGCGATTTTTGAGAAGAAAAAGCCAAGTATAGCGAGAAAAATCATCAACAAAAATCACAAAATATCTGGATCCCCCCATGGTAGATATGGGGGAAGGTCCCCAAATATCTGAATGCACAAGATCAAAAGGAGCAGTAGAAATAGAATTACTTTTATTAAAAGGTAAGGCAGGTTATTTAGCAATTTGACAAGATAAATAATCGACATCTTCAAGACGGACACGACCTAACTGACCACTAGAAACTAAATTTTTTAAACGACTAAAAGAGATATGTCCTAAGCGACAATGCCAAAGACGAAAAGAAGACATAGTAGATGCAAAGAATAAAGAGATGATTTGTGCGGATCACAAGATAGATAAGCTCTAATGCACGCCCATGCTTATGGCCTATCCCAAGGATCTATCTCATCCGAGGGTCCTACACCAAACAACCATTAGCGTAAAAGGTAATAGTCGCATCAAGTTCACATAATCGACCAACAGAGATAAGGTTCATTTTAAGAGAACGAATATGGTAAGCATCGAAAAGACACAAAGGAAGTAAAGATTTTCCCAATATGACTAACAGTATACGAGAACCATCAACAAGATGTATAGTGGGAGCAAGAGGATAATGACAAAGAAGAAAAGAGAGTGGAGTCAGAAGTCATGTGATTACAGCATGCGGAATCAAAATACCATGAAGAGTTACCTGATGTTACTGAAAGAGCAGTAGAGGGAGGAGTACCAGATTTGTTGAGCGCCTAGTGGATAATGGACTTAACATTATCCATAGAGAAAGAAGGAGTAGAAGAACCCTCAGAGGCAACAGCAGCAGAGCGAGAACCGTGGCCAGATTTGGACTGAGACCCAGAACGAAAAGCCCTCTTCTTAGATGAAGTAGTGGAGGGAGCTCAAGGACAATTGCTTTGGAGATGGCCCGGAGCAGTCTTGTGACAAGTCAAGCAATCGTGAACCTCACAGTGAACAAGAGAATGATTGGCTGGCAGCCCTTGCTGAGACAATAATGCATACGATGGGTCAAGAGGAGGAATTTTGAAAAGATGGCGAAGAAGAATGTAATCCATGTCTTGAGATCTAAGACACCCAAAACGAGTCTCCTCTGATAGGAGCTCAGTAATGGCTTGCTCTAAAGTGGGATAGGGCAAACGATGAAGCAAAGAAGCACGCATATGCTCAAAAGTACTATGCAGAGCCATAAGAAACTGTAATAGTCGCTGATGATTCCGATAAGTAATAAAGAGCTATGCATTATCGTAACGAGCCCATGAGGCTCGTAAAGCAAGCTGGTCCCAAACAGACAACATTTGGGATAGGAAGTCATTAAGAGACCGAGTGCTCGGGCGATGTGATGAAGAGAGTCTGATAAATGATGAGCATGTCCAAGGTTTGATAACGCTCTTCAAGAAATCCCAAATTACTTTGGCAGGAGAGGCAAGGGAATCATCATCCCGAAAGTGTCCAAATTGAAGGTGGAAGGAATCGAGGTAGCCTCGAACCATGTAATAATTTGATAATTTACTTTCTCATTCGTTAAACGGCCATCAAATGCAGAGTCTGCCTCATCCTCCTTCGTGAGGTTTTAAGAGCACCAAGAATGATCCGCCAAAGGCGCTTTGCCTTTGATGAAACTAGAGAGAGCTTGAGCCCAACTAACATAATTAGACCCATCAAGGATAATGTAAACAGATTTGATGTTCTTCAGACGATCCATAAATGCCAAAACGGAAGGCACCAACAGATTCAGAAGGCTGAAAAACCTTAGAGACAAGTATGATGGATGGCAACACCAAGTCGTGATGATGTCGTGAAGAAGGCATAGAGTAGAGGCCGACGCCAACTACCGAGAAAACAGGAAAATCGAGAGAAGCCGTCGGAAGAAGGAGATGCGGCCGAAAGTGGTGGTAGCCGAGGTCACCGATGCGAACTGATGGGCAAGCCGACATGAGCTACCGAGGCTTTTGCGAAAGTGGAAAGGCGGCCGAGGCAAGCCAATAAGGCCGAGACAATGGCCGAGCGGCGAAGAGCGGCGGCTATTAACCGACACGCTTGTCTTTGGGAGGCACGTGAGGGCGTGTGGTAACTCCGATGGAGGTGAATCTGGTGGCTTTGAATTCGTCGTAAAGAGACGAAGAGGTAGGTATAGTCCAAACGTTGAAACAAGAATGGACTAGATATGCAGAAACCACCAGAAACGGACGAAGGACAAAAACAAGCTGCAAAAGAAAAAAAAAATAAGAGAAAAAAATGCTAGGAAAGAACCGTAGGCTCTGATACCATGTTATGAAAAATAGAGAGATTGTATATTGAATTGAATGAATGATACAATATGAGAAGCATGTATAGATAGGCAGAAAGGAAACCTAGATAGGTATAGAAAATGATAGAGATAAGACTAGAAGGAGATAGAGATACAGAGAGATACAATACAAATAGATAAGAGATATCTATAATAATATACAGCTAACAGTAGGTAAAAAAATCCCAAAAGACATTAAACATTTAGAATGCAAAAATTGAAGCACAAGTACATAACTAATACAAAAATTTTCTTGAGTTATATTCATTTGGTATGAAGTGGTTACACTTACTAAAAGAACTAGAGATAGTCAAAGGAAACAAAATCATTGAAAGTAACTTAACCTCTCTTTCTTGATCAATTCTCTTGCAACAACAATCAATTCCTGTGACAAAAGTCTTCAACGAAGTTAAATTACCAAAGAATTCTACTTGTGTAAATGGAATGACAAAAAAAAAAAAAAACTTGTTTTGTGCTAAACATACCAATAATATGTGAAAGTATCAATCTAATTACATAGTCATTCGGCTTGAATACTACATGAAAAACATAAGCCGTATTTAATTGAATGGAACAGAAAGACCTACCTTTAATCTCTCATTCTCTCTCTCTCTCTCTATATATATACACGCTATGCGTGCATATATACATATATTTATGTATATTCAAAACATGTAAATACGAGGTAAACATAGCGACAAAGGAGGCAAGCTGGTACACTATTTGCTCAAAATTGGTAATATTAGCTCAACAATGCAATAAAATTGCAAACTCAATAATTTTTTACTTAACTAACAAGAAACCGATAAATAAGAAAACAATGGAACTATCCAAGCCATGAAGCACTCTACATCACCAAACTAGATATACAATTTGAGGTTCCTTCAAATTCATGAATGTTTGAATCAGATCCAAATGACAAATGTGTCATATTTGATGTTCTATAGATATTTGGCCATATGACTAGATTCTAACTCGAGGCGCTTATAAGGATGTTGCTAATATCACTTCATCGAAGGAAAGTTAGCATTTCACATATATATCAAGGCAAACACATATACATATATTTATGCGTAAATATCTCTACTTAATTTATACATTAAGAAACATATGACTTCCTAACAAAATAAGCGAGAGAGAAAGATAGAGATCTACCACGCGATGGTGCTCTTTGATATTTAACTCATTGAAGGTTCCAATTTACTAAGTGACAAGCCAAACCAAGAAAAACTAATGAAGATTAAGGTGCTTGTAACTCGGTATAGCAAGTCGTAAATCATTAGAAAATGTTAGAATTCATTTGGAGTGCCATAAATCCACATTGATAACATGATTTGCATATTTGTTGAGTGGAATCCACAAATTTACCATGACTCCAAGCCCTATTTGCAAATTGAGAATTGAGAGCGAGAGAACAGACCACCCAAACAACCTTGGGGCCCTTGGCTGCACACAAATGCATTTACCTTAAGGGTACAATTACTTTTTCCACCTCCATTATTCATATAAATGTAATGATTCCACATTTTTGCCTTAGGAAATGTTAGTTGTGAGGTGGAGAGTCATTGTAAATGTTAAAACCAAGTTTAATTTATAAGCAAAGTGAAGTGAGAAGCACGATTAGTTTAAGCCCACCAAAAGACAAACCCAAGATATCACCTCTCATTCGGGCCTCTCATCTCCATCCCAAAAGGGTTTTATAGAGAGGTCACTACAAGAAATTAATGTTTTAGAGACTAATTAAATTTGGTCTTTAAAAATAATATTTTAGAAACAAATTTAAACTTATGATAAAATATTCTCGCTTTTGCACTTGGGCAATACTTATGTCATTTTTTTAAACCAATAAATTTGGTTGAGGATACATTATTGGCATTTAGGGACCAAATAATATGAAATTACAAATCTACCCTAGATGCAAATACACATTTGTTTTTTCACTTTTGCAAATACGATGCTCGATGGAACGCTCTCTTATCATCAAAGAAACTTTTATCTCTATCTCGAGCTCCATCACAGATCTTTCCTTTCTCTATCGCAGATCTTCATTCCAACTCAGATTTGAGATCTACAAGCTTAAATCCATAGTAGATCTATCTTCTTCTTCAAATGTTTTGCAGATTTGGTGAGTCTCTCTATCTCTATCTCTATCTGTATCTCTCTCGTTCTCTCTCAGCCTATATATATATATTGTAGATCTATGAAGAACACAATAAGTAGTTCATGTTTTTGTTCGATTGCCCTACACATTGTCATAGATGGATCTCTCATTATCATCTTGTATCAAAACCTAGGGTTTCCTTATCTTTCTACATCTCGGTCCTCTCTCTCTCTCTCTCCATTTGAGTGATTTTAGGTTTTTGCTAGCAATTATTTTGCTAGTATTAAGTTCAATAAAATTTCAGCCAAGAAGAAGTTCAAATTATCTTAACATGCTAGATATCTTAACATGAAGGACAACTGCCGCAAACATTTGCCAAGAAGTTTACCTGGTCTAAAGTATGCTGCGCAAAATCAGTGGTTGATATCATAACTCCAGCCACAAATGAATCCAACTTGAGACTAAGGCCAAGCTTGTCACTGCACTACAGGTTCACAGGGTAGAAGTGAAAAATCATAACGAGAAATCTTTAAACAGTCCCATAGGTAATTCTTAATTAATTTTTAACATATTCAAGAAAATAAAGATTTATGCCCATTTATACACTAGACCATCAATTTATTTCAGTGGCCCGAGAATTAACTAATCTACATCTTGAAGGAAATTAAATTGTTAATTTAAAAACCTATCTATATGATCATGTATATCCAAATGTTCTACACGCTGCTGCATATCATATTCAGTTCAAGTAGTTTGACAGAAAACAATGTTTATTAGTCGTATTTCATTTCAAAAATTATACCGTTTTGTGCATGTACATTTGGTGTAGTGATCAACAAAGAAAGCATTTATCCAAACACTAATTAAACACCTACTCTATGTATGTTTGCTGACTGCAAAACTCTACACATTCTTGGCTAGAGAAACATTTATTTTTGGGAAGGGGGTCCTATTTAACTTTGGCCTCATGCTAGGGTCAGATGATCCTTTCCACCCTTGCTTCCAGATTTTGATCTGCTACTTCATCCACATTTTCCGTGAGAAAGTAACTAATTAAAAATATGTAGGCAATATAGGTAATTAAATAATTGAATCTGGCCTTCATCTACCCTAAGTCAATAGAGTTCAGTCCTTGTTCTTCCCTTCGTCCTTAATGACCTAATAAGTTTCTTGCTCAAGGACTTTGACGTATTCACTCTTCCCAATTCCCAGCCCATCAAGTGAACATGGGGTTGTGGGTGATTATGGATTAATTAAGACACAAGTCAGTCAGGGACCGCAAGCACAAAAAGAGAGGATAAACAAAAAAAAGAAGTCCATTTTCATTGAAGAAAGGAAAAAAGAAGCAAAATAATTTCACTCGTCCATCACTTCCTAATTTTTCCAATCAATAAATACTTCACAACACCCTCTCCAACATCAAAATACAAACAATCATGATCTTCCAGCCATAAGCCAAATAAAATACATCCTTTCTCAGTAACAGTGCAGAAGCTCTTTAGTCCTCATCTTCATTTCCCTACCAAAACTTTGAAAAGCAACCTTTTTCATTTTTAGTTTTAGTAACTGGTAAAGAGGCTTCCAACTGCTAAAAGCATTCTCAAAATATAGAGCATCAAGAAAATTACTCATCATCCAAGATGAGCAAAAGAAGTCAAAGATGTCCCCAATGAATATCAGATGTATCCCAGAGAATTTGCAGCTATCATTTTCAAGATTGTGAACTATAAGAAGGTGAAGCCTAAGGCCCGCTTGATTAGAAAGAAATAAATGATGGAAAGTGAAAATGATAGAGAGTGAAGTAAAAGAAAAGAAAGTAATATATTTTCTTGTATAAATTTGATAACGATGAAAATTTTACAGGAAAATAGGAATTCTAATTATAACTAGTTACTTTATAACATATTTTAACTTTCTTGTATTTTTCAGTGTTTGCAAGAAACTATAAGTTTAGTTACCATGCTATTATGAGTTGTACAGAAAATTAACTTTCTTGTAATCTCTACCATTTTCGTGCTAAAACAAACTCAACAAAAAAAAAAAAATATTCATTTCTTTCACTTTCTACCATTTTTCATCCTAACCAAATTGAGCCTAACAAATTTCAGTTTTGTTCATCTTTAATCTAATTCCTAGTTATTCTAATCTAATTCCTTTAACATTTGGAATTTATTGTTATTAAGGCATGGCATCATCTGCTAAGCCAAAGATAGTTGAAAATGGATGTGAAGGAGAAAGAATACAAAGAAGTTGACAAAGACATATTTTGAGAGATTTTCTTTTGAAGAAATTGTTGCTATTCTTCATTTGAAATAAGAGACCAAGAACTACTTTGATTTGAATTTTGAATTTGGAAACTTTGAGTTTTAATTTTTGTAGAATTTTACTTTCTACTCATGGTTTTGGAATAGAGTACCTTTGATGTGTGAATGCCAATTTTTCTTTTTTCTATATTATTCGATGACATTTAATTTTGTGCATTTTTTAGTTATGAAATTAAATGGTTACAAAATTGCTAACTTTGATTTTTTAACGACAAAAATGTGTGGTAGAGAAAGCCATTTATCTTTTAGCTGATAAGCAATATGATAAGTCACAGCTTCATCACAGCTCACACAGCAGCAGCAGCAGCAGCTATCAGACTTTAGCTCAAGCTCAACCTGCAACAGATACAGCTCAAGCTCTAGTGACGGATACAGCTCAAGCTCCAGCAGTTACATCTATAGCTTAAGTCACTGTAATAATCTCCGCTGTATAAGTTGTTAGTTTGTTAGAGGTTAACTGTTCAGTGTTAACTATGGTTTAGGTAGGTAGTTAAAATCAAGGTTAGGTTATGGTTAGGAGTCATTGGAGTGTATAAATATATCTTCACTCAGTAATAATTGATTCATTCAATACAAAAGATATTCATTCTCTTTATGGTATCGAGCTTTAGGCTCTTACGAGCAAGAAAGATTCAAAGCTTCATCAATGACTTCTTCAAACCTCACACCTGCAACTACTTCTTCTTCCTTGATGACTTCATCTGCCTTACCTTCGAATCTCACATTATTGATTTCTAATCTTAGTTCTTTTGTCTCTACAAAGCTTGGATTCATCCAATTACATGATTTGGAAGAATCAGTTGCAAAACATCTTGAAAGCCACAAAACTTCTTGGCTATGTAGATAGATCAGAGGTATGTCCTCCTGCAGTGGTTCTAGATTCTAATAATCTTGAAATTCCTAATCCAAATCATGTACTGTGTGACCACTATTGATGCTTATCCGTTGTTGCATTACCGCAACTCTGTCTCCATCCATTTTCACTTTGTCTCATTCAATGTCAAACCAGTCATAAAGTTTGGACTGTTATTGCCAAACGATTTACTTCACTTTCCAAATCTCACATACATCAATTAAAGAACAAGTTGAGTAACATTGTTAAGAAAGGAATTTGAGTAAGCTTGTTAAGAAAGGAACAACAATGGAAGAATACCTGAATCAATTCAAGGTAATGTCTGGATCAGCTTGCTCTAGCATCATTCCTCTATTGATGATGAAGATCTAGTTCTGCTGATTTTGAATGGACTGCATGAGGAGTATAATGCTACTTAAAACTGCTATACTACAAGATCAGATTCTATTTCTAGATCAGTTGTGTTCTTTTACTCTGTTCAGAATCTATTCATGAGTCCTCTCTTAAATATGCATATGCCTCAGATCTTCCAAGCTCCATTGCTTATATTCACACAGAGGCAATTACTCTCAATCGAAGAGGTTCTAGAGGCTATAAAGGCAGAGGTTCTTTTAGAGGCACGAATGGAGATAGGCCTAGAGGATAGATGAGTCACTATCAAAGAGGCTCACAGTCTCAGAGAGGCAGATCCAACTATACTTACAGTCTTCAAGCTGGCAGATCCAGCTATCCTTATAATCCTCAAGCTGCTACCAATACTAATTCTTCAAATGTGATTTGTCAAATCTATGGAAAGAGTAATCACACTGCTCTAGACTGCTGGTACAGGTTGGACACAACTTTTCAGCAGTCTGGTTCTATACAACCTCAGTCCAAAGCCTCCATGTTGCATCATCATTCTCAAATCAGCCACAATCAGATCACTGGTTTCTTGTCTCCGGAGCCACCAGTCACATGACACCTGATCTAAGTCAACTCTTCTTTCTCCAGCCATACTATGGTCAGATCAAGTTGCAGGTTGGTGATGGTTACTACTATACCATTGCTCATACTGGAACAGGTCTTCTCTTCTAACTCCTTCTTTTCCTTTTCATCTTACAAAGCTACTTCATGTGCCTACACTTTCATCCAATTTGCTCTCTGGCTCACCAATTAGCCATGGATAATCATCTGCACTATCACTTTTGATGAAAGCTCTTTTGTTATTCAGGACAAGATTACTCAGAAAATCTTGTATAAAGGTAGCTTCTCAAATGGACTTTATCCATTCAGTGCCTCTTTCTCCACCACTACATCTACATCTGCTGCATCTGCATCTTTCAAGCTTCTCAAGCATGTTTTTTCTTACTCTTCATCATCTGCAGCTTCACCTAATTGGCATTTGGAATTCTTGGTCATCCTTCATCTAAGAAGCTTCATCATATTCTTTCTCATAATCATCTAGGTTCTAAGCTTTTGTCTAATAAAGGCTCTAGTTTAGTGAACATTGTTGTGTTTCAAAGAGCCATAGGTTGCCTTTTTCATTTGTTCAATTGACTCTACCATCATAATAAGCTCTTTAGCTCTTATCCATCACGGATGTTTGGGGCTCCTTTTTTTGCTTCTCTCCGTTTGGGGCTTTAAGTACTTGCTTTAGCACCGTTGATGATTTTATATGCAAATTTACTTGGCTTTTTCCTCTCTGCATTATAAGAGTGAAGCGTTTTTCACTTCAAATTTTTGGAATTTAAAGCATTTATTTGAGACCCAATTTCACTGTACACTTTAGATTCTTAGAAGTGATAATGGAGGAGAATATCTCGAAATACCTACATTTCAAAATTTTCTTAAAAAAGTAAAGGCATTGATCACCAATTAACTTGTCCACATACACCTTTACAAATGGTGTAGCTAAAAGGAAACATAGGCATTCAATTGAAATTACTATTACTTATGTATCATTCTTCTCTTCCTTTGATTTATTGGTTTGATACTCTTGCCCAACTGCTGTCTATTTGATCGATAGACTTCCTACTCTCAAGCTAAAAATCTTACTCCCTATGAATAACTTTATTCAAACATGTAAACCTGATTATATGCTCTTGAGGATCCTTTGGTGTAGATGCCATCCTTAGCTCCAAACCATACACCACCACTAATAAACTTCAGCCTAGATCTTTGCCATGTGTCTTTTCTTGGTTATCCAACCTTCACATCAAAGGTTATAAAATTGTCTTGATCCCATCACAGGCAAAATCTATATTTCCGCAAACATGTGTTTGATGAGTCTTTTCGCTTTCCTTTGGAGGACTTCTTCAAAACTATCTTCCTCTTGCTGGCTGCTTTGCTTCTCTCCAGCAGTTTTTCAGTCTTCCTCCTTTCTTGTCATCCCAATAATCGCAACTAACTCTTCAGCAGCTCAAACCAGGAACTTCCTCTCCTACTGCTGTCTCTCGGTCAGCATGCCCAGCCACCAGCGATTTCCTCTCCTACTGTTGTCCTGGAAAGTTCTTGCAGCCCAGCCACCAATTTTCTCTCCTACACTGACCTCCTCATTGCCCAGCTGTAGCTTCTTTCCACTTTGAACCTCAATTCGTGGGCTTCAACTAGTCTCTTCCATTTTCTATTCCTCTCACCCATCCACGGTACTCTTACGATCGATCGACATTTATTTCCAAAATTTCCTATTGATCTTCCCTCTCGCTTCTTCCCAATTAAGCCTCATCCCATGATTACCATATCCATGATCAATTTTTCCTCACCTCTTACTCTCACTGGGCTTGTTCCTTTCTTTTTCCTCCTACGCCACTCTAAACCACAAACTTATCAGCAAGCGTCACTTCCTTCCTCTGTTTGGAAGATCTGCTTTATGCTTGGAAGAATTTCAAAGCGTTGATTACATAAAATAAGGCACTTGGTCCTTTTTAGATTGATCTTCCACCGAAAACAAGCAATGAAATTTGCCATAAATAGGTTTATAGAATTCAAAAGAAAAATTTAGGATGGTCTGGCAGCGGATATATAGGCAAGGTTAGTTACCAAGGGCTTTCTTCAAAATGAAGGGATGGACCTATCACGACACCGAATTTTAGTCCTCAGGGCTAAACCAACCAATTATCAAAATTTTGTTATGTCTTGCTCTAATATTTTGATTGGCCCTAATCAATGAAACCAGATTTATTATCTAATGCCTTTCTCCATGGTGTTTTGCTTGAAGAAGAAGTTTATTATGGTCCATTTACCTCAAGGTTTTTGTCTAACCTTAAATCAACTTCTCAAACCATACATTTACAAGTTACACAAGGCCCTCTATGGTTTAAAGCGAGTTTCTTGGAAGCTTGGTTCTGCCTGCCACTTTTCCAACTTTACTTTTCTCACTCATAAATTTTATTTGAGCCATTGTGACTTTTCTCTTTTGACAAAGAAAACTTCTCTGCTATTGCGACGCTTTATAATACATGTGAACATTCTTCTCCGCAGTGATCATCTCTGTATTGGCCTCTCTCATTACCATGTCATTACAACCTTTTCCATGAAGGAGCTTGGCTTTGTCAATTATTTCTTGGGTATGTTGTCTACCAAAACTATACGGTTATGTTCTTTCAGCCAAAATATACCTCAGTTGTTTAGCGAAAGTGGTATAGTATATAACCGGTCTTTCCATTTTGGTGGTTATGTAGGACTTCATTAAGTAAGATACATTATTGCTCTCATTTGTTGTTGTTGTCTCTTAATTCCTTATTTTGGGTTATAGGATGTATTGGCGGAGTTTATTATAGGTTAGGAGTGTTTAGGAGCAAAAGGGTTGTTGCGAAATTTTGTTCACTCGCTCGAAGCGGCGGGTTTATCGCTCGGCGAGCTCTGTTACAATTCGTCGCTCTCAAGGCGACAACCCGCTCGAACAAAAGCGACTCGTCTAAATTATAGACACGAGGAGTTGTGTTTCTTAAACAAAGCGAGCTCTTCTTCGCTCGAAGCGGGCGGTTCATTCATCGCTCGAGCTAAGCGTTAAAATCCGGCGGCCACGTTCGTTCTGGAACTGAGGTTTGAGTTTTCGGCTCGGCCAAGCGATGTTACTCAAGCAAGCCAGGGTTGATGGCTCGGCGAGTTTTTTTAAATATGCAGTGGCTCGGCTGAGCTGGCCTGATCTTAACTTCGTGAGCTGTTTATTTAAATCTGGCGGCCTTGGCGGTTTTAAACCCATATTTTTTGACCTATTTTGTTTCAAAGCCTAAATTCGTGTTTCTCTCCTCTACACTTCTCTCTTAGGTTTGATCTCGCCAGGTAATATTTCTCTACCTAAGTCCTTTGTTAAAAAGATGGGGTGGGGGCTTCACTTCAATTTGAACAATCTTGG